>OZ038498.1:36290037-36427537 GCA_964036315.1 Acanthosepion esculentum
CTCATCGATTCTGTTATTGATTGACAGACAGATCGATTCAGTTATTGATAATTATTGGGATTCCATTAGTGAAATACAGGAGCATAGGAAGAGAACAAAGAAAGTATAGGATCAAAGTTGCAACGGTGGTGAGTCAGCTTGCATTTAACATCGGTATTCGAAGTCTTGGATTTTACCTGAGCTCGAAACCTGACCACTGGTGACGGTGAGAAAGACATACTTATCAATAGTTCATGAGTTTAGCTTAGTTTCACACAGTATCCAGTTGGCATAATCGTCCTGGGTAAGACGATAAACAACAGCCGCGTCCTGGGTATGACGATAAACTACATCCGCGTCCTGGGTAAGACGATAAACAACAACCGCGTCCGTGGTAAGACGATAAACTACATCCGCGTCCTGGGTAAGACGATAAACTACATCCGCGTCCTGGGTAAGACGATAAACAACAACCGCGTCCTTGGTAAGACGATAAACTACATCTGCATCCTGGGTAAGACGATAAACTACATCCGCGTCCTGGGTAAGACGATAAACAACAGCCGCGTCCTTGGTAAGACGATAAACTACATCCGCGTCCTTGGTAAGACGATAAACTACATCCGCGTCCTGGGTAAAACGATAAACAATAGCCGCGTCTTGGATAAAACGATAAACTACATCCGCGTCCTGGGTAAGACGATAAACAACAACCGCGTCCTTGGTAAGACGATAAAGTACATCTGCGTCCTGGGTAAGACGATAAACTACATCCGCGTCCTGGGTAAGACGATAAACAACAGCCGCGTCCTTGGTAAGACGATAAACTACATCCGCGGCCTGGGTAAAACGATAAACAACAGCCGCGTCTTGGATAAAACGATAAACTACATCCGCGTCCTGTGTAAGACGATAAACAACAACCGCGTCCTTGGTAAGACGATAAACTACATCCGCGTCCTCGGTAAGACGATAAACTACATCCGCGTCCTGGGTAAGACGATAAACTACATCCGCGTCCTCGGTAAGACGATAAACTACATCCGCGGCCTGGGTAAGACGATAAACTACATCCGCGTCCTGGGTAAGACGATAAACAACAACCGCGTCCTTGGTAAGACGATAAACTACATCTGCGTCCTGGGTAAGACGATAAACTACATCTGCGTCCTGGGTAAGACGATAAACAACAGCCGCGTCCTTGGTAAGACGATAAACTACATCCGCGTCCTTGGTAAGACGATAAACTACATCCGCGTCCTGGGTAAAACGATAAACAACAGCCGCGTCTTGGATAAAACGATAAACTACATCCGCGTCCTGGGTAAGACGATAAACAACAACCGCCTCCTTGGTAAGACGATAAACTACATCCGCGTCCTGGGTAAAACGATAAACAACAGCCGCGTCCTGGATAAAACGATAAACTACATCCGCGTCCTGGGTAAGACGATAAACTACATCCGCGTCCTGGGTAAGACGATAAACTACATCCGCGTCCTCGGTAAGACGATAAACTACATCCGCGGCCTGGGTAAGACGATAAACTACATCCGCGTCCTGGGTAAGACGATAAACAACAACCGCGTCCTTGGTAAGACGATAAACTACATCTGCGTCCTGGGTAAGACGATATACTACATCCGCGTCCTGGGTAAAACGATAAACAACAGCCGCGTCCTGGATAAAACGATAAACTACATCCGCGTCCTGGGTAAGACGATAAACTACATCCGCGTCCTGGGTAAGACGATAAACTACATCCGCGTCCTGGGTAAGACGATAAACAACAACCGCGTCCTTGGTAAGACGATAAACTACATCCGCGTCCTTGGTAAGACGATAAACTACATCCGCGTCCTTGGTAAAACGATAAACAACAGCCGCGTCTTTGATAAAACGATAAACTACATCCGCATCCTGGATAAACGATAAACTACATCCGCATCCTGTATAAGACGATAAACTACGTCCAAAAGCAAGGCCTCTGATCAGGAGGTTTTTAGGAGCGTGGAACCACCTCTTAATTGCTGGTGTTCCCAGGTCCACCTTGACCCGGTTTGGTAGCACCTGTTAGGGTCCCAATTGTGGGCAAATAGTTAAACCCCAAACTGGGGTCTAAACACTATGAAAGTGTAAAAATAGTTTTAATACTAGAAGTACTTTGTAAAAAATTATTATCATCAATAAATTTTTTAAGAATAAATAATACCAGCTAAACATTTTTGAAAGAAAAAATATTACCAGCCAGAAAAATTGTCGGCATTAATTAACCCATTGTGGTTGATATGCCGTAAAACAAAACAAAGCAAACCAGTTGGCATAAATGAGGAACAGGAAAACTGTATTTCACCAATCTTCAAAGTGGGGGGGGGGCCTGCTTCTTTAGAAAATGAAGTGGTTAAATGAAGTGGTTAAATATTGTTTTCTGTTTTTCCGTCTGGGATTGTGTATTACATCAGTAAGATTTCTTAGGTGTCTTACTATTGGGAAGATTTATACGGATGCAAAGGGTTAGTATAACGGTTATCGGCGCGGAAACTGGAATCCTGTCTAGTCTGTTGTATTCACTTTCGCACCTTTTCTCCCCCACCCAGCTATGGATAGTAGAGGAGACAGAGCTTTCTAACCATGGCTTGCAGTCTGTCTAGCTTTTATTGATGGATTCATTTTCCACGGCTTATCCACTCTTTGCAGGTTATTTAAAGCCAGCACGGCGGAGTAATCGATAGCGGCTCGGATTGAGGAATCGAAGAGCCGAGTTCGAATTCCACACGAATCCATTGCATTCACTTACGTGCTAATACCCTTGGAAAAGGCATGAATCCTCTTCTTTCCCCCAGCTATAGCGTAAACAGTAGGACAGACCGGGTTCTATAGCCTTGGATGACAACTGGTCTACCGCATGAATAAATGGCAACCTACTGCGGGAAAATTGCCTCGTTAGTCATGTATCTTCCGATACATGATCACCTAAGCGTCTATCATGCATGGCACATAACTGACTAACTGACATACAGCTATTACTAATTAACCCATAGCTTGTGGTAGAAGATGTGGATCCATACCTTTCCCAAGAGTATTTGCACGTAAGTGAATATAACGAAACCAACGGGAATTCGAACTTGGGTCTCCGATTAACAATTCCGAGCCATTATGCATTGCACCACCCGCTCATCCAAGTTTACAGCACCTGGTATTCTTAAGCGGTTAACAATCTAGGTAGTGACCATTCGATACTCAGTCTTTGAGAAGGGAAACTCTGAATAGATAATAAAATATAAAGGGAAACTATTTCACTATCTTATATAAGAATTCAAAGGAATTCACGCATAATTAAGGAAAGGAAGCTGCGGAGAGTCATCATCGTTTCTGTCCTAAACGTACACGACCTTCTTTTTAAAAAGAGAGGTATGTTTAAATTTATTTTATGCAGGTGAGTTTTGCGTTTCCGTTATATCATTCCTTTAATTTACTGATTTCTTTTACAATCAACTCGATTAATTCCTTTTCATCTATACTCATGACTTACACTAAAAGACGTCTTTTTAATCATTTCACCCTCAGTACGGCAATGAAGTCAATATGACGCAAGGGGTTACTGAGGGACTATGAGAAAAACTATTGTTAAGGAGAGAGGACAATAAAAGAATAAGAAGATAGAAGATAACGATTGACATTGTATTTAAACTTTTGAAGATCAAACTTGACTGGGAAGCAAGAAACCAGAAGAAAGTTCCACAAGCAAGAAGTGTGACAGAAGAAACTGTTAACATAAAACTTACGACTACATCTAGCAAATTCAACTCTAAATTAGTGAGATATTGCTACTAATCTAGTACCGCGCTTAAATTAAAAAAAATCTAGGTCCCATAGCGGAAAGTTCATCAGAATAATTACCTTGAAAATATTAATAGAAAAGGCACAGGGAACATTACCAAGAAATACATAAACACCGATTTATGAATCAACTAAAGCATTTATCTTCAGTACTCCTCTACCTTCAGAGGCTCCTGAGCCTTTATTTGATGAACTTCATTAAAACAATATGTTCACCATGCTTTTTACATTTCACTGATTCCATTGAAGGGAATAAATCTGATTATGAGTAAAACTGGAAGCGATATCATCAGCCAACACTTCTATATGTTCGACCGTAAATTATACGTTACAGATAATGACGAACTTGAAAGACTTTTAAGAATTGTTAAAAGCTTTAATGACGAGATAAGGATCTAGATTAACTTGGATGAATCCGAGAAAACATTATTATTATTATTTTTATTATTATTATTATTATTATTATTATTTTTATTATTATTATTATTATTAGCCAATTCCATGTGTGTTATTCTATGTCAGGAAAAAAACGGAGCATCAGTGCAATTTAAAATTAGTAAAGGAATTTCCAGTTCAAACATGCATTCCGTTGCAGAGTAGCGTTGACTAATTATACATTTATAAAAAAAATGGTTTTTCAAAGGGAGATAACTCCTAATTACAAAGTCAATAATCTTGACCTATCTGCACACTTTTCTATATGCCATAGTAATATACCAGTAGAAGAAGAAGTAGAAGAAGAAGAAGAAGAAGAAGAAGAAGAAGAAGAAGAAGAAGAAGAAGAAGAAGAAGAAGAATAAGAAGAAGAAGAAGAAGAAAATTTTCCAGTCGGAAGGTGCACCGAAAAATAACATAAAAGAAAATCTCATGTTTTTTATAAAGTAACCTATTTTAGGTTTCCTGTTTTTTGACATACATCAATAGTAAGTTCGTGTTTAATGAAGTAACCTCAGCAGAGACAACAGCTGAATAGATTTAAAATGGAGTAACATAACTCCTTTCAAAAGCAGAAGGCAAAACTAACCGCAAACACTATAAGGGATTTACAAGGCTCGCTAAAAATGCCTAACATAAATACTATCAGAAGGGACATATTTACATGGGTAATAACAATTTGTTCTCAATACAGGAAGAATAACAATTTGTTCTCAGTACAGGTAAAAAGTGAGCATGCGGATATCAAGATCATCTCTTTTGTAAGCCACATGAGAAAGGTGTAATAATAAGCGTAATAAATACTTAGAACTGCAAGGATAAACTATAAAAAGAGCAGTTGACAGTGTTCCTCGTTGATATGTAATAAAAGTCCTGGAATTTTTCAAGATCGATTTACTTACAGGTTGAATTATTTTTCACTCTACATTCTTTTCCCATAGCCGCAAATGAGTAGCGATGTGAGAAAAGACTGCGATATCATCAGGCAACTCTTTAAGGGTAATGACAAATGACGAACTTGAAAGAATTTTCTTCTTCTTCTTCTTCTTCTTCTTCTTCTTCTTCTTCTTCTTCTTCTATGTGCCATATCCCTTCAAGGCGTGAATGGTCATGGCCCTCCACCGTCTCATATCCTTTGTAGCTCTTAATAATGTTTGTTTTTCATCATCCTGCACTGTCGCGTTGTCCCTGATCTGACATCCGTTTGCACAATCATGTTACTCACTGTTTCCCTCTTATATTCAGTATGACCTTTGAGTGTCAGACTTCCCAAGCCATCTTTTCTCAAACTTGTGATAGACAGCAGAGATAGATAGATTGATAGATAGATATCAAGAAACTGAAATAGAATCGAATAATACTAATAAATATTTGCAAATATCCTATTTGACAATGAATATTGGACAATTCTTTCGCAGATGAAGAAGACACTTGAAGCGATAGAAATGAGATTCTACCTACAAAAGCTAATACTACATTGTATAGATCATGCGAGCAACGAGGAAACAGAAATTACAAGGATACTTACAATCAGAACGAGACAGGTGAAATATCTGAGAAACATAATGAGAAAAGAGGACTTGGTGAATCTAGAACTCACCCGACATAGTAAAGGCAAGAGAAGCAAGGGGAAACGTCCAGTAAGGTAATTAACTAGTTTGTCTCAATGGATGGCAGAACAGGAAGAAAAGTATCTAAGGGTGGATGTCACTTTCCGCAACAAAAGTCAAGAAATTGTGAAGAACCATGATCGCCAACTTCCCGATTAAAGGAAATGGCAGATAAGAAGATATATAAATGGAACTGTTATCGAATGGAAGTAGCTATATATATATATATATATATATATATATATTATATATATATATATATATATATATATATTAAATAAAAATAAAAACAGACCACTTTAAGGTTACATGTAATAAATTATTTCACAACAGCCCTTTTAGAGGACCGCGGATCATCAGACTTTACTTCCAAAGGTTGTTTGGAAGTAAAATCTGATGATCCACGGTCCTCTAAAAGGGCTGTGGTGAAATAATTTATTACATGGAACCTTAAAGTGGTCTGTTTTAATTTTTATTTAAATTATTAGCTCTGATTTACATTGAGCTCTCTGGATTTTATCCTCTTTGGGTCTACCCATACGGATTACCTAGTTTTTCGTAAACTATATATATATATATATATATATATATATATATATATATATATATATATATATATATATAATAAATTTATAGAAGAATCCTCAAAAGAATGCAGAAAGCACTGGACGGCCGTTTCGTCCTATACTTGGGACTCATCAACAGTGCGCATCCACTACCGAGATTTTAACCCAGAGAGTTACGATACAACGCATGCGTCGTACCAACTATAAAAACTGTACCAACGGTAAGGACGAGGTATCTAATTAGACTCGATATAGCGCCGCTCTTCACAAATTCTGTGGTGTAACTCATCCGAGTTTCTCTAACACAACGGACTGTGCTCCCATAGATAGATAGATAGATTGATAGATAGATAGATAGATAGATATTGAACAGGGCGAAATAGATAGATAGATAGATAGATAGATAGATATTGAACAGGACGAGATAAATAGATAGATAGATAGATAGATAGATAGATAGATAGATAGATAGAAAGAAAGAAATAAAAGGCAATATTCATAAAGAGATATTGAACAGGACGAGATAGATAGATAGATAGATAGATAGATAGATAGATAGATAGATAGATAGATAGATAGATAGATAGATAGATAGATAGATAGAGTGGGGAGACGGGGGAGATAGTGGTGGCACTTCGTGTTGTAATCGTTAGCAAGCATGTGATATTATTTCTAATATCTTTTTTTGAACCTGTAGAAATATTTTTTCTGAATTTCCTGGTTTTTCTTCCTTCCAGTTATTCCGATTTGGATTTTATTCCGATTTTTTACAATTACTTCGGATTATATATTTAAATCCGTTTCTTTCCATTGTTCCTTTGCCTTTACCAATCGTGGAGTCTGTTTCTGAATTTCTTTCCTCACTTCGTTATCATTAATTCATTTGCTCGCCACGTCTATTGTCAATGGCGTCTTCGTCAGGATAATGTGTCTTTCTCTATCTGCCCCGACATACAACAGTGAGAAACGTTGAAAAGATCAATCTTCATTTGAACGAACTTGTAGACAGTATACATATATATATATATATATATATATATATATATATATATATATATATATATATAGAGAGAGAGAGAGAGAGAGATAGAGAGAGATAGATACATAGATAGATACGAGCATATATATATATATATATATATATATATATATATATATATATATATATATATATATATGCGTCTAGTAAAAACAGCCTGTCGCCTATAAGTGTTGACTTCAATGTTCACTTTTACATTTACACACGCTCTATCTCTGATATTGAGCTCTTTATCCCATAAATATAGCACACCTGAAGAGTATATTTTTCATATATATATATATATACATATATATATATATATATATATATATATATATATATATATATATAAAATAAAAAGACTTAAACACTAATATTCCATGGTTATAATTTATTCCATTGGAATCGTAAGAAGTTCTACCTAGATCATATCCTCTTGGAATTATTTTTATACATATATGTATGTGTATATATAATTGCATAAGTATGTGTATATTCACCACTAATATTGTCTATATATATATATATATATATATATATATAATAGCTGGCCACTCGTATTCGAGGATGCCCGTCTGTTATGGCGGCTAGCCAATCCCTATTGCAGTCGCTCGCTCAGGCAAATGTTTGTTTGTTCAACACCTACACAGCCACATTGTGGTTTGTACTGCAACTATGCTGAGCAGACCTTAGTTACATTTTCTGGGAGAGAGCGTGTTATCTAGCGTGATCAACAATCTGAACAAGTCCTGCACACTCAAACATCAGCAATCTGAACAAGTCCTGCACACTCAAACCTTGGTCGCGATGACTTGTGACTTCGTGCTACCGCAACTATCCACGGCCCCCAAGTGTTCCGTCAATCTAATTTCACTCACTCATTCAAGTCAACACTCAGAGGCAACAGGCTATTTCATGCTGGACGCTTTTTTAGTGAGTGATATAAGATTTTCAGTATTTAAAACCTATTTCACCACATGCTACCCGAAAAAAATATTTAAGGGAGATATGGAAAGGAACATGCATTAAAAGAAGAAAACAAAACCAAAGAAAACAGAAGACTAAATGGGAAGAATTGTCACAAATACAACCAAAACAAGGTACTTTTTGGTATTTTCTATAATTTTGAAAAGTGTCATTAAAATTCAAATAGGTCCTCAGACGAAATAACATTTTTTGGATATAAATTAGTTAAGGGAAGAACAACAAAACTTTACGAGTAAAATTCAGAAGTGGCTTCAGGATAATTTCAATTTAATATAAATTTACTTTTTATATTTTTATCGCATTGGCCATCTGGAATTTATTAAGGTAGCAAGAATGCCCGTCATAATATAATTTATCCATCACTGTAAGCTTTTTGTCTATTTACTATACAGGTGGACGTTGGTAAATGTTTCCATGTGAAAGTGGGCCAGGACGCAGAAAAGGTTGTGAACCCCTGCTGTAAAATAAATCCAGTGAGGCCGCATCATTGTCTTACGCATCTTCCTCTTTTTGTTTGCTCGCGAAGTTTGAAGTTCTGGATTATTCTAACATTCTTCCCAAATACATCCAGTCTTTTGATCAAACGCTTTTATGCAATTTATGAAACACACACACACACACACATATATATATATATATATATATATATATATATATATATATAAATATATATAAATCAGCACTTAGAGGCGACAGTCTGTTTCATGCTAGTGCAATCGCTAGTCGCCTGACGATTGCACTAGCATGAAACAGACTGTCGCCTCTAAGTGCTGACTTCCATGTCCACTTTTATATTTACACACGCTCTATCTCTGATATTGAGCACTTTACCCCATAAATATAGCACACTTTAAGACTATATTTCTGCATATATATATATATATATATATATATATATATATATATATGTAATGTATAATATATAATTAAATGTTACAAACGTTGGAATTGTACTCTATTCGTTCTTATCTTACTTGGATATATATATAAGGAAGAAGGATATATACATACATACATATATATATATATATATATATATATATATATATATATATATATATATATATCCTTCTTCCTTATATATATATAAGGAAGATGAGATGCATTTGATACGCATCGAAACACGAATACAAATGTGTAGCTATTTTGACATGTTTCGATTTAATATCCTAAAATAATTATGATTCATATATATATATATATATATATATATATATATATATATATATATATATATAAAAATAAATTTAAAAAATCTAAGGACAACTATGAACAATCATAAATAATTCATCGAGTCTAGAAGAATCCTCAACAAAATGCAGAAAGCACTGGACGACCGTTTCACCCTATTTTGGGGATTCATCAGCAGTGCGCATCCACAACCGCGAATCGAACCCGGCCCGTTACGATACGACGCAAAAGTCGTACCGACTGGACCGATGTGTCTCTGCGGCAGAAAAGCAAACCGAACTCGATATAGCGCCAGCTCTCCACAAATTCCGTCGTGTGACTCATCCGATTTTAGTTTTACCAACGAACTGTGCCCCCATGAGTCACGTCTTCTATCCCCAAACCGCTTCATCCGGAACATTAGAAGCCGGTTCAAGCAGTGATATTTATATAGATATTATGTATTGTTTTTTTCCCCATCTCCGTTACCTATGCATGTTGGTCCTGTGAGTATCGCAACGTTCCGGGTTCGATCCTCGGTAGCAAATGCGCATTTCTCCTGAGTGCCGGACGAAACAGCCGTCCATTGAATTCTGTTGCGGATTCTTCTAGACTCGATGAATTAATTATGATATATATATATATATATATATATATATATATATATATATATATATATATATATATATATATATATATATATATATATATATATACAGTAATGAAAAACGAAACGTAAGCATAAAACGTATTTTATTGATTATACACACATATCAATATTAATGTCTTCCAGTACTGATTCAAAATCCTTCTTTGTCCGTTAAATTATCAGCCATCGTTAAATTAACACTTTGCCTGCAAAACATTTATTTTTATTATTTATTAGAAATTAAAAATCATAATAAATATTATGAAAATAAAAATATTAAAAATTATTTTTATAAATGAAATAAATTCTAATATTAAATGAATTCTAGAACCAATATTATAATACTGGCGATGCTGCTATAATACTTAAGGTATACCTATTTTTGCACCCCCCGGATGTATCTTTCTGAATTACTTTCAATTTCATTCTAAAATAAAAGCGAGAACTAAAAATGTACAACAAACGAAAACTTGTCGCTATCAGTCGTCTCCATCTTTTACAAGTGTTAAGAGAATAAAGAAGGACACGAAACTTTGTTAAGAATTTCCTGAGCCAATTTAACATTCATAAAGCCAATTCCCTTTGCATCTTCACGAATCTGGACGGCAGTATGTTTTTACTTTCTTAATGGAAAGATAGAAGGTTTGTAATAATTTAAGTAATCAAGAAACGAATAATTACAATTCGATATCTTATCTTTCTTTTGTGATACGATGAAGAAGTATTTCAGACGAGATGTGTTCAGACAATTTCCCTACAGCGAAGCCATTAGGCTTAAAACAAAATGATTCAAAGATATCAGTTCTTTATGGTCAATATCTTTTATCGGAACGATGGTTTATTTGAAAGAGATTAGATGGTCGTCATTATGAATAAATCAAAGAAAGGAAGCTGCCTGGTAATTTTCGGTTAGAGATAATAAAAATTGATAAAGAGAACAAAAGAGAGACGGAAGAGAAGAGGAAATTAAAGAAAAAAAAGGTGAAGGAAGAGGAAAATATTGAAAAGAAAGAAATAAAAGAACGAATAAAAAAAGAAAGAAAGAAAGAAAGAGAGCGAGAAACAAAAGAACAGATAGAAAAAGAAGAACGAAAAGAAAGAAAGAAAGAAAGAAAAAAAGAAAGAAAGAAAGAAAAAAAGAAAGAAAGAAAGAAAGAAACGGACAGAAAAAGAAGAACGGTAATAAAAAAAGAAAGAAAATATCGAAACCCGATTGAAAAGAAAGAGAAAAACAAGAAGAGCCCATAAGTTCATTTGATGGTTGAAAGAAAGAGAAAGAGAGAAAGTTATATGGAGGTTAGGGAGGTGTAAAAAGAGAACGCAAAGAGAAAAAAGAGAAAACAGATGGCGAGAAAGTTAATACGCGTAGGAAGATAGATGAGAATAATAATAATAATAATAATAATAATAATAATAATAATAATAATAATCGTGAGAGACAGGAGTGATAGCGTAAAAAGTGGAAGAGTGAGAGAGCGTGTGCCGGGTCAAAATAATCGAACTGTTTATTAATCGCAGACAGGTTGACCACATGAATGACTCAAGAAAAGACTTGGTGTATATAAATAAGATTTTAATTTGAAAGAAAACAATTGCCCAATAGGGCATACGGCAAGTAAGCGACATTATGTCGTAGAACAAGTAAAGCTTTATTGACAGACTTATGTAGACAAAAGTGTCTAATTGCACAGACTAAATGAGTGGACGTTTAGACAGGCGCAGACATACATCGATGTAGATGCCTGTATGTAATAATAATAATAATGATAATAATAATAATATACATATCTACCAGTTTTACTACATTTTATTGTTGATTCTATTACATTTTCAGTGAAAAGTTCGATTGCAAGAGAAATTAAATCAGACGAGAATTGATCACACATTCCGCACGTCAGAATTCTTTATTTCATGGACAGCGCTTTAGTCACATTGGTCAAGGAAGTCTCATTAAGTAAGCGGACCACAAAATTGCATTCATTTTGCTACCTCCCCCTCTCAGATTGTCTACACCAAATATTCACAACATGGGGAACATGCCCCACCGGTGGGGCATGCGTAGGATTTGCACCCTTCCGTTTACTATACCAACAGAATAAGGGGGCAATTCGAGAATGAGTTATTAACAGTGAATTGTTTTCTAGTGAGTCTGAGTGAGAGTGTTAATGCTAATGCGTGTTAATGCATACGATGCATATTCAGAGTGCGTATGTACGTGCATGTGTAATTGGCATACATGTAAGAATTAAATATTACAGGGGGGGAGGGTAACAGAATTTTAGAAATACCAAATTGGGGCATGGCCGCAAATCGGTTGGAAATCACTGGTTTGCACAATTTCCTGTTCTTAGTAGTTCTTAATACAAGTTGTCTTTTTGTTATATATCCATAAACCCGGTTCTGCCATCCATTTACACAGGCTCTTTTGGTAGGTTATGTGTTGTTTTCCTCTGTCACTCTTGCCTTCCATATGTCCTGTGAGTATCAATTTTTCACGGAAAGGCATGAGAAAAACAGCGTATAACCTTCCTAAAGAACTTGTGTAAATGTTTGGCAGAACAATATTTAGGGGAGATAGTAAACAGAGTATATTAAGAACTACAAAGTTCTTGTGGAAAGCTATGGTTACCAACGCCCTAAAAGGTTTCTAAACATAGAATAAGATGGATCAGTTATAACGAATATAATAGATAAAAAAAAGAAGGCACGTTTGAGTAATGGATAGCGGCTCGGATTGAGGATTTGGAGAGCCGAGTTCGAATTCCAGTCGAATCCATTACATTCACTTAAGCGCTAATAACCTTGAGAAAGGTATGAATCCTCTTCTTCTCCCCAGCTATGGGTAAAAAGCAGGACAGAAGGGATCTATAGACTTGGATAGCAATTGTCTACCGCAGAAAGAAATGGCAACCTACTGCGGGGAAAAAACATTTGCCTCGTCAATCAAGTATCGAAAAATACATGATCACCTACGGGTGTATCACGCATGGCACATAACTTACTGACTGAGATAAGAAAATTGAGCATAAAATAGATTTTACTCAGGATAGTTTCACTCAACACGATAAGATGTTGCAAAACCGAAACATTAACCAAAGAACCCAAGTCATTTACTTAAATAGACTCGTCAGATCTAGACTCTCATTTGGATGTCATGCATGTGGTTCAATTTGACCAAAAATGTCTATAACATTATCATTATATGATCGTTTTCTCGGGTCAATTATTAAAGCCACTGAACCCGGTTGATCTTAAAAAGGACTGCACATCGTTGTATATCGTAGACTGGCGCTACAATATCACAAAGAATTTTACCAAATAACAGAAACCACATCAGTCGAAGACTTTCAACGGCTGAAACAGCTAAATTGGATAGCACATGTAACTCGAAGGCAAAACAATGACGTAATCAAGATGTTGATTTTCCGCTCTACTTTAAACAAATGTTTAGGAAGAAAATCTCTATGAAGATTAGAAAGATCAATGACAGTGGAATAGAGAAGCCTATTGTCCTGAAAAACTGTCTTAAGCTTTAAAGGTTCCAACCGACAGTAACGTAAAATTTCGGTCAATGAATACCGAATGTTTCCTTGCCATTACACAATGTGTTTTAGAACCTCGTTTTACTACAATTGAATATAATGAATTGAAAGGTACAGGAGAATTATGCAAGCCTCATATGAAAATAACTACCACAATAAAGAGTTCTATAACATAATATGATCGTAAGGATACCACATGTACTGCCTCCGTAGACACAGCGGTTTCATCTAGGGCAAGATGGTCTAACGAAGCGTATCCCATTTCAAGTTGGTTTTGAATTCAGAATACGGAAATAAAAAAGTGCCTCGCCTATCCGCTTATTTTCAAAGATTTGAATTCATTTTTTTTTTGTCTGATAGATTGGTTTAAATATAAGACAATATAGACAGTTCTGTCTTGCTATGTAAACCATAGTTGTCGGAAGATGGATTCTTGCTTTTTCCAAGACCATTAGTGTGAAGTAAACAAAACATAATTTGAACTCAGCACTCTAATAACCTTTCTCACAGCGATAACCTCGACGCTAACCTCACATCTACAGATAAAAATAATAATGGTTTCCTCAGTTATATATTGAGTATAATGCATTTTTTATAATTTTTACTTTTTTTAATATTTAATAATTAATTTGCATGATTATTGTCGCTGCACACTTTGCCTGTCATGTGTCTGCGTAATCTGGACTAATTTCCTCTTCTTTATTGATTTCTCTTATCATAACATTCGTGCTGTGTTCCATCCGGGCTTTCTCAGGTGACCACTCAGAATGGCGAATCCTGCACTCAGCGCGCCCGTGCTTCCTTTCTTGTACGCATCATATCTGTTTCCCACAGATGTGAATTATTAGCAGTCTTCTCTTGACATCTGCACTTGTAACCTTCCAGTGAACCTGTTGAACTTTAGCTGTTCACCCATCCTTCTGCCTATGCTTCTGGAATCCAAAGTCCATTGCCTGCTTTTTTTCCTCCTTATTAATGGCTCCAACTATTGCTATTAATGTCTACGCTTGATTTGCTGATCCGGTTATCTGAGTAGAACATATATTCAGATTCCTTTAAGCTTCTTATTCTCCAATGTTGCTCTTTATTGTTTAGATTTGATTTCATAGCTTTGTGTGTGTGTGTGTGTGCGTGTGTGTGTGTGTGTGTGTGTGTGTGTGTGTGTGTGTGTGTGTGTGTGTTGCGATTCCACTCCTAGGGGTCAGTCAAATCTGATTTTAAAGTTTTATTTTAAAGGAGTGGTCTGGTTTTCCTCTCATGCTTCCATAACTGCAGGAAATGAATCTCCAATCAACTTCCTACTCACGTGTCAGCTACGTTCTTGGCGGAGATATACAGTTGTTTTAAAATTGACTGAGCTCCCTAACGTTTGATTGATTGAGGATTCGTATTTTACGGCTTATCAACCCTTTGAAGCTTATTTTAAACAAGAAAATACTTTTAGATTGCAAAAATATTTGGGAAATGATAATAATTCACTGATACAAGTCCTACTAATTAACCCATAGCTTTACCTGGCTCTTTAGGTTCATAGTTAGATTTGCTCTACTAAGTTTATTGAGCACTTTACTTAGATACTTTTGATTTACTCCTGTTAGACTTTTTTTTCTTTGGACACAGAGCTTGAAATCTGGACGATTGTTTTTACCTGAATTACATGTTCTTCGTTTGTGTTTTTGTTTTTTTTTATTCCTTATTTTTCCTTAAGTATTGGTTGGTTCATTTACAAGCCAAAACGCCTAAGGTTTTTCCTGAGGAGTATTTATAAGATTATATATATTTATATATATATTTAGGCAGCAATTCCTATTTTATACATGTTTCGTTAAAGACGACTGCGAAGGCACTACGATTAAGATTTTTATTTTATTTTTCTTGTATACATACAAATGTAAAAACTGTCCAGATGTTCAACATTTCTGAGCACTTTTGGCTATACTTTTATCCATTATCAAGATTATTATATTTTTACTTTTTACTGATTGTATAGCTTGTGTGCATATATGTGGAGTTATAGTTATGTTTTATTTTCCAATCATGGTCAGCATTTTGCGATCGTGTTCATAGTTGATGGTATTAAGTGTTGGCTTTTTCTTTTCTATCATTAACATCCTTGATAATGGCTAACAGATTCGCAAATCATGGAAAGTCAATGTAACGTAGATAGGTTGCTAGGACGCCAACCACGGATTTGCCAGAACCATGTCATAAGTAACAAAATGGACGAGCCTAAATCAATACAGTTTAATCTAAAAGTAGGTCAAATAGCCCAGGCTCATGAAATTCAAAAATTAGTGACTCTAGACTTTCAAATGTTGCTTATTCTAACTAATCATGCCCTGTCATTACACGGCGATCAGCAACACAACACAAGCAATCTGCTAGCGTAGAAATTTCGTTTCTCAATGACACCTTAATCAGTTAGTCTTGTACTATGTTTAACCGATGTAAGTAAATGCGGAATGCATTGTTTGTTATCTTAATACTTTCTAGATATTCATTATCTGGCTGTACATAAGTAAGTGGATAAATAAAACATGAGTGACAAAAATGAGTGTGTTATTTTCCATTTAGATATGTGATCCCGTGACACATTAGTCATGTTTTGCGCTAGTATAAAGCCAGCGTCGGATTCAAAAAGCACATTTGTTTTTGGAACCTGCACGACGGCCAACATGAAATGCTAAGAAGTAAGATAAGAATGAATTTACCACCAACACATAAAAACTTCTTGATGTGTTCATGGTAAATCCAGTGCTATTAAAACATAGTATCTATAGCAACGCTTTGTTTTCGCTGAACCTATTCTGTGATATATTCTTGTTCATTTCCTTAAACATGTTCATAACATATTCTGAGATGTATTCATGTTCATTTCCTTAAACATGTTCATCACGTATTCTGTGATGTATTCATTTCTTTAAACATGCCCATAACATATTCTGAGATGTATTCATGTTCATTTCCTTAAACATGTTCATCACGTATTCTGTGATGTATTAATTTCTTTAAACATGTCCATAACATATTCTGAGATGTATTCATGTTCATTTCCTTAAACATGTTCATCACGTATTCTGTGATGTATTCATTTCTTTAAACATGTCCATAACATATTCTGAGATGTATTCATGTTCATTTCCTTAAACATGTTCATAACGTATTCTGTGATGTATTCATTTCTTTAAACATGTCCATAACATATTCTGAGATGTATTCATGTTCATTTCCTTAAACATGTTCATCACGTATTCTGTGATGTATTCATTTCTTTAAACATGTTCATAACATATTCTGAGATGTATTCATGTTCATTTCCTTAATCATGTTCATTTCCTTAAACATGTTCATCACGTATTCTGTGATGAATTCATTTCTTTAAACATGTTCATAACATATTATGAGATGTATTCATGTTCATTTCCTTAAACATGTTCATAACGTATTCTGTGATGTATTCATTTTCATTTTCTTCAACTGAGACACGTCGTATTATATAAATATTTTAAGGGTAATTACAAATTTCCCTCGAATATTTATACGTTTTTTACATTTCTCGCTTTTTTTTTTAACGAAATATCGATTTTTCTTTAATCGAAACCCAAAATAGTTTATCCATTCGAATTTCCCATATTTAGCCTTTTTGAACTTCTCCACTCGAAAGAATCCAATAAGTTTTATCCCGCCAGACGACAGAGATGGCAATTTCAGTTAAGGGGAGCCAAAAAACAGGAACTATCATAGAAGTAAGAATACGTTTGCTTCTTAGTGAAGAAATGTTTCTTCTTTGCAGCGTATGGCTGAAAATAAATACTTTGAACTTAGTGACATTTCTTCAGTTTTCCTTATACAGTGCTGTTCGATAAAAGTGACTCACCTGATTATTTTTTTTTTTTTTTACTAAATGTTCTCTTCTCCGATGAAACGAAAGTTGAGCTAAATTCAAAGGATAAGCGATCTAAAATCCGAAAAAGAATCTTTGAAAGCTCTTTGAATTTAGCAGTAAGTACTGTCAAGCATCCGTTCAGTATAATGTTCTGGGGATGCTTTTCTTTACATGGAACTGGTTTCTTAAAACCTATTGAAAAGACACTCAGAAGCGAAGCAGTACAAGAGAATTTTAGAGTCTTGTCTGCTCCCTTCTGCATAAAGGGTGCAAATCGGCCCCACCAAGATCATTTTTATGCATGATAATGCTCCCTGTAACAAATCAAAATTGATGAAGGAATACTTTGATGAGAAGCAGGTTAGTGTTATGACATGGCCGCCCCAATCTCCTGACCTCAACCCCATAGAAAACTTATGGAGTATTATAAAGTACAGGCTCTCGAGAAAGCAGTTGAGCAACAAAGAGGATTTGATTGTGAATTTCATATCCGAATGGAATTCAATGCTTGGAGATGAGATTTGCCAGAACCTAATCAAGTCAATGTCAAAACGGGTTGAAAAGGTTATTCAAAATAAAGGAGGACCCATAGATTATTAAATATTTCGAACTATATTACCTATTATAAATAAATTATACCTCTATTATTCTTTATTTAAAGCTGTTCGGTTATGTTTCTATTGATTACTAGTTGCAGGAAATAAGTGAGTCACTTTTTTTTTGCACAGAGTTTTTCCCTAAATCTCATTTATATCCAAAATTATAATTATCAATAGAATACCTTAGGGTGAGTAAACTTTTTTTTACTAGGTGGTCGGGAAGGGGGTCTTTATATTAGTAAGATTAAAAATTAGTTTGACCCCAAAAACAATAGGCGAAAAAAATTTTTAAGTAAAAAAAAAAAATCAGGTGAGTCACTTTTATCGAACAGAAGTGTACGAAGTTTTCCTCGCTGAAATAGCTATTTGCGAAGTGGAAAATAAAACCTGACATTTTTAAGCATTACGAACTTTATTAAATCCAACCTTGTTCCATTTGATCACTTGACCTTTTCTTTGGTGTAATTTCTGGTTGCTATAATGAATTTCATTTCACAGTCTTGTGTAATCCCCAATTTCATTACTAACTGAAGCTATCCGATTTGGAGTAAATAGGTTCGCCTCTCGTCCGATTCACACTCTTTCCGAGTCTTTTGAACAGAAGTAGAGTTTTATTCCTTGCTTCCGGTCTAGGATTGGTGTTCCGGTTACAATCTCTTTCACTCCCAGTAGCCCCTTGTACCTTTGTGACATTAACGCTTTGTTTGGGGTGAATTGATCAAACAAAGTTATATCTTATATAATTTATATCTCTTATACCGTATATCATAAAAGTTATGTCGTCGTTGCCGGAACCCGTTGCCGTGTATTGGAGTGCTCATCGACATTTCCTTCTGTGTGAAATGAGTCCTATGTTGGATCTGAAGAGATGTTTGCAGCCACCGCATGGTAGGGTATGGAGAGCTCTGAATTTTCTTTGGGCTCTCTTAGTTTTTTTTCTATTTGTCTTCTGGTGTTTACGAAGAATGATGTTCTTTCGTGGACTGCTCTTCTCCGAACCGTTCTTTCTGCAGCTACCGTCTCCCAACTGACTGTCCATAAGAAAGGTTGTTTTTTTTTGTTTTTTTTAAAGCTGATCCTTGAATCAACGACGTGGGACTACATGCAGTCTCTTGCCAGGTGCGAGATATGAGAAGAGGATTTTATTTGGGCAGGCGTGTGTCCGGCATTCGGGCAACTTTCCCGGTGCATGGAAGTGTATTTCATATATATTTATTATATGACAATCATCATCATCGTCGTCGTCATCATCATCATAAATAGAGAGAAGGTGAGATTCTATACAACATTTTAAATAGTTACATTGGCATTGAACCTACTAGTGTCAGTATTAATTCTGAACAAGTGACGGCCTTTTAAATATATATTTTCCAGTTATTGGTTTTGTGAATTATTTTCTACTCCTTCATGACGTCTGTCTCTCTTCATCTCCCACCTCGGTAAATATATTGCAGCCGGCCGCCTTTGTCATAACAATGACACTGCTACATGGCGTCGCCAATGCAAAGAATATAATTCGGCTACATAGCATCTTTGGTGTAAGAGAGGCAAATCTTGTGCATAAAAAGATATTACAAGCACTACAGACAAAAATACGTCGATGTTTTATACAGCAAAGATTAATTTTATTACTTATTCGTTCATTTGCATGTTTAGACCAGATGCCTGGTTGTCATCGCTGACGAACGGATAATAACAAGTTTCTTCCAATATCCAGCATCGTTTTCAGTACTATCTCAGGCCCCGGCAATACCATTGTCTCTGGAGTATCAGCCTTTCTTCTGATTCCCACTTCATCCATTCTCGATGTCAGTGTTTTTGACACTGTTCCGAGTGTGCCTACTATTATCTGGATAGTTTTAACTTTCATATTCCGTATCTCTCCTTAGGCCCACGTAGGTCTTTAACATCTTACTCTTTTCCACATTAAATCTCTGATTCGCAAGCTCAGTTCCAAGTACAACCTAACAAGTTCCTTTTCCCCTATTTCTAGATTAAGTCTTCTCAGCTGATCAGTTTAGGTCTTGAAATTCTGAAATATTTTGTGAGTTTTGTTTACATCTATATAGACTCCATGGCCGAATCCAAGCTATTTGCAAAGTTCTCAGTGGATGACCACTGCCACCCTTTCATGTCTGCTTTTTCACTATTACCATTGAAAAAAGGCATGAATCCATATCTACTATTAGCTATGGATGAAATAAAAGAAAACGGACGTTGAAGAATACTGGCATCAACTTTTGCGATTAGATGCTGAGAACGTTTCTTAGAGAAGTATACTAAGAAGTAAATAGTCTCATTCTTCAAAGGTTTTAGGGAGATTACGTGGATGCCCTATCGCTCTAAGCGCTGAAACCCATCGACTACATTTATTTCAACCGAAGACTATAAACGTTACCGTGACCAACACCTTTACCGCTGTAAACTCAATCTCCGACTAAAAAAAAAACCAATAGAGTACTGAAGCTTGCAAATGTTTCCGGCGCCATCTTGAAAAATGTTTAGATATTGGATGAAACGAAGACGTAGGGTGTATAAATGCTGCAGACGCTTACATGCACATAATACTGAGAATTTAAAAAAATGCAACAAAAGGCATTATTAGCAAACTGTTCAAAAAAACAAATATACAGTCTGTTTTACTGGTGGCATTCTGGTACTACTTAAGTTGACTGGTCCACTCGTAAAAAAAAAAGAAAAAATTACGGAAAAATTTGGTAGGGAATAATTTTTTTTTTACATTAGCATCCATTAGGCATTCCTTAAGTCACATATGTCAGAATCAAAAAATTGATTTTTTTTTAACATTATAGAAAGAGGTTTCTGTTCATAATATAAATACAGTGTAAAATTGATCACCGATTCTTAAAGAGTTGTCTGTCCTACTGAGGAGTAATTTGATACTCACGGGTCGAATAGAGGGGAAAGAGAGACAAGGGGAAAACACCGCGTGACATATCTGGCGGACTTAAGCAAGTAGATGACAGAACGTGGCCTGGGGAGGAAGCAGAGGGAAGGTAATTGTTGAGAGCTGCAAAAGGATAGAGGAAGGTGGCGGGCCATGATCGCCTACGTCCTGAAAGGACATGGCACATAAAAAGAAAGAATAGTACGCACTAAACAATACCGTAAGCACGTTTCAAATTTGATATTTGTAAATAAACATAAAGTACAGATAACTCTTTAAAACATCAGGGATTGATTTGACTCCTTTCTAAAATGGTAAAAAAAAATCAATATTTTTTTAACTTCAAGATGAACGAATGAATAATAATCAACAAAAATTGTTCCTAAAAATTCTTCCTTATTTTTTTACATTACCATTTTTTTACGTTACTATTCAATTTGTCATACCTAAATTCCGAAATAGTGCTTTTCGATATTTACCAAATAAATATTGTCTGAGAATCTATTTCGATTTCATTCTGTTTGTTTTACTATATCTTTATGTTTGTCACGCCATTTGGAAATGTACTGATGAGGATTTAAGTACATGTCGAAATATAAACGTAAGCACTGTTATTTGTTATTTAAAAATCGTTTATTTAGAGGTATACTGCCTGAGTTACTTTCAACCTTTAACAAAATGCATTCCCTTTGCTTGATTCAACATTGAAAAAATGATAAAATCCCAAAAGTTATTAATAACAATATGAAAAATCAATGACTTTTCACGAACGGCTTTCTAATGAAACAGAAATCAATTTGTGAGAAGGTCAATAATGAATGCAGGTAAATTTATGTTGACGCATTGAATCGATGAAGTTGCAACACAAACTGATATTTTCAATCATTAGTACCGAAACATACATGTTAAATTTTCATTCAGATTCTGGTTCTAAAGCGATTCCAAATATGACTGTCCTGCGATCTTTAAAAGGTTTTATGTATTATTTCTAACCGGAAATGTCGTTGAGATATACAGCATAAAATAATATTATATATATTTATTATATTAAACAACAAATCTTGACGTCTGTCTGGTGGAATTTCCAAGGAGTACTGCATTTCGAGCTTGTTCCGCACGGTAGCGCCATCAACGCTAAACTGTATTGCCAGCAGACCGCATGTAAGAAAAACTAAAAAAGGAGTATCCTGCTTTGGTCAATAGAGGTCGGCTTTGTATCAGCAAGACTGTGCGGAGCCTCACACAATGCCAGGTTGACTAACGTGAAGTTCAAACTGATGGACAGTGTTGAGATTCTTCCACATCCACCATTCAGTACCGATACTGCTCCGAGTAACTATGGCCTATACCGTTCAATGACACACTTCCTCCTCGTCCAGCGGTTCAACACTTCTGATGAAGTGAAGGAAGCTTGTTTACAGTTTTTTTTTATTCAAAGCCAGTGGACTGGTATCTGGGACAGATTCGGATACTGTCTGATCGCTGGCAAATGGTCGGAAATGATAGACTTTATGTTGAAAAATAAATGTTGGTGTTGTTCCATAAAATTTTGTATTCCTTCCTTTCTGGACAACCTAATATATATATATATATGTATATATATATATACAAACTAACATATATATATATATATATATATATGTAATATGTATATATATATATATATATATATATATATATATATATATATATATATACAACCTAATATATATATATATGTTAAGTTGTAAATATTAGGTATATATATATATATATATATATATATATATATATATACATATACATATATATATTAGGTTGTATATATATATATATAATATATATATATATAACTTTAAACGTTATTTTTAGTGGATATTCGTATATGAGTAGGCGCTCCGTTTGTTTATTACAAACAGTACAAATATATATATTCGTCTACCGGCCTGAATGAATGTTCGAGAAATCTTATTAAAGAAACAGTTGCGAATTGAACTTGTGTCCCACAGGGCGGACGGAGCTACCGTTCACCCTTTGCACGCCTTACCGACTTACAGAACCGAGAACAGTCGGTCAGGGGAGATTTTTTGTTTTCAAGCGGAATTTCCCGTTATCATAAATATGTTTGAATGTGAAACTGTTCATAAATGGTCATTGTGGTCTGTTTCATGCTTAAACACAATCTTCGGACTTAGGGATTGTGTTTTAGCATGAAGCAGACTGTCCATGCGGGGTGTTGGCGGCAGTGTCAACTGTTATATTTACTTAAGCTTTTACACTTATTTTGAGCATCTGAACTTAAACTAGCTTAAAACTCTATTATATATATATATATATATATATATATATATATATATATATATATATATATATATATATATATATATTCGTCTCTCGTCGAATTCAACGTATGAGGGTCAAGCACATCAGTTCCTAGGAAACCAGCACATGAGATTCGATTATAGTGGTGAAGTTTGTGTGCAGAACCATCTACACTTTTTGAAGGGCTGAGTACAGACTCTGGGTGCACTACGTGCCACAGGGACCCCAAACGATCCCCGGAGGTTTTGAATTCAGAGTTGACCTTCTCCTAGACCAGTTGCCATCCAAGGCTATTTACCCATAACTAGAGGGAGAAGAAGAGCATTCGCACCTTTTCCAAGGGTATTAGCACGTAAGTGAATGTAATGGATTCGACTGGATTTCGAATTCGGCCTCATATATATATATATATATATATATATATATATATATAGATAGATAGATAGATAGATATATATATATTGTCATCCACAGACAGACTGTTTCCCTGTATCACACCTGTTCATTGTGGCTAGACGTCTGATTGTATCAAGCCGGGATCGAAACCCGACCGATTTGGCATCAGTCAGAGATCCTATCGTCGCACGGCAGAGGGAAAGGGAAATTTTAACGATTTCTATACGAAATACGCCATTGGCATGGAGAGCTTAATTCAGTTGAAGAGAAATGCGTTATGCGTGTGTGTGTGTGTGCCTGTGTACCTGAGTCAAAAATCACGTACACACATACATGAATATGATGTATATTTAGGCAAGAAGAATCTATTTAAAGTTTTGTTAAATTCAACCTTCAGTGTCTGTCGGTTCCATTTTTATTATGGGTTTTCCAATTTACAAATAAGATGGTGTACATAATAGTTTCTGCATTTTAGACCCCGTGTTCCAAGGAGAAGGACATTAATTTCGTCCTTGGAAGACTGGGTCTAAAATGCTGATTTCTTTTTTTATTTCATTGTTATACCAAAAGTACGAACACCTATATCATCAACATAACACACAAAATCTTCCAACATTAGTTGCTTGCTGTAATAAGTCTGATGTTAATTTTGATGTACAAATTTCTACTTTAATTAAAAACGATGCTGATACCTTATGCACAATATGAGAAGCACTTTGAAATAGCCTCCTGAAGTCTCATAAGTTAACCACTTCTCAAATTGCTCTCTTTCGACTAAAGAGTTTTGGCTGATTTTGTTTAGCAGTATATCAACCACTGAAGGTTATTTAATACCGAAATCCAACGAAATATATTTTGATCGCAATTGTATGCCTTCAATTATAAATAAAATATATTGTTCACCATTTTCCTATATGTATTGGTCCTTTTTACATAAAAATGTATTGCTGGTATATTTACTATTTAAACGTAGTTATATACTTTTATATTGTTTTGGTGAGGTTCACAATTAGCCCATAGCTAGGACCGTAACAGATGCTACAAATCCTGGCTCAGGTTGTACCTGGGAACAGCAATTAAAACTTTTTTCCAGGCGACTCAAAACTTCCTTGCTGGCGGACGTAGTTTATCCCAATACCCAAGACTTTTGGACTAAAGAGAGTGGCGTGAAATTTGCCTGCGGTAGATTCTTTCACCATACGGATTCTTATCGCGTATACGCCATTATTCTTCGGCAAATATACGGACTGCGCACAAGCGTCAGTGTCATTATGCTACAAAATGGCAGAAGACTGGAAATTGAATCAGAATATCTGCTACCTACTTGCACACATATACTGTATCCAGCTCAAAATCAACATCGTCTTTTTGCTTGTTACAATTTCATTAATATTACACATACACACACAAATCATATATATATATATATATATATATATATATATATATCATAATTATCATATCATATATATCATAATATATATATATATATCATAGTATATATATATATATATATATATATATATATATATATATATATATATATATATATATATCATAATTATCATATCATATATATCATTATATATATAAAGAAGGGCTTAGTTGAAAAATAGACTACCCAAAATGCACCGTATATATAAATAGCCGAGAAAAATAACACCACTCGTGGCCTGACGATTGCGTTTTGTCCTCCTTGACATTTTATTGTTTTTTCAGACCGCTGTACGACTGCTTTGTTGCCCGAAATCTCTGTGAACTGTTCTTTTGGTTAAAGTTTGTTATTTTATTTATTTTCTGTTTCAACTGTTTTGAAAAAAAAAAGAAAAAAAAAAAAAAAAAAAAAAGTCCTTTTGATTTTTTCTTCTATCCATTTTTTATTTTTACCCCCCTCTTTTAGTTCTTTTTCCTTTTTATTTTCAGTTTTTTTTTCCCTTTAATTTTTTGTTTTAGTTTTTCTTTTGACCCCCATTAATTCTTTGTTTTTCATTTTTTCCCCTATTCTAGTTTCTCGTTTTAATTCCCTTCCCCCGTTAATTTTTGTTTCTACCCCGTTTTAATTTCCACGCTTTTTTAGCCTTCCTTATAACCTTCATTTCCCGTTAATTTCTATCTTCGTTCTAGTTATATTGTAACCCTTGTCCGTGTTTTGCGTTAATTAATTTTAATTTCTTGTTTCTGTCCTAACTCTACGTTTTACGTGTTTTTCGTTTTATAAATTTGTTTGTACTAAAATCGTTTTGTAATTGTTGTATTGTCTAATTTATTTGTTTATTTTCTTTATTGGTTCGACTTGTTTGTTTTGGGTCGGCCATTTTGAATTTTTGTTGCTAGCTTTGGTTCTTGCCAAAGTTCCGTATTTTCTTTTGTTTATTGGCGGCCATTTTGATTTTTTGTCGAAGTTGAGTATTTTCTTTGGTTACCTTGTTTGAACGTTTTATTTTATTATTTAATTGTCCTTTTCGTGTTTTGTTAATTGTTACGCCTTTAGGCGATATTTGTGTTTAAGTTTTACGTGTTTTTTGTTTTATATTTGTAATTGTTGTACGTTTAAAGTTAGTTGTTAATTTTCGTTTATTTACTGGTTTGACTCGATTCTTAGAGTCGGCCATCTTTATTTTTTAACTAGCCTCGGCTAGAGTTCAATTATATTAGGTTCCTGTCTACTTTTTCTTCGAACGTTATATTTTTTTATCCAATTTTCCCCTTTTTATTTTTTTTTCGCCTTTTGGCGTTATTTGTTTGTTTTTTTTTTTGTTTCGCCTTGAGGCGAAATTTTTTGAATATCCCTTCCCCTTTCCTTCACCCCCTGACCCCCCTTTTTTTTCTCCACCATGGAGAAGAAGGAAAAAAAAGCCCCTTCTTTCCTTATTACTAAAAAAAAGACAACAACCCTTGCTTCCATCCGAAAATCGGTTAGGAAGCACTTGTTTAACCCCAAAAAAGACCCCCCAGATAAAGACAATCCCGAGGAATATCCTGCTCTCCCAAGGACCCCTACTAATGAGGAGATAGTAGACACCCTTAAAAAGGCTGCCAAAGCCAGGATAGAAAAAGAGATCCTGGAAAAAGAGAAAAATAAAACCCCAGAAAACACGAAAGTTAATACGGAGGTCGGGGATTCGCCCTCTTGTTGGAAGTCCCCTCCGAATTGTATAATCGACATCGCGGAGTTCCTGGAGCGTGCCAAGAGTTACGCTCACCTCGTGGTGAAAGACGGGCTCTTGGAAGATCCAGTGGAACTGAAGAGAGTCGAGAAAAGAATAGTGTCTGTCTTTGTCGTCGACAAGCGTTCGCGCAAAATTTGTCGTTCGACTAAAGACACAGTGTTTAAAGCACTGGAGTCCCTGGGGTTCAAACCCCTAAGAATTGTCAAGGGAAAGGGTTTTTTCATGTGGGACGTACTGCTGCCCACTGCAGAAGACTGCGTAAGAGCCACCCGGAGGGAATTGATCACAAAGGATCTCATCCTCCGAACCGAGTATGAGGGTCGGCGAAGGACCAGGGTGGCAGTATACGAGGTCCCTCCTCAGGTTATCGGGGAACACCTCGCGGCGTTCCTGGACCAATACGGGGAGATATTGGCCGCTTCCTGTGATAGCCTGACTGGGGGATGGAGCTTTGATATGATGCTCGATCGTAAGGCCTTCAGCTCCGTCCCCAACTGGATTGACGTTAGTGACTTGAAGCTGCCGGTCATCGTGACCGGTCGTAAACCAGCCTGCTGGAAGTGTGGAGTGACTGGTCATCTCTCCTCTTCCTGCCCAGAGAAGAAGGCCTCTGGGACTCAGGTCACTAAAGACCAAACTCCCCCTCTGACCGAGTCTGCAAAATCCGCCGCGCCTGTAATGGGCATGCCAGCTGCCGGGACCGGAGAGGTTGTTCCCCCGGTTGGGTCACCATCCAAGCCCCCATCCCCCGAAGAGCCCTCTTCCACCGCTTCTGCGGCTAAGAAGGGGGAAGAAGGGGAATGGCAGGTAGTTGGCAGGGTCAGAGGGAAGCGTCAGCCAGCGGGTCCTCAGTCCCCTGAAGCCTCAGGGACTAAAGACACACACAGTCCCACTCCCTCTAGCAACAGCATGGGCGACGCCCCGACCTCTTTAACATCTGAAGAGCATATGAAAAAATATGAACCGTCTTACGATAAAACCGTCAAACTGAAAGAACTTAAAAAACTAATAGACGTCCAGAGAAAACAAAAAAAATCCCCGGAAAAGAAATCCCCCTTGCAGTCTCCTCAACCCTCTTCTCCAGTCAAGTCTCCCCCTAAAAAGATGGCCACTCGCTCCACATCTTCCAAACCTATTCCTCCCACTCCATGTCCGTCAACCCCTCTCTCCAGAGTGAAGCCTTCTCCAGCCACCCCTTCCACTTCTCGTGCCCAGTCCCAAATCCCTCTCAGTAGAGACCCCAGTCCTTTTAGACATCCCAGTACTCCTCGCCACACTCCCAGTCCTTCACCCTCAAAAAAATTACCCACAACAGTTACCAAAAGGCCCAGAAGCCCTACTCAAGATGGTGCGGATAAAAAAAAGAGACCGAAGCACATATTTAACCCAGGCATAGAGATATGCAAAATATCTCCCCTACAAGCTGAAAAAGCGAGGGATTACGGGAATAGGATAAAGAGCCTAAAATTCCTCTTATCTGTAAAAAAATTTGGGGACAAAGACATTGAAGATCCCGGAAACTTCCCTAATGCCCAAAGGGTATTAACTGTAATTAGATCAGAGCCGGGAGCGAAATCAGTTTGGGCTATGGTGGATGAAGCGATTTCATCGTTCAGCTTGTCCCCGCCAATCGCCATAGTCCAAAATGATAAATTGAAAAAGATGAAGCAGTTTTGTGCAGGGAGGGTCCCGGTTTTTGTTCACCCCTCCCTTTATAGAGCACTAAAATTGACTTTCCCGTGGGATATCGGCGGAATCTCCGAAGACGGTACCATCAAGAATGAGATGGGCCATGGGTCTATGGGAGAGGCTGTCGGTATCCTAACCCCAGCCATGTTCAACGCAGATAAGCAACCCTAATCAGCATTCATTATGGCTCTCTGGTTAGCTACTTTAAATGTCCGGGGCCTGAGGTTGGAGTCTCGCAGGGCGAGGCTCTCTCGCGACCTTCAGCGCCTCGGGGTGAATATCTGTTGTGTGCAAGAGACCCGGTTTTCTTCTCATGATCGTGAGGATGTGCTGTCTAATGGGTTCGCCCTTTATTCAGCATGTTTTGATGGTCGTTCGAGGGGTGTCTCTTGGCTAGTGAGCAGGTCTTTAGACGCTGTATGTACTCTTGTTTTCGCAGATCCGGCGGGCAGGCTTTGTGTGCTGGACGTTACCATAAAAGGTAAGGCTTTACGTCTCATCGGCGTTTATGCGCCCGTCATCCATGCTGAGCGTCCTGGTCTGTTTCGGCAGATCGAGCCGTTTTTGACGACATCTCGGCGGGTAGTTTTAGCGGGTGATTGGAATGCCGTCCTTGATCCCGATATAGATCGTATAGGGAAAAAACGGGCTACTAACAATCCTGATGTGAAACCATTTCGGGGCTTCATCGACGGGTTCGATCTCGTCGATAAGTACCGAAATGAGCATCCCCGGGATATAGCTTGGACTTGGACTAATAGTGGCAACTCGGATCCTGGGACGCTTGCGAGCTACCTCGATCGAGTCCTAGTTAAGAGAGTCGATGTAGGGCTCTTAGGGTGTCCAAGTTTCCATTATATAGTTTATTCGGATCATAGGCTTGTCCGGGTCCGTGTAAACTTAGATAAGCCTAAGGTTAGGTTGGCTGGTTACTGGAAATTCAACTGTTCACTGTTTGGTGAACAGGGATTTCGGGACCAGCTGTTACTAATGATACAACGGGAATTGTCGGGAGCGGTTTTGGGGAACGCCTGGTGGGGTAACCTTAAATCTAAAATTAGAACGTTTGCTGCCGATTTTAGTCGTCGACTCAATCGAGATAGATTAGCGGCGCAAACTGCTTTAGAAGATAAAGTCGATCGGGCCGTGAAATCCCGTGTTAGTGGGGATGTAGCCTTAGCTAAGGCAGAGTTGGCCTCCTTGCTTATCAAGAAGGATCAAGCTCTGGTAGTTAGGGCTAGGTTAAAAAGAATGTCCTCTGAGGCGACGAATATGGCCGCTGAATTGCGTGCAGAGGAGAGTAGGAGTGCGTCTCGGCGACATATCGCGTGCGTCACATTACCGGATAATCGGACCGTGACTACAAACGCGGGCATATGTGAGGTCTTTCGAGATTATTTTCAGGATCTTTTCACCAGGGAGCCCGGTCTGAGCTCGGCTCAGTTCGACTCCTATTTAGCCGACTTTCCCTGCCTCGAGGCAGCTGAAGCGGCTGGGTGCGAGGGTCCCATAACAGAGTCTGAGATCTGGGAAGCGCTGAAGCAGGTTGGCCTGGATAAGTCTCCGGGACTCGATGGTCTGCCCTACGAAGTGTACTTGAGGCTGTCGCCCGTTTTTGTTCCTTTGCTGGAACTGATTTTCAACCACTGGATGAAGCAGGGGTCTATACCTCAACGCTTCACCAGGGGTGTGATCAAGTTGCTGCGTAAGGACAAGAACGGTGGGGATGGGTTAGGGAACTTTCGCCCTTTAACGATGCTAAACGCTGAGTTGAAGATTTTGGCGAAGATCTTAGCCAACCGTTTGCAGCTTGTCCTGTCTAGTCTGATTGGCCCCGAGCAGACTTGTGCTGTGAAGGGCAGGACTATTCAGGATAACCTGCATATGGTACGCTTGATCTTAGAACAAGTCGACGGTGAAGCCGCGCTGATCAATTTAGATCAGTCCAAGGCCTTCGATAGGGTTGATCATCGTTTTCTGGAGGCTGTCCTTTCGTCGGCCGGTTTCGGAGCCGACTTTCGCTCCTGGATCCGACTCTTGTATGCGACCCCCGGTGCGCTGGTGGAAGTGAATGGAGTAAGATCGAAGCCTTTCGTATTGTCTCGCTCTATTCGTCAGGGTTGTCCGCTCTCGCCTTTGCTTTACGTTCTTGCGTTGGAACCTTTCCTTCGCAAGTTAAAGGCGAATCCGGTCCTGCGTGGAATATCTCTGCCTGGGGCTACCACCTCAGCAAGGTATTCTGCCTATGCTGACGACGTTTCGGTTCTTGTGTCGAGCAGAGCCGAGATTGACGAAGTCAGCAAAGAGGTCAGTGGTTATGAGATGGTGACAGGGGCCAAGATCAACCGTGATAAGTCTGTTGGCTTGCGGTTGGGTGCGTGGAAGGGAGTTTCTCTTCCCGGACCTTTCCTCTGGACGGATGGGCCGATCAAGATTCTCGGCGTCTGGTTCGGTCCGGATCTCCAGTTGGAAATGAATTGGTCGGAGGTACGAGAGAAGGCCGAGAGCGCGGTTAATCTGTGGTCTCGGAGGAGGCTTTCCCTGAAGGGAAGGGCGGAAGTATGTGTTTCACACATATATCCAATCCTCGTGTACCGACTCTCTGTACTTCCACTTCCGTTTGCCCCACTAATTTTATTAGTAAGGCTCTTGTTCTCCTTCTTGTGGGGAGGCAAGGCCCCTATGGTATCTCGGGAGATCTGTTGCCTTCATACCGCTGAGGGCGGTCTGGGTATGCCAAGCATTGAGATTCGTCAACATATGCTTCGCATTGCATTCCTAGACCGATTGTGTCGCGAACCGGACGAGGTGGGAGCCTTCTGGAAGGAAGACGCCCGGAAAAATTTCCCGTCCCTAAGAAGTGTGCACTCGTGCGAGGGGGAGGCCCGCCGTAGACCCCGAGCCGAAAGCTCCTTCTATCACGAATGTCGTCGCGCTCTGAAATGCCTCTTACGGGCGTCGGAAGGCCTCTCCAACGTCCAGGCGTTGTCTCGTAGGGCATTGTATCAGGTGTTAGTTCGGGGGTCCGTTCAAGATGCTCTGATTAGCGAGCTCGGTCTTACGAAGCAGCAGGCTCGCTCAATATGGCCTTGGGCGCCAGGGTTGAAATGCCTCACTAACGATGAGGCATCACTCACCTGGCGGGTGATTCGTAGAGCCCTCTGGGTCGGCAAAAGACTTTGTTCAGCGGGCTTGGAGAATTCTCCAGACTGCCGCCGCTGCGTTGGGGAAGTCGAGACCATTGGTCACGCCTTCTTTCAGTGCACGGTGGTAGTGCCGTTGTGCAGGTTCGTTGAAGGCCTCATGGTTCGCGTACTGCGGAGAAAGTCCTTTGTCCTGGATGTCGTTTCTGTCTGTAGCAATGTGGTGCCTCAGATGTCGAGGGCTGAGCATTATGTGTGCTGTTGCTTACTAGGCGTTATGAGAGTCGTGATTTGGACGACGCGTCAGAAGGAATTCTATGGTGGCGAGAAGTTTGCTTCTTCCGAACTGATCTTGTTCTTTAGGCATCAGCTTAAAGTCAAGATTAGGACGGAAAGGCGGCGGCTCACATCATCAGAATTTGGCGAAAGGTGGGTGAGTCTTGCGCGTTTGTGCCGTGTGAAAGGGGCTGACCTTGAGTGGCATTTTGATGCTGGTTAGGCATCAGGATATTGTTTGCCTGGGTTGAACTTGGCAACCCATCCCTGGATTTAGGATAGTTTAGGGTTTTTGCATTTGTATTTTAGTTTTTTAATTTCTGTAAAACTTAGCTAGAGTGAGTTTGCTCATTGGCCCCCTTTTTTTTCTGCCCGCCTTTTTCTTTTCCTTTTATTTAACTCCCCATCCCTCCCCGCTTTAGGTGCTCAGTGATTTTAGTTCTCTGGAGGATGCGGGACGCCTTTCGTTTCGAGTGTGTGAGCTTTTCGTATGTTTGAGGCTGAATCAGTGCGTGTTTGTGCGAATGGTTGGGATGGATAAATGGTTATTTTATAAAGTCCCGTGTCGATTTCGCCCAGGAAATTGATTTTACTGTCACATTTAGGAATTGTGGGGGGGTTTTATTACTAACATGATTTTGTTCAGTTTCATGTATATAATTTTAGACATATTGTATATATTCATTGGGGATATTTATTTGAAATTTTTACTCCCGCCCCCCCCCACAGACTTTATTGTACATATGGGGTTATTTAGGACTTTCATAGAGACCATGAGGTATTTTGGTGGATGTAGCATGAAAGGTAAGTATGAATGTGGCGTTTTGGTGAAAGGAATATTGTTTTGTATGCTTGGGTCAGTGCTTGGGACTAGCTAAGTTTAAGATTAAGACAAGTGATGACCTTCCTTTTCCCCAATCCCCCTTTTGGCCTTGTGCCGTATTTACTGTACATAACAGTATTAAATATTGTGGCCTGACGATTGCATCAAGCATGAAACAGACTGTCGCCTCTAAGTGTTGACTTCTATGTTCACTTTTATATTTATGTATATATATATATATATATATATATATATATATATATATATATATATATATATCATAATTAAGTAATTCATCGAGTCTAGAATAAACCTCAACAGATTTCAGAATATATATATATATATATATATATATATATAAACGTTTTATATTGGGCAGCATATATTTTATATTATAAGGAGGTAATGATACAATGATTCAATTAGTAATATTAATGTTATTTTTTTTAATAAAAACATCGGTCTGAATATTTGTATATTCATGAAATAAATTATAACTGAATAGATTTTTAAGGATCGTCTGTAATTATTATTATATTGTTCTTTTACTTACATTGAGTTCTCCTTGGATTAATGTCCTCCTTGAAATAATCTTTGAAATTGATATTTTTACATACATATATATATATATATATATATATATATATATATAGTATGTGTGTATGTGTGCACGTGGAGAGAAAGATACACGCTATGATTTATATAAGCGAATATGTATATATGTATCCAAGTGATCTACATCCACGCACATGACTACATTTATGTTTGTGTGTGTGTGTGTGTGTGTGTGTGTGTGTGTGTATGTGAGAGAGAGAGAGTTAATGGTTATGTATGTCTGTGCGTATTTCAGAGAGAGACAAAGAGAATGAAAGCGAAAGAAAGGAGGATGACTGATGCAGACCCCAGCAACTATCTTTTGCTTATCCTCGAGGTCTCCTGTCGTCTTCCATCATTTTCATTAACCGATCGATCAGTGAAGCAAAGAGATAAGGAAAGACTTTATATAAAAAGCCTGCAGCCATCTTGAAAAGGAATTTTACGAACGTTCAGTATAAGTAATCTTTTCAAACTCTCGTGAGAGTTTTTAATCACTTCCTACTAAGCGATTAAATAATCGTTCACTTTGATTTTTCTACCGCGGAGGCGTTATAGAGCAGTATTCTCTTCAAGACTGCTACTTTCTAATCAGAAGATTGTATTGCGTCGATAATGACGGGACTTCTAACTCTTTACTCTCCCCGGTAGAATATGAGACCACAGCCTCACCAACCTAGCTGTTGCTATTATGATTTCCAGAGAAGATTTTTTACACTTGCTAATCCTACACTCGTCTGGTTTTGATTTGGTTAGTTTGTTTATGTTTAGCAACATATCAACTTCATCTTCTTCCTCCTCCTCCTCTTCTTCTTTCACCCTTAATACCTGAAGGAGTCGTTGGGGCGCCAACGTTTTGAGTTGTCCACCATTCTCCTACGTCTGTCGTGGTTGTGTGCCAGAGCTTAGGTCTCCACGAATGGTTTCTTGGTGTGATCTTCATGTAGCATGTTTTGGGCGTTTTAATCTGGTGGAGCACACCTCTCTCCAGGTTAGACCACAGACGGTGTACACTAACTAGGTGGCTCTAGAGGTGAACATAGGGAGCCCTGGTGAACAAATTATAATTTAAAGATATTCAGTAGAAAAATCAGTATACAGTGGAACCTCAATTTAACGGACTAATAATAGGAAGATCGATCATTGTCCGTTAATTTGAAGCACTTATTTCGTGGCCTAAAAACACCCAGTAATTATTGTAAATAAATGTAAATATAGTATATATGTATGTGTATTTTATTTTTAAGTTACTATATACCTTTAAATAAAGTTTGAAAAGTTTGAAAGTTAAAACTGGAATCCATTAGTTCCGGAACCGTTAATTCGAGGTTTTACTTTATTTGAAAAAATATTTGTATCATTAAGAAAAATATTATTTAATAATCACTACCAACGGTTTCGATTAGGCCTCGAAGTCGACAGAAGGCTTGAAAAGTGTGGTCCTTGAAGACAGTAGTTCGGGAACACAGACACGATGCGATATCAGAAGCGTCTGAGACCCGAATCGCGTGATCCTGGAAGATTGCTATGATGCAGCTCGAAAGCCGTGACGTTCGTGAAAATTCTCAGCCAGTTATTTTTAGGATATATATGTTTGTGTGAGGGAGCTGAAATACGTACGATGACCTTTTCTATTCAATGACGGATCACCCTGTCCAGCATACCGATGTAGAGAACGACACCTTACGGAAAGACGTCGCCTGTCATGACATGGTCCTCGTTTCTCACAACTCACAGATGATATAAGCATTCTGCAATATGAAAGTTTCAAAATTGTCTTGACCAACCTACCTGAAAAAGATCATTAAGAACCCTGCCTTTTCTACTGGACTTGGAATCTCTCTCCTTCTCTCTGCGTCTTTTGAGGGACGTAACGCTATAGGCTACAAGTATTTACTTAAATCATAATTTATATTTTCACAACCTATCAAAATATTCAAAATAATATTATGCTCGAGCTCCAGGCTGTACCTGTCCTTCGGGAAGGGACTGAGGTCATTATCCGGCAATTAAGAGATCCCCAAAAAGGGGAGGACTGAGTGGAATTGAGCAATTTTTGAACGGTTTTCGAAGTCCCACATTAAACTCTATGTTGTGTGCCATTCTGCAAGACATGGGCATATGGGTAATTTCCTACGTAGATCAGTTTATCACAAAATCATATTTGTAGAGACCCCAGAACAGAAATCACTGCGACTGTAATGTGCTTCCGAACGTGAACTCCACAGTGGTAGGCCTATGATAGTCTGTTATTAACAGAAATCTCAAATATATGTGTGTGTGTATATGTGTGTGTGTATATGTGTGTGTGTGTGTGTTTGTGCGTGTTATAATTTTGATCTCATGCTCGTCGCCAAAATGTTGTAACCGAGAGAAGATTACTGAATAGAATAATCACACAAAGGTTAGTAATGAACGATAATACTTAGGACAAGAACAACACACACAAGATTCACCAGCGGTGCGTAGAAGTAGTCAACTGCTAGAATTGAGTCAAGTGAATTCCACAATGAATCTCCAACTGCAGGATATCTAGCAACCGCCCTACGCTGTCAGATGTGGCACAAGGGCGAATTTAATGTGAGATTTCCGAGCCCGTAGGCTTGGCCAAAAATTACCCGTAGACCCCGTATAAAATAGGGTCGGGTAGCTGTTTCCCGAGACGAGACTCTGCCATTCGAAATAGCCTCGTCTGGGGGTCCTCTCTGCCCAGAGGCAGAGAGTTGGACTAGCACAGCTGGAGACGAATCTATAACTGCAAACCAACATACAGTATTTACTACTGTATTTATGTGAATGGGGACGTACCCATTATCGTCCGTAGGTATGATACAATAATATATATGGTTAGCAAGGTCGAATTACTGCTTTTAAATTACAAATTTCCCATGATTTCTCTCGAACGCTCATATCTGCTCGAAGTGAATCTTAACGTAAACAAATGGCGTCATATATTATGAAATGGTCTAAGTCCGACAATTACTTTCATATATTTATTGTTTATACGTTATTTTTATGTATGTGTGTGTATGCTGTTTGTGTGTGTGTGTGTTTGTGCGCGCTCGCACGTGTACATGCATGTATATGTGTTGATATGTCTGCATACCTTCCGTAACCATTCAATTAACTGAGCCGTCATGTCTTGCCTGTTTCGTCTCTGATATGAATAATGGCTTCTTTGGAAGAACAAAAGCCAGTGAAATGTTTTGAAAATACAGATTGCTTAAATTACGAAACCCACGCGATCGATCGATCAAAAGTAGACAATAAAATCAGTTAGGAAATAATTTATCGACGAGATAGAAATCTTTGGAGAAAAAGCTTCTTTTTTTGCAAATACTTTTTGGTCATTACAACTTGGGATAGCCGAGAAAGTTTTAAAAGGTTTTGTCGAGAAAAATGCACAGTGGTGTTTTGTTTGAGCCAAAATTTGCAAAAAAAAAAAGAAGAAAAAAAAAGGAGGCAACAAAAGGAAGGAAAAGGAAGAAAACTTAGAGTACAGTGATCGGATGGAACCGTGTGGGAATTCGAAAATATATAGAAAAGAAACAAAAAGAAGTCTTAGAGAATAATGGAATCGGGTAAGACCGATTGGGAATTAGAATTCGATAAAGAAAGACAGGAAAAATGAGAAGGCTTTGAGAGTAATGAGATAAGATGGAACCGGGTGGGAATTCGAAAATACAAGACAATATGTCATATGCCGAAAGGGTCTCCACCCGAACCACTTCCCAAAATCTGACCAAACATCAAATGATTTATTTCTTCTAAATGCTTCTTTCTTAGACTGATATATATACAACATACCAATATATATATATATATATATATATATATATATATATATATATCATTAAACGTTTGCCACTTAGCTGATTAATGCTGCATTCAGCTTCATGACTCTAGAGTTTCGTAGACGGACCCGGTTGTCCATCGTCAGGACGTAACAGCAATTGACTGCTTATACACCTCATTTTTCTTCCTTTTTATAGGCACTTATCATTGGTGTAAGTTTTTTATAGTGTGTGCGTGCGTTTCCACCCTAGCTATATATATATATATATATATATATATATATATATATATATATATATTTGCCATCCACAGACAGACTGTTTCGCTGTTTCACAGCTCATCGGTGTGGCTAGACGTCCGGTTGCTTCTAGCTAGGATCGAAACCCGACTGAATTGGCGTCAGTCGGAACTTCTACCACTAAGCCGTCGGCGCACGGCAGGGATGAAGGTGAATTTTAGCGTGTTTACTTTTAGATTTAGATAAGCACACAGTGACTGACAGTGACTCAATTCTGCCGAAGAGTCATGCTATATTAGCTTTAATAGTCACTGTTTACAAACGCACACTTCACACTCACAGAGCTCAACCGAAACTAATTTTTCAGGAGCCAATATTTTTGTCATCCACAGACAGACTGTTTCGCTGTTTCATAGCTCATCGGTGTGACTAGAGGTGTGTGTGTGTGTGTGTGTGTGTGTGTGTGTGTGTTTGTGTGTGTGTGTGTAATCTCAGAAACGTACGCGAGGCGTGTGTCTGGGATGACTTTACTTTACTTTTCAAAGTGAGAAGAAAAAGAAAAGGAAGAGAAGTCATATTAAAGGAAAATAAATTAATCCAAAAAGACAAAAAGGATATAGAGTCCTGGGTAAGACGATAAACTACATCCGACAGCAAGGCCTCTGATCAGGTTTTGAGGAGCGTGGAACCACCTCTTAATTGCAGCTGTTCCCAGATCCACCCTGACCCGGGGTGGTAGCACCTGTTAGGATCCCAACTATGGGCAAATAGTTGACATTCAAACTGGGTCAAAACACTATGAAAGTGTAAAAATATGTTTTAATACCAGCAATACATTTTTGTCAAAGGTTATTATCAACAAAGAATTTTTGATGAAAAAACTTATTACCAACAATACATTTTAAAAAAAAAATATTACCAGCAATATATTTTTGAAAAAATATTACCAGCAATACATTTCTGAAGGAGAAAAATACCAGCAATACATTTATGAAGAAAAATATTACCAGCAATAAAAATTGTCGGTATTAAATAACCCATTGTGTTTGATATCCGCAAAACAAAACAAACTAAAAGGATATACATGAGAAAAGAAAAAGAAATTGTGAAACAAAAAAAGGAAGAAAATGAAAAGCTAAAAGTGAAAAGAAGCCATTTTCAAGTGATGACTTTCCATACATTTTCACTTATCCCCTGTGAATGTTTGCAGCATTTCTTTCTTCCAAATACAGAAATTCTATGGCAGTTCTTTTCTTTCTTAGTGTGTCCAAAAGAGAACTATTTTGAAAGAAGAATCAGCTCGGGAAAAAGGAAGATAAGTCCGTCAATTTCCCTCCTGTGAAATTTGGCTCGTTATGGTTATAAGTAAAAAGAAAAATTTTGACTAGGCATTGTATGCACATGTGCGTCTGCCTGTGTCCCCTCGTACAACATATAGTTTATTTCCTATTAAATAAACCAAGTTGAAACAAAAGCATTAACTTCATGGTTAGCACAATATATGTAACAAACGCCTGAGCTTTGGTTGCCTCTTCTTGTAGGACTTTGTCCTGACAGTAAAACAGGATTTCAGGCGTAATCCTTCGTCATTAATCTAAATTTATTTTATTCCCCAGCCCCCCGAAAAAATGAAATCTAATTTTAGGACATCATTTTCAATCCCATTATATCTAACACTGTGTGTCCAGTGGCTGCTAATTCGATAGAATACAGAATTTAAACTTGATGAAGAAATTCACGCGTAACCCGATTATCAATTCTCCAAATTGATGCAATTTCCTATGCTCGTATTTCATTTATTAAAATGAATCTTCAAACATTATTAACAGCATAAAATCTTCAAATTAGATAACGCTATTTCGGAAGCGTGATCATTAGATTTCAAGTTTGAAGCTTGATTATCAACACAACACTAATAAGGATTTTGATATAATTATTTAAGGTTAAAGTGACATTTTCTTCACCCTTTGATTTTCCTCTTTGATCGAGACCTACAATATACAGAATTCAACACTTGCAAAAAAAATCAGAGCTCACCACATCAGAAAGAACCACTTACTGAGCAGAATCTTGCAGAATCAAGCATAAAACCGACCATTTCTAACCTATACAGAATCAAGTATAAATCGAATATCTCCAGTCTCAAGTATAAATCCGACGAATATTTTTCGAAAAATAATGTATAAACTCAACCAATTCTTACCTATGTAAATTTGTGTATGAACTCAAAGTTAACTATAGACTCAAGTATAAGTTCAACAAATGTTTACTTACAGATTCAAGTACATGCCGAACATGTCAAACAAATCGGAATATTCGTGATGAAAATGTCTCGGTTATCAAACAAAATTTCGGTTCTCGAACAACTTTGCCAAACCGAGGTAACCCAAACGGAATAATTTCTCAGTCGACCGCCGTGTTGTATACATTCGTGTGTTGTGTCGTGCTTTTTTTTCCAATTTTATTATAAAGTACCCTTTTTTTCTCTACATTGATTCCTATTCGTAAAATAGTTTCTGTTTACGAACATTTCGAGTTACGAACGAATTAAATTGAGGATCGTTCAACCGAATCGGTGACGGCAAGTCAGGCTATATGGCGGTCCTGTATAGGATACAGGTTCGAATCCTGTCGAGGGACGAATATTTTCTATGAAAATTTCTCGAACATTCAGGCCGGTAAATGTTATTTAATACTGTTTATTATAAACAGAGAATTTAATTAAATGTATCTATAAAAAGAATGCTAAACATAAAAATGTCTTTATAATTATATATATATATATATATATATATATATATGCGTGTGTGTGTGTGTGTGTGTGTGTGTGTGTGTGTGTGTGTGTGTGTGTATGTATGTGTGTGTGTGTGTGTGGCAATAATAAAGCATTAATCTCAGTGAAATCTATTTAAAAATAATAGATTTACCAGGGTCCATGGACAAAGATTCTTCATTCAATGACGTGAGTAGTTCGTTGTAAAAGGCAACGAGGTTAATTATCTCTATTGCCAGAGGGAATGCATTCACTGATAGGCATTCCATTATTAAATACCGATTTCATAAAAGCATATGCAATGTTATACATGTTATATCTTTTGATTGCCCTGGACCTGAATTTTTTTTTGGTGGGGGTGGAATGATGGTGATTAAATTTTCTTCCATGTTACTTCTTAACGGTGGCGTTGTACAATAGGCACTGCGACAAGAAAATTATTTTTTTTTCGAATTTATTCTTCATAGTACAAAAGATTAAGCACTGCAGATAATAAATATCAATTCTTTGTAAATTAATTTTTTTTTAAGTTATTAAGAGGTCCCGTTTGTGATGGAAATCCATTGTAAATTGATCCCCCTCGTGATGACAAAACAAATACGCTGATACGATGGGATTTCGTAAGATTTTTAAAAAATAAACTTTTGTGGGGAGGAATTCGTAATATAGAGTGTTGACGTGTTAGTAATATATGAAGAAAACCACTGCATGTTACGAATTTTAAGTTTTTTAAACTTATTTTGCGATTTAAGAAATCACGTGATATGAGCCTATTTCGTTTTGGCTCCTATAGGGGGATCAATTTGTAATTAATTTACATTACAAAATGGACCCCCTGAAAACTTTTAAAAATTTAATAATTTTTTCTGTTTCTTTTTTGATGTTCGTGATCTGATCAGTCAGTTAATTAACTTAATATTCACAGGTCATTATGAAGCAGATAGAAATACCGATAGCCATAACTGCCCACGAAAGAACTTGATACATATTTTTTTTTTTAAGCGTATCACCCCAAGCAAGGCTGGAAGCCACTAGCACGCAAGGGGTTACAGAAGGTTTGGAGGAAGAGCAGATAGGAGTGGTAAAGGAGAGGATGTGGAGAAAGATAGTGGATCGATCAAGGCAAGGGGGTTACAGAAGATTTGGAGCGAGAGCCGATAGAAATGAAAGGTGAAAGGATGTGGAGAAGGGAAGTGGATAGATCAAGGCAACTGGAGATGTCGATTGACGTTACACTTAAATAGTTGGAGATTGTATTTGTCAGGGAAACAGGAATAAGGAATGGAGTTCCACAGGCGAGATGTGCGAGACATGAAGCTATTGGAGTAGAAGAGACGTCTACATCTAACAGTTTCAACGGTGAAGGGGTGGGAACGGGATGCCAGCCTCGTAGGACGTTTAAATTCATGAGGCCTAGGAACCAGCGAAAGCGGCTCCTCGGAGCAATTACCGTGAAAGTATTTGTAAAAAAGACAGGGCGAGGCAACGTCGCGTCTGTGAGACAGCGACTGCAGACGAGATACAGATCAGGGCCAATTACATTGCATATCCGTCTCTGGATCTTATCAAGAACCCTTGAGGCAAACAGCAGGGGCTCCAGACCATATATGGCAGCAATACTCCATGCAAGGGCGAATGGTCGATTTATATCGATATTTGGAGGATCGATTCCGAGGAGAAAAATTTCCTGGCTCGGCACAGGGAGCCAACTTTCCTTGCGGTGGATGATGCAATTGACTCGATGTATTTGTTCCATCTCAGATCAGCCATCCATGCAAACTCGTTAAGCTGGTTACTTGCCGTTTCTGTCTGCTTTCTGTAAGCGTTAAGTTCTCTAGATCCTCTTTCGTCATTATCTGTCTCAAAAATCTGGCATTTTGTGATTGTAAGTATCAGTTGCAGTTCCTATTCTCCTCAAGACTTCCTCGTTCCTCACATGCTCTGTCCAAGATGCTCTTATTGCCCCGTCTATATAACCGTCGCTTCTGATGAAATTTCCCTGCATTCACCGCATTATAGAGATTGGAAATTAAATGATAGTCCAACCATTGTTCCTTTCTTTCTAATGAAATTATTCTGTCTTAATTGTTCGGCTTCTAGTGTGACATTTGCTTCATCTGTTACTACACGACCGAGAGTTAAATTTATGTATTCGCTCAATATTAACATCCCCAATATATAGCTCACATCTTAATCTCTCCCTTTTGCTAACAACCATGTATTCTGTGTTCCTACAGTTAATAATATCTTGCTTTTCAATAACAAATTATCAGTTTCTTTTCTGGATATGTCATCTATTTTATGGTAAGAGGATGATGTCTCTCGATAATAAATCACAGGAGCGCCTCCAGCTCTCTTATGATGGTCTCGCTGTATAAGATAGACCCGGCGAGAAAAGGCATCCTTATATTTCTAATTTTGTCTATGCATTAAGCTCGTTATCTAGCCACATGCAGACAATTTGTTCTCGTTGAGATTAGGGATTACTTGAAAATTCTTCAGGTGTATATGTTTATCCTTTGTTCCTTTAGGAGTGAGTTTCCGGTTCCTTTAAAAGTCTTTTTCACTCCCAGTAAGCTCTTGCGTCTTAGTGACGTTATCGCCTTGCTTGGGGTGAATTGATTAACAAAACTGTAAATTACGCTTTTTTCAAGTATCTCTTTTTATTCATTATAGCTTTGTGTAATCCATGAAAGGCATAGGTCTTTCTACATTTGTATTTCTCACTCTGATAGTATTCCGATAATAAGGATAGTGAATCTTATTCTCGTGTCTTGAATGAAGCCACAGTGATCCTCTTCTTATTGCAGTCTAATTCTGCTACGAGCTCTGTTCGTTAGAATCCGAAGTTTAATTATCTGTCTCATTAAGCTGATTGTTCGATGGGGGCTCGCTTGCATTTGCACCTGACTTCTTGATATCACTACTGCGGAGCTCTTCCGGCATCTCACAGCATTCGTCACCCTTTCAGATTCATAAACCTTTTGGGGTCAGCGAGGGCAGCTATTTAATTTCCGTCTTGATTTCTACGAGCAGCTCCAGATAGAGGGAGAATCTGTTATCCCAATACCTGAAAAAAAGCTGTAGTTGCATAATATTGATAATATGTATCACACACATAATATTGGTAGCGATATATATATATATATATATATATATATATATATATATATATATATATACTAATAATATTAATAATCTACAGAGGACAATTCTTCCTTACCTTGAACACAGAGTAAGTACTAAGAAGAAAATACAATATATCAATTAAAAAATGTAATATATGTAATGTAAGTCCTCTTATATGACAGTGGATGCTGGACAATTTTCTTCTATATGAACAGAAAACATGTAACAACAGAAATACAGAGAATACCATGGACGTTAAATGTGAATAACAAGGAAGTTTTAAGGGAAATAGGAACTGAAAAAGACACCTTCACTTAAAAAGAGACAGTTGAGAAATCTGAGATATATAAGAAAAGAGGGCTTGGTGAACATTAAAGTCAAAACGGACAGAGGCAAGCAAGGAGTAAACGTATACCCTTGTGCAAAATAATTGAATCAAAGCGAATAATACTGATATTTTTTTTTCTCGTATTTTTCCAATGAAACATGCCTCAGTGCACATGTTAGTACTTCATATGTCCATTCCACGAAGTCGTTCATAGCAGATTGACCACAGATTCTCGAGTGGATTTAAATCGGGAGAGTCTCTGGGCCAGTCTAGTACTTTGATTTGCTCACTGGTAAGGCTTTTTGTCGTACGCTTCCTTGGAGTAACGTCCATCGCTGACAATGGTCATAGGACAACTAATCGACAGTCGGGACAATAGTGTCTGGGCGTGATAAAAATCTGATGCAATCACGGAAGACGCAATATTTTTCAAGGCCGACCAAATTTCATCACACACCCCAAATTAAATACATATTATTGCACACTATGGAAATTACCTCATCTGAGTAAAAAATAGAAATCGTTTACACCCTGTCACTCCAGTGGATCTAAAACTGACCGTATGGTGAAAGAGAGGAAACTAAAGTGGTTGTTTTAATTAAATTGCACAAGGATGTACCTAATGAGCTTGTGTGAATGGATGTCAGAATAGGGACTGGGAAAGTTATTGAGAGCTGGTTTGACCTACAAAAGATAGGAAGTTGTGGAGAGTCATTGTCTTGAAAGAAAACGGCACATAAGAAGCATGTAGAGAAGTCATAGTATTTAGAAATTGTTGTGACCAAGTAAATGAATAAGTAATAACAAAAACCAGGTTTGCAAATATGTCGTATATTAAACAGTAAGTACACCAAAAGAGTATTACACGACTAGTGAGAGTGAATCGAATGAACAAGCGCTCCATATATTCACTGTTCACTGTACATGGTCCCCCGAACTTTCTCTCCTACTAAATTTATAGTAGGCAGAAGAGTCTAACATACTCTTACAGGGAGGACACCAGAACAGAAATGTAGATGAAATAAGTTTTCTTCATTTTTTTAAAGATCAATTTTTATTACATCCTTTCACAAAATGAATTGTGTGATTAGATTTAACCGTTGTTGAAAATACATCTCTGATCATTTTTTGCTTGTTTGGATTATAGGAAAGAATCTTTCTCTTTCCTACCCTCCTCTCTCTCTCTCTCTCTCTCTCTCTCTCTCTATATATATATATATATATATATATATATATATATATAACCACCTCTTGCTGTCTCAAATATGCAAACGCTCATCTATGCATATCTTCATTCATTCTTAATATTATTTCATTCTTAAAATTCATGAAAATTCTTTCATTCTTAAAAATCTTTCATTAACTTGTACTCTCCTTCTCTCTCTGCCCACTTTTATGCACAGATTTCTACCTATTCTCTCTTTCGTTTTCTCCCAGTACTGTCTGCCTATCTCTCTCATTCTCTCCTGCTCTCTCCAATTTTACTCTATCTACCTCTCTCTCTCTCTCTGTCTCTCTCTCTCTGTTTTTCTCTTGCTCTCTCCATTCTCTCTCTTACTCTCTCCAATTTCTCTGTTTTTTCTCTTGCTCTCTTCAATTTCTCCCTGTTTCTTTCTTTCTCTCTCCAAATTCTCCCTCTCTCTCATACTCTCTTCAATTTCTCCCTCTCTCTTTCTTTCTTGTTCTCTCCAATTTCTCTCTTGCCCTCCCCAATTTATCTCTCTCCTTCTCCATTTTCTCTCTGTCTCTCTTTTGCTCTCTCTAATTTCTCTCTCTCTCTCTCTCTCTCTCTCTCTCGCTTGCTTGTTTTCTCTCCTATATGTTTTCTCTCTCGCGTCTTATTGATCTCATAATTGCTCTCTGTCTGTCTCTCTCTCTCTCTGTCTGTCTGTCTCTCTCCCTTCTTTCTCACTTTCTCTTGGGTATTCTCTCTATCTCTCTTTTCGTTCTTGCTTTTTCTTTCTATTTCTAGTCTCTCTTGTTTGCACACATACATACACACACACCGACATAGAATTAAACACTGTTATAGTTAGTAACTGCCTTTTTCATGAAATGTTCAGTAAAATTGCTCGTTACTTTTCACAGTTTAAATATTGAAAATTAATGTTGAATACATATTTAAGCACAGATACTGTGGGCGCAGTTTCCTGATCATAGAGGAGAAACTAGAGTCGTTAATGTTATTATAGTTTATATATATATATATATATATATATATATATATATATATATATATATATATATATATGTAACGTAAATCATTCAAACGAAAAAGAAATACTGAATCTAATTATACGGCGAGAATCACTCTCACAAACAATATTTACTAATAAAATACAATCAACTTACGCACTACAAAATTGACATATATATATATATATATATATATATATATATATATATATATATATATATATATATATAGGGCACGATGGATAAATTGTCGTCTAAATTACGCAAAAATTAAAACAACACTGACATCCCATTTTAACAGATATATTTAACAAAATTTCACAAAAATATCTTGAAATATTAAAGAGTAAATTTATTTAATAAAATCGCCATTGGCTTCAACCTTGGCTTGAATCTCCTGAAACTCTTCTGAACCGTCTCTTTGTTTAAGTTGATGAATCCTTGCCTTCACTTCATCTTTACTGTTACAAGGAGTTTTGTTGGTCTCTCGCTCAACTGCGCCGCGCACATAAGCATCAAGGGGGTTGCAATCTGGGGAGTCAGATGGCCACATGTAAGCGGTAATGTGGTCTCAGAATTTGACTGATAGCTATGAGTTGGTTCTCTAGTTTGTGTGGCATGGTGTAGAGTCCTGTTACGAGATTTAGAGTCTTCCAGCACTCACCCTCTTGACCCAAGGAAGAATTACCTCCTCAATGCACTTGATGTAGGCCTCCGTGTCTGAGGTCCTGTGGGAAGATGGATGGAGGCATAACGTCACCATGATGTCGACTAGATACATCATCCAACTATTTCCGAATTCCCCTGCAGATTGACTTCCAAACACTCTGAAATGTTCGCATTGAAGCTTTCGGCGCGAATGTCAAGCAGTACAGCATTACTTTCCAATTTTCTGTCGGAGTGAACTGCGTTATAGTGATCTTTTCTTCACAAACGGTGCCCAACTAACCCTACTATAGTATTAGTATGCAGTCGACAAAATGAAAACAAACAACGCGCAGGCGCGAAATTAAGAATATAAAATGGCGACAATTTACCCATCGCATCATATATATATATATATATATATATATATATAAAGACATTTTTATGTTTATACGTTCTTTGTTCATTTCATTATATATATATATATATATATATATATATATATATATATATATATATATATATATATATATATATACACTATCCTTGAGGACACATGGAAAAGTGGATAAAGGCGTTGGTTTGATCCAGTGACAGGACCCAAACAGTGTGAGTTTAATACCCGGTTAAGGCAGTGGAGAACATGGAGATGGGAATTAACAGGAGATAACTGATAACTGGCATCCATTAAACATGGCACGTGGAACTAGAACAGTCTACCCCAGTGAGCGAAATAAAGGGTTCAGTTCGACATTCCAACCACCTGAAGAAGGCCGGAGAATACAACGGCCGAAACGTTGTAATAAATATGACGACAAAGGTGAGGACAATAATCCGAATAATGTAAATAGTGTACATAATACCTTATTTCAGAAATATAGACATATATATATATATATATATATATATATATATATGTGTGTGTGTGTGTGTGTGTGTGTGTGTGTGTGTGTTTGTGTGTGTGTGTGTGTGTGTGTGTGTGTGTGTGTGTGTGTGTGTGTCTGATACCACAGAAGTTGTAAATAGTTTTAAATAGATAAAATCGCATATTTTTCCCTAATAGGTAACATTTTTTCGGCCAACACATTATCAGAAGAATCGATGGTGCCTAGTAAAATGTTAAAAAGAATGGCGGAATGATAAACTAATAAATGAAACGAACAACTACGACTAAAATACAATTTAATGTTAAATGGGATAAAAAAATAGAAGGAAAAATGTCAAAAACCAGAATAAATAAGAAAATATAGATTCACTACAACCCAGTAAAGAAAGAGTACGAATAAAATTTCTCCTTCAGTCGGCAAAAAGATGGTTGGTGTAATCTAATAAATACTGCAGGCAATTGACGTCACACATTATGAAATGTCCGACAATTATTTTAAGACATTTTTTATGTTTATACGTTCTTTTTATAGATACAAATATTTAAGTAAATGCTCTGTTTATAATAAACAGTATTAACAACATTTACCGGCCTGAATGTCCGAGAAATGTTTATAGAAAATATTCGTTCTCCAACAGGAATCGAACCTCTGTCCTATACGAAACCGTCAGTAAAATAAACGTTGCACACCGAAACGCTTCTCCGTGGCTCAATCGGTAAAGGCACGTCAGGCTATATGACGGTTCTATATAGGATATAGGTTCGATTCCTGTCGGAGTACTGCATGCAATATATATATATATATATATATATATATATATATATATATATATATATACACGCACACACACACACACAGAATGTTTCTAAATAATTAATGGATTTATTTTTAATCCGACATTTTTATTATTTCAAGCTCTGTTATATTCGTATTTGAAATAGAAGCCCAATTCTTATTTATTAAAAGGCGTATATTACAAATGCGTAGGCCAATAGACGTAATTCAATGTGTAATAAATGATGATGAGATGTCTATTTCAATACGAAGTGTCAGAGATAATAACGTTTGAAATATACAGGATATGCAGGTGATGTCGTGGATAGGGGCTCAGAATGAGACAACAGAGAGTCGAGTTCGTGTCCCAGTCTGTTTTGTTACATTCACTTACGCACAAATATTCTTGGGAAAATTATGAATCAATCGTCTCACTATAGTTCTGGGTTAATAGTAGGATTTGTATCTGAAAAAAAAAGCATTGCAAACATTGTTAATACAATATTCACCCACAGAAAATAAATTTATTCTGATAAACCAAATTTGTTCGGTTTTAAGTAATCCACAAAGCCGTAAAAAATTATATATATTCTTTTTCTTCCTCTCTGTATTATTTTACTCCCTCCTTTTTTTTTATCTTCCTGTATCTACACGAGTCTTTATAGACAAGTCAAAAAATAAGGGCGTGTGTCCGTAGGTACGCACTGGAATTGGGGTGCTCGTGTACGAAGCCACCGCCAATCGATCCAAAGCTGTCTGTTCCACTTAAATAAGAGTTATGCTCGACGAAAAACGAACCCAACAAATGAAAAGATCCTTATTCATCGCCCGCCATTCAAGCCACCCCTACCATCCTAGCGCGTCTATTCAGAAATGTTAAAAGAGAAACGTAGCGATTCGTTTTCGTTTTGGAAATCACGAATGTTTTTTTTCTTTTCTTTCTGTCTTGTTTGTTTTCCGTTTTAAAGAGTCAGTGGGACATGCGCACTGTGGGTGTGATAACGGCAACACACGACAAAGAAAGACACGTCACTTCCAACAAACTTCAAAAAGTGACTCGGTCTACTGAAAAGGATACAAGAAACACTTTCAACAAACATGTGAAGAGACTTCTTGATGTGAGGCAATAGACGAGCAGGACAAGTACATGGTGCGCCAGAAGTACCTCCCATATATACCGCCCACATCACTGGCAATGGTGTCTTCCTCGAGATAATCTCTTACCATTATGTGGGAGGTATTCTGGAAGGTATACACGGAAGGTATTTCTGCCGCATCTTGTACTTCTACGAATTTAGATCTGAAATTTTCACTGTATAAAGTTTGATCTATGTCATCAATACGGACCATTGAATCAGATGAACTGAAAAGGAAAGAGATTACATCGAAAAATAAGTGTTGCTATCAGAAACGTTTCTTCAAAATAACGTTATTCTACGCGATGTTGAAAAATATACACATTCTTTAAATGACAATAAATGCAGTGTTAATGACGAAGAAGATTAAAGACTTAAATTATATATATATATATATATATATATATATATATATATATATATATATATATATATATATATGATAGAAATGACTTAATTATATATATATTTATATATATATATATATATATATATATATATATATATATATATATATAAAGAACAGTAAGATGTATAATCCTGTGTTCTTATAGATATTTTTATTTTTACACAATAGTGCTTAATGTAAATTTACAGAGGATTAATATTAGACGACATGCATTTACCGGATGTCAGAATTTGATGAAAAATACATCCCTACCCATCCCTAAACATAACCCCGCTTTCGAATGTAACTATTAACTGATACAACGAAAATTAAAAAATTGAACACGCTACCACCCTTTGTCTAGATGAGTGGATTTCTCTGTATCCTCGAAAACACTCAATTATGAATCTTTGACGTGCCTTTAAAACTGTAAATTTAAAAAAATAAGTTACTCCAAAATTCGCTTGACGATTAAATGGAACTAATGTCTTTAATTTAATAACAAAATTAAATTCGAAGCTTTTAGCTTCCATTTCTGAAACGTGTAGCGAAAAAGCCATATTTTGAATCAGTTAATTTATAATATATATATATATATATATATATATGTCATAATAATTCATGATGTCTAGACCTAGAAAACACAACAGAAGGCAGAAAAGCACTGAACGGCCGTTTCGTCCTATTTTGAGGGCTCATCAGCAGTGCGCATATGTTACCGGGATTCGAACACAAACCGTCACGATAAAACGCTGATGAGTCCCCAAAATATAACGAAACGACGGTTCAGTGCTTTTCTGCATTCTGTTGAGTTTTCTAGGTCCGGACATGATGAATTATTATGGAAATTATACAAATCCCCAAATTACTAATCAGTTATAAGTGTGTTCCAATAACTTGGACCGATTTTAAATGTGAATTAAACTTAAGCGTCTAATGATTTCTTTCTGTTTCTTTTAGATTTGGCGGAAATTACTTTTCGCACATAATTGCCATGACTTAAATAACATGATCCAATAGAGAAATAAATAAATTTTCACCAATAACACTGATTTATTTACTGCTGACTTTGATCCGTCTTAATGAAACACCCTTATATATAATCCGCCTTAATGAAACACCCTTATAGACTTACGCTAGACACAGCTTCTAATGCCCTGGATTGAGCGGCTCGGTGAAGAACGTCGTTGCTCCTGGGGCCAGTCTTGTTGGGTATGTATGCTTGGATGAGTATCACCACCGGAAATAGGATATGCTGCGTTATATTGAGTCTAGTAACTTAGTTTTCTCTTCGCCACAGAGGTATGATTGCATTACAAAGACCAGATTTACTCAACTTCTATAGCGAGGCTATGAGAGTTGGGTATGATACCAGGATTTATTATCAGGGGGTGTAATCTTAACGGTATAAGAGATTCAGTTGGTACTGTGTTGAGGAGTGACACGGAATGAAAACGACGGCACCTCCAAGACAATGTAGTAAAGAACAAGAAGAAATGAGTAACCATCAACTTTAAGGAGACAGAAAGTATGGTTTTCAACAAGAGAAAAATCCCAAGTTTCGTACTACGAATTGGAGATATCAACACCCAACAACTACAGAAGTTTAAGTATATATAACTTTTTTTTGGATGGGAGGGGGGTAAATACAACACAGAAAACCGACGCGCATTGGATTAGCGAAATGTGCATTTTAAAAGCTAAGCAAAGTACAAAGAACATGATGAGTTTTATATAATATCATTCTTTTTGTACAGGTGAAGACGAAACTTGGGCCTTCATATCAATAATTAGGAAGGATTAGATGCGATAGGCATCAATAAACTACAGAAGTCAAAATTGATCGCTGCTTTTAAGTATAGCATTAATTCTTAAGATTACCTTTTAAAAGTTCAACGATAATTTTTCTGCCGCCACTCAATTTAAAGAAAATAGGTCCTTACTTTCCGTACAAACAATTATTTTTATTTAATGGGTAACTTTCGCTGAATTTCGCAATTAATTTCGATTATTCTCAAATTCATTTCCAGGTTTTAAAAATTGTTATCGTACAAAACAATGTATTGCAAAAAAAAAAAAATCACGTAAAAATGTCGCCGAAAACAATAGCAGCAATGAAAATTGTGAATGCAAAATTTCAGGATTGCATCTCCGGATCCGGTCCAGAATGTTTTTAATTTACTCAGGAAGCCGACCTGATTCCAAAATGGTATGATATGTTGGCCTTCGGCCTCTACGAATAAAGTTGAAAACACAGACAATTTTATTTCGAAACACTGTAATTTAAGTTGAAAGAGTGATACAGTGACACACTGACATTCGCATTTATTACATAAATAATTAAATTGGTTTTAAGACTCTGGGCAACTTATGTCAGGTCACTCTATCATGTAACCCATTACTACTTACTGCATGGTCGGGTCAGATGCGACTAAGATGGTTTATACACCAGGCTTTTCTGGTGAGCAGAGTGGCTCAACACCCAATAAGGTGGGTGAATCTTGTAGGGTCAACGGAGATCTAGCCCAATAGAGTAAACTTGGCTCCATAGTTATGTATGTAACCAGTGCGATGCTGACACGGCATCGCTGTGCGAATAGCTTCCGAGACAGAAGACAACAGTCAGTGAGAAGAGTTCTCCCGTCAAAAAATCAATGACTCTGACTGTGATTTGATCTGGTATGGATAGGCTCCGTCAGGTCTATCTACCCAAGACGCGCTACGCATGAATGAATACCTCTCTGGATTTCAACCGACCATATCCGTTTATGTTATTTACGGTTACGACGATGACAACAACGAAGACTACGACAACAATTATGATGATGATGATGATGATGATGATGATGATGATGAGGAGGAGGAGGAGGAGGAGGAGGAGGAGGAGGAAAGGAAGCTGGAGATATTATGTGCTACTTATGATGGGTCACTTTCGTCTATAGTTTGTGTAATTATATTTACAAAGGTTACAATAGTACAACGTAGACAAATGTTGATAATAAAATTGTGCTGCGTCAGTTGCCCATATGTGAAGATTGGCCTTGAGAAGCAATATCGGAAATGTTTATCTTTAGCTGGTTTCGAACATTGAAGGACAAAAGAAAACGGAAAAGAAACTTAAAACAAACACAATTACCGAATGACAAAAACGTCAAGTTGGTTACTTTTACGACATCTCACCCCTTATTAAGTTTAATGTTGAAATCAGTCTTCATTTAATTTTTGATTTTGATTTTTATCCAGAAGTAATTGTCTTAAACTTATAGGACAAAAATCGTAAGGAATTAATAGTTTTAATGTTGGCCTTTCTATATTAATTATCATCAAGAACATTTTACCACCCAACTTCATATATATATATATATATATATATATATATATATATATATATATATATATATATATATATAAGTGAACATAGACGTCAACACTTAGAGGAGACAGTCTGTTTCATGCTAGATGCAATCGTTAGGCCACGGTGGCCTAACGATTGCATCTAGCATGAAACAGACTGTCTCCTCTAAGTGTTGACTTCTATGTTCACTTTTATATTTACACACGCTCTATCTCTGATATTGAGCACTTTATCCCATAAATATAACACACTTTAAGACGATATTTCTTCATATATATATATATATATATATATATATATATATATATATATATATATATATGGGAGGCATCTATATTTTATCTTTAAAGTCTTCTCTTTGTAAACAGAAGGACTTTATATTAGGCCTTCAACTAATTACCATTTAAATTTTCTTTTTTCCCCACCAATAAACTTTGCCCATTGTTCTTTTTATTCTTATTATATAATTTACACTATTTACCTCGATTTAGCTGTTGAGCGAGGTACGAAACCCTTTAGCTAGCCCGTTTTTCATTTTTACTCTTTATTATCATGAGTGGTAATAATAAGACTAATTTTTGTTTATTCATGGCAGTGATAAAATTTTGTACCACAAAACATACCTTTAATTATATATATATATATATATATATATATATATATATATATATATATATATATATATTGGGTGTAACAGAAAAATTGTCCAAATCGTGTAACAGCATGGGAGAATTGCCATCCCCAAAATGTTTAATATCTAGAAAAAAATAATGATAACTAAACTAATTGAGTTTTTTCCTCAATTTTTTCAGATAAGACGTTTAACCATCTTGACATCATTTGTCGTGAGAATCACCGAGAAACCATTTGAATTATTCACATAGAAAGAGAAAAGGTTATAATCGTTCCAGTGTCAGTCCCACTGTGTCTTCCCAACTGAGCAATGATCAGAGGAAAAAGATCATTCAGGCCTTCATTAATGATACCAACATTCATACTCTCGCTTTCATTTTCAAGAGAATGGTGAATAATTTTAACAAAAGAGAATAACAGTAGAAAGGAAAACTGGTCACAATAGGATGTGAGATCTTTTCAACTTAGAACTAAATACATTCTTATTGTTCAAAGTAGAATTCGATAGTGTTATAAAAACCCCGGAGAATTCCCGTAAAATATTTTTAGTCATTTCTAAGATATAAAGGTTCAGAGCTTAATCTAACAATTGGACATTTTTGCTGTTACATCCGGTGTATATATATATATATATATATATATATATATATATATATATATATATATAGAGAGAGAGAGAGAGAGAGAGAGAGAAAGAGAGAGAGGATGCAATGATTAAATTGTCGGCAATTAAATTTTTTGCGCATGCGCGTTGATTATTTTTGATTTTGTGAGCTTCACACTATAGTAGTGTCAGTTGGACACTGTATGTGAGAAAAAGAGTACCATGATGCTATCCCATCTGTTAGATATCTAGAAACGGCATGCTGTACTGCTTGGCCCGGGATATTTTTAATTTGCGCACCGAGTCGGCCGGATTCCAATATGCTATGATATGTTGGGCTGCAGCCTATAGGAGTAAAGTTGAAAAAGTGTGACACATTCGAATTTATTAAATAGAAAGAAGATGAGATATTTAAAAGCTAGAGAGCTGTGTCCGTTTAACTGAAAAATTGTGACACACTGACATTTGCATTTATTATATAGGAGTAATGCTTCGGCAACTTACCGTGACGCCATTATTACTTAGTCTGAAGACTGACTCCAGACGGCTTCTTTGGGTATTTACCAAAACTCCCCACAAGGCAGGATGTGGCATAAGACTGGTTTTTGTACGTGGGGCGATTTTGAGTCCGTAGGATCGGGCAAAAATTCCCCGTAGACCCCGCATACACGGGGTTGGGTTTGTTTACCTCACAAGACAAGACTGTCCGTAAGCATATCCTCTCCTGGGTTTCTCTCTGCCCGAAGGCAGAGAGTTCGACAACTGAACCGCGAGCATAGCAGCGAACTGCCTGACTCCAAACGGCTTTTCTTCTTCTTATCTCTGACCTGAATCTCCTTATTTATAGTTATGGACTAGTTCATATAGACACCGGGGGCGTACTATTTACTCCACATCAGGGTCTGACGTGATAAATAATGAGATACAATATGTTTTTTCTAAATCGTTACCGGTGTTTGAGGGAACAAATTTAAAGAATAAGTTTTGGTTCAAAATTGGAGAGTTGGAATTTCATTCCGGCGATCACTTAAAGCCTTTATAGCACAGAGTTATAAAATTTATAATTGAAATATATGTAGTTAGTTGGTTTGAAATTAAAAGGGATAATAAATTCCATAACCAACAACTGTATATCGTCAACATGATCCACAGGGTAAATCAACAGTTACAGCAAAATGCTTTCGCCTTGCTTCCAGAAAATATTCTTTTCTCAATGTTGAAGTCACTTCAACTGCAGGTAAGGGAAGAGACTCTAAAAAATGTCCATTAGATCGGTAAACATTTATTCATATTATTTAGTTATGTCAATTTACAAGAATAATTATAATTATTCAAAATTACATGATACAAATATAACCAATAATGGGTAAATTTCCAATAAAAAAATTGCTTTGTTTTAAAAGTAACGAGCCATTTCCATTCATCAACACTGAAGCGAAACACTCATCATTTTTAAAACGATAATTTTTTTATTATTTTTTTGTTTTTATTAACTATGACCTAACAAATGGTGTACGACTTTATCCATTGATTAGCATTTTTGCTATCTTTTACATTTTGTTACAGTTTTCACTAATCAGTAAATAAATTGCATATTTTGCGTGTGGTGATTCATAATTGCAATTCTGGTTTGAATATATTTTATATTCAATGTATCCAATACAAAAGATATCAACTTTATTTGGGTTTATCCTTTAAATAGTAAAATTCTGAAGTCAGTTTGTAAGCAAAAGCCTGCGGAAATTAGAAATTTTTTCAGATGCTCGAAAATCGGTAAAAGCTAGGAATCTAATTTTTGCTGCTAATAATTACGACCTCAAACTTCAGCAATATTAATTTTCTAAAAAAGTGAAAAATCAGTCTGCCTTAGTTTTACAAAAGTGAGTATTTCACTTCATTACGAATATTTTTTAAAATATTTTTTTCTTAATAACCTGAAAAAACGTGTTTAATTTTCATCTTTAATACCACGTCTGTTCAGGAAGGATTTATTTTCTTTATTATTTGTGAACTGCCATGGAAAATATAGAGAATGGTTATTCCTTACCTTTTCTACAGAGTTTTTCTTCTCTTTGACTGGTTGACGACAAAGGGTTATAGCCCTTTCTATCCTGTTATTTAATACATAACTGGGGGGATAAGAGACGGGTTCATGCTTTTTCAAATGAATGCTACGGGATAGCTTGGAATTTTAAGTCGGTTCCCCGATAACTCTATCCCCGACTGATATCCGTTGCACTACACACAGATCCTGCCCAATAGATAAGGAAATATGAGATTTAAAAGTCATATAAAGATTTAGCGAGTATGGAATTGTTCCAAATCACATTTACGATCAGAATCTAAATTATTATGAAATGTAGTAAATTATGTTTGTCGTAATTTATAAGAGATTTCTTAAATATAAATTTAATAATCAATCCCTTGATTAAAAAGAACAGAAACGAATTTTCTTGACAGGAAATTTGAAGACGTTCTAATAGTAGTTCATGTTCCGCGTTTTTATTTTTCGTTGTATTTTCTTTTCTTTTTTTCAGATTGTATTTGATTGTTCTAGAAAGAAGAAAAAAGACATTGTAATTATAATGATACAAGAAAATGCAGACACTAACTCGGCGATTTTCAACCGCCGATTATCTTAATTGTGTCGCGAAAAATTGAAGAAATACATCAGACACAGGCTTCACACTAAATCAGCCGCACAAATAGCTGATAGAAACATTGAAATAAAGTAAGTTCATATTTGTGTGCATATTTTTTAAATCTATGTTTTTATTTCATAACATTTAAATGTATATCCTGTGGCGGGATATTTTCATTTACTCCTCGGTGTGCCGTTGCTTAAAAACATTGAGAAACACTGCACTAACTGATCCACATAATCAATGACGTAATGAAGATGTTGACCTTCCACATTACCTTAACCCTTTGAGCTCTACGTTCCTGAACGTTCTTTAACGATTCTGAACGTTCTTTAACGATTCTGCCTTAGCTCGTAAGTCAAAATTCTCAAATAATTGGTATGTAATTTTTTACGGTAGATATAAAAATAGTTACAAGTGTTTACCCATCGTTCAACCGGTGGCTCGGCATTACGTCATTTTTCCCTACCACCGTTCAACCGGTGGCTTCGTATTACGTCATTTTCCTCCACCACCGTTCAACCGGTGATTCGGTATTACGTCATTTTTCTCTGAGATCGTTCAACCGGTGGCTCGGCATTACGTCATTTTTCTCTACCACCGTTAAACCGGTGGCTTCGTATTACGTCATTTTCCTCCACCACCGTTCAACCGGTGATTCGGTATTACGTCATTTTTCTCAACCACAGTTCCTGGACAATTATAACGCTTCTGTCTCAGCTCCTGAGTCAAAATTCGCAAATAATTGATATGTAATGCTTTACGGTAGATACATAAATAGTTACAAGTGTTTACCCACCGTTCAGCCGGTGGCTGTGCATTAAATCATTTTTCAATACAAACCTTAAACCGGTGGCTCGGCATTTCGTCATTTTTCTCTACCACCGTTCAACCGGTGGCTTCGTATTACGTCATTTTCCTCCACCACCGTTCAACCGGTGATTCGGTATTACGTCATTTTTCTCTACGACCGCTCAACCGGTGGCTCGACGTTACGTCATTTTTCTCTACCACCGTTCAACCGGTAGCTGGGTATTGCGTCATTTTTCTCTACCACCCATCAACCGGTAGCTCGGTATTGCGTCATCTTTCACTACAGCCGTTCCTGAATAATTTTAACGATTCTGCCTTAGCTCGTGAGTCAAAATTCGCAAATAATTGTTATGAAAGGTTTCATGGTAGATATAAAAAATAAGACAACCAATAGCAAAACGCGGCGCAAGTGTTTACCCTCGTTCAACCGGTGGCTAAGAATTACGTCATTTTTTTCTACCACCGGTAAAGCAGTGGTCAGGGCTCAAAGCGTTAAATAAAAGTTTAGGAAGGATCTCATATCGATGCTAAAATGTATGCAGAATAATGAAAATTTGTAATCTCAGAAGCAGGGGCATCCCAGAAGATCGCAACAACGACTTGGCCATCAACAAAGCAGTGCAGAATAAAGCTAAGAAAAGGCCTTTAATAAAAAATAGAAGTCATCCGGGAACCAAAGCCAATGTTAAATATCTGTGCCACCTGTTGTTTAGATATTTGAAGCCAATATCAGACATGTGCTTACTGTAATTACAGTCAGATAAAAATATATGAAATTTCAGCGAGAGGGACATTCACTGTCTTAAATTCTGTATAGATCTAACCTTTGACAAGACCGAACCTGCAGTTGGTTGCCTACTGTGACAATAGCTGATCTGGACCGATCAAATAATCGCTATTGTGATAAAGTGGGGGATGTGTGCATCAAAGTATACACACACACAAACAAGCACACATACATACACACAGACATATATATATATATATATATATATATATACATAGATACATATATACGTATACACACACACATATATATATATATACTTTGTTAAAACAGAACGAAATTCTATTGTTTTTTATATGATGCACAGTTTTCTTGCTTTTCAATATGTATATAAATATCTGAGTAATTTCGCCTTTAAAAATCCTTAACAATAACTTTCGTTGTTTCTTTAAATAAACTTGTATAAGTGATCAACTGCTGACCGAATACACCCTCTCTCTTTTTTCTCTTTCTGTCTGTCTCTCTCACATACACATTATATGTTGACCATGTTAACCATAGTCTATGAATATAGAATACAGCGCAGTACGTAATCTGTTCAATGAAACAACGTTAAAGATTAACACTCACGAGTCAGACACTCTCCTGAATCTGACTATATCTGACTCGGCCAAAAATACTCTCCATTGGAACCCGTAAAAACGGGTTCAGGGACAGTTTACACCCCGAACGAGACTCTGCCCCTCGGCGGAGCCTCTTCCGGGTTCCTCTCTGCCCGAAGCAGAGAGTTCGACTGTTCAGCCATCAAAGGCTGGCAGTGCATATTCGTGAAAAACATGGCCGCCTTTATACACGTCATATTGAATATTTTGAGCCTTCTGATTGGTGAAACATTCTATTGGTGAACTATAAAATGAGTCAGCTAATTTTGGCTGGTTCACTAGTATACCAGGGTACCCAAAAACTCCAACATTATACACAAATACACAGACACACAGACACACAGACATATACACACAAATATATATATATGTCGAAAAATGTCTTATCAAAAGGCGGAAGACGTCTTGACGAGTCAACGCCCAGAAAACTAAAGATTGTCTTTTAATAAAATCACCATGGTGAAGTCAACAGGGAACGACTCCGCACTCAATTCCAAGGAAACTGATGACTCTTGCCGATAATACTATAAAAGATAAGGGCGTGAAGAAAGTTAAGTCAATTAGAATTAACTCTCTGCCCGGTGAGGGGGGGGGACATGTGCATCAGGTAACTATTAGCTAAACTATGAAAAAAAACAACAAAAAAACAACAACAGTGTAAAGGGGATCAGACTCCTTGTAACCCGGTAAGTGATGACATGGACGACAGGTGTCACCGGACCGTCGTCCAGTGACTGTTCGCATCAAAAATGATCTTGGAACATCAATGTGGCCAGTTAGAAAATATAAAGAAGGAAATGAATAAGGTTAAAGGTTAATATGCGAAACGAGTTGGGCTAATCAATGGGGATTTCGTAAGTGACAAACAGAGGATCATATATGCAGGCGGAGAGAAAATGAGAGGAGAGTAGGACTGATGTTAGATCAAGGCATGATGAAATGTGTTCCTAGATAATATAAACTATCTGAAAGAATACGTGTAGTTTCAAAATATCCATCATAGTTGTATATGCAAAGACAGCAAAAAGCACATAATAAAAACTGAATTTTTTTTACTGTTCGCGAGACAACACCAAGTTTCAGTGCAAAGAGCAAGAAATTACAATCGTTATGAGAAACCTGAATGCCAAAGCAGGCAAAGAGAGAGAGAGAGATGGTGAAATAGTTGGCAAATTTGATACACGCGTAGGCGATCATGTATCTATCAATACATGATTGACGAGGCAGATTTTTTCCCGTAGTAGGTCGCCATTTCTTTCTGTAGTAGACCAGCTGACATCCAAGGCTATAGAACCCGGACTGTCCTGCTATTTACCCATAACTGGGGGGAGAAGAAGAGGATTCATACCTTTCCCAAGGGCATTAGCACGTAAATGAATGTAATGGATTCGACTGGAAAGTCAGTCAGTTATGTGCTATGCGTGATACATGCTTGGGCGATTATGTATCTTTCGATACATGACTGACTGTTTATTCAACACCCACAGAGCCCACCTGTGGTTTAGACTGTAACTATGCTGAGCAGACCTAAGTTACAGTTTCTGGGAGAAACAGCGTGTTATCTAGCGTGATCAACAATTTGAACAAGACCAACACGCTCAAGCCCTCGGTCACAATGACTTGTGACTTCGGGCTAGCACAGCTATCGACGGAACCTAAAGATTCCATTTACCCAATTTCACTCACAAGGCTTGGGTCAACCCGTGGTATGGTTTTCAGGTACTTTCCAAATGTACCGCACGCTGGTATCGACCCCTCCAGTCCAAAAATTGTCAGCAAAGGAACTCTAATGACACCCTGGAAAGGGATCTTAAGAAAAAAATAACAAGTGTTACAATAGTTGAAGTTCGAATTCACTACAATATTAGTGGTCCTCCGTTACCAACTAGCTTAGGTTTATTCCATGGGGTTAAATTATCGTTGATATAGTGATTTTCCGAGCGTAGCTTAGATGTGCCACAATGCCGAAAGAATGGGGCACCCAATGAGGACTGAACCTACTTCTCAGTCGTAATTGTGTTAGCGAGACAAGCTTGCTAGACATTATACCGCCTCGAGGTTACCCAGATTATTGTTGATATACATTAACTGTACGATAACCTGACAGAACGCTTCAAGTGAGAATTCACTGTGAGCATCGAATTTAGAAGCGTTTATAGACAGCGATACTATTTTTAATTGCTATCTTTATTAAGCACATCTTATTCTTCTATGTTACATGTTACAACAGGACGTCAGCGATCATGGCTCTCCACGATTATTTTAAAACATCTTCTGTCACTCCTTTACCGAAGTTCGCTAGGTAGGTTATGCAGTTTTCATCTGTTTATCTTACTTTCAATCTCTCCTGTGAGTGTTCAATTTTCCAAGCTCTCTTTCCTCAGCATATTCCCTATAAATTTCAACTGTCTCTTTCTGATGTTAAATATAATTTCGCTTTTTCTTTCCATTTTCTCTAAAACTTCGTCGATGCTCTCATGTTCGGTTCATTGTATTCTCAGCATCCTTCTGTAGAACCACAGTTGCTTCAAGTCTCTTGTTCATCTGTGTGGATATCGTCCAGCATTCACTGATATATAGAAGGACTGATATGTAAGAGCTCAGTAATTTTCTCTTTATTTCTAACGAACTTTTCCTGTTGTCTTAATACTTTGCTTAGCTTTTGGAAGGCATCTTCCGCTATCATAATGCGTCTTAAGATTTCAGTGTTGCACTTTTCCGTCATCTGTTAAAACACTTCCCATATATTTAAATTGTTGTACTTGTTACATTTTGGCCTCCCCCTTTTGTAAGTTGCATGTTGGGCTTGGGATCATCCTTTTGCTATCCACAGAACTTATCTCTGAAATAAAAAAATACACCCAGTTATTACTCAGACATCCACGTGTTTTATATACACTTTTAAAAATCTACATATTTTTCCCGTGATTAACATTCCAGTACATTTAGAGTGGGAATGGCGGAAGCTTACCTAACATCAGTGTCGAATTTTTGCTGTGATCTTCATTTCTTTAAATGCATTTTGCATCCTATGGAGAATTACATATATATATATATATATATATATATATATATATATATATATATATATATATATATATATATATATAATCGGCGATATCCAAGTAGGGAATGATAACGTTCCGAAACGCTTGGAATTTCCCGTCAGTCGCCAAAAAAATTTGAAATCAGTGCAAAAACGTAAATGAAAATACGGTTAATCCCCAGAGGAATTTAACCTTCACATTCAATAAGACCCCACTTTTTAAACTTCACATTCAATAACATTCTACCTCTTGGTCATTTGATTGACAGTTTCTAGCTATACATCATTTGACGATGAATACTTTTCAACACGAATAACTAAAATTGTTTTTTTCTCTCTCTACACATGAGAAGTAATCTTTAGTTTCCTAATTGCAAGAACATAAAAGACAAAATGTATGATCGTTAGCAAGAGAAACAGCTCAAGATGTCAGCTATGCACTGGAGATGTTAGAATCAAGGAATTACAGAAGTATTTTAACAGACAATGGAAAATGTAACACCTAAAATCGAATGCGCGTCGAAATAGTAAAAGGTGCCTTTTAAAAGCTGGGCAATGTATTAACAAATAGTTAGAAACAAAGAAAAGGGTGCTGCATTGTTACGTAATATCAATCCTCTTATATGGCAGTGAATGCTGGACACTTCCAGATGCCCAGATGAAGAGAATACTTGAGGTAATAGAATGGTGATTCTATAAGAGGATGCTGACAATTTCACGGACAGGACGTGTAAGCAGCGATAAATTCTTAAGGATATTGGAAACAAAACGTACACATTGTCGGAATCAGGAAGTGACAGCTGAAATTTCTTGAGTATATAATGAGGAAGGAGGGCTTGCAGAGTTCGACACTCACAGGACATATTTCGTTGGTTGTTTTTGTTTAGCGGCATATCAACATATCTATGGGTTATTTAATAACAAAATCTAAATATTTTGCAAGAAATTCTTTTAATTTTATCGATAATAATGATAAGTGATACAAGTCTTACTAGTTAAGAGGCTAATTCGTAGCTCTCCCAAGAGTATTGAATATAAACGAACCCAAATGAAATTGGAATTCGGCTCTCCGAGTAAAAATTCCAAGCCATTATCTATTACACCACGCTCACATCAAAGTTTACAGCACCTCGTATTCCCAATTTCCAATCTAGCTACTGATCACGGTCGACGTTGCTTAACTTCGGTGTCACAGGACATACTAAAGGCGCGACAGAGGAGAACAGAGATTAGCCTACCTGATGTGGTTGGGCAGAACAGTGTGTGGGAGGTTGTAAAATGACAATTTTTCGAGCCACGAAGGATAAGAAATTGTGGAGGACCATGATTTCTCACGGCCTGAAGGAAGACGGCAGATAAAATAGATTATATAAATAGGTAGCTGAAACTTGAGCACAAACTCAGGTGCGTTTACTCTCGTCCGTCTTTTCTGCTTGAGTCGAGTATGAAGACAATAATAGTTTCCACCTGAAGACATTGTTCTTGACATGATTAAAAGAGACTTTCCTTATTCCGCCACTTTCATTTTCCTTCCCATAAAGGCTATTCAGACAACAAGCCAAGCGATATATATTGCGACGGTTAAATAATTCTGCTTTTTAAAAATTTCTTTTAAAAACCAGTAACCGTAGCTTTATAAGATGCGTAGATAGTGAAACCCTATCTGAAATCGAAAACGGCGAGTAAAGTAGAAATTCTCAACGATTCTTTTTCGATCGGCTAGACAATGATGTCTACTGAAACACGTGAATCCACTGAATATAATGTTTAAAGTAATCACAAACACTACGCTGTATATACAGATTATTATACACTTATAAAATTTATCGTCACAGGCTATTTTACAATCTAAGGTTCCACTTAATGTCAAGAAATTCAATAACAACTGCACGAAGGAATTTTCTTCCTACTATGGGTTAAATAGCATATTAAACTGGACTCTCTCGCCTTGTTTGTTAACCAGTTCAGAGGAAGGAAACCATTTTAATTTTAAACCAGTCTGGAGAGGAATGGACTCCATTAGATTATCTTGACAGCCTACTAACGTTACGGCTGTATATGTGCCGTACCTACCACCCTCATGGGGTGCAGGACGTGTAATCATAGCTGATAATCGGATTTTGAAATTAATTTGGAAAAGGTCTGTTTTTAAATTTTTCGTCGATGAACCAGCGTCATCAGAAAAATAAGTTTTGCCTCAACGAAATCATTTATTGAAGTGAAATTATAACTAATTTCAACTCAATTTTTAGCTTATATGTCTCATTCTTTATTCTAGATTTTGACGAATTCCACATTGTTTCAGTGTGAATTTAGGAAGAACGGACTGAGATAGTCCGGTGTTATATTTAATCGTAGAGAATTTTCATAGATCATAGTACTTTCAAAACATATTGGTCTGAGTTAAGGTATTTTTTTTTATCAGACGTTATTTACCAAGGGAAAATTGTGATCACGAAATTTCCAGTGATACAATTTATTTATGCCGATCCTGTTTTACACATATACACATATACGCGCACAAACAAACACATACACACAGATATATATATATATATATATATATACATATATACATATATATATATATATATATATATATATACATATATATATATATATATATATATATATACATATATATATATATATATATATATATATATATATATATATATATATAAAATATTAAAACAGATCCACAAAAAGAGCTCAATGAATTTATTATTACAGATCATGAATTAATACATAATATACATATATATATATATATATATATATATATATATTTGAATTGGACATAGTCCGAAAATTTATTTAAAGACATTTATGATATGTTTAACGTTCTTTTTATAGATACAAGTATTTAAGCAAATGCTCTGTTTTATTTAATATTGCCTGACGATTGCACTAGCATGAAACAGACTCTCGCCTCTAAGTGCTGACTTCCATGTCCACTTTTATATTTACACACGCTCTATCTCTGATATTGAGCACTTTATCCCATAAATATAGCACACTTTAAGACTATATTTCTTCATATATATATATATATATATATATATATATGTGTGTGTGTGTGTGTGTGTGTGTGTGTGTGTGTATGTATAAAAATGGAAAACAATTTTCAAGTAAAGACTTCTGGGAAGTTATAAAAACTACTGTATATCTGTTGTGAGCAAGTAAATGGTTAAGTAATAACAAAAACCAGGTTTGCAGATATATCGTATAATAAACAGTAAGTACACCAGAAGTACACCAGAAGAGTATTACACAACTAGTGAGAGTGTATCGAATGAACTAGCGCTCAATCTGTTCACAGTTCACTGTTCGTTTTTTCCTACTAAACTTATAGACTCTTAGAGCGAGGACACCACAACAGTTATCCAGATCGATATACACCTGAGGAAGGTCGGAGTGCACAACGTTGTGATAACAAGAAAGATGAGGACAATAGTCCGAATATAAATAATGTAAATAAGGATAAGTCCTCATTTCAGAAATTCAACCAGAAAGTCTAAAAATATGTTCCACTAGTGCAAAAATGGTCCCTTAAGGCACTCGAACCTTCCATCCTTTTTTCAAACATTAATTGAACAAGTCCTACAAGAAACTTGGAGAATATCTGTTCGTCTTGAAAGATGACCGGATGGAACATGTAGAAATCTACTTAGAAAAATCCAGAACATCAGTTGGAGATTCCATGCAACGTTTGACACAATTTACGGAGAACTGAGACCAATCTCTGTTAAGCTGAAACCAAAACGAAAATTGACTTTCCCAGAAAACATAGCTTGGGACTTACGGTTGAACATTATGGATCTGGGTAGAGCAATGTAGGACCGAACAGTGTGAAAAGGGATTGCCAATGGAGTTCCGACCAACTACAGGGTGTGGTCGTAGGGTGATGATGATCAATGCACTGGGAATACCTAAAACCTTTCTATGTCACACTTTCTCATCTTTATTTTTCTTGGAACGTAGAAATAACAATTATTCAACACTGAATAGAATGGCATTATATATATATATATATATATATATATATATATATATATATATATATATATATATATATATATATATATATATATATATATATATATATATATATATATATATATATATATATCTGAATTGGACAATGTCCGACAATTTATTTAAAGACATTTATGATGTTTAACGTTCTTTTTATAGATACAAGTATTTAAGCAAATGCTCTGTTTTATAATAAACATTATTAAATAACATTTACCGGCCTGAATGTCCGAGAAATTTTCATAGCATACAGGTTCGATTCCTGTCGGAGAGCGAAAATTTTTTATGAAAATTTCTCGGACATTCAGGCCGGTAAATGTTATTTAATACTGTTTATTATAAAACAGAGCATTTGCTTAAATACTTGTATCTATAAAAAAACGTTAAACATATCATAAATGTCTTTATATATATATATATATATATATATATATATATATATATATATATATGTGTGTGTGTGTGTGTGTGTGTGTGTGTTTCTTTAAACTTGTTTTGTCGTACTCATCTGTACCAAATGAAGATACCGTCTGGAATAGACATGCGAGTGGCAACTCATAAAATAATGTTCAAATAAACGCTACGCAAGGAATTTGTATGTAAGTTTAATAAACTGGAACAATCGTGCCGCAAAAAATAAGAAAACCGTACTAAATAAGCGCCATGCCGGGACAGGGAATGAAATAAAATCATTTAAATTGCTCGTAGTTGTATTTGTTAGACAGGTGTATTCAGTTGTATTTGTGAAGGACCGTGTTTAGCAGCTCTTTGCAGCTCTTCTCGTCGACGTCTTTTTGTAGAAACAGGCCACCCGAAATGATCCACGCTGATTAACCGACACTGTGGGCTAATTTGACACGGACCTAGCAGTTATTGGTTTACCTTAATATTCAGAAAGCAATAAGCATAAACATGTAGGATTTAAATATTTTATGCGTCTAATGCACTTGCAAAATTGCGTAGATACTGACTTTTTTTTCACCGAATGAACTAGTTATGGTGTTTTCCTAGCGTAGCTTAGATGTAGCACAAGTCCGAAAGTATAGAGCACTACTCAGTTATAATGGTTCTAGCGCGACGAGCCTGTTAAACATTACACTACGTCGAAGTGTCCTAATGATTTTCTAAGCGTAGCTTATATGTGGTACAAAACTAAAAGTACGGTGAGCTTAGTGATAATAAAATCACTACTCAGTCGTAAATGGTCCAGCGAGACAAGCTTGCCAACCATTATCACGTCGAAATGCCCTAAAGTGATTTTCTAAGCGTTGCTTAGATGGGGCACATTGCAGAAAGTATGGGTCACGCAGTGAGAACCGAACTCACTATTCAGTCGTGAATGATTTAGCGGGACAAGCTTGCTAACTATTACACCACACCTACCTGCCCTAAATGAACTAGTTATGAGTATTCGGCCGTTGGGCACCTCAAGGCGATGTAATGGTTAGAAAGCATGTTCCGCTAGAAGAGTTACGCCTGAGTAGTGAGTTCGATCATCACTGGGTGCCCCATACTTTCGGCCGTGTGCCATATCTAAGTTGCGCATGGAAAATCTCTATGAGTATTCGGTCATTGGTGATAGTTGACGCACATACGGGATCTGACAGAAATGTGTACAGTCAAAAGTTCTAATTATAGTAAATGCGCCTTAGTCCGCGTCAATGTAATCTATTTAGGATCTCACACATTATCCTACGGTTTCTTTACTTTAAAAATATGCTGAAAAGTTGTCTTTCGGGACAACCATTAGCCCGAGCGCCTTAATTGTCAATAATGTATACAGTCGAAAAATATCCTATTCTAAGCCGATTTCACAGTCGTAGAGTTTAGTATAGTTTCTAACCTATGACGACAGCTGGGAATGCAGAGGGACCTACGGGATGCCATGATTAAATCCCTAAAATTCATTTATATTGAGGGGTCTCCCCTTTTTACACAAATGGACTCACCCAAGGTATACATATACTACTACCAGTGAATACCCGAAGAGTCAAGTCAGCAGTCAGTCAAGTAATCAAGTCTGACAGTCAGTAATAGAGTCGAGTAGAACGTAGAGTCGGTCGAGTAGAATAATGTAGCGACAGGAGTCACAGTAACGAGCACTTAGACTCAATAAGAAGTCATACAGCGATACGTCGATACCAAAGACTATCTATATATATTTGTCTACTAACCCCTAATTCCTGGAACTACTAACCTGTATTACCAGTTTATTATTACGTTAATACATTTATTTCCTATATTCATTCTTGGCGTTTGTTATTATTTGATACCGGATTTCATCCCGGAATCGAACAACAATTTAAAAGTAAATCACTGCGCAAAACATGAAAAAACTTCCCGCTCCTACATTATGTATACAACGGTTACAAAGTAAATATCTTCTTAATGAAGTCATATTACTGACTAGGTAACCCCATTGGTGAGAGTCTATCCACTGACATGAAGTAAGATCCTGTCTAAATGGCTGCCAAGTTCCATCATAGCCGTGCTACTGGTTCTCGAGAAATGCAAAATGACTGTTTTGTGGGCACATATGGTACGTAGATGTTATTAAAGTTCCCTTTTTTAGTTTTCTCGATCTTTGTAAGAAAAATGTACTTATCAGTTGATAGAAAGGTGTTCGGTGCACTGACTATTAGGTGTCCCTATGGGAAAGTAAAATCGTAATCAAGTCTTGCCTGAAAACTGGCACATATGTAAATCAGAAGTGATTACTGCGAAACAAAATGGCGTCCTCCAGTTTTATATGCAAGTGAAAATCTATAGAAGATCCAGTGGCTGATTGGGAGACATGAGTTAAGGTGAAAGCTTGGAAAATATAGGTTATCCAGAGTTTCGTTCTGAAAAGTAACGCTGGTTGGTCGTCAACGAAGGATAATAATGGATTTAAAATAAATTGAAAACTGTTGCGTTGCTTGACTTCTCTGGATTCTAGTTGTATATCGGCAGTTCCTCAGTAGGGACCCCAATGCAGCATCACAAACGAAATCACCAATAAACAATTTTTTCTCCTTTTTGGTCACTTTATTACAGGTGGGTACATAGTGATAGACATTGTTTCTTGGGGGACGCGAAAGAATGAGAAAGGTAGAGAGACCGGATGTAAGGTTGATTCTCACCTGATTTCGGTCGTCAAATATCTAACCATTAAGGTAAGGTCTGTCATTTTTTGTTTTGTCTACTTATGTCGTGAGCGGTCTACTAGTTAACGGATTGTTAATCGGAAAGCCGAGTTCCAATTCCAGTTGGGTTCGTTATATTCAAATACGCGTAAAAAGATATTAATTTGAGAAAGATATTAATCCACATTTTCTCTCCCCCAGGAGCTATGGTTTAATTAGAAAGATATGTATCCTTATATCATTTTTATCTAAAAAAGAATTCTTACAATCTTAAAATATTTCCGGCTCTAAATAAGCTGTATAGCTAGCCACTCGTATTCGCGGATACCCGTCTACTAGGGTGGCCAAGCCAATCCCTATTATAAACGCTCGCTCAGGCGCATTTGTGTTTATTCAACGCCCACAGATCGCACCTGTGGTTTATACCGCAACTATGCTGAGCAGACCTTAGTTACAGTTTCTGGGAGAGACCATGTTATCTCGCATGATCAACAATTTGAACAAGGCCAGCACGCTCAAGCCCTCGGCAACGATGAGTTGTAACTTCGTGCTAGCAAAGCTATCGACAGCCACAAGGGTTCCGTCTACCAAATTTCCCTCACAAGGCTTGGGTCAACCGGTGGCATGGTTTTTCAGACACTTTCCAAAGGTGTCATACGCTAACGACTCCTCCAGTCCGATAACATAGTCGATTTGTCAGGAAATCTCCTTCCTGACAAATCGACTATAGTGAGATTCGAACCCGGGTCTCATGGTCAGAATGCGAATGCTCTAAACACTCGGTCACGTGCCCATAAATAAACTGTAAAGTGTTGATAACCCGTAAAAACGAATCAATCTACTCGTCATAACAAAACATAGACTTTTTTAAAAAAAATAAAGTTACTCTTCAAGATAATTTTATTTACATAAATACACCAGCGGGGTAAGACCTTTTAAGCATCTAAAAAGCCTAATGAATACATAATGCAAGACCCGGATGAAACGTATGTACTATTGATTAAGCAATTACTTGATTGCGTCCACATCCGAAACATTTTCATTTTTACTCATTATTTTTTTTCCTTATGAACAGATCAGAAATGGGAGGGGTGGGGGAACTATTCGTCACCACGGAACAAAAACGTTCCAAAATTCCGGAATCATTAATAATAATAACCATTAGAAAATGTCAGAATTGACTTCCCAAGAGTAAGCCTCCTCTGTCTCTCTCCAGACCGGAATCGAGAATTTACTTGATTTCTGTCTGCTAGTTAAATTTGTTTCTCTTTTAATTTTCCATTTTAATGCTTCCAGTGCAGACGTTATGACGTAAGTAAATCTTTTCTGGCTTCTCTGATAACGTCTATGAAGATTTCATCATTTCTTGGGGTTTTTTTTATCTTTCCTAGACAAAATTTCTTTTTGTGTGTGTGTGTGTGTGTGTGTGTGTGTGTGTGTGTGTGTGTGTGTGTGTGTGTGTGTGTGTGTGTGTGTGTGTGTGTGTCTTTTAATAAACATTCACTTAGGGTTTTTATATTTTTACCAAAATTGTTTTGTCTTTCTTATCATTTATAGACATTTTAATCACTTTTTTATTCAGTTTCATTTATTTGGACACGGGTGGGCCAGAACGCAAGTTTTTTTCCCTTCTGTTTTCATCTTTCTTTTTCTCTAACATTTCAAAGCGTTCTTATATTTGTTTTTATCTAGAATTTTTTACGGCATTTTCTTTCTCATTGTTATTCAAAAGTCGCTGGAAACCAATCAGGCTTGTATTAACAATTAGCTTGTATTAGCTGGGTTTTTTTTTATCTTATTTACCACTGGTGTCAAAGTTTGATATTAAATAACACATGAAAGTAATTCTCAAAGATCATTAAATGGGTCCATTTTCGTCTTGTTCTTTTATGTGTCGTCCTTTATTAATTTTCTTCAATTATCATCTGACTCGTTACCATCTTCATCCATTTACACAGGTATGTTATGTCGATTAATCTCTGCGTCTTGCTTTCACTATGTCCTTTGAATGTTCAATTTTTCAGGCCCTCTTTCCTCACTATGTGACCAAGAGACTTCAACTGTCTCTGTAGTTGAGTCAATTTTCTATTATCCAGCGGTTCCATTGGGATTGGTTTTCAAACCAGTTAACAGCAACCCATGATTTTGCAACCGGATTTTCAAGATGGCCGAGTCTGGTAGCCCAGTATTCTTGGGTTTTTACTTGTTTCCAATAAAAACTGTGCTGCATTCAGCGAATACTATAAGAAGATAATATTCATTTCTTTCTTCAATCTTTAAATACATTATAATTTATCTAACCGAAGGGAAAATACAATGTTAATTTAACTGCAAAATGCAGACGAAAATAATTCTAATCTTCTAAGATAACGACAAATGAGAAACACGACAGTCAGTTTCTGACGAGTGGACTGAATCATTACAAAAAAGGTTCGTCTACGAAACTCTGGTGCTGGATATAAGATCAATCAGGGAAAATATTATTTGTATTAATCATATATATATATATACATATATATATATATGTATAGCAGATCAGTTCCAAGGAAACTGACAGCCCGACACCAGCACATGAGATTTGATTATAGTGGTGAAGTTTTTGTGCAAAACAAACCACACTTTTTGGAGGGCTGAATAAAGAGACTTGGTGAACTACGTGCCACAGGGTCCCCAAACGACCCTCCGCAGGTTTTGAATTCAGAGTTGTCCTTCTCCTAGACCAGTTGCCATCCAAGGCTATAGTATGTTCTGCTATTTACCCATAGCTGGAGGGAGAAGAAGAGGATTCACACCTTTCCCAAGGGTATTAGCACGTAAGTGAATGTAATGGATTCGACTGGAATTCGAACTCGGCTCTCCGATTCCTCAGTCCAAACCGCTATCCATTTCACCTCCCAAGGAAAAATTTTTCCTTAGGAGGTGAAATGGCCATCCATAAGGGGTATTGATTTTTTTATTATTAGGATACCTATTGGATTATTTACGCACGGATTTTTACCTATATATATATATATATATATATATATATATATATATATATATATATATATATATATATATATATATATACAAGTCTAGGATTGGTGTATATAAGGAATAAATGTCAATAACCAAGAATTACTATTCTTAAAAGAGTGCTCAATACAGAGTAGAGCATATATAATTGTTTATTTAAAAATTATAACATAAATATGTTATAAAATCACTACAAAAATAGCCATTTTGTTTCAACACCTCCAGTGTCTTATCAAGTGATGATGTTGAATGTAGAATAAAGAGTTTTAGAAGTTTCAAATTAATTAACGATCCTTCGTAAGGGGAAACGCTGTTACATAAGCAGGAATGACCAATCAAAATACAAGTATACGGGAATTCAAAAAACTTGACAACGAAGTAAGGTTATAATAGCTATTAAAAGCTTTAAAGTTGGGGTTTTACTAAAATAGAATTTATTCTAACCAATAAGTATTAAATTATATGATAAAATTTGATATTAAAATTAAAGGTAAAAAATTACCAATTTTAAAATCTAAATTTAATCTCTATTAAGTTTAAAATTATAAAACTACTGATGAGAAAAGAAAAAATACAAATGTTATGCAACTTATTTTATTTCTTCATTGAAATTACGTTAGAACAGACGCTAATTTCAGCTGGTCTTCCCGACAAAAATGTATACATTTTATTTCCAAGTGTAGGAATAAGGTGTTCACCTCTCGTGTAAAACAATATACACTCTCAGATTATAATACATAAGCACCGAGACATATTTAGATATATACACACACAAATATGTGATGAGACAGGAGACATCTCCACGGCCCTTTATACATATAAAAAAAAAACACACAAAAAAATGAACACATGCATACATAATTAAATGTGCATGCATTTTCTATACACATAGACATCGATAAATACACATCCACATACATACATACACAATTAAATATGCATGCATTTTCTATATACACAGACACCGATAAATACATGTACACACATCCACATACATTGACCTAAACATTCTGATACAACAAGCAAGAATATTCAAGACTGAAAGTGTTGCTAAACGAATGCTAACCACTTATTAAAATATAACTTATACGGGCAAATATGCATAGATATAAATGGTCAAATAGACCAGAGAAACAAAGATAAGGGAAAGGAAGGACATTAAAACAGATATATATGTTTAAAAACAACATTATTATGAACTTTTATTATATTTTATCGTCAATAAGATAATATTGTTAGAATATTTATAGGTTTGTGTATATATATTCCTATTTTTATGTGTGTATGTATGTGTGTATATGTATATGTGTGTGTATATATATATATATATATATATATGTCTGTGTGTATGGATATATATATATATATATATATATATATATATATATATATATATATATATGTATATGCGTATGGATGTGTATGTGCTTATATATATATTTATATAGGTGTATGTTGAATTTACGTTTGTATATTTTTTTTTTTTGTATATACGTGTGTTTGTATATGTGTTGGTATATATGTATATTTGTGTGTTTAGTTTATATACGTATCTGTATACATGCATATGTTTATGTATGTATATGTATGTATTTGTGTATGTGTATATGTATGTATATGTGTTTTTGTATATATATATATATGCATGTATGTATATATATTTATATTTGGTTTGTTTATATTTTTTACCTCGCTGTGTGGGTTGATGTGTTTATACTTACTTCTGTATGTGTATATATACATATGTATATGCGTGTGTGTATATATATATATTTGGGTATTTGTGGACGTATATTTGTGAGTATGTCTGTATGTGTATATATGAAAATATGTTTGTGTGTTTGGAATTTTCGTTTTTCATCTATTAGATAATGTTGTTTTTAAACATAAATATCTGTTTTAATGTCCTCCCTTTCCATATTCTTAACAGCGGTTTACCTATTTCACGCGGCTGGCCAGTATTGTATTTTATTAATGTTATAAAGGTTTCCATTTCATTTCCAACCTCCGTTTTGACTGTTCCTCATTCAGTAAACTTTTCTAGGTTACAACAATAACCTATTGAGGTTTTATGCCACTAAACACAACCAATCAACTAAGTACAAGTATCCTTTATGTTCCAGATTACCTTAAAAACTTTCTTGTTGCTCACGTGATCTCTCCGTGGTATTCTCAACATCTTTCTGTAGAACCTCATCTCTGTTACCCGAAGTCTTCACTTCGTCTGTGAGGAAATTGTCCCGCATTCACATACATATGGGAGAACGTACACGGCAGTTTAGCTGTCTTTGATTCTAAGGAAATTCCCGTGTCTTAATACTTTGCATAGCTTTTTGTAGACATCTTACCCTGTTTCAATGATACATTTTCTGACGTCTCTTACAGTACTTCTCAGATAGTTAAATTTGTGTCCTTCCTTGATTTTCACAGGACCAGTTTGTTGTCTGCATGTTAGGCACTTCGCCTTGTTAATCATCATGAATTCGGTCGTAAGGTTGAATGAATTCAAGTGCTTATTAAAGTATATCCAATTCTCTGACACTGGTAAGTTTAGTCCCTGTGTTAGGTAGTGCAAATAATTCAAATATTCTGCGAAAGGAACGAACAAGAGCATCACGAAGACGAAATAAGATTGATTAAATGATACGTGTTTTCCCCACTAAGCATGGGAAGCGGAATAAGTATAATTTACGCACGTGAATTGAATAAAGTGTTTATTCATTATTCCTAGGTTACAAAGTATAACTACTTCTTTTATGTGCCGCGCCCCTTCAGGATGTACGCAGTCACGGCCACCGCATCTTCTTGTCCAATTTAGCTTATAATAAATTTTGTCTTTTTCTCATTTCTCCCAAACCCTGTTCTACGATCCATTTGCTCAAGCTCGTCAAGTATGTTCCGCGCTGCTTTCCTCTGTCCCTCTTTCCCTCAATCTGTCCTGTGAAAAATAAATATTACCAGAAATATATATATATATATATATTTTAAATATTACCACTAACAAAAATCTTGTCGACATAAAATTGAGGTTGATATGCCGTAAAACAAATCCAGCCAAATTAGATTAGTTGTTGAAACGTGCAGCCTTATACAGACTGAAAAACATGAATAAAGCTCGATGTTTCAACAACTAATATGATGTATTGTGTGACTTCAGGGCGTTGTCGATTATGGCTCTCCACACTTTCCTGTCCTTTGTAGTTCTTAAAACATTTTGTCTGTTTGCGGACTCTCCCAAAGCTTGCATCCATTCACTAAAGTAGGTTATGCGTCGCCTCCCCCCCACTCTCTCTCTCTCCCTACCTCTCTCTCTCTCTCTCTCTCTATTAGGTTCAATCTGTTTCTGTGCGTATCAAACAACTATGAAACCAAGATGAGAACAATGGTCCGAAATACTTCAAGTATATTACCAACTGCTCATCTCAGAGATCAAATACGAAATTACCGAAAACCGGTACGAATCTTCCATGACAAGCAAATGACATTGAATATAAAAATCTCTAAAAGTAGATCACAGATAGCCTACAGGATGGTAGTGATGAGGGAGCAGTTATTTCTAATTTCTCTAAATCCTCGTCGTCGCTGTCATGTTCAGTCCATGATATTCTCAGCAACTTTCTGTAGAAACAAAGAATGACAGACAAATAATAATAATAATAATAATAATGTACACACACACACACACACACACACACACACACACACACACACACACACACACAAGTGTAACCACCATCGTGATTTCCATACCTGTGAAACAGTGATTCATCAAGAACGGAAATAACTAGTATTATAGAAGACAATAAAACAGAACTCATATTGTCTTGCATCAGCGAAACAATGGACAGTTGATGATGGCCAGAGAATACTTGGCCGAAATTTTGCATCTGTAATAACATCTGTCATAACATCTTTTGCAACCAAACTCCGAACTGTAGTTCCAAATAATTAAAGTATAAATTATTTACAGTCTAGTGAGTTATACACGAGTCAGTAAGATAGACATGAATGCGATATAAAAACCCCTTAAAGAAGTGAAGAGTAACTGACTGTCACCAGTGGGGAAAAAAGTCTTCAAAACTGTCTCGACTTTTAGAACAGCCGATCTTTGTTAGAAAGAGAGAGAGAGAGAGACCCATTAAAAACTAAGGATACGAGAAAGTTATCTTCTTCCTGCTTCTGAATCATTTTCCCCTGCCAGCGTTGTCGAAGGGGATGTATTTCACATTCGGATCTCATTAGCGATCAATGTACCTACACCAGAGGTAGAGCCAAAGTCAACAATTCTCAGGTGCCAATACATGGAAGTTCCAAATCCGTTTTCTAAATACTTTTCCGAGCTGATTAAATCCAGAAGACAGAAGCAGGTTTCACAGCTAAATTTCAACTAATTCTGTGAGGCTTTAACGTGGCTATCGAATTCACCGATAACTAATGGTCATTCATTAACGATGATTCTATAAATGAACAAGCCCTGAATGCTAAATTTACTTAGTAAATTATCGGTGCGTCAAGATACACAGGACGAATAGTTTTCTCTATTTTGTTGTGATGCTGGCTTTATGAATAATACGTACAATGGATAATATAACAAGCTTTAAAAATGCGTTTATATTGGTAAATAGAGAGCCATATGGATAATTCAAGCCTATTTGGGGATTTCGCAACCACCATGTAAGGATTTAGCTATATTTCATCTAATGAAGCACGATGAGCTAATTGATTGATCGATTCGGTTTTTTACGAACCTTATCAAACTTTTGTAGGATTTTTAAAGCCAGAAAATATTTTAGATTATAAGATTTTTTTTAAAAGTTAATAATGATTTACTGATTAACCCATAGCTGGAGTGAGAATTGATGGATTCATAATTATCACAAGGGTATTTGCGTGTAAGTGAACTTAACTGGAATTGGAACTCGGCTCTCCGATTAACAATTCCGAAACATTATCCATTAAACCATCAGCATATCCAGGCTTACAACTCGTGGTATTCCCAAGTGGTCACCCATTTAGTTACTGAGCGGCTTGACGTTGCTTAATTTCGGTGATCGTACGGGAACTGGTGTTTCAACCTCGTGTGGCCGTAAGCCCCGGAGAACTAATGCCGTAAAATGATCTGTTTACATCAAAGCGACGTTACATTTTAGAAACTGGGAGACATTTTCGAGCAAAAATGTATATATTGTTCTGCATGAGTGCATCACAAAGCGACCAGTTAACTAATGAAGATTTTTTAATTTTCTACTTTTGTTTTTCTTACGCTTTTTTCTAATTGGCAACGTCGATTTCTCTCCTCCCATCCAAAAATACCATATTAAAGAAACGAAAAGATATGGACAGAAAAAGAAATTGAATTAAAAAAAAAACGAACAAAAAACGGTAATTTGCATGAAACATGATTTAGAATTAATCATTGTGCTGCCAATTTGAAGATTTTAATGATTATCTCCTTTTCAATATTCCTGTCAACAAAAGAAATTTGCTGTTGTGACCAAAATTCGCAGAATTCTACAAATTTGGCTCTTTTTGCTTCTGTATAAAATTATATATATATATATATACATATATATATATATATATATATATATATATATATATATATATATATGTATATATATGTATGTATGCATATATATATATATATATATATATATATATATATATCAGTGAACATTGAAGTCAACACTTAGAGGCGACAGGCTGTTTCATGCTAGACGCAATAATCAGGCCACGAGTGTTGTTTTTTCTCGGCTATTTATATATATATAATATATAATCATAATACATATATAATACGTAATATATATATATATAAATAGCCGAGAAAAAAAACACCACTTTCGATTGTGGACACATTGTCCATACTTACAGCTTACGATTAAGAGATGAAATTACAATTATTCGGTTATTTTAGTTACTTCACTTTCTGATGGTAAAGAGATGAAATAAATTGCCTGGACAGCTTATTGTATAGTGATTTTCCAAGCGTAGCTTTGATGCGACACAACGCCGAAAGTATGGGCCACCCAGTGAGCATCGAACTCACTACTCAGTCGCAAATGTTCTAGCAAGACATAATTGCTAACCATTACACCTGGGTGCCCTGGACAATTTATTATATATTTGAAAATCAGTGCTGTTTCAGAACGAAAACAAAATGGCGTCATAACCAGCGTAGGTGCTCTAATCAGATTATGTCGATTTTTTTTATCGGATAAAACGGGTACTTGTGGCGTAGTGATTTTCGGCAAGCATCGCGGAACTGGCGTGCCGAGATCAAATTACAGCCAAGTTCGTTGCGTTCATTTTTGAAAAAATTACCTTTCGGATATGTATAAATCCATCTCTTGTACGTCAACGGGCTAAATATCAGGGAAGACTAGGCTCTCTATATTTGTTTGGTAACCAATCTAGGAGAAGGACTACTTGCTATTGTAAATGCAGCAGCAACACCTGGTGTGGTGAGGCTGTTCCCAATATTCTACAAGAGTGTCTAAGTAAGTTGGGTGACTTTTAAAAAAATTTTGACAATGATGTTCATCCTGTACAAGGCCCCAGAGCCATTCCAGGTAGAGGGCTACAGAGTACGAGGCACAGTTCATGGAGATAAGTGGGGAATATACCACTTAACACTGGGTTATGTTTGTAGTGATCGGTGAAGTGTTATCATGAATTCGGTTCCACAAAGCAGTAGTTTGTGGGAAGAAGCTGCTTTAGAATACGAAAAGAAAGAGGGTGGTTAGCTACAATGGGCGTGGCAGGGCTGGTCTTAGCAGTGACGGTTAGAACTGGAGGAACTAAATAATGTAGTTCGTCTGAACTCCTTGCATGGAAATAGCAGTAAAGCAGCACGGGGCTTGCGACATTTAGTGTATGGAGAAAGAGGTTGTAGGGTGGAAAATAATTCATATTTAGTTAATATTTCATTGTGATTTTTCTTACGTTTCATGTCAACTACTCAGACCGCCAATCAATGGTTATCAGTAAACGACACTTTGCCGAAATAAAGGACATTATTTCGACTTGTGCTTTTAAATTGGCTCTTCATTTTCTCCGATCGATGGTTGCCATATTTGTTTATTTATTTATTTATTTATTTTGCATACTCACGCAGTATTGGTGGTGATAGTATTATCTTGATTTTTTATTACATGAAGCGTTGATAACAGTAATCATTTTTACTAGTATTTCTTTCATTTTAATTTTAGATTTTTTTAGCGACAGAAATCCACGTTAATAGCTACTTGCCATTTAATCATGTCGTCTGGCGCCTGAAAAATTGTAATGTCGATATAAACTTTTTCAGTAGTTTTTTTTTTACCAACTCGTTATGATGCAATGGTTAACGAGCCAGTCTCATAAACTTTTTACTATAGAATGAGTTCGATCATAATTGTAGCGTTGTACTAGAACTAAGCTTCGTTTAATAAACAGTAACTATTTTACCCATTACATTATTACTCAGTAAACAATTTTTTTTCTATCTTTCTGTGACCTCTCGATGTTTTAAAGTTGAATTCTGTATTTTATCACAAAAGAACGATTCTGATCTTTATTCGATGAATTCTTCGACGAATTCTTTGTATTCTGAGCATTTTGGAACGGCTGATCCGACTTATGTTTTCTGAAAATTAAATAAATATTTCAACCTTTGGATACACTATCTATAAACATTACGTCACTTTACTTTGTGTGCCTATGCCACATTTCAAAGAAGCCTTAATTTTCAACATTACGACAATCTCCAACGTTTTACGGCTGCCGTAGTTAACCGGGAGAAACCGATCAAATGCAGGCGCCATTTTGTGTCGTAATGCGCGACTTTGAGTGTTCAGTATCTTCAGGTGACTCCGGGGAGTGGGAAGGAGTTCAAGAGGGAACGCGGAAGACTTGCCTTCATTTTCTGCTGAGCACCTGCAGTGCGGAAGAGGGTTGGGCTGAAGTCACGTATGAATGTCAAGTAACGCAGCGCACCCTGTCTTCTTCCGACTTCATCTCGGTAACACAACACCTGAATGTAGTCAGGGAGGCGCCATTGGCTTCTATTCCAACATAATAAAAGGATAGATATAGATAGAGTTCGGAAGGAATAGCGGATAAGTATATAAGAAACGCTTTCTCAAGAGGAGATTCGCGCTGCAAAGTGTCTGTTTAAATTCAGCTGGTCGCATTGACCTAGAATGTCAGAGCTATTAGAAGAAAGAAAGAACGATATATCATAAAATGGTAAAATATATTGATGATGAAAAGACGCTGATAATAATTGAATAAATTATCTATATCAATTTATTATATCTATGTACATAACCTTGTTCAGCCATTAGGATGAGTCATAATTTACGTTTTAGGGGAGCAAATTGTAATTTGCAATGGTAATTGCAGATTACCAATTTTAATCTGCAAAGGTAATTTGCAAATGTAATCTGCAGGGTGAATGCATCATCTTAACTGCTAATCAGACGTGGCAGTTAATAATAAATTTGGAGTAGACTAATGTACATTATTTTTGCATTGCAGTCGCAGCGTACACAGCGTAAAACGCTAGGCCACATACAGCAAGAATAAGACATAAAAACTTTTGGGAACTCGGTTGGTTTGTTCTACCCGTCCCGCCATATTCACCTGACCTTGTACCAACTGATTATTACCTTTCTCCATCGCTGAAACAATCTTTACTGGAGAAAGAATTCTCTAATGAATAACAGATTACGGAATATTACGCCCAAATTATGAAAGATTTTTCCTTATCAGTGGCAAGAAGTCATTGCAAATAATGGCGAATATGCAGGATATCCCATAATGGTGAAACACATTTTAAATGCAAGTATCTTGGATTATAAAAATAAAGTACTAAATATATTTATTAGATAACTGATATACAAGAGTTCAGCATGTTATCCAAGATTTGAATTTTACATCCGTGAGATGGACACCAAGAGAACATGTACAAGATCCCTTTATTATTTTTTTGGAGATAATAATGATTAATAATGAATAATGATTAATAATGTATAATGGAGATAATAATGGTCCCTCTATCATTTCAAACATAATGCGGTTTAACGTATTAACTTGGGCCATCGTCAACAAAAAGAATATCAGATATCTGTTGTAAATTGCAAAATCTTCGATATGTTGAACTCTTATATATCAATTATGTAAAAAATATATTTAGTACACTATGTCATTTTTAGAATCAAGATAATTGCATTGAAAATATGTCTCATCATTAAGGTCTCTCTGTATAAGTCAATAAAATGTAATTGTACTTTATTTCTAAGAATAAAGTTGATAAACAAAAACTGTAAATTATTTATTATTCAACACGGTATGTAGCAATCTATCCATCTCAATCTGTTCCTATCTATCTATCTATCTATCAGTTTTTTTTTTAAATTTATCTATCAGTTTTTTCAAATCTATCTCTCTCTCTCTCTCTCTCTATATATATATATATATATATATATATATATATATATATATATATACATGAATATATATCACCCACACTAATTGCAGTCCGTGTATTAATATATATACTTTATAGCTCTGTTATATAACGTTGAGCACAGTTTCTATAACACCAGAATTTTGTGTCTAATTCATATATATATATATATATATATATATATATATATGTACAGTAGCGGCCATAATATAAGGAACGGAAACAACAAAGACATAAATATGTGTATTACTTAAAAAGTAATGCATGATTAGCAATGAAATTTTTACCTAATAGAGATTAGGGTGTAATGCATAAATATTATACAAAGTTACAAAAATTTACATTTTTTTTAAAAATAAAGATTAATTGTATTCATGGGTATATATATATATATATATATATATATATATATATATTACACACACACACACACACACACACACACACACACACACACACATATATATATATATATATATAGATATATTCTCTTTTCTGTCTCTTTGTTTCTTAACTCTTATTTCTGCGCTCCCATTCCACTTTTCTGCCGGATATAAAGTGGTCAGCATGTCGAACAAACCCCACACCTCCCCGCTTTTATTTTATGTTTCTTTATTAATACAGATGTAAATACATCTATCTCTTTTCTTCTCTATCTCTTTTTTCTTTATCTCTTTTTTCGTTTTCTAATTGTGTTTGCATGTCTTTTATCTCCACTCCCTCAATCACATTTTCCCTTTCGAGATATATATATCTCCTTCGACCACCATGCCACCAACCCCCTCCTGCCACCAATTTAAACATGCCTCCTCAAACACATGTGTGCATAATTTAAAAATAACCATACTGAATTCTTCTTATACCTGGAATATTTTCCATCCACTTATTTGTAAGAAAATGTTGATCCGCGGAATTAGAATCGAATTTCGATTCTAAGGAAATAAATTATATTTGTCATGGAAACTTAAAGTTGTCTGTTTCTGAATATAATTAATATTCGCTCTGTTTTTACATTGAGCTCTCTGGATTATATCCTCCCAGGAAATATCCATACGGATTACCAAACCCATCTTTACCCATATATATATATATATATATATATATATATATATATATATATATATATATATATATATATATATATATATATATAAAGACATTTTTATGTTCATACATTCTTTTTATAGATACAAATATTTAAGTAAATGGTCTGTTTATAATAAACTGTATTAAACAACATTTACCGGCCTGCATGTCCGAGAAATGTTCATAGAAATTATATGTCTAAACATAAAAATGTCTTAAAATAATTGTTGGACTTTCATAATTGTCCATTTCATAATGTGTGAAGTAATTTGTTTACATTTGGATACGCCACGAACAGATATGAATGTACGTAAGAGAATCATGGAAAATTGTAGTTTAAAGACAGTAAAATCGCTGACCGAGCGCTCCTCTGTGGCCCAATCGGCACGTCAGGCTATATGACGGTTCCGTATAGTATACAGGTTCGATTCCTGTCGGAGGACAAACATTTTCTATGAAAATGTCGGTAAATGTTGTTTAATACTGTTTATTATAAACAGAGAATTTACTTAAATATTTGTATAGATAAAAAGAATGTATAAACATAAAAATGTATTGTCGGACTTTGTCCATTTCATAATATATATATATAAATATATATATATGTGTGTGTGTGTGTGCGTGTGTGTCTGTTTCATGCTAGATGCAATCGTCGGGCCTGACGATTGCATTTAGGATGAAACAGACTGTCGCCTCTAAGTGTTGACTTCTCTGTTGACTTTTATATTTACACACGCTCTATCTCTGATATTGAGCACTTTATCCCATAAATATAGCACAGCTTAAGACTATATTTCTTCATATATATATATATATATATATATATATATATATATATATATATATATGTATATTATGAATTATTAGAAATTATCTGATTTAAAATATTTTTTTTCGCTACACAGTAATAACCATGTTTCAAAAATGGAAGGTAGAATCTTAAAATTTAATTTTGTAATTAAATTAAAAACATTAGTTCGATTTCATCTTCAATCGAATATTGGAGTATCTTATTTTTTTTAATTTACTGAGTTTTAAACGCACAGAAAAATTCATAATTCACTTTTTTTTAAGGATACAGAGAAATCCAATCATTCAGACTAAGGGGTGGTAGCGTGTTCATTTTTATTAACTTTTATATATATATATATATATATATATATATATAAATATATATATATATATATATAATATATATATATATATATATATATATATATATATATATATATATATATATATATATATAAAGATATTTTTGAAGGTACAAAATTTTATCACACCAATAAACGTATGAAGCTTGATATTACTAGACATATTAAAAACGGACGAAGCAACCGGTTTCGCTCCCGCTCATCAGGCTTACAACGGGAGATTTAATTTAAATTAAAAACACAGAAAATGTGCAATAAAAGGAAATGTGGAGGAGGAGGGAAGAAATATGAGCAAAAGGAGCTAGAGGCAAATGACAGCGAGCCCCAACAAACACTCACGTTGTTTACACAAGGAAGGCTTGCGGGACCCGATGTAAAGTGCCTCCAGCACCTTAAGGTGAAATAACGAGTGTGACCGGGATATATATATATATATATATATATATATATATATATATGGTTAGGCACATGAAATAACTAGATATTAGCAACCCTACACGCGCGTATATATATATATATATATATATATATGTGTGTGTGTGTGTGTGTGTGTGTGTGTGAATCTCTTTATAGGAGAAGTGTCAGAAAATATTAAAATTACATGCCGCTCTCGGAGTTCATTTACTAACAGTTTTCTGAGTCTGATCAGGTCATAAGTTTTAAGTTATCTTATAAAACTCTGCAATTGGGTTTATCTTCGACTAATTGCAATGAACTTCATTTCGTTTCGCCGACTAATGTCCTGTTCAGCATTTGTGATTGATTTCCTGAAAACATCGAGTTCAATGTGTCTGGAGCGAAATTGCTCGCCAATTTTAGTAACATGGTGTTCCATAAAGATGTACAATATTTGTAAACAGCGTTGTCTCACAACGGCATAATGGCGCGGGTGGATTGGCTTGATGAATGATGGAGGACAATATCGTCTCTACTTCTGATTTATTCGTTTGTCATTGGCAAAGTTAGAGACATTTAGCCACTGATATGAACATAAAAGTCGATTATACATTATTTAGTGAAGTCGAACCGTATGCACGGCGACCAATATTATCTTTATTTCTAAAAATCATTTTTCATATTATAGATTACGAATATAATTATTTTAATCAAATTTAAAGTATTTATTAAAGTTGACAAGGGTGTCCATTTTGCTATGTAAATTCATTGTAAATTAATCTCTTACGGAAGCCAAAACAAATGTGCTCACACGACGTGATTGCTTAAACTGTAAAAAATATAAAATTCACAATCTGTAGTTGTTTTCTCAAATATTACTATACTAGCAGCATAACCCGTCTTCGACGGGGTTTTCCTTTCCTGGGAATTTTTGTCGTTCACTTGGAGCAGTTTCAGCCCACCCGAAAATCAATATTAGTAACAACAATTGGGTAGCAACTGAGGCACATCCCAAAATGGGAGGGTTAACAATTTGAAGGGGGTGGCCCTAAAAAGGGCCGTTTTTGTATTCTCAATCGTGCAAGGAAAGAACCCCTTCCATGGATGTCAGAATAATAATATACGATAACTTTTATTTATAATATGATTTTTTTAATATAATTCTAATAATCTTTTGCGTTAGATTTCAACTCTCTAATTTGATTGTACGTTGTTTTTTACAGACATTAAATTTTGCCTTTGATTTGTGCCCTAAGTGTAAAAAATCAGTTTTTTCGATTTTTCACCTTCAGGGTTGTAAATTTTTCCAGCCAATTTGGACACAAAACCGGCACTGAAGAATTATCTAACAAACACGAAAAATTAATCGAAATCGGATGAAAACTGTGGAAACACATAAACAACATCCGATCCCACACACACAAAAATAAATACACACACACACACACACATTTTGAGAATTATAGATATAAGAAGATATTAAGCACTCCAGATTCTTCTTCTTAGAAGAAGAAGAAGAAGTGCATAATACATAGTTCAGGACGCTGCCGACTGTGGCGCTACAGAACTTCCTCTTAGTATTTTTTTTATTTTTGCTATCTCGCATAAACCGTTCCGCCATCCACTTACACAAACTCGTGAAACTGGTTATACGGAGTTTTCCTCTGTCCCTCTTGACTTCACTATATCCTGAGAGTGTCAAATTTTCCAAGCCTTCTTTCCTCATTATGTGCCTTAGAAATTTCAACTGTCTGATGTTAATTATAACTGTCGACTTTGTTTCCATTTTCTCTAAGACTTCACCGTTATGTTATTCTCGGTGTCTTTCTATAGAACTACGTTATTGTTGCTTTAAGATTCTTCTTCATCTGTGAGGAGATTTTCCAGCCTGCTATATAGAAGGGCTGATACTACATAACTGTTCAGTACATATGTCTCTGTTTATAGCGAAATTTTCTTGTTACTTAATACTTTGATTAGCTTTTGGAAGGCATCTTTCGCTATTCCAATCCGCCTTCGGTATCCTACATTCCGTCCTTTGTTAAAACACTTGGCAGATATTTAAATTCTTGTACTTGTTTGATTTTGGCATCCCCAATTTGTAATTTGTAATTTGTATATTGGCCTGTTTCCTTTTGCTGACACATATGCAATCTGCCATCTTTCAATTGATGTTAAACCTTTGAGCTCTGCCGGTGGTATAGAAAAATGACGTAATGCCTAACAACCGGTTGAACAGTGGTAGAGAAAAATGACTAAATGCTCAACCACGGGTTTAACGCTGGGTAAATACTTCTAGATAAGGTTTGGTGGAGTAATGGAGCTCGGATTAAAGAATCTGAGAGCCGAGTTCGAATTCCAGTCGAAACCATTACATTCACGTACGTGCTAATACCCTTGGGTATTAGCATGTATGGGAGAAGACATGAATCATCTTCTTCTTCCCCAAGGTATGGGCAAATAGCAGGATATACCGGGTACTATAGCCTTGGATGGCAACTGGTCTACCGCAGAAAGAAATGGCAACTTACTGCCGGAAAAATCTCGTCAGTCATTTATTGAAAGATACATGATCGCCTACGCTTGTATCACGCTTAGCACATAATTGGCTGAAATACGTGTAACTATTTTTATATCTACCGTGAAATATTACATACCAATTATTTGGGAATTTTGACTCAGAAGCTCAAGCAGAAGGGTTAAAATTGTTCAAGAACGCAGGGCTCAAAGGGTTAAGTCCTTTCGTCTCGCTTTGCTTCATTACCTTCTGCAGTTTCCTTTATGGAGCTGTTATCAACAATTTTGTCCCATTTGCATATCTTATGTTGTTAAGATTGTGGCCGCCAATAATGTATGCTTGATAGAACTTCTAATTCTCTCCGAATCACTTCATTGTATCGGTTGGATAAGTCCGGTGAGATGACACATCATTGTCTTACAGCTCTTTCTATTTTTTTTATATTAATTGAATTCATTTTCTCTCTACTTGCTAGTGGTTTGTCGTCAGTAGAGGTTCTGGATTATTCCAATATTCTTCCCAAATATGGCACAGTTCCCTGGCAGTTTGTTATATAGTAATAAAGTGTCGCTGTCGACACTGTAGTTTGAACATATATCGCCAGAGAGCAAACACAGGCGATCTCATTTTGAATAATTAGATCACGTGATAGTAACATATATATATATATATATATATATATATATATATATATATAGGAATTAGCGCAGCGTCTAATTGATCACCTCTATTACTATACGGATCACTCTTTCTACACTAACCTCCATCTCTATACTATTCACTATACTATCCTCTAAACTGATTACTATTCACTGGTTACTTTTCGAGTTAGTGTTATCGAGCCAGTACTATTAGTGCGAGTGTTATTCGAAGGCATCTGACACAAGTATTGTTCAACGGCGTTACTATAGTTGTATCTGCGATTACAAAGTCTCTACTACGACGAGCATTACGAAAGTGACAATGAGTATTCGTTGACATTACAAAAGTGTCAACGAGTGTTCGTTGACATCACCAAACAGTTTTAGCAGTTCTTTGTGATCTAATTATCAAACGCTTTTGTATAATCTATAAATCATAGGTATACATCCTTGAACATTTGTATTGCTCTTTCTGGTACCATTCTGAGCGTAAATATCGCACTCTTTGTTCCAGTGTCTTTAACGAAACCGTTCTGTTCTTCTCCTACTTCCTGTCTACTATTTATGGTGACCTATCTACATTAGAATAAACTCTTCCTCCTTCATAAATACTAACCTGCAAGACTTCCTAAGGAGGCAGTTGGGACACAGACTTGGTCGGACTTGATTTTTTGTTTTGTTTTTTTGGAGTAGTTTCTGTGAGTTGGACGAGTTTTTGAGCTGATAAGTGTTTGATTTTATTTTGATTTTGCTAAAGATGTTTTGGAATTTTTCAGTTTTTCTTTACCTTTTCACTTGTTCATATAGATTTGTGCATTTTTGTTCTTTTCGTTTTTTGTTGGTTTCCTTTCGCATATTTTTACCCTCCCCACATTTTTAGTTTTCCTTTTCGTTTTTATTTGTTTTTCAATTGCTTATTGTCTTTGGTTGTCCGCATTTCTTTTTCGTTTTGTTTTGTTTGTTCTTGACATTGTTGCCGTTGTTGGAATATTTTTTTAAAAATAAGATAAAGAAAACAACAGGTTATTTGGTCGGCCGTGGTAGTCATTCGGACTACGATGATCGACGATAACATTTCCAACTCAACACCGCCGGTGTTCTCAGTAAAAAGTGCCTTGTGTGAGGATAGACCGAAGAAAAAGGACGCCGAGTATTATGCAGAACAGAGGGATAAATTTAAGGGCACTTTCAAGGAAAATGAATGCCTTACGATCGAGGAGGCATTTAAAGCCCTGAATACGAGAATAGTGTCCCTGCTGACTTCCGACATAAAAAGCCGTAAATTAACTGGAGTCAGCGGAGAAACAATGGAAGAGGCTCTGAAGACCTTAAAAATCAATCCAAAGGTTTTGGCAAGAAGAACTAACGCTATATGGGACATTCTTCTTCCAACAGAGCAAGATGCCAAGCAAATGGCAGGTAGTATTTTAACTACCAAGAACCTCATATTACAGACGGAATACATGGGCACCCGTAAGACAAGGATTACAGTCCATGGGGTGCCCGTAGATGTCTCTGAAGACAGGAGGGGAGCATTCTTCTCAAAGTTTAGCAGGCTCGAGTAGGTGAAGGCAATAGTAGGAAAATCAGGTATTGCAACGGGTGACGTTAAGTTACAGGTTACGTTAACCCGAGCAAGCTTTGGAGAAATCCCCAATATCTTACTATGCAGAGAAAGAAGGATGTCAGTAGTTGTGGAGGGCAGGAAACCATACTGTTGGTCCTGCGGCGTATCTGGGCACATGACAAAGGAGTGTCCCGCTAAATGTCCTCCGACTACAACGCAGCCCACACCAGCAAAAACAGCAGCAGCAGTAGTCGCAACACCCCCAGTAGAAGAAGTAGCCCAAAAAGACACCGATAGTGTCTGGGAAGTGGTGGGAGGGTGTAAAAGAATGAAGAAAGTGCCTTCCATCCAAAACTGTACAGAAGCAGCAACAATCACCACAGCAGCGGGCAAAGAGGGTGCCACAAAAACAAAAGACAGAGAAGGAGGTGCAACAGACGGAGGCGCCAAAACAGAAGCCGACACAAAGGGGAGAGAAAAAGCAGGAGCAGCAGCAACAGCAGCAGGAGAAGCAGCTAGGGAAGGAAACTGATATGGTGGTGCACGAAATGCCTCCACATCGGGCATCTTCCCTAAAAAGAAGCAGAGAGGAGGAAGAGCAGGTGGAGACAGCATCTCAGAGGCTCTCAGGGCGTAGTAGAGCGGATAGGTTCTTGGAAAAAACCAAGGCTCTATCCGTCCCTGCTTCCCCGAAAGACACTGTTAAAGTAACAAAGGCAAGGAGCCTCCCTTCTTCCCCTCCCCGTGTTCCGTCCCCTACTGCATCAAACTCTTTCCTTAGTTCCATTTCAACACCTCCTCACTCATCAGCACCTTCCCCTCCACACACCTCCAGGGAGAAGTAAGTCGTCCGGCTTGCGGTTAGGTGCTCGGAACGGGGTCGATATTCCGGGGACCTTCGGTTGGACGGACAGTCTTGTCCGCATTCATGGAGTGTAGTTTGCACCCGACCTCCAGCTGAAGAAAAATTGGTCTGAAGTACTAGCAAATGTCGACGCGGCCGGTCACACTTGACGTCGACGGAGGTTGTCAGTGAAGGGCAGGGCGGAGGCGTGTGTCACTTACGTCTAACCATTTGTCCTTTATCGATTGTTCGTACTTCCTCTCTGTGACGACCATAGGAAGCCGCTCGAGTGCTCGCTAACCTCCATTTTATGGAGGAGACGCGGGAATAGGGTCGACAGACTAGTCATGCACAACGTCTGTGTCATGGGGTCTGGGAATACCACACTTGGCGAACCACAAACTCGCCTCGAGGTTGGCTTTCCTACGCCGCACATGGAGATTCGATTATGGCGGAGATTGTTAGGGACGCTTTCCCTTTCCTTACTATCAGTCTTTCCATCTCGCGGGTTGAGCGCCGTCGTAAGCCCCGAGATCAATCGGATTTCCTTCGCGAGTGTCGGTCGGCCTTGTTGGTCGTTCCTCGATCCAGTGACCTTTCACAGCCTAGGAAGGTCTTCTATCGTCTTCTAGTGGAGTGGGTCGCGAAGGATTCTCTACGTGAGCGGCTCAACTTGTCGCTGGAGGAGTTTTGCTCTTACTGGTCTTGGGAGCCAGCGGCGGATAATCTCAGTAACCCTGAGTTTTCGCTTACCTGGCGATTGGCTCGGAATCGGCTACCTCTCAATTACAAGGTCTTCATATGGAGCTTGGCGAATTTGCCAGACTGTGAACGGTGTGGCCTTGGTTTAGAAGAAACGGCTTCGCACGCCTTCTACCATTGTCCCCGGGTCCGCCCCTTATGGGACCATGTCGGCGAGTTGATGGCTCGTCTCGCTCCCGAAAAGCTCGTACCCATTGATCGCGCATACGTGACAATGTGTCGCCCCCGTATTCCGGGGTGAAGCAAATGGTATTTCTGACGCTGCTGGCCACGGTCCGAATGGTGATTTGGACGACGCGCCAGGAGGAAGTCTTGCGAGGCAACCGTCTTTCTCATCAGGATCTGATCCGATTCTTTGAGCATCAGCTCAAAATGAAGATTAGAACTGATAGAAAACGCTTGCATTCGACAGTCTTTAGCGAAAGGTGGGTGACTAAGGCGAGCTTGGTTCGTTTGAACGGGGCTAGCTTTGATTTTCTGTTTTAGGTCACCCTACGTCACATTTTTACCTATATATATATATATATATATATATATATATATATATATATATATATATATATTCGACTCTCTCGTTGTATTCGATGTGTGAAGGTCAAGTATATCTCATGTACTAGGAACCGACATCCCGACACCAGCACATGTGATTTGATTATAGTGGTGAAGGTTTTGTGCAGAGCCATCCACACTATTTGAAAGGCCGAATACAGAGACCTGGTGTACAAAGTGTAGGTTTTTAATTCAGAGTTGTCCTTCTCCTAGACCAGTTGCCACCCAAGGCTATTTACCCATAGCTGGAGGGAAAAGAAGAGTATTCATACCTTTCCCAAGGGTATTAGCATGTAAGTGAATGTAATGGATTCAACTGGAATTCGAAATCCAAGTCGCTATCCATTAGTCCACGGTGCCTCAAAATACATACATACATACATACATACATATATATATATATATATATGTGTGTGTGTGTGTGTGTGTGTGTGTGAGAGAGAGGGGGGAGAGAGAGATCTGGGAATTAATCTATAGTGATATGAACAAAGTTATTATTTTTATCGTAATTATTACTATACAAATCTACCCATTATCTTAGCAGTACACAATCCATATAAACAGATATATACTGGGGGTGTTCACTTGAAATATGTAGAACTCTTGTTAAGGCGATAATTCTTATTTGAAAGTTTGACATTATTATAATGAGGAATAAATATTTTACTACAGGGTGCAAACTAAAGCATTATAGTTTCATATGCAAATCACACTTTAAGTGTTCAACAATAAAAACAGAGATGATAATATCAGTTTTATAATAGTATGACTATTGTTTACAATCCGTGTTCGTAATTGTGCTGAAGGGTATAAACTTTGTTCTTTAAGTAAAAAGGAAAAAAAACTATATTAAATCTGATGAATAGAGGGTACATCATTACCTTCTCTTACGCTCATTCAACAATAACCATCTACCTTGAGTGGCTCTTGGTGATAAAATTAGTGTAAAAACCATACTCTCTTTTCACACCTCTAAATTATGTTTCATTTTCCACCTGTAAAAACGTCAATTAAACAAAAATAACGCATTAATTACTTACTAATTTTGCTTCATATATAATCTCTCAACTTGGCAATTAGAAGCCTGAACAATCAAAATGCATTTTTTTGACAATATTGGTATAATTCTTTGGCTTTTTACCCTTCCAAGTAAGTTACTTTTTTAAGCAAGTTTCTTGTAGTACAAAATTTAAGGAATAAGCATAATTTATATGGAATTTTTAAAGGCTGAAAACAACCGGTTTCGTCCCTGCCTTATCAAGTTTATTTCTGGGATATAAAAATATATAAGCGTGTAAATTTAATTGATATTAATGATAACCAATGGATGGAAAAAATTGAATTGCAATTGAAGAGCCCGAAGTATTAATTAGTTGACATTTCCAGGCATCCGAATTCATCTTTATAAAATCAAAAAATTGGTTTTATTAAGATGACACTTTCTAAAAATGGATATCCTTTGGATGTTTTGGATTCTGTTAGCCATGATGTCATCAATAAATTTCATAGGGTTAAACCGCATTTCGTTAAAAAAAAGGCCCAGTTTATTTGCGTCTTCCCTTTATTGGTTCAGAGGGTGAGTCTTTAGTTCGGCGAATTTCGCGTGCGATTAATAGCTGTTATTGTTCGGCTAATATTCGGGTTATATTTGTTACCCGTCCTATTTTTTCTTCCATTCGTAAGGATGCCCTCCCCACCCCCATCGTGTTCATTCAGTGATTTATAACTATAAGCGTAGTTGTGGACTCGACTACATAGGGAGGACGTCCCAACGTTTGGATCGGAGAAAAAAGCAACACTTACCCCCACCCCCAAGGATTTTGAATCCGGATGCCAGGAAAAGTCAACTAATTAATACTTTTGGCTCTTCAATTGCAGAGCATGTTATAAATAGGAGGAATGTTCCGTGGGCCTTCCCTCTGTAAACAGGGGGAATGCTTATTGGGTCTGAATGTTACTGGAGTCTAGCTTTCTTGAAATTCATATTGTTTCCCCCTCCGTTGGTTATCATTAATATCATTTAAATTTACACGTTTATTTTTTATATCCCAGAAATAAACTTGATACAGCTAGGACGAAACCGGTGTTTTTTTAGCTTTTAAAATATACATTAAAATGTCATATAAATTATGCTAACATTATATATATATATATATATATATATATATATATATATATATATATATATATATATATATATAATTAATAAAACTTCAAAAATATATCAAACATTTGATTCCTGGAATAATTTTTTGAATTCAAATTCATTCACTGTTTGAAACCGCCAGGACTGATGAAGCGAACTCGAATTCTCGATTTTGCGAAATAAAATATTACCATGGCTTTCTGGAGTCTCTGATTTATTGATTAATTATCATTTGCTCTGTTATTACATTGAGCACTCAGATTTTATATCCTCCCAGGATATATATATATATATATATATATATATATATATATATATACATATATATATATATATATATATATATATATATATATGTGTGTGTGTGTGTGTGTGTGTGTGTGTGTGTATGTATGTATGTATGCATATATATATATATGTATGTATGTATATATATATATATGTATGTATATATATATATATATATATATTCCTTCATATCTATCTAATCCTTCATATCTATCTATCGATATATATATATATATGTACATATATATATGTATGCCTTCATATCTATCTATCTGATATATATATATATATATATATATATATATATATATATATATATATATATATATATATATATATATATTAGAATTGGACATAGTCCGACAATTTATTTAAAGACATTTATATTATGTTTAACGTTCTTTTTATAGATACAAGTATTCAAGCAAATGCTCTGTTTTATAATAAACAGTATTAAATAACATTTACCGGCCTGAATGTCCGAGAAATTTTCATAGAAAATTTTCGCTCTCCGGCTTTTCGGAGAGCGAAAATTTTCTATGAAAAATTTTCTATATATATATATATATATATATATATATATATATATATATATATATATATATATATATATATATATATATATATATATATATTCCTATATATGTATCTATCATTGATATAAGTTTTATATTTACTGGATACGCATAGATTGATATATTTTTAAAAGTAGGAGTTCATTACGAAGTTGTGATTTTTTTGCTCGTAAGGACATAATTTCTCTTCCTAGTTTCAGATAGAAACTTTTAGATAGTTTTCCCAACAGCCCGTGACCATAGTTAGAAGTTCTGCCAGCCATCACTTTCTTTAAATAGCTAAATTGAATTCTGGCATCAGCTTAAGAAATCAGTTTGACTGATGCTGTGACTTTTAAGTACACGTCGTACGTCGCTTCAATGGCCAAATGACTAAACCTCTGTCAATAGAGATAAGCAACAATGAAACTCGCCTACTGAAAATATTAATATAATACACTTTGAACTTGTCGCTTTTATGTGAAATACGTAGAATACCGGCCGCCATTTTAGCCCAATGGGAAATGAGAAAGTTCAGTCCGAAACAAGTGACTTTGTATATCTCGTCAAAATTGCTTTTATATTGAAATAACTTTATTCCGAAAAGGAATAATCATTTGATGACTGAACTTATACCTTCAAAAAGATTTTCATGTATTTTTTTCGATTAAGTACTTACCTACACCTGAAATTACTTATCTATCTATCTATCTATCTATCTATCTATCTATCTATATATTTGCATCTGTTCCATTTAATTCATATATACCATTCAAATTATATTTTCAAAATCTGTTTACTATCTTTTGTACACACACATTGTTGGGGCGCACCCACCTTCACAACCACAATAGACCGATCCTATTATTATAAATAGAACAGTAGTTCTAGAGACTGTGAGTAGTGTAGCAGTGTACTGACTGTGCGCTGCTCCTGTCGAACTCTCTGCTTTGGCAGAGAGGAACCCGGACGAGGCTTTGCCGCAGGGCAAAGTGTCGTCCGGGGAGGTAGGCAGTCCCTGAACCCGTTTATACGGGTTCTAAATGGGCATATTTTTGGCCGAGCCTACGGGCTCGGGGAGCCCACATTAAACCGGCCTTGTGCCACATTCGACCCACGTGGGAGGGTTGTTAAATACCGTAGTGTAGCAGTGTACGCAGTCTCTGACTGTGCGCTGCTCCTGTCGAACTCTCTGCTTTGGCAGAGAGGAACCCGGACGAGGCTTTGCCGCAGGGCAAAGTGTCGTCCGGGGAGGTAGACAGTCCCTGAACCCGTTTATACGGGTTCTAAATGGGCATATTTTTGGCCGAGCCTACGGGCCCGGGGAGCCCACATTAAACCGGCCTTGTGCCACATTCGACCCACGTGGGAGGGTTGTTAAATACCGTAGTGTAGCAGTGTAGTGCAGTGCAGAGTGAGACTTCTGTAGTGATCAGTTACACTTCCGTTTCTCGACCGGAAGATACCGTTGGACTTTATTACTATTACTTATTGTTACTACTAACCTACGTTCGTTCTACTACTAATCTCTCTGATGTAAATACCTCTCTGAATATACCAGTATTTTTCCCTACGACTGTGTTTGTTCGTTATTACCATATACTCACGTGGAAACACTCAACATCTCAACACACATGCACACACAGACACACACACCCACACATGCATACACAGACACACTCACACACACATACACGTACACAAACACATATATATATATATGTAGAGAGAGAGAGAGCGAGAGATAGAATAGGGAACAAATATTTGGCCCCCCATTGTATTTTCAATTGAGCACTGTTGAATGACAAACTAATTCTAAAAACAACGGTCACCTGCGTAAATCCGAAGCTCTTCAGTAAGATGAATGGAGCCCTATGGCTGCTTGGTGTTTGTTTACGTTTGTAAAAACAATACGCTAGATTTGGCAGGTTCGTTCTGTCGAGTGAAGTTGGCTCAGTGGTAGAAATAGTAAATAGAAGCTCTGACTGACACCAAATCGGTTGGGTTTCTATCCGGGCTTGAAGAATTCGGTTGTCTAGTCGCACTGAGGAGCTGTGATACAGCGAAACAGTCTGTCTGCGGATGACAATATATGCTACTGAAAATTATTTTCCGTTGAGCACTATGGAGAGTGTTATGTTCCAAGGTTAAAACCAAGGAAGAATAACACGAACACAAGAGTAGAAATAACGAACATATATTACACGAAATAATAATACAAGATGTTAAAGGTGTTAGTATGACTGTCGGTCTGGTTTGGAGGGAACTACTATTGGCTCGACTCGATTCCGTCTGGTCCCTCTCTCTTGAGAAGCGCAGTATTCATAGTGTCAGGAAGAGTTCACTCTGTCTTTATACCTAAGGTCCCATACACCCCCCTCCCAAAGCTTTTACCTCGCAGGGGTCTTTAATATTTTTTCCTCTTCGGATTAATCATCAAAGGCTCTGTAAATTTTCTTTTTCTGCTTGATTTCCGCGGTTCTGAAATTGCTTGAGGCCTTTGCATATTGAACGTGTCAAATATTGTGTCCATTACTTCCTCCTCTTCCTGGGGTAGACCGTTAGAATCCTCTAACAGCCTCTTTCTGATCTGATTTAAGTGCTTTTTATGCGAGAACTTTGGACCCTGAATTATGTAAATAACGTTCTCGATTCGTTTCTCTATTGTACCTGGCTCCCAATAGGATGTGTTGTTTTTGAACATTTAAAAAAAAACTTTCTCCCCTGGGTTAAATTTTCTTTTTGGTACAAACGACGTTGGTGATTGCTTTGTCTGTTTTCGCAGTAATTTGTCGAATACCGATCTAATTTTTAGGGGAAACATCACTTCTGCCGGTGATAATGCCGATGGCGTAGTACTGTTCGGTGCAATTCTATACACTTGCAAGAATTGCTGTAAAGCTTTTTCTGTTGATACGTCATAAGCTTTCCTTAGTGCTCTTTTTAATGTATCTACAAACCTCTCCGCTTGCCCGTTTGATCTTGAGGGATATGGCGGGTATTTGATGTGTTTCACCTGAAAGGTTTCATAAAATTCTTGAAAATCCGCAGATGTAAATTGTGTCCCATTATCGGTGATTAAACAATCGACCACCCTGAAACGAGCAAACAACTCGTGAAGGCAATTTATTGTAGTCTCAGAAATATGTATTCTACAACGAAATACTTCTGGTCATTTGCTGTAACTGTCTACTACAATCAAGTAGTAAAAATCACCTAATGGACCTGCAAAATCTACATGGATTCTCAACCACGGTCGATCTGTCTTAGGCCATGGATTATGGATGATCGGCGGTGCTTTGGCTGCTAAGGAACAGCCTTTGCATTTGTCCACCATATGTATAATATCTTGATCCATGTTTGGCCAGTATACGTAACTTCACATTAAAGATTTTATCCTGTTCTTTCCTGGGTGGCCCATGTGAAAATCCTTGAGGATTCGCCTTTGTAGCGTTTTCGGGGTTACTACTCTTTCATTATATAGCAGAACATTATCACATAACGAAAAACTGTCTGATATATGCTTATCTTTTCCTGCAATTTTTGTTTTCGTTTCCTTTATAAATTCTTTATTCACTGCTTCGTTTCTTATTTCCTGTAATGTGACGGGGAGGACTCGAATTGTACTACATAATGATGTTCTAATATCTTGCTCATATCGTAGAGCTGCAATTACGGAATCTTCTAATGGCTCCGTTTTCTTTGGTGTTAGTCTCAAAAGACCATCTGCATGCCCGATTTTGTTTGATGGAAGATACTCCATTTTAAAGTTATAGTTTAATAAAATGGTCCCCCATCTTAGCAATCTATTAGCAGTGTAGACAGGTAGACCTTTCTTTGATACAAATATTATCAATAATGGCTTGTGGTCCGTCTGCAAGGTGAAAAATCTACCGTAAATATATCTGTGGATTCTCGTAACCGATACAAATTACTAAATAAACAATCTCAAAATACAGACACGAAAAGAATTTTTTAATACGTTACTTTAAAATCAAAAACTAGAAATGAATATCTTACAAAATGTTTTGCTATTCTCAGCATCGTTCTGTTGATACACATTTCTCTTGCTTCAAGTCTATTCATCATCTGCGAGGAGATTGTCCAACATTCACTACCATATAGGAAGACTGATAATACGTAACAGTTCAATACGCATCTATTTTTTTGTTGTTTTTTTTTTTTTGTTTATAACGAAATTTTTCTGTTTCTTTATTGTCTGCTTAGCTTTGGAAAGGCATTTTTCACTATCCCAATCCACCTTCGGATTTCAGTGTCACACATTCTGTCCTCTGTTAAAACACTTCCCAGATATTTAAATTATTATATTTGTTTGATTTTGGCATCTCAAATTTAAAATTTGTATGTTGGGCTTTTCCGTTTGCTGACAATCGTCCATTCATTCTTCTTGCAATTGATGTTTCGTTCTTTCTTCTTTGATTTACCTTCTGTAGGAGTTCTTGTAGTTTACTTTCTGTGTCTGCTATGAACACTGCGCCATTTGCGTGTCTTATGTTGTAATCTACCATTTATCGATGAGATCATTTTTGAGAGGGAAGACAACGGCATCGATCATTAGGAAGACATCTACGCTGATGACATCGTTACAACTGCCATGATGTCTATATTTGACTACAATGTCAGCTCAATATTGCAAAACATTCCACCGAAAAAATTTTGTAAAGTTTAGTTCTCTTTTAGTCATAAAAATTCTGAAAAAATAATGCGTATTGTCGGAAAATAATTACGAAACTCTTTTCTCATCTTTATAAAGATAATTGTTATGATAGATTTTTAAAAAATTAATTACGATACTCTTTTCCTACCTTTCTAACTATAATTGTAATGCTAGATTTTTTTTAAATAAAGTACATGCAAATTACGAGAAACGCTCCGAAAATAATGTTTCCCATTTATTTTCATGGGAGCGACAACAGATACTGGGACATATTTTTTGCCTATGCATTTTTTGTCAGTGATAAATATTTCGTGTACACACAGTTGTGCAAATTCAGCAAGTGTCAATGAATGTGAACGGGGTGAAATTATTCCCTCGCTAAGGAATTCCGTGATAGACTTCCTGCTTCGTAGGCGCTTTTTATCTCAGACATCATTTTGCCAGTGTTCACCTCACCTATAACAAGGCAGAATTGTATGTTCAGCCTTACCATTTTACTCATAAATGTCACTGACGTCGTGGATCGGCAACGAATAAAAACCATTTCTTTCGGAGTGTCTCTCGCATATATAAATTAATTAAAAGAATGTAATCGCATATGCCTACCGGAAGTGAATTGATTAAGCATAACTGTAAAGAGAGATCAGACTTTGGTAGACAATCTTCCATTGTTCAAGTGAAATATTTGCTTTCATTAAATATTCTTAATCATCCGCTTTCGGCGAAAGAATCATAAGATTTCTAGCAAAAAAATGGACTCCAGCTAATTCGGATAGATAACTGAATTTCCACGTACGTGTATACGTGTATAAAGTGTCGCAAACAGGACATTATAATTATTTATATTAGGATTGATTCACTTGATCTGGTATCTTTTCTGCGAGCTTCCGGCAAAGAGGCATTCTTTTTTTCATACGTTAAGTTAAATGGCAGATTGGAGGCTTGTTTCGTATATATATATATATATATATATATATATATATATATATATATATATATATATACATATATATATACATATATACACAGATTATTTCGTATAAAAAACGCTAAAATTTCCCTTTCTCTCTACCGTGATTAGGGGTAGGATCATTGACATGCCAGATCGGTCGAGTTTCGATCCCGACTTGAAACAATCGCACATCTAGTCACACTGAAGAGCTGTCATACAGCGAAATAGTCTGCCTGTGGATGACTATATATATTTACTATATTACAATGAATCATTCATCCAAAAAGTAGATTAGTAAAGTTAATGATCCTTTCGCAAACAAAATTTTAAGGTTGCATTAACCTACTAATCACTCGATGAATGTTATGATCCTTGTTTTTAATAACTATAAGCTGTATAAGGTCTTGTTTTTAATCTGCAAGTACTTTCAACTGTACATTCAGTCATCGTCAGGCATGGAAATTATTTTGTTTTTAGTAAAATCCAGGTAGCATCTGGTATCTTTTCTGCGAGATTCCGGCAAAGAGGCATTCTTTTTTTCATAGGTTAAGTCAAATGGCGGATTGGAGGCTTGTTTCGTATATATATATATATATATATATATATATATATATATATATATATATATATATATATATATATATATATACACAGAGATTAAAACCTTTGAAGCGCTCATCGCAACGCTAAGGTTGAATTTCTTTTTAACATTTAAGTGAGTGCGTTTTTTACTAATATGGTAATTTGAGAAAAATTAAATTAAAAAAATTCTCAAATAACACATATCTGCTACAATTCTTTAGCCAAGTTATGCGATTAATAAGTACCCCAATTGTTGGCCCCTGATAATGTTTTTCTTTCAGATTTGTAGATACTCAAACTTCCTGAAAAAAATTATAAGTTCAACATTGAAAGGTTTGGTGAATAATTTATCTCGTTTTCTCTCTTAAGCGTTACATTTATTGTGGTGATCTCCAGAAATCCTGTAAACGAGCTTCACAGATTATTTTCTTTATTGGATTGCAGTTATTTATTTCAGAGAAAAAATTAACCAGAGACGTTATCAGAATCTGGATGAAGATTAGGAAACAAATTTATTGCGAAAAATAGAATATGAAGTACAAACATTTCAAAAGGTTATGGATTAGATAGCAAAATCCTTAAATCTCTTGTTTGTTAAGAGAGTAATTATTATTGGAAAATTTAGATATTTATTTACTTTGAATTCTTTTCACATTTGCAATATTTCTGTACAATATGTATACTATTTAGAATGAATGAAAGGTTATATCTATGCTTGCATCTATCTATCTATCTATCTATCTATCTATCTATCTATCTATCTATCTGTGTGTGTGTGTGTGTGTGCGTATTTAGGCAGCATATCTTCATTCAAACTTGTTCCAATGAATAATATAGATATATTGTGTCTGCTTATTTTCATACTGATTCTTTCCAGTTGCATAATCAGTTTCTAGAAGTTAAGATGAAGTTCACCAAGGAAGGCACCGCAGTCGTTTTTAATCTAAGTACTTTCGATATTTTCCAAGATCATCTTCAAGGGTAAATTACAAAGATAAACTTATTTTAATTGAGTTAAAATTTGTGTCTCTTTGTGATGGTGATTTAAAACACACACACACTCGAACGCGCTCAGTAATTGTTTCAAAATATTAAATTTATCCGTCATAGCTATTTTTCAAAACAACTAACCGGAAATTGGTAGAAATGTAAAATGGCATTATATGTTTTATGCACTTTAATATGTTGTTGCTATATTCGTAATAAATTTTGTTGAGTGTTGGTTGGTTGATTTTGATATTGAGGGGCTCAAGAATTTGAAGTTTTTGTTTATTATTTTTCGCGGTTGTTTTGTCAACAAGTATTTTCTTCTATCTATCTATCTATCTATCTATCTATCTATCTATCTATCTCATTCTATTCATATCTATCTATCTATCTATCTATCTATCTATCTATCTATCTATCTATCTACGTTTGCTAACGCCTATCTGCCGAGCTACCCGGATAGCTATCTTGGTCTGTTCATAACTATAGCTCTATTTATGTGGAGATTCGCTGTATGGCTCAGTGGATTGCTGCTCGGAAAACAATATCGCAGGAAAGGCATTCAAAATCCGGTCGAGGTAGTTTGTGGTGACTTTGTTTAATCTCTTTAAGAAAGGCATGAATCTATTTTCCAAAATTTATATTAGGTCAGAAGTTACTCTCTTTTTGTCTTAAACATAAAGGGAGATTACTTGTTCTTAAAAAACGCAATTTACATTAAAAATAAATCTGGATCAAGGAATTTAAGCAGATATTTATTTTTATGCCTACATGTAACCATCAATTTATTTCTCTTGTTTAAAAATCTACGGTTAATTTTTAAGATAACTAATTTTTCAACAAGACATATGTTACATCTATTTCCTTTCCTGTTAGAAGATTTGAATATTGCTATAATTTCCTTGGTAACAAAAGATATATTATAACCAGTCTTCTTTAATTGCTAGAACTATTTAAAGAAAGCAGTGCTGTTTTTGAATTTTATATTGTTTAAAGTTATTTGATGATGGTAGAATTTTCAGTGGAACCAAAATAAAATTTAACATAAAATTTTTTAAATTAAAAAAATGTTGTAATTTCAGTATAATATAAAATTTCGTCACCATTGCGTTAACCAGTTAATTAAATTACAGTCTATACTCAGCACCTGAAGATTGAGTTGTGCATAAAACTACGAGTTGTGCTATTGATGAGGGATAATATATATATTTATCAATATATATATATATATATATATATATATATATATATATATATATATATATATATATATATATATATAAAGATAGATAGATAGATAGATAGATAGATAGATAGATAGATAGATAGATAGATAGATAACATTATCAGGGGCCAGCAATTGGGGTACTTATTAATCGCATAACTTGGCTAAAGAATTGTAGCAGATAGCAGAAACCACATCACTTGAATGCTTTAAACAACTCAAATGGATATCACATGTAACTCGAAGAGGAAATAATGAGCTAATCAAGATGTTGACATTCCACATTACTTCAAATAAAAGGTTAGGAAGGAAACTCCATCAATACTGGAAAGAACGATAACGGCTACTGGGCTTGAGAAGAGAAAATAATGACATAATCAAGATGTTGACACTCCACACTACTTCAAATAAAAGGTTAGGAAGGAAACCCCATCAATACTGGAAAGAACGATAACGGCTACTGGGCTTGAGAAGAGAAAATAATGACATAATCAAGATGTTGACATTCCACACTACTTCAAATAAAAGGTTAGGAAGGAAACTCCATCATCAATACTGGAAAGAACGATAACGGCTACTGGGCTTGAGAAGAGAAAATAATGACATAATCAAGATGTTGACACTCCACACTACTTCAAATAAAAGGTTAGGAAGGAAACCCCATCAATACTGGAAAGAGCGATAACGGCTATTGGGCTTGAGAAGAGAAAATAATGACATAATCAAGATGTTGACACTCCACACTACTTCAAATAAAAGGTTAGGAAGGAAACCCCATCAATACTGGAATGAACGATAACGGCTACTGGGCTTGAGAAGAGAAAATAATGACATAATCAAGATGTTGACACTCCACACTACTTCAAATAAAAGGTTAGGAAGGAAACTCCATCAATACTGGAAAGAGCGATAAAGGCTACTGGGCTTGAGAAGAGAAAATAATGATATAATCAAGATGTTGACATTCCACACTACTTCAAATAAAAGGTTAGGAAGGAAACTCCATCAATACCGGAAAGAACGATAACGGCTAATGGGCTTGAGAAGAGAAAATAATGACATAATCAAGATGTTGACACTCCACACTACTTCAAATAAAAGGTTAGGAAGGAAACCCCATCAATACTGGAAAGAGCGATAAAGGCTACTGGGCTTGAGAAGAGAAAATAATGATATAATCAAGATGTTGACATTCCACACTACTTCAAATAAAAGGTTAGGAAGGAAACTCCATCAATACTGGAAAGAACGATAACGGCTAATGGGCTTGAGAAGAGAAAATAATGACATAATCAGGATGTTGACACTCCACACTACTTCAAATAAAAGGTTAGGAAGGAAACCCCATCAATACTGGAAAGAGCGATAAAGGCTACTGGGCTTGAGAAGAGAAAATAATGATATAATCAAGATGTTGACATTCCACACTACTTCAAATAAAAGGTTAGGAAGGAAACTCCATCAATACTGGAAAGAACGATAACGGCTACTGGGCTTGAGAAGAGAAAATAATGACATAATCAAGATGTTGACATTCCACACTACTTCAAATAAAAGGTTAGGAAGGAAACCCCATCAATACTGGAAAGAGCGATAACGGCTATTGGGCTTGAGAAGAGAAAATAATGACATAATCAAAATGTTGACATTCCACACTACTTCAAATAAAAGGTTAGGAAGGAAATCCCAACAATACTGGAAAGAGCGATAACAGCTACTGGGCTTGAGAAGAGAAAATAATGACTTAATCAAGATGTTGACATTCCACACTACTTCAAATAAAAGGTTAGGAAGGAAACCCCATCAATACTGGAAAGGGCGATAACGGCTACTGGGATTGAGAAACCTATTTTTCAGAAGATATACTTTAAGAGAAATATTTTTTAAATTTCAACTGACAGTAGTACTGACTGCTCGCTCAATGAATGCTGAATGTTTCCCCATAAGAGAACGGTTAATATTACCGTTACAATATATGGTGGTTACTAAATCAATGTTGGGCAGTCTTGCCTTTATCTTACTGCCGAAATAGATACCTACCAAATCATTTCTGTTGAAGGAAGCATAAAGAGCGCTCGAGAGGAGCCGAAAGAACGAAAAATGAAGTTTTATTCACTGAAGATGAAAATGTGTTAAAGTAAAATCATTTGTTACACGGTTTCTCTCCTGAAAAAAGAAACTGAGTGGTATTGCAAAGGGCTGTCTTTACACCCAAGTCAATAGTACATCATATGGTGAAAGGCTGTCTCTATCTATAAGTCAGGAGCACATCTTTCCTTTCGGGCGTCTAGGAATACTCTGGCTTTCTGTAAGTAAAGGACACCGCAAGACGGAATGTTTTTCCAATATATACGTAATTAAGAGTCAAAAAATTACGACAAAATGCCTAATGGGCACAGTGAAGAGTTCTTAATTATTTAGGAATTAATTCTTTAAGATGTCTAAAGTTTTTTCCAAACTTCTGGTGTAAATATTCAAATGTATAAACGATAATTATTATACTGAATGTCCGCGTCAGCGAAGTCTTGTACCAGCCGTTTCGTTTCTTGTTTTATCGGCTTTTATATTTTCTTTAAACTGCCACGCTTGATTGAACTGTTAGACCCTAGTTCAACATTCCACCGAATAGGTAATTTTGCTAAGCTGCAAAATGAAGGGGGAAAAGGCAAGTTTCTACAATGCTGCCTTTATATTTTTGCAATGAATAAGGCAAAAAAAACAATTGCGTGACCTGTCTTCGTTGGGAATCAGAGATAAGAAAAAAAATGGTTGCTTTCGTTGCCTTGATGTAAAACTGAATTGGAAATCCTGTTCAATTACATTGGGAATATAAGCGTTTCGGGTGAAATTGGAACAACTTTAATAATGACCTTTTGTGTTGGACAAGGATAGATAGATAGATAGATAGATATGAAAAGACTTAATTGCGCATATATGTAGAGAGAGATAGAGAGGGGGGCACCTCGAGGCGGTGTAATAGTTAGCAAACTTGTCTCGCTAGAACAATTACGACTGAGTAGTTTGATCCTCACTGGGTGCCCCATACTTTAGGCCTTGTGCCACATCTAAGCTACGCTTGGAAAATCACTATATATATATATATATATATATATATATATATATATATATATATATATATATATATATATATATATATAAAGAGAGAGAGAAAATGGAAATGCATACACAGTTTGTTCAGAACATCTTGATATAGAGAGCTGTTAATAAATGCAGAAATATTTAAAAAGACATATTTAGAATGATTTGAAAATATATATGTATGTGCACACACACACACACACACACACACACACACACACACACATACAAACATATATATACAGGGTGGCCTCCCCACTATATACTCACTCTTTAATTGACAATAAACGCAGTGTTTATTGACTTGCAAACAAGATTAATGGTTAAAATTAAGAAATATTAATACAAGGTAACCAAAAAAGTTCTGTCCGTTTTTTGATTAGTCATTGAATGAAGTTGAAATATATACGAAATGCGTGTAGTAATTGTTTTCAAATACGGACAGCCGGAAGTAGGAACATCAGACGTTATAAAAACACACGCACCGTGCCCGGCCATCAGTTATAAGCCGGACAGCTGTGAGAAGGATGGAAGTGTCTAGAGATCTCGTTCGGGGCTGTTTGCTTTACGACTTCCAAGTGGGCTTATCAGCAGCTGCATCAAGTCGCCGCATATGTCAAGCGTTTGGGGATAGTGCTGTGGATGAACGTACTGCAAGGCGTTGGTTTTGAAAATTCAAGTCGGAAGATTTGTCTCTCTATGATGAGCCTCGGAGTGGACGACCACAGGTCTTGAATGACGGAGTCCTGAAGGCGGCCATTGAAGAGGACAGTAGTCTAACGTGTGGTGAACTTGCAAGACAGTTCAACGTTTCCGATGAAACGGTTAGACTTCACCTGCACCGCCTAGGTAAGACGTACAAACTGAGCAAGTGGGTTCCGCAAACGCTGTTGGAGGTCCACAAGGGACAACGAGTGTCAGCCTGCGTATCGCTGCTTTCTTGCCACCGTACCACATCCTTATTCAATCGAGTGCTTACCAGTGATGAAAAGTGGGTTCTGCACGAAACTCCCAAGCGTTCCAGACATTGGTTGTCTCCTCAGGATGCTGTCCCTGACACCGCAAGACCGCCTATTCACCCACGCAAGATTATGCTTTGTGTCTGGTGGACAGGTCGTCAAATGGTTCATTATGAACTGCTACCAACGGCCCAAACGGTCACTGGAGACCTATACTCGCAGCAATTGAAACGTGTGCAACAGACATTGCGCCAGAAGGAGCCAGCACTGGTGAATCGCAAAGGTGTGCTTTTCCTCCATGACAACGCCAGGCCGCATGTCGCGCGAGGGGTCAGGGATACCATACAGCAACTTGGGTCGGAGACTTTGTGCCATCCACCTTATTCACCTGACCTTGCGCCATCCGATTACCACCTCTTCCACTCCCTGGATAATCATCTTCGTGGGAAATCTTTCACCAATGAAGCAGACTTGCGCAAAGCCCTTACGGACTTCTTTGCGTCAACCCCACCCCCCAAGTTCTACCGCAAGGGCATTGAACAGCTGGAGACACGTTGGCAGAAGGTGCTGGATGCCGATGGCGATTACTTCGAAGACTAAATATAAGTTATACATACTGTGAAGCGTTTGCTTTTCTTCCTTTAAAAACGGACAGAACTTTTTTGGTTACCTTGTATTATTTATTGACTTGAAAAGAAGATTAACGGTTTAAATGAAATATTAAATGAAATTAAATGTATGGGTCTGAAAAAAATTCAAAATTATATGGAGACAAAAAGTAAGTATATTTTTGAGGGATTCCATATATATATATATATATACACACATATATATATATATATATATATATATATATATATATATATATATATATATATATATATATATAATGATGTACAGGGTGACTGGGTGTATAAGACAACACCAACATTTTCATCCAGTAAATCATATTTTAAAATGTATTGAATTTACTAAATCAGTTCAGTAATCATCTACTTTCTTTTCATTCAAATTCTAATGACAAACGGTGGTGAGATATTGACAACTGACTAGCACAATCTACAATACCTCAGGGTCTGTGTCCTCTGTAGGCTATTACGGCAGCCTGAATGACTTTTCCCCACTAATCAACCACTCGGTCCGCTGTTCTAGAGTGCGATCTTTAAACGGCTTGATGAGACACGCATCCAGTTGCCTTCTTGCTTAACATCATCCAGAAATGTGCCTACATTTCTGGATAATATTAAGCAAGATTTCTGGATGATTTTAAGCAAGAACGCAAGTGGATGGGTGTCTCATCAAGCCGTTTAAAGTTCGCACTCTAGAACAGCGGAACGAGGCAGGGATTAGCCTTTCGTCTAAAATCTCTCATACTTACCATAAACCACAGGATTTAATGTTCAAATTTAATACCTGGAGTATAAGACGGTCCCATATTTTTTGTGGGAGGTAATGTTAAAAGGTGGTCTTGTACGCCGACATTTTACATCTAAACATGATGCTTCTTTTGCTCCATTCTAATTGAACGCTTTTCCTGATCGACTAGATGGGTATGGCTGCTCGTCAGTAATAAATAGGAACGGAACAAAACTGATTTTTTACTTGCTCAAGAACCATGCCATGTTTTAGTAAAATATTAACGAAAAAACCGCCTAATGGATTTTAGTCCCCTTCTGAATACTTACATTGATTCCTTATGCATTTCACATAGTGTTCGTGCGACTTCAGAAGAAAAAACAGCTTTTCTCATAGAAACGTAATCAAATACGTCATTGTATTCTCCTTATTCTCGTCCGCGTTATGCAATACCACTGACAAATTTAGCTTTGGAAAACCAAGAAGTCGAAAGGAGTCAAATCTTGACACCCGGAGAGCTGAAAGTTCGGGATGATGAAATGCTAAGAAAAAAAAAACCCTTCCCGAAAAAAATAAAAACTGCCCGAAAATAAAATGAAGACAGTAGTCAGTCAGTGAGTTCTCGCTTCCGAGTGAATAACCTCACAGCAGAGTGTATGTTGAGTCAGGGTGGATCTGGGAACACCAGCAATTAAGAGGTGGTTCCACACTCCTCAAAACCTTCTGATCAGAGGCCTTGCTGTTGGACGTAGTTTATCGTCTTACCCAGGACGGGTATATATATATATATATATATATATATATATATATATATATATATATATATATATATATATATATATATATATATATATATATAAGTATGTAAGTAACAGAAGCTGGTACATGTGGAAGCAATATGCTGTCCCTCTGAAGTTAAGCAAATCACGTAGATCTCAATAACTCTAATTTGTTCTGAAATATGTTTGCCCAATCTTAAACGCTTGATTTAGCCGTCAAAACAAAGCTTGAGTTAAAATGTTATGAAGATAATTGGATTTTATTAAAGTTAATGGATTTATTTTTAAAAAAAAAGGTCTCTGAAATCTAATAAAAACTATTTTTTCTTTTTTCCATAAGTTGAAAGAATGGTAAGGAAAAAATGTCGGACATTTAACCTGCTGAAGTAGACAATTTTAAAAGAATCAATGGATAATAGATGGATGGTTTCAGAAGGGTCACTATATTAAGATTTAAACTTATCATATGTTTGTTATTTGTTCTAATATAGATGTTGATAAGTTATTGATGATTTTATTACTTTGTTACGTGATTTGTTATATATATATATATATATATATATATATATATATATATATATATATATATATAGATAGATAGATAGATAGATAGATAGATAGATAGATAGATAGAGTTAAATTCCCAGATCAATTTATTACATTAACCAGAAAAAAAGGCTTGGACAGAAACGTCTATCTTTTTAAATTTGCATTTTTTAATGTAACTATAACAAAAGAGACATTTCGATTTCATTTTTGCCTTGAAAAAGTCGGAAGACGAAACGCGTCGGCAAAATCTAAGATTTTTCCAATTGTCATTTTATACCATAGATAGATAGATATAGATATATAGATGTTGATCAATTATTGATGATTTTATTACCTTGTTACGTGATTGTCTGGTTTTACATAACTACATACTGCAGCTTTTTACAATAAATCAACTAACTTATGGAAGCTACCTTAAAATTTTACTCAAGAATTACTTTGACGTCTAAATTAATGGCTGAAAATTTGAAGTTACTGAGGTTTATGTGATTTACATAATAACTCCAGATGGGCTGTAGATTCGGATTTTAATCGATCTCCTCTGACTTTAACATTAGACCGTGGGCGGAAGATCACTACGAGCGTCGATGACCAACGGTAAGCAGGAAATAAAAGCAAAAAAAATAAATAAATAATCAGAAATGTTTGCAAAAACAAGCAGCAAAAAAAAGAAAAAAAAAGAAAGAAAAATGAAATACTAATTTTGGAGACAACGTTCCAGACATATTAGGAATGAATGAATATAAAGGAAAGAAAAGATAAAAGAACGTGAAATTAGAGGAAGATCTCTCTAGCATTGAAAAGTATTTCTGCCCTATCTAACACGCTCAGATATGAAAGCAAGAACACAAAAATGGTTTAGAATTGATACTGCGAAAGAATCAGTGCCCGACGTCTTTGCTGCATCTTCTTTTCAGTGATAAATATTTGGCAAACGAATGTTTTTATTTTCAAAGATTCACTGTCAATAACTGTCTGCCACATTGTTCAAAATGTCGTGAAAACATTTCGAAGAAGGGAATATATTCCGATGAAATACAGCGAAAGATTGAATAGGGTGACCCAAAAAAACGGGAACTTTTTAACAATCCAATAAAACCAAGAGTGATGGAAGAAAAAATATTTAATTCATAGTAATTGAAACCTTAAAATATGCCATTTAAGAAACAATGATGGAATTTTCATTTTTTTTTAATTACGTCCTATAGATGGCGTCCGCCTGTACGAATGCATTCTTGAAATCTGCTGTTGAGATTCCTCATTGACTGCTCCAACATCTCAGCTGGGATACTGTGAATTTCATTCTCGTTACTAAAATGGCGAAATGTTTACTTGCTCAATGTCACTGTCTCGCAGTGTTGCCACTTGCTCATGTCTGACAATACGGCTTCAGAAATTCCCGTTTTTTGGGTCACCCTATATAAAAAGATCTTTTCTTAATCATGCATGATTCAATTTTTTTTATTTTGAATTTGTTAAATATTGAGAACGAAGTATTGAATAAATTGGATTATATAAATGTGGAAGTGTATTGTGGATTTCAGGAAATAAGTTTTATTTATCAGCGAGGAATTCAGAGTACGGATCCGTTTTGTCCGAAATTCTGATGTGAAATATATTATTATTCCTGAATATATTAATGTGACTATTTCAGTCAGTCAGATTAATATTCTCATCTTTTTGCTGAAATGTTGAGATGATGAATTATCATTATCATTCAGAATATCTAAACTCTCAACCACATACAAGAGATCATTGTTAGAAACGGCTTCCAGTGAGTTAAGCAAGAAGGTCTTAAAGAGGACCATCCTTCTTCGAAACCCGTGGACTGGTGCTACAGTAACATAAAGACCTGTTCCTTATAAGTAATCATTTAAGGCCTTTCAACAGTAACAACAAATAAAGTAGACGAGAAAAAAATGACATAATAATGTTGACTTTCTACATTATCTCAAACAAAAGGCTAGGAAGGAAGCCCCCATTAATACTAGAACACGTGATAACAGATAGAGGACTTGGGAAACCTTGAAAAACTTTTTTGACAGAGAGACTTTAGGAATTTCAACCGACTGTAAGGCTAACTGTTAGGTCAATGAATGTCGAATGTTTCCTTATAAGGAAACGGCTAACTTCGTCATTACAAATACTGGTTTGGTAATGGGACTTTAACACTTTTGGCAAATTTCATACCCATGGTGTTCATGTTACAGTTTATACAACTGTTGAGTTGATCAAATGTTGAAGATGAAAAGCAACGTTGAACCTTGTCACTACCTAGACGGGTGACTGCTTGGGAATACCAGATTATATAAACTTGGATGTGCAGCTGACGTAATGGATAACAGCTCGGAATTTGAAATCGAGGATTCGATTTCCAATTCTAGTCGGGTTCGTTATATTCTCTTACGCGCAAATACCCTTGAGAATTGTATGAACCCCCCCTTCTCCCTCCAGCTATTGGTTAATTGTGTCACTTGTATCAGTAAAAGACATTATTATCTAAAACAAAAAAGTCTTGCAATCTAAAAAAATATATATTTTCCGGCATTAAATAACTGCAAAATGTTGATAAACCTTTTAAAAAAAAACTTCCTAATATGCAGTTTTTGCTTCTACTCGCTTGCAACAACTTCATTCAATGACGTTCAGTCCAGAGTCTCTTGAGCCTTATATTGGGTGAGCAATAGTATATCAATAGAAAAAGAAGTTATTTCCAGGCATCTATATTTGGAGACCTGATCAAATTCTTTTGCCGACAGTGTGATCATATCGATAAGATAGCATTTTTGTTCAGAATTAAGATAGGATAATATTCAACTAATACCAGACCCAAGAGCCTCTCAAGGTAGAGGGTTACTGTACGGTGTTGTATGTGCGCAAGAAAAGGCAACAAATGAACTTCATGAGACGATGTAAGAGTGATTACGGTTAAACCTAGACTTGAAGTGAACAAGAATGTAGTGATTGGGAAAACACCATTCTGTCGGGACACTGTTCCAAAGCAGCAGTTTTTGAGAAGAACGTGTCCGGGTGCAATTTATTTATTATTATTTGAATACGAAGAGAATTGAGGTGATTCACATTTGTGTACATGTCATGGCGGTTCCTATTTGTAAAGGTCAGTAGCAATGACACTGATAAATGAGCTGCTAGAATAAACCCTTCTCTTTCTAGTTTCAACCCAAAGCTCCGAAACGTATTATGGGGTATGTTATTATAATTAAAATTTAGACATGAAGATGGAAAATAAGCTGTTCATACGCCATAACAAAGGAGATTTCAAGCAATTGCAATTTTTTTTTTTCATGTGGCGCTGATAAACACTTAAATATACAGACATATGAAACTTGTTAAGGTAGCGAATTTTTTTTTTAGAAACATACTGCGGTATATGGATTGATAATGAACAGAATGAGATAGATAGATAGATAGATAGATAGATAGATAGATAGATAGATAGATAGATAGATAGATACTGAGAAAGAAAGAAAGAAAGAAAGAAAGAAAGAAAGAAAGAAAGAAAGAAATCCAAACCAAAAAAGCAAAACAAAATGAACTACTTTTTTGAAGTGTAAGGCGAAAAAATGCACAAAACCCTTCCATATTGGTATGTGTGTGTATGGGGGTGTTGGGGGGTGAATGTTAACGATGGCAGGCGGGCGAAGTTCAGTCAGTCCATTATTGTAATCTGTGAAACAACCAACATTTGTGTATGCTCTTCCTCCTCACTCACACATCTCCTTTTCCTCTCTTCCTCTCCGTCTCTCTCTCCCTCCCTCCCTCCTACCCTCTCCCTCCCTCTCTCTCTCTCTCTCTCTCTGTCTCTCTCAAAGCAATCCCAGGTATGCTGACTGTTACCGCAAAGGATATACACAGTAAAAGCCCTTTTTCTGTTGACCTCGTGGATGTGGGTCACTTTCTAGAAGGGCGACTTGCGTTTTAAGGGAATAGTCGCAATCACGTTCTTGACAAGAAACCTGTTGACGAGTGTGAAAAGGGGAAAAAAGAAAAGCCACTAAGTTTATAGATGCTTTTTAATAGAAGAAGAAGAAGAAGAAGAAGAAGAAGAAGAAGAAGAAGAAGAAGAAGAAGAAGGAAGAAAGAAAGAAAGAAAGAAAGAAAGAGAAAAAATAGTTTTAGGTCAATCTTCAATCGAAGGCCTGTTAATGTTTAAATAAAAAACACTCGAAGTCTTAGCTTTTACCCGAGTTCGAACACCGACCACTAGAACTGATGAGAAAATATGCAAATATGTCTTTCACTAAGTCCATTATTAAAATGAGGCTTTGAATACTTAAACTGTTCGAATATACGCAACTATTTTCTTTCTCCTCCTTAGTACAATTAGTCTCTCCTGTGAAGAAGAGGGTCATATCCTCATCACACTAGGTGCTACTGTGTTTTCCATAGCAAGTATATTTTACGATGTGTAGTTACCAGCACCCCACTCAACCGGTTTTGAATTCAGCAATGTACTGCGAGTGTCGTGGTCGGTACAATCAAAGCAAGAATATTTGTTCCGAACTCAGTTTTTTAAAGATGAAGTGTTTTAATTATAGTCTTATCTAATTTCCTCTTGTATGTATTTAGAGCAAGATTTAACATTCTAAAACACAGTCGACAGCCGAAGAAGGCCGGAGAGTACAGCGACTGAAATTGTTGCGATAAAAACAGAAAACAAATCAGACTAAGAAATTGGTTGGACCAACAAAAACAATAAAGTATATTTGTGTACGTGACTTGTCATCGGAATTGAAATAAAATGAATCCATTTGGAAGAATGTTTGCATACAAGAAAAGTTGCTGACTTGAGAAGAAAGAAAAAGAAGTCCCCTTGCGTCCATCTACTTATATATATATATATATATATATATATATATATATATATATATATATATATATATATATATATATATATATATATATCTGTGTGTGTGTGTGTGTGTGTGTGTGTGTGTGTGTGTGTGTGTGTGGAATGTCTACAAGAGAAAGAGATAGACTGAGCGTGAGAAATTGAATAATTAAATATACATAGGATCAAAAATTTGTTTAACTGCAGGAAAAATGCTTACAATAAATTCTTTGTCCTTCATTTTGTCTGAGAGTCGGTATTGCAAACACGGAAAACTATTTTACGTGGAAGTCGATAAAAGCCAGTTCAGTGAATAAGAAATATCTCGGGCCCAGATAAAAGTAAGAATATTGATTACAAAACGTAGCTATCGATCCTTATGGAAAGACTGGCGCAACACATTGTTTCTGTCCTTAGTTGACCTTTTATTACACTTAGGATTTTATCATATATTTATGAACCCTTATTCACTGCCTTCATTTTAACCCTTACCTACGGGTACAAGACATGGGTCATGTATAGGCGAGATATTAAAAAACTTGAAGGATTCAATCAGTAAAAACGCCGATCATTTATCAACATTAATTCTGTCGTGCCAGAATTTTTTTTCTCGTCAGAATCCATCTTGCACATTTATAAATCTACCATTCGTCTGTGAATTGAATATTATTGCCATATCTGGTCTTTTGCTTCTGATCTACATCTCGAGATTCTTGACAAAATCCAAAGAAGGTTCTGTAATGCAATCCATCCTGACCAGGCATCTCGAATTCAGTCATTTTCTCATCGGTGTGATATGGCTTACCTCTGTCTTTTATGTAAATATTTTCATCGTAACTCTTCTGATGAGCTTTTCCCCTAGTGCCCCGATTAAACTGAATTTAAATGTTCTGCTAGATTGGCATCTAGGTCTCACTATTTTACTGTTGAACTATCTAGATGCAACCGCTAATTCTGTTCTGACAGTTTCTTTTCTCGGATTTCCCACATGTGGAAGTCCTTTCCAATTTCTTGCTTCCCTGATAACTACAATCTTCAAAAATTTAAATGCAACCTCAGTCGATATCTTCCGTCTTCTAAATTCTGCTCCTTTTTAGCCATTTTCTCAATTCTCCCCATTTTCAGTCTTCTTATTCTCTTTCACTTTCTCTTCATGCAGCACCGTACGTTCTAGTGGCATTTTTGCTTTGCTTGGGGCGAAACGATTAAAAAGAAAACCGAAAGGATTATTCGCTCTAAATTTTGGGATGAGAAATATTTACATTATCTACACTCATAATATTTTCCTCTTCTTTGTTGTTATTATCACAACGTTTCGACTGTTGTGCTCACCGGTCTTCTTAAGGAAATTGTCAATAGCCCAGTTAATTAAAGCGTATTTTTCGCGATTCTGTTGACATAGAAACTGTGAGTTCAATCCCTGGGCTGATCAGTGCGGATTTACACTCAGTGGAAATTGAGAAGTAATAAATAGAACTAGATGAGTTATCCATAGACATGGTCAACGGAAAGAGATACAGTTCCCTCCCATAGAATAAATAAAATTCTCTGAAGGTTACCAGGGTCGACAAGCACCTGATGAATGCAGGAGAGAAAAACCACCAAAAGGTTGTGACGACAACAACAAAGGTCAGGATAATAGTCCCAGTATAAATATTGTAAGGATTATGCCTCGAATTTCTCAGCCTTTAAGAAACCTCAGACGAAGTGTATCGAAGCCAGTATCATGAAACAACGCCTTCGATGGCCATGTACGCCCCACGAACAGCGCCAAAGTTGCCCGCCAAATCCTTTACCGGGAACTCAGAACAAGCAAAAGGCAAGGCGGCTGTCCAATATGCCGCTTTATGGATGGAACACTCTTAGCAATTCTCCGAAACATCCAGCCTTTCAAAGATACCCAAATCCGATTCTCTCAGACGCCGATAATTAAACACACGTGCACCTCCATGGATTGACATCGAGTTGCACTGGAGTCAAACATCACAAAGAAACTGACTGCAGCATGTGTCACCTTCTGAAAACGATGCAATCGTATGGGTCTTACTACGTCGCAGAGTAGGCCATGAATTTAAAATTGTATCTAAATATCTGCTACTTACTTGCATGAAGTTAATGTAACCAGGTTGAAATCAGCAAAATTCTTCAGGTTGTTATAATTTTATTTTCTGTCAATATATATATATATATATATATGACGATCTGCCTAAGTGAAACCTTGGTAGGTGTGTCTGGCTCATTAGGTTTGACTATATACATATATATATATATATATATATATATATATATATATATATATATATATATATATATATATATATATATAATATCGACTTGCACATTTAAGAAATTTTAGTAAAGAAAAGTGTGTTTACCAGCAGGGATCGAACCTGCATTTCCCTTTATTGGTTCGATCCCGCCGGAGAACTGATTTTTCTGAACTAAGGCTTCTCTACGTAATACACGCGTCTTAAAAAATTAAAATGGGATCGTCTATTACAAATGCAAATATCAACTCTAATGATATTTGAAGTCATAAAATTGTTGGATTAAAAGATAATCTGTTAATTATTTATAAATACACACACACACAGACACACACACATACCTATGTATTTACACACACACACACACGCGCGCATATATATATAATATATATATTCAACATCATCACTTGATAAGACACCAGAAGTTTTGAAACAAAATGGCTATTTTTGTAGTGATTTTATAACATATTTATGTTATAATATTTAAATAAATAATTATATATATATATATATATATATATACGCGGGTATATATATATATATATATATATATATATATATATATATATATATATATATATATACGCGTATGTATATATATATACACATACATATATATACATAGATACATGTATATATACATATATACATATATATATATATATACATATATATATATATTTATACATGTATATATATATACATATATATATATATACATATATATATATACATACATATATATATATATATATGTGTGTGTGTGTGTGTGTGCAGAGCTATATCGCTTCGTCACGAAGGGAAGATATTTAAAAAAACATTTTTTTAAAATAATTTGTTTAAAGATACCCATGTCTTTGTAAATTTAAACCTTAATGCGCCAAATTCAATATTTAATTCAGTAAATGTTTATTATCTTCATCTTGGATGGGCATTATTTAAATATCTGTGAAGTGTTTTAACAGCAGAAAACGCATTGCGATAACGAATGATGCCTCCCAAAAGCTAAGGAAAGTATTAACGAATATTTCATTAGAAACAAAAGAAAAGTGTACTGAACTGTTACTTAATGTCAGTCCTCCAAAATGGCAGAATGCTGGACAATCTCCTTACGGAGTAAGAAGTGACTTGAAGCAACAAATATGATTCTACAGAAGGATGCTGAAAATACTGTAGACTGAACATGTGAGCAAATACCAAGTTTTAGATAAAATGACAACAAAGAGGACAATTATACTTAAAACCGGAAAGAGACAGTTGAAATTTCTAGGGCTCATAATGAGGAAAGAGGACTTGGAAAATGTGATACTCACAGCACAAATTGAAGGCAAGAGTAACAGAGGTAAACAACTCACAACCTACCGAGCGAGTTTTTGTAAATGGATGGAAGAACAGGGTTTAGGAGAGATAGCAAATAAAGAAAAAATTTACTGAAAGCCCCAAAGGATAGGAAATTGTGGAGAGCCATGATCGCCAACGTCCTGAAAGGAAAGAGTACATAAAGAAAAAGAAGATATAATAATGCGCGTCACGATGTCTAGGTCTATGCGTCGTGTAATGCAGCTGCAAGTCATATTTGATAGCAGATGTTGAAGGCAACAAAGTCTCTGCCTTCAACACAGTCGTTATTGCATGTATTTATTTATTTTTACGGTTTATCAACCTTTTGCGGGTTAGTTAATGCCAGAAAATATTTTAGATTTTAAGATTTTTTGGAAATAATAATGATTTACCGATACAAGTTCAACTAATTAACCCATAGCTAGGGGGGGAGAACAGGTGGATTCCTACTTCTACCAAGAGTGTGCATAATTGAATTTAACCTTCCCGACTGGAATTGGAACTTAGCTCTCCGATTTCCAATTCGTTATTCAGCCGCACATCGTAGCTTACCTGCTATTTCCAAGCGGTCACCAATCTAGAGACTCACCAGGCCCGACGTTGCTTAACTTCGGTGATCGTACGAGAACCAGTGTGTCAACATGATATGGCTGTAAGACCAAGACGCGGTTGTCTAGCATACATTGGAGAGGGCAGTGTGCGAATGGAAATATTTAAAAACATTTTTTTTAGTTTTACTTAAGATTTTTAGTCAGATAATGAATTTAAATTTTCTACGTTTTGCCAATTTTTTTCTTCCACCTATTATCAGATTACTACTTAAATTTTATTTCAAAATATTTTTTTTCAAGATTTTGAGACATTTCTTTATACAGATAAATCGACTGCCACCCCAAGATAATTGCTCGCGACACATTTTCGACACACAACAACAAGCACACAGATAGACACACGCACGCACACACATACACACACAGATACACATACACACACACACACACACACACACATATATATATATATATATATATATATATATATATATATATATATATATATATATGTATGTATGTATATTATGTGTAAGTTTATTTCATTTCGTAATATCGAGCACTATATTTACAAAGGCTGCTTGCCTTATATACGGTATCCTCCAAAGCTATTCTAGTCGATCGATTTTTCACGAATACAATTTTGTAGATGTTTATATATATATATATATATATATATATATATATAATACTTTTATATATATAATTATACGCAAAAATGTTGGGCCGCCCCACAGTCTTACTGACAAAAGACCTATATATACAAGAAAAACCTTAGACAAGAAAAAAATTACAAACTAGAAAAGAGAAGACAAAATGCACTAAAAACATACACACGCACACAAACACTCACAGAGAGAGAGAGAGAGAGAGAGAGAGACACACACACACACACATATATATATATATATATTCACGCACACACACATGTGTTAGTGTGTGTCTGTGCGTGTGAGTGTATGTATATCAAAGCTTTTAAAAAATTCCTCCTTTGATATGTGTCACCGATAAACGTGAAGTTAAAAAAATTAAAATTTAACAAAAACAAATTCAAATTAGTGAGTCATTCATGTTAAACGCTTGATTTTCAACTGTATCCTCATAAAAATTTGTTTTCAACACAATTTTAATTATTCTTTTCGATTTTATTTATTTCATTATCTTGTTTTTTTGTTTTGTTTTGATTTTTTTGTCTTAAAGGTTTACGCATCCTATGTTGTTTCTGTATTAAGTAAAGTTATAATTAAGCGCTGCAAAGGACAGGAAATTATGGAGAGCCATGATCGCCAACGTCCTAAAAGGGACACGGCACATTGCCCGACTCAAGCGGGGTATTGCAAATAATATGCATATATTATTGAAAATCTTCATTCTTTTCTACATTAGTACACATAATGCATTTAAAATGATTATTTTATTATAGAAAAGTTTTTTTTAAACTTTTTTAGGATCCAAATTCTGTAAATACAAAACAAAAAGTAAAAGATTTTTCCATCTTCCTCGAAACCCTGAAATTCCCTCCTGATGTTTGTGGAGAGGATTCCACCCGGGTTTAGATTCCCTGATCTATAACTACAAAGGCTCTATTGACAACTCTTCCCCCCATAAATGTAGTAAATTTGAATCAACATATATGCAAACATGCTGTGGCTTCCCTCTGTCTTTTCTACAAATATTTCCATGGAAACTGCTCCGATGAGCTACTTTCATTGGTTCCCAAACTGCAGGAATTTAAATGTGCTACTAGGTTGGCATCTCGGTCTAACCTTTTCACTGTCGAAACGGCTAAATATCGACCTCTCTTCTGCTCTTCAGCTTCTTATCTCGCACCTCCCGTCAGTGGAACTCCGTTCCTATCACTACCTTCTCTGATAGCTATAACCTTCAAATATTCAAATGTAATGTCAATCGACATCTTCTAATGCCTTGACCTTGATCCCTGTCCTTCTCTTTATCCTTTTCTCAAAACTCCTCTTTACTCTTACTCTCACTCTCTGTAAACTCCTTGGGTGCTAGTGGTACTCCCGCCTTGCTTGGGGTGATTTCTTTAACACACACACACACACACACACACACACACACACACACATATATATACATATATATATATATATATATATATATATTTAAAGACATTTATGATATGTTTAACGTTCTTTTTATAGATACAAGTATTTAAGCAAATGCTCTGTTTTATAATAAACAGTATTAAATAACATTTACCGGCCTGAATGTCCGAGAAATTTTCATAGAAAATTTTCGCTCTCCGACAGGAATCGAACCTGTATCCTATACGGAACCATCATTCCGCGTGATGTGCCTTAACCTTTCGGCCACAGAGCAGGTCGATTTTACTATCTTTAAACTTAAATCTTCCATGAATCTCTTCTATTCATATCTGCTCTAGCGTATCAAATGTAAACAAATGACGTCATATATTTTAGAATTGGACATAGTCCGACAATTTATTTAAAGACATTTATATATATTATGTTTAACGTTCTTTTTATAGATACTAGTATTTAAGCTAATGCTCTGTTTTATAATAAACAGTATTAAATAACATTTACCGGCCTGAATGTCTTTAAATAAATTGTCGGACTTTGTCCAATTCAAAAAAAAAATATATATATATATATTTCTGTTCACTCGATACAAGGAGGCCCAAGTGTCACTCAATGTAGCGGGTTACCGAGTGAGATTGTTACATGGGAGGGAGGAAGTAAGAAATGAATATTATGAGGACATGTAGGATAGATATCTGTTGACCCTGGACTTAAAGAGACCAAGATTTGTAATTGTCCCGGAAGCATGATTCTCGGGGGGTTTATTTCAGTTGTTGCAATTCTGGGGAATATGCTGTCTGAGTGAAATTTACTCCATATCAAAGAGACATGAAGGGAATGTGGGTAATTTGCCACCGTGAACATGGTACGCTGGGTCGTCGCCGTGAAGGTCTGAGCTGGTGGCACTAAGCAATGTTACGCGTCTGAACGTCTGCCCTAGCAATATCGATAGCGGCCAGCAACGTTTCGTCTGTAGGGTTAAGTGTTTCAGGGTGAAGAATAATTCATCACCCACAAGGAATGAACGCTTTTTAACTCGATCGAAGATAGAGAGTGAGGATTTGACGGAACCAGCCTGGATATGTCAGAAATACTCCATTCTTGGTCTGATTTGACACTTTTAAATATGAAGCCTGTCAGCAGGAGTTAAGGCATTACATGATGCCATAGAAGGAACGAACCGTGAAGAGGGCTTTAAACCCAGTACGCTTTCGAAGCACAGAATCTCTTTGAGGCTACGATCATCAGGATTTAAGTAGTTTTAGGGTCTGATCGGTGGTGATGAATTGTTACGAGTTTAGCTTTTGATATATTGAATGATTAGCAGTATAACCCGTTTTCGACCGGGTCTTTCATTACTGGGAATTTTTGCCGTTCATTTTGAGCAGTTTAAGTTTAAATTCAGTGCATCCGAAAATCAATATTAGTAGCAACAATTGGGTGCAACTGAGGTACATCCCTATATGATGGGTTAACAATTTGAATAGCCCTAAAAAGGGCCGTTTTTGTATTCTCAATCGTGCAAGGAAGGAACCTCTTCCATGGACCGTCATAATAATAATATACGATAATTTTGATTTATATTATATTTTTTTTTAGAATTCTAATAATCTTTTGCGTTAGATTACAACTCTCTGAATTGATAGTACGCTGTTTTTTACGGATATTAAATTTTGCCTTTGATTTTTGAGTAAAGTGTAAAAAATCAGTTTTTTTCGATTTTTCACCTACAAGGTTGTAATTTTTTCAAGCCAATTTGGACACAAAAGCGGCACTGAAGAATTATCTATCAAACAAAAAAGTATAATCGAAATCATGAAATCTGTGGAAACGCATAAACAACATCCGATCACACACACACACACACACAGAGTCACATACACACACACACACATTTTGAGTATTATAGATATAAGATACCCTGCCAGTTTTTCCCCCATTGAGCCGTGAGTGTTAAGTCAGAGGAGAGATCAACTTCCAGTCAGGAGGTGCTCCCATACACTGTAGTATGCATATTTATTTACTAAAGGTCTGATGCAGATCGTTAATATAAAGCAGGAGAGAGACTTGGGAGACGATAGTATTGATTTCAGGGGACTGGTCATTAACAGCGACCTTCTGATAGAAAAAGACTTGATAGCGGAGAGGACTCTCGCAGAGATTCCATAGCTAGCTAGTTTGTGTAGTAATCTCCTGTGTCCCACATTGTAAAAGGCCTTCGAGACGTCTAGGACGATCCCTCCCGAGATATTTTTCTATTATCAATCGCTTAAACTGGTTATATGGCTGGCGATCAGCATTAGAACTAGAGAGCAAAACACATTGAAAAGAGCTTAGCTTTATCCGGCGATGATGTGTTAACCGCGAAGCCATTTATAATGAAGAATATTGACACTTTGCCTCTGTTAAGTATTGCGTTTTAGATTTCCCAGATCTCGCGAGATCTGAATTTATTTCTCTATTTTTGGCTTGGACAGTCTGCGCATAGCGGCTCTTTGTCTTTTCAAGGACTCTCTTGTGCTGACTACGCGCAGCTCTGAATGAGGCAAGATTTCTGCTATACGGGTTCTTTTTGTAATATAAATATAATAACACCTATCAAAATATGTAAAAATGACTAAAAGTTGATGTATTTTGAGATTAGCAGAATTTTTGTCAAGAAAGTGCTCATTAGATTACCTGCGTGAGGAATTCAATAAATTGATACATTAATAAATGTTCAAGCGATTTATCACTTGATCGACTCTAGTGTTCAAATGACAAATAAAATGTTCAAGACACACACACACATACACACACACATACACACACACATACACACACACACACACACACACACACACACACACATATATATATATATATATATATATATATATATATATATATATATATATATACATATATATATATTCAAGTATAGGATTGGTATATACGGAGAAAAAAAAGAAAAAAAAAACATTTATTCTACATTCAACATCATCATCACCTGATAAGACACCGGAGGTGTTGAAACAAAATGGCTATTTTTGTAGTGATTTTATAACATATTTATGTTATAATTTTTAAATAAATATTATATATATATATATATATATATATATATATATATATATATATATATATATTGTTTTTAAAAATATGATTCCTTTGCTACATAAGAGTTCTCATGTTTCAAAAGCAGGGGCCAAAATTAAGTTATTAAAATTAAATTGAATTAAAGTATCAAGCTCTGTTTCAGCCTCAAGCAAACCTAACGTGATCTTTCCTATTTTTCTATATATTTTCACACACACACACACACACACACCCACACATATACATACACACACACACACACACACACACACACACACACACACATATATATATATATATATATATATATATATATATATATATATATATATATACATATATATATATATATATATTTGAATAAAGACAAAAGGAAAACTTATCCTAGCCGATGCGTTTCGTCCTCTGATGAATTTTATCAAGGCAAATGTAACGATTTTATTTTGCAACAGATATTTATAAACAAAAGTAAAAAATGTAATTCTCTCATTTTTTTAAGAGACGCTCATTAATATTCAGCATGTTAACTGAAAAGACAATTTAAATTATGGACGATGCTAAGTGACATAATTTAAAGTCTAATAAAGCGAGTAAAATGATGTTGTTGATTTCTTTTATGCAGTTAATATTTAAATTATTTTACTATTGGAAAGATTTATGTATTATATATATATATATATATTGATATATTATATCCTCACATCTGCCTTGATAAAGTTCGTCAGATGACGGAATGCGTCAGCTAAGATAAGTTTCCCTTTTGTTTTTTATATATTGAACTTCAACAGATATATTATAGTTGTATCTGTTTTTTTCCACAGACACAAACACACACAAATAAATATGTGTGTGTTTGTGTGTCTGTGCGTGTGTCTGTGTGTGTATTTGTGTGTAAAAAAATTATATATTCATTTCTGTTTCGTAAAATACATCTATTGGATGCTTTAGTACACATCATCAGTGATGTTTCTAGCCGCGTTTCATTAGGAGTTTCGGGTCTTTCAACATCATACCCCCTCTGCATGGTGACCCAGCCGATACTGATCGGTTATCGACTCGTGTACCTTCTGTCAGCTACGACTTATTTATATATAGCCTACAAAGGATGACAGTTAATCGTCAACAAATTAGGGTCCCACAGACAAGAAAAATCCTTATTGGCCAAAATGTAGGGGAAGACGGAGGAGGAAATCTGCCAAACTTCAATATCTTTCCATTCTACCAATGTAACTACAATACCACTGAACAAAAACGAAATAACAAAGAATATTTTTTTCATAAGAAAATTTAAACCTAGCCCCAACTAACTGCACAAACCAGAGTTAAGTACCTCAAAATAAATGGTATATTCTTCAACATAAGCGAAAGAGATAAATACCAGTTGCGTCCATTGTTTTTTTTTCTTTATCCCAAAGACAAGCGAGAGCAAGCGATAATCCGATAAACATTTTAAAACTAGCAAATAACCTTTTGAAAAACTACACAACGAAACCTGTAAAGTAAAACAATTGTAATTTTTTTTTCTATGGAAACCCCGTCGTATTACAAATATTGCATATCAATATATAAAACATCAAATCTTATAATTTTTTCTTTCTTTCACTCACACTCTCTCTTACCTACACCTCCATAGCATGAGATCAAATTGCACTGAAGTCAGTCATCACAAAGAAACTTACTGCAGCATGTGTCACCTTCTAGAAACGATGCCATCGTACGAGTTTTACTACGTCGCAGAGTAGGCCATGAAAATAAAAATTTTATCTGAATATCTGCTACTTACTTGTATGCAATTAATGTAACCAAGTTGAAATCAGCAAAATTCTTCAGGGTGTCATAATTTTATTTTCTGTCAGTACACACACACACACGCACACACACACACACACACACACACACACATATATATATATATATATATATATATATATATATATATATATATATATATATATATATACTGCACAGTATAGCAGTATCAGTTAGGCACCGTCTGTGAGAAAAAGAGCCCCCTATAACGGCATTGGGAACGACATGCTGTACTGCTTAGGATTCACACTGGATGCTCCAGTAGGAACATTCAGATTGTTTGAGTGTCAATCTAATGAGAGTAAGAGGATTCGAAGAGTTGGATGAGTCTAATGGCGATTACGAAGGTACAGCAGCTCACATTTTTATTTTTAAATGTATTTCTTATTCTTTAATATAAACATTTTTTTTTAATTATAATTTTTTTAAATATAATCTTACTTAATTTTAATATAAATTATTTAAATATGACTTAATTTTAATTTATTAAATATGTCTTGTTTCTAAATATAATTTATCTTTGGAAGAGTATTTTTAAGTAGGAACTTCTATTTTTAAACATAAACTTATCTATATATAATTTTTTTTAAAACTCCCTTTTCCGTCCTCTTTTAGTTTCAAATTAACACTTAAATCTCCATATAACCCCAAGTTAATGTCATAAGGCTATATAAAACCTTATTTTAAGTCTAATACCTTCCACCCTCCCCTGACCACAGCCTCATGCATTTCGTCTGACTGGAACATTGAAGTGGATAAATTCTGTATTAATTTTTCGACAGCTGTCATATTTAAATTTCTGATTCCAACACGAACTCAGTCCATATATCGAGGTTGAATAAGACTGAGGAAGTTTTCGTCGGTTGAAATATATCTGCCCCCTCCATATGAGGTAATTTTGGATTTTATTGTGTAATACCATTTTTTGGCTCTGTACTAATAAATACACTGAGCTCTTTTTGTGGATCAGTTTTAATATTTTATATTACTAGGATCCACTTGGATTATATACCAACAGATTTATTACCAGTACTATATATATATATATATATATATATATATATATATATATATATATATATATATATATATATATATATATTATTATTATTAAAAAAAACATGCTAAAAAAGTTACACAATACCTTACGTTTCAGCCCTAAAGTTGTACCTCCTCCAATTGTTGTTATCTCATACCTTCATATATATATATATATATATATATATATATATATATATATATATATATATAGAGAGAGAGAGAGAGAGAGAGAGAGACAGACAGACAGACAGACAGACAGACAGACAGAGAGAGGCTAAGAATAAATGTTAAGGAAACCTATTTAGCATCAGAAAGATAGAGTTGAAATATTAGGCCATTTCATGGAGAAAGGAAGTCTTTGAAAATTTGGCACATACTGAAAGCAAAAAGGTCGAGGGAAGCATCGCATATAAACGAGTGACAGAACGGGGAGTGTGGAGAAAAGTAAAAAGATAGGCATTGATAAAAGCTACAAACAATAGGAAATTGTGAAGAGCCATAAGCGTACAGCCGTTGAAGGGAGACGGCAGATGTTTAAAAAATCCATTATATTCACTTACGTGCTAATACCATTGGAAAGGTATGAATCCTCTTCTCTCTTCAGCTATGGGCAAATAGCAGCACAGACTGGGTTCTATAGCCTTGGATGGCAACTGGTCTAAGAAAAGTGAAAAAAAAATTTTCCCCCTCACTGATAGCACAACTTTGAGTATATATAAATTATAGCTCTGTTTTTTTATCAGGAAGCAAGGTAGAGTAATGGATAGTGGCTCGGATTGAGAAATTGGAGTGCCGGGTTCGAATTCCAGTTGATTCAATTACATTCACTTGAGTGCTAATATCCTTGGGAAAGGTATGAATTATCATCTTCCAGTTATGGGTAAATAGCAGAACAGACCGGGTTCTGTAGCCTTGAATGGCAACTGGTCTACCGCAGAAAGAAATGGCAACCTACTGCGGGAAAAAATCTGCCTCGTCAATCATGTATCGAAAGATACATGATCGGCTAAGCACACAACTGACTGACTGATATCGATTCAATTGCTATGTCTGCTACCAAGAATGTTGGTTCACTGTCTCGTAAGAGACAATTTGTGGTCAATGGAATCTCTCTCTCAAGTCTGCTATTTGCCTGTACATTGCATATTGTCACCCCATCTGGTCTGGTCTTTCGGCATTGGGTCTAGCGATTCCTGAAAAAGATTATGCAATAGTATCGGTCCTAATCAGTATCCCACTTTCAATCATTTTATCAACGTGATTTCCCTGTCATCTTTCTATATGTATTTTCATAGCATATGTTTGTTGGAGTTTTGGGGTACCTTATGTACTAGTGAGCCAACCAAAATGAGCTGACTCATTTTATAGTTCACCAATAGACGTGTAACCAATCAGAAAGCTCAAAATATTCAGTGCGACGTGTATAAAGGCGGCCATGTTTTATCTCCGGAATATTCGAAGACTGGTATTGGCGATATACTCAGATTCAGTAGAGTGTCTGACTCGGGAGTGTTAATCTTTAACGTTGTTTCATTGAACAGATTACGTACTGCGCTGGATTCTATATTCATAGACTTGGTGAACATGGTCAACAATGTTTTGATGAGTTCTCCTCTTTGATGGCTCGCTTTGCGAATTGAAGCGTCGTACTAAATTGGTTTTATTGTTTAAATATCAAGATGTAACGGCAAGTTCTATTCTGATAGTGTCTTTATTCACACTTCTCACTTGTAGATCTCTCTTCAGGATTTTTCCTTTCCTATCAACTACGATCTTCAAAACTTTAAATCCGACAAGAGTCGTCATCTTCTGTCTCATGGAAATCCGTTCTTTTGTAGCCCTTTCTCTTCAACAACGTTTTCTTACTGTCTTTCACTCTCAGTAACTATTTGCGCCATAGGGACTTTATGGCTTTGCTAGAGGAGAAATGATTAAATGAAATTAAAAGATTGGATTTATTTCGATTCTTACGAAGAATTCTCGTTCGTGGCCTTGTGCCATAATAAACTAAGTTTAATAAATACAAATGCTCCTCACTGTTTACCAATGGTTAGTATGCTAGCCTTCCAGTCCATTTCTACTGTAGTCAGTTCGTTTCTCATTGTGTTCTTCAGCTGTCTGTCCTTGTGCCACACTGTTAACCTTGCCACATAGTAACTCTGGTGAGGATTGCTAGCCTCACGAACAATTACGACTCTCGTTCCTCTTTGATCGCTTTATATTTTCAGCCCACTAACAAACATCTATGTGACATGTGCTTTCAGAGCTTGGGCAATCATGACCCTCCCTAACTTCCCATAATACGTAGCTCTTTACATTTTTACTGTCTCACTCTCTCCCTGGTCTGCCATCCATTTACACGATCTACTTAGGCCCTCACTGTTTAAATATGTCCCTCTTACCTTCAATATATCCCGTGAGTGTCAAATTTCCCAAGCCTTCTTTCCGAGTTATGTGCCCTAGATTATTTCAACAGTTTCTTTCTTGTTCTATTTATGTGTCCTTTTTTATTTTATTTTCTTTAAACTCCTTAATCGCTTCATCCATGGTGTTCTCAGCATCCTTCTGTAGAACAACATTTCTGATACACTTCATCCGTGAGGAAAAAATTTCAGCATTCACTGCTATTGGTATTTACGGTTCATCAAGACCTCCAACCATGGACTATTATCAAGCAAAATAGTAAGGCATAATTAAGACGGAAAGGCGCCGTATAGTGATTGCCTTTTGCCAGTCTAAGCAAAGCAGTATAATGCGTGGTGATTCTCGATTTTGTTCTGTATCAAGAATTATCGAATACGTGTCGAGAAAGAATAATGGAATGTGAATCCGAACGGGCAGATTAGATGAAGTGGGTCACGTTGCAAGGATTTTGAATAGAAAAGATTCACAGTGGTAAAGGCGGGAATATTTTGATGACAAAACAGCTTGGGGCTCATTATGATTCACTGTTTTCGTTGTCAGTTTATCGTTTGGGAACTCGTTCACATTGGTTTTAATTAAATAAACGAAGAAAGAAAAAAAAAGGAAAGGAGCGGATCGACAAAACAAAAACTTAAAAGCTGCGGTTAAAGAAACTAGTCGGAGTGAGGAGGCAGAAGAGAGAGAGAGAGGGGAGAGAGAGAGAGATAAAAAATAGAGAGAGGGGGAGGGGGAATCCCATAAGGGATGGTAAGAAGAAAGAGAGAGTCAAAAGGATGAGGATGGGAAAGATGAAAATCAGACATACAAAGAAGAAGGTGAAGAAAAAAAAGGCAAAGAAAATCGGGGATAAAGAAAGAAAAGGAGGGAAGCGTAAAGGAAAGGAGAGGAGGAAAGAAAGGAAAGAATAAAAGAATAAAAGAAAGAAAGAACGTAGGAAGGAGATGAGGCAGAAATAAATGTTTCAAGGAAGAAAGGAATGAAAAATAATGGAAAAGGATTCTGCGAATATCTCAAAAAGAAAGAAATAAAAAAAAAATGGAAAAATCCAAAAGACAAAAATGTTTTAAAACGGGACATTTTTTTTTAGTCCGCTTTTCCTTTAGTTTTCTAAAAAAAAAAAAAAAAAAAAAAGACTAATAGTAATATTATCTGTTTCTCTACAAGGAAACATTCGACACGCATTGAAGTCAGTGCTACTTTCGGATAAAATTAATAAAATCTTTACGTTACAACAATTTTTAAGAAAAATCGGTTTCTCGTCCACTTTTACCGTTCTTTCCAATATTCACGACAGCTTCCTACCCAACCTTTTGTTTGAAGCAGTGTGGAATGTCAGAATCTTCATTATGCTCTTATTTTCTCTTCAAGTTTTATGTGCTATCCATTTTAATTGTTGCTATTGTTGAAAGTCCTCAAGTGACGTGGTTTCTGTTATTTCGTACAGATCCTGTAGCGCCAGGTTTACAAGGTTCGAAAAAGGATGGTCCTCGCAAGACATACAGGATTCATTTGCTCGAAGCCATTTTTAATCATTGATCTGATAAAACCGTTCTATATAGATTAGATATTTCTGTCTACAGTCTAGATATTTCTGATCATTATTGTTTTGTCCATGTATTGTTTGATAGATTGAAATGTAATTGTCATCTTTGATAATGGCTTATGTAAGCCGAAAGCTTAGATTGGATTTAAACATGTATAAATATGGTGATTTCATTTAGTCTTTCAATGATAATGTTATTAAGCTTATCAGACAATATTAAAGGAACTTACTTAAAATAGACAATATATATATATATATATAAAATTGTTGGCATTGAATAAACCCTTTGAGGTTGATATGCCATAAAAAAAAGTAAAGTGTAGCGTCGATCGACATCTCCAGTTGCCTTGATCTATACACTTCCCTTCTCCACATCCTTTCATTTCTCGTTCCTGTCTGCTCTCGCTCCGGATCTTTTGTGCCCCCCTTGCCTTGATCGACCCACTGTCTTTCTCTTTCTCCACATCCCCTCCCTTGCCACTCCTATCTGCTCTTCCTCCAAACCTTCTTTAACCCCTTGCGTGATTGTGGCCTTGCTTGGGGTGATATGATTAAAAAAAAAATAAAATAAAATAAAACAAACAAACAGGATACATGCTATCTGCGCTTTCATTCCAATTTCAAATGATATTCTAATTTCTGGAAAGGTTTAACGAAAACTAACAAATTGCCCCTTAAACGTATAAAAATAGAGAATGATTTAACAAATTACAGCATTTTTTTTATTATTTGTAATCCTTTCCCGTATCTTTGTCACAATGTTTTACTCTTCATGACTTGTCTAAAACAGTCGGTCACGTTTGAAGAGGATGTGCGGTTAGTGTAATAATATCAGCAGGGAAAATGGAGTGGGCGAACCGAGTACAAATCTCGGACTGATTTGATGCGTTCTGTTTCGCATGAATTCCCTTTTGAAAGCTATGAATCCATCTCACCCCCATCCCCCGTCAGCCAAAGTCTTCATAACAGGATAGACTGGACTCTCAAGTTTTGAGTAGTTACCAATACAAAAGAAGGAAAAATCCTGAATTCAAAAACGTGAATAAGGCAAAAGGAGACTAATCCAATTTCTTTCTCAAGAACTCTTACATCTTACAATGATGTTTACACTGTAAAATGCCCAAGAGTCACTCGAGGCAGAGGGTTAAAAAGAGGCATCGCCCCATGCAAGACGAAAAATCTCCCAAGACGCAAGTTCCCACCAGAAGCTAAAGAGAAGGAAAAGACTTTAGAGAAAACCAGAAACTTAATCCTAAACAGAAACAAGGATTAAATCTCTACTCCTGTCCAAAAGACCGGGGAGAAGTGTGAACAGGACGATAGGCAAACCTATCTATTCCTATTAACCTATCTACTCCTATTAAAACTAATGACAGTTCACCGATAATACAAAAAAGAAAACCGTGGTGAATTGTGAACACCTCAGGCCTGAAGAGACATAACATCTTTGAAGAATTGCAAACACAACTCTTCATCTGATGCAATGAAAAAAATGGTATTCTCCTTCCTACACTCTTATATCGTCACAGAGAATTTCAGGACTCACAACTTAAATAAGTATATTTCTTGGTATTTCATTTGGCTTCCCTAAAACATTCAATTACTTTCGACATGGCCACATTCACATTTTATTATTTTAAATGTTTCAAGTCTAATCATTTCATACCTCCAGATATAACAGTTGAAATGGGTAGATGTAACCGTAAGTTCTATGCTAACAGTTTGCTCTATCGCACATCTCGCTTGTGGATCTCTCTTCCGACTTTTTGCTTCCCAGCTAATTTTGATCTTCAAAAATTTAAACGCAGTGTCAATTGTTATCTTCTGTCTTCTTAATTCGTGTTCGTTTATTGTTCATTCTCCTTAATAGTATTTTCTCACTATTTACATTATTCAGACTATTGTCTTCATCTTTGTCGCCATATTTATGACAACGTTTCGACCGTTTACGCTCCGGCCTTCTTCAGGTGGTTGGAATGTCGAACTGAACCCTTTATTTCGCTCACTGTGGTAGACTGTTCTAGTTCCACGTTTTTAATGGATGTCAGTTATGTTATCTCCTGCTAATTCCCCTCTCCAAGTTCTCCACTGCATTAACCGGGTATTGAACTCACACTCTTTGGGTCCTGTCACTGGATCTAACCATCGCCTTTATCCACTGTGCCATGTGTCCTCAAGGAATAATGTAAACAGTGTACATAATACCTCCTGTCAGAAATATAGACAGTATTTTTCTCATATTCTTTAACACCCAGTAACCTCTTGCGATGTATTCTCTTTTTTGAAGGTAAAATAATTTAAAAAATACTTTTCTTACGCTCATACAATACCACATAGTACCTTGAGTAACTCATATGCCGTGTATTGAGTGAACATTATTATAATATATATATTTTTGACTTTAGGCGTCCGGTTCTGTTGAGCACTTTTTTTGCTTGAAAGTATTTGGCTGCTTAACCGTGGCCCTATTGTTCCGTGTGACAATGAGAACTTTTTCCACACCGGCAAACCATTTCTGTTTTTGTTTGTTTCTTTCTTTTGTTTTTGTTTATTTTTCGGTGGTATAATTGTGTATTGGCGGCTTTATTTCGTCTCGGTCGGATGAGTGCTTTCCCACCTCCAGGTGAGTTTCATTGGTGTGCGCATGTTATCACACACCGGCTATCTTTATTCCAGGGGGGGGGATAAAAGTTTCACTTTTGGTGGTGGCCGATGGCCTGACGGTTGCGCGAAAGTGACAATAGTGGTCTGCCACTGCAAAACGAGAAATTTAATTTGTAATTTAGTAAAGATCTGCCATTTTTTATGGCATCGAGTACTTTTTCTTTCCTTTGTGCATCCACAACAGTATCATTTTAAGAGCTTCTAATATATATATATATATATATATATATATATATATATATATATAAAAGTGAACATTGAAATTAACACTTAGAGGCAACAGGCTGTTTCATACTAGACGCAATCGTCAGGCCACCGAATGCGTCTAGCCTGAAACAGACTGTCGCCTCTAAGTGTTAACTTCAATGTTCACTTTTATATTTACACACGCTCTATCTCTGATATTGAGAACTTTATCTCATAAATATAGCACATCTTAAGACTATATTTCTTTATATATATATATATATATATATATATATATATATATATATATATATATATATATATATATATATATGTGTGTGTGTGTGTGTGTGTTCATACCGGGTATAACAGCAAAATTGTCCAAATCGTGTAAGAGCATCCCACAAAAGGTTTAATATCTAAAAAACCACTAGGTTAATTGATTTTCTTTTTTCCAGGTTTTCAAATAAGACGTGCAGCCATCTTGACACGATTTTTCGTAAGAATCACCGAAAAATCCTTTGAGTTATTCAGCCAGAAAGAGAAGAGGTTAAAATCGTTTTGTGTCAGTCACACTATGTCTTCTCAACTGAGAAATGAGAGGAAAAAGATCATTCAGGCCTTCAGTAATGGTGCCAAAATTCCTACTCTGTCTTCCAGACCCTCAAGAACCATCAAGCGAACGGTGAATAAGTTTAAAAAACGAGGGAACAGTCGCGATAAAAAAATTAAATCAGGAGGTGACAACGGGAAAAGGGATCATCATTTCAACTTAGAACTAAATACATACTTATTGTTCAATGTAAAGTCCAGTAGTTTTATAAAACGTCCAGAGAATTCAAGTAAGACAAGCTTAATCTAACAATTGGACAATTTTGCTGTTACACAAGGTATATATATATATATATATATATATATATATATATATATATATATATATATATATATATATGTATATATATATATATATATGTAGCTCTTATATATATATATATATATATATATATATATATATATATATATATATATATACAAACGGCTTCCCATACTTAATACTTCTCGTGTTCATTCTCGCATGGTCATATGTGACGTCATGTGGTGCAGTGCGATTTTCCCTTCCAGCGTCTCGTATGCACGAGTTTGTCGTTGCTTGGAAATCTTTCATGTAAATAAAAACAGAATATCATTATTGTTTTGTCCGTGTATTGGTTAATATATTGTAATGTTATTGCCATCTTTGATAATGTCTTATGAAAGCTGAAAGCTTAGATAGGGCTAAAAAATATGTATCAATATGGTGATTTTCTTTCATCTTTTAATGATAATGTTATTAAGTTTATCAGACGATATGAAAAAAATTTACATAAAATAAAAAGACAACACTTGCCTATATTATTTAATGAAACATGCATCAATGAAAAAAATGCTGCCTAAATACACAATATAGATAGATAGATAGATATAGATATATATAGTCATCCACGGACAAATTGTTTCGCTTTATCACAATTTATCAGTGGGGCCAGACATTCGATTGCTTCAAGCCGGGATCGAAACCCGGCTGATTTGGCATGAGTGGGAGAATCTACCCCTAAGCTATAAGTTGAATTTTAGCGTATTTATTTTTTAAACAAATGCACCAGTGAGCGAGAGGACTCAATTAAATACAAGTGTCTTACATTAGCAGCCATAGTAGACACACAAATCCGCGCTTTCTCCCCATAGTGTTCAACAGAAAATACTCCAGATGTTCTGTACAATATTAATAATGAGCGGGGAGAGGAAAAAAGATTAATCAAGAGAGCAGAAGATAACGATTGGCATTGGATTTCAATTTTTGAAGGAAAAAATTGGCTGGAAAGCATGGAGCTAGAAGGAAGTTCCACAAGCCTGAAATGCGAAAAAAACTGTTAGCATAGAATTTAGGGTTACAACTCAACTAAAAATCTAATGATTGATGCGTATCGATTCATGTATAAACCCAACCAATGTTTATCTATAAACTCAAGTATAATAATAATAATAATAATAATAATAATAATAAGAAGAAGAAGAAGAAGAAGAAGAAGAAGAAGAAGAAGAAGAAGAAGAAGAAGAAGAAGAAGAAGAAGATTTTGATATTAAATGCAAAATATGAATTAATATTTCTGTTAGGATTTCTTGGATGTCCAGTTATCTTTATTTGCATTCTCTGCATTCGGACTAAAGACCTTTCAAGACACAACGCGAGGTACAACAGTCGAAAACATTATGATGATAGGAATACAGTTTAAGACATTAGTTTAAAATGTAAATAAGGGGTTAATATGTCGTACAATCCATCAACCCAATTCAAATCAAGTGCGAATGACGAAAATCTATATCAGATCCGCATACAATAAATTAATTCATATGAAAAATTACTGGTTATTAAAATTACCCACGCAATTGAGAAAATGTCAATAGAGCTGTACCTACCGCAATTCAGAGCTTCATTTTTAAAGATTATGTATTTTCGTCTTTATCGATTTTTTTTAAGAATTAGTCTTCATCTCTTGCTTTATTGATTTGTATACTTTCTTTATTCCGACGGTCGATATGTTCTTCAGCCTTGGAAATATTTTTTTGGAAATCTGAACAAGAATGGATATTACGCTGAATATGGAAATTATATGTAGTCTGTAATTGTGTATGGCATTAAGTATTCCTGGGTAGAGCGTCTTGGTTACTGAGACCGTTGGCCGTTAAATGGATCTATTTTCCTTCTTATTCTTACTCCATGGACAGAGTTAAATAGGCCTCATTGTCCAAAAAATTCTTTGAAAGATTCAGAACGCTACACCAAGGATCTTCAGAATTGCGTATTTTTTAATTTTTTTTATCAATAGCTTTGATCCAGCTTACCCCACGCCAACTTCATCTAAATTCATGTGAAAACGAGAAAAAAAAAACTGGGTATTAAAAGATAAGCAATTTTATATCATGCCCATCCAAAAATATTCAAAATTAATTAAGCTGTCATGAATAATTGGCTATATCTTCAAAAATGCTATCTTCAAATTGAATTGAATTTACTGTTTTTTGTTTTTTTTTTAATAAAGAGAAGTGAGGAGATGACAATACAGGAACAGGTTTCAGGAAGACAGAAGATGGCGATTGATGTTGCATTTAAATTTTTGAAGATTGAAGGTGGCGGGGAAGTAAGAAATCGGAACGGATTTCCACAGGTGCAAAGTGCGAGAAAAGAAACTGAGAAGAGATGATTTTATCTTGGTAGTTAAACAGAAAAACGGTGATACCTAGTTGCCAATCGACTATCATGCAGTTGAAGCACCAAGGAAAAATGCTCATCAGAACAGTTACCATGAAAATATTTGTAGAAAAGGCAGAGGGAAGCCACGTCACGTCGGTAAGAAAGCGACTGAAGTCGAGATGCCAGCCCAGGATCGATTACATCACAGACTTTTCTTTGAATTTTGACAAGAATTTCAGGATATACAGAAGGAGTACAAGACCAGATATGGCAGCCGTATTTAATGCACGGACGAAAGGTTGATCTATACATGTGCAAAATGGATTCTGACGAGAAAAGTTTTCTGTCATGACACAGTGAACTAACTTTCCTAGAAGTTGATCTAGCAATTGATTCAATATAGACGACACTATATTTTATCACTCGTAAGAGAGTAGAGAAGGCACCAGACTGTGGTTGAGTTACACTCACTATGCCGGCTGTATAGTCTATTCTTGGAATGGCAGACTATCTTGCAATAGGAAAACTGATTTTTCTCTTTGCAGCCTGGCGCTCCTTTCTGCCATCGAATTTTAACTGGTCTTCTTTCCTAGTCTCACTCATCTGAATACAAGTTTTAACAGTAAACCTCCTCCTTCTGCATCGATTTCCAACTGCTTAGTTGATCCCTTTATGTCCTATATTTGTAACGGTTGTACTCTAGACATGGGGCCAGTGGTAACCTCTACGGACTGCATATTCTTAGTTATACGGCCGTTCTGCATTCGACTAACATTCCGTATAAGTTAAAT
>OZ038498.1:36435037-36475037 GCA_964036315.1 Acanthosepion esculentum
TATTATATACGAAATGTATATAAACGCTAGTAGCAAAAGCGCTCAATTCGTAATAGAAGAGCGATGCGTTAATAGCAGCCACAAGCACTGTTTTTAAAATTAGCCCTTTTCTATCATGCTTAATCGGTTAACGAAAACATATATATATATATATATATATATATATATATATATATATATGTATGTGTGTGTGTGTGTGTGTGTATATATATATATATATATATATATATATATATATATATATATATTCAGTATATTTAGGCAGCAATGTTTAATTTATGTATGTTTGGTTGAAGACTAACAATTTTTTAACAAATTTTTTAGCGTTTATTGGCTTTCCTCAGTCATTATTAAAAGCATTTTTGTGAGTCAATGTGTTTCAGTTCGTTGGTGTACATTGTGTTTCGTTTTTGCTTTTTTAGTGTCGCGTCTTCGCGCGTTAGTGTTATTTCAGATTTTTTATGTATCGTGTATTCACGCGTTAGTTTGTAGAATCGTCTTTTTTTTCAATAATTGTAAATATGTCACGCTTGTTCCTAAACTGAATGAAAATTTATCGATATTGGATTGTTTATATGGTTAAGGTTTCTAGTATTTGTAGTCGTTTTTAAACATTATGTTGTATAGTATTACTATGTTATTGTAAATTATTTATTGGTTTTATTATTTTTTGTTATATTTGTTGGTGATATGCGATTTAATATTTTTGTGACGTACGGTGGCCGTTAAATATTTAGGTGTAACTCAAGAATTCAATGTTAAATAAAAAAAGTATTTAAGTAGAACCGCAATTAAATACTTAACAAGAAAAAGAAGTAAAAGTCAACCAAAGATAAAAGATAATTAACCATTTCAGTGAATACCTTGTTAGTAGCGCGGCTCAGCTTAACGTCCAGTAAATCCAAAATCAAAACCCAAATCATCGACGCTAAATAATTCACTCTAATTCGACTGGATAGTTCCACTCAATGATCCCTCAATAATCACTGCAGTCAGTAGCCTGACACCGCTATACACCTGGCGGATAACATATATTTATAAGTTCAGAGTGTCACGTTTTATCGTTTTGGTATCACGTTTTTCCATTCCTCTTGCGAGATCTAGGCTTTAAGTTGTTCAAATTTTTAATTTCACTTCATTTATTTTATTTTATTTTATTAATATCGTTATCTCTACAAATCAAAACTGCAATTGAAAATGTAAGCACTTGGTGTGTCACAGTTCGCATTGCTTTTTTTTATCGAATAAACATCACAGCCAATTAAATAGATTCCTGTATTTTTAAAACTTTCTTCCAACTAAAGAAATGGCACAAGATGTGAAATATTCCCTTGGCTGGGGAAATAGTGAAAATAAACCAAATACAATCGATATTAAGCGCTTGGTGAGCGGCAGCCGGCGATATATCCGTGAGAAGTTTCGTTGTCTTGGGTATTCTTCCTTCATCATTTGCATCTGTCCTGCAAAATCGTCTTTTTTTTTATAACGTTCATTGAATCCGACAGAAGGCGACTGAAATCGTGTATCTGCTAAGGATCGAACTCATATAACCGAGAGTAAATTTTTATATTATACTCTAACATTTCTCCACAAAATTAAATGTGAAATGTCATTCATATCTCTCTATCACCTATCTATCTATATACCTGTTTTTATTTCTTTCTCCCTCTCGTTCTCTGTACTTCATTTATCACTATATATTTATATTTCTCGCTATATTTTTATTTATCTCTGTATATTTGTGTTTATTTATTTATTTATCTATCTATCTACTTGTTTGTCTGTTTAAGAGTAATTACCTTGTGTGCCACGGTTCGCGTCACTTTTGAGTGAATCAACGTTATAGCCAAATAAAGCGAGTCATGTATTTTTAAAACTTTGTTTCAACTTTTGCTAAAGAAACAGCACACCATGTGAAATATTCACTGGGCTACAGAAATAATGAAACCAAACAAAACAGAGTTGACACTAAGCGCTTTGAAGCGGTGGCCGGCGAAATATCTGGCGATAATTTTCTTTGTCTTCTTTCTTCAGAATTGAATTCGGCCGTGATCGAGACGAATCTTTACGTGGTTTTGAAGCCTGTAAAAGAAATGTCCGAGAACAGCTGATATGGTATTTCGCCGAGATTATGTCACACATCTAGCTCTGTCCTCATTGGCTAATTTATGATGATTAGAAAAGAGTTAAAATCTTTGCATCCAGTCATTTCACCTTATTGTATAGGCAGATGCTGATATCCCAAAATGGCGACCTATGAATACGTTACAGCACAGTTGTTTAGTAATGTGAACTTACTTATGTATTGAACTATAATTACGGGGTGCTGATTGCGGATCAAATTCATTCCAGTATCCTGAAGTGTTCTGCGCTTAAGTTTAAATGTGAATCACCTCCGAAAGGGACCCGCCCAAGAAATAAAATACAGACTTGTCCTGAGATAACACACTGCTAGCCTCGTCGAAGAAATGGTATGGTGTCATAAGTGATTTGTCTCGGAGAAATACAATACAAACGACAAAATTTCGGAGGAAAATCTATACAAACGGGCCATGATATAAATCAATACTAGGCTGGTCAAAGAAACGACATCGTGTTACAAATGGATCGTCTCTGAGAGGAATATAACCAGGAAGCAGAATCAGGATTATCATTTTATGAAAATTTTAAAGTTAGCCAACATATCAGTTATTTCAAAGCGTTGTCTCATAGTTTTTTTTTTGGTTTTTTTTTTTTTATTATTATTATTATTATTATTATTATTATTTCACCCCAGGCAAGGCAATATAGTAACTAAGAAGCAAGGGTTACTGCGTGTAAAATTATATTAACATTATTAAGGAGATAGAACAATAATATAACAGGAATTACAAAGTCCAAGGGTAAAGCTCTAGAGTGCCGCAGAAGGAATGCAAAAAGATCTTGATCGTTCAAAAGAACTTTCATTTCGCAATTTGAATTGTGGTAAATCATTATTTGTAAGCAGTGACCTCTTTAGGGCACGGGCGTTCATGGTTTCTCATCTTCCCATCCATTGCAGCTTTAAGCAACTTTCGACGCTTTACAACCCCTCTTTGCTTCTGCTACACAAACTCATTTAAAAAATGAGAATGCATAATAAAAAAGTGCCCAAAACAAAAACTAAAAATCAATTTTATCGTCAAAACGGCCAAAACTATGTGATAACAACAACAAAGAAGAGGGCAATAGATCGCATGTAATTAGTGTAAAAGATGATACCTCCTTATCCCAGAAATGCAGGCAAAAAGTATTAATTATCTTTATTTTAATGTGCCGTGTCTCCAGAATTCCCCGTCATTTGTAGCTCTTAATAAATTATGCTTTTTTTGTTATTTCCCCTAAACCTTGTTCCACCATACATTTATTATTCTTCTTCTATGTACCTTCAGGTTACTGGCAATCACAGCTCTCCATATTTACCTGTCCTTTGTTGCTCTCAATATCTTTTGTTTTTTGGGAGTTTTTTTTTTACATCTCTCGCCCTTTTCCGCCATCGACTTGCTCAAGCTCGCCAGGTAGGTTGTGCGTTGTTTTCCTCTCCACCTCTTGCCTACAATCTGTCCTTTGAGTATCAAAGAGAAGGAAAAGAACTAGAAGTCGGCCAAAGTCGAGTTGATGCGACGATCTGTCTCAACACCTCGGACCCACCTGGCCCAGAGATAGAAAATGGTGCAGGTCAACCATGAGAAGTTCCTCCAACAGGATGAGATTAGGATTTGGATTTGGATACGGTGAGCATTAATGAGTTTCTCTTTTCGACCCGTTCTCCTTTGAATTCGTATAAATTCCGCAGTGTTGATATAAACAACAATAGTAATAATGAAGATTGTATAGCTTCAGTTTTATGATAAATAACAACAAACATCAAATGAAGTAAAACAAGGAATAAGAAGATAATGGGAAAATGTGTTCAACTAAAACAATTTAAAAATTAAAAAAAATTCTTACAAGAAATATAAATGAACCTTTTTAAGCAAATGTTCAAATATAAAACGAGGTAAAAAAAAAGTCATAAACTTCATCGTGTTTCAAATAACACGAAATAAATATGAAGTGAAGAAGAGAAAGAATGTCGAAATATTCCTGCAATTAAAAATCGTCCTTCACCAAAATGAATGGATTCTATAGTCGTTTTCCATTCTCATATAGATCTCTTTTAGTCATGACTTCAAGTTTTGCAATCTATTATTATCTGAAGAGGCTGTTGAAAATCCAATTAATTTGGTAACTTTAAAAGCTTTGCCTAAAGCAGATGGACAATAGACAGCTTTACAGAATGAGAAGGGCCATTTTCTTACATAAATATACTCTAAAGTTTATTAAACTTAAAGTTTCTTTATCTTAAATTTTTGATTTCGTAAATCAATTTATTTATCGCTACTGTGTGGCAGGATTAGGATTACCATTATTTTTTTTATAAGTTTTCCGATATTTAATGATTTTAGATATTTAACGAGCGACACTTTTACAGTAAATCTAACATCTACGATTGCACTGGGTCGGGAGAATGCTCGTAGAATTTTTTAAGCGATTCTCAAAGAAAATATTTAGAGATATATTCAAAAGCATACGTGTCATTATGTTCTGCTATCTTTCGTTCCAACCAGATACATAGAATCACCTTCGGATGCAAACCAGTTTTTGGAAAAGTTGACGATGGTTCATACTGCATTTTATTTTTTGACTACATTTTTCATTGATCGTTTATTTAAAAATGGTTCGTTTTTGTGACGTTTGAACAGAGAATCGCTTCAGAACCTAGCGAAACCATTACGAACACTACTCAAGATTTATTGCTTGAAAATACAGCAAGTATGGCCATTACGAACAATATTCTCAGCACATATTTTCCTATGTGTACAGCATTTTTTTCCTTTCCAAAAAAAGAGAAAAAATGACGAAAATGCATCTCACTTTCCTCAATGTTGCTTTTTAGCGTAAAAAAATTAAATTCACAATACACACACGAACGGTATACAAAAAGACAGGTTTTAATGTTACCTTTCAGAATACGTATTTAAAAAAATGTTACCAGGAATTAAACCTCACTAGAAGGAACCAGATCAAGAGTCGTCTTACTCCTTACAAAAGACTGACCATGTCTACAGGGGTGTAGCCGTACTCGCCATGCTTGGCCAATTACAGGTTGTTGAGAGTTGGAGGCTTGAATTCAAATTTGTCGTTCTCCTAGTCCGGTTGCCACCCAAGGCTATAAGACACAGTCTCTCCTGCTATTGTACCCATAGCTGGAGGAAGTAGAGATGGATTCAAGCCTTTCACAGAATATGTATATATTTCATAAATTTCAGGTACGTGCCACATGAAAGCAAATTCAACCTCGGGAAAAACGCTACCAAATTTCGTTCCAACTCAATAAATCATATTTAACGATAAACTTTTCTATTAAATTAATACCTAGAGTTGTTGAGGGAGATTCCATTAACACTTTGATTTTAATAACTTTTTTTTAGAACCAAAAGGGAAATAGGTTTGGAGAATGGGAAGGAGCACTGTTTTGTATTAGGTTGGTGCAAAAATAATGTCGTTTTCTCACATGAATTTGAACGTTAAAAACGACATTATTTTTGCACCAACCTAATATTAAAATACTATTTAGCTTCAAGTTTATTCATCGGAAAGCTTTGATTCAATAAATATGTGGGTCAGTTGAAAAGTTCATAGCCTAACCAATAAACTCCCATGCAATGTGACTAAATGAGGTTTATTTTTATTGCGGTGCTCAAACTTCTTCCATTAGTGTTGCAGTGCTTGGCACCCATTGGTGAAGAAACCTTCATGTTGTTAAAAAAAAAGTCATTAACTGAAGATATGACGCCATCATTACTGCGATATTAGTTCCCTGCCAAGTATTTTTTTTCATGTTGGGGGACAGATGGTAGACAGATGGGGGCCAAATCAAGAGAATAGGGAGAATGATCAACTAGTTCAAACTTAGAGTCACGCACAGCAATCATTGAAACCAAGGACTAGAGAGCTGGAGCATTGTCCTGATGAAACAAGACCCCTTCCGTTAGTTTTCCTGGCCGTTTAGCCTTGATAGCTTTCCGTGACTGCCTCAGCAAGTTGGCATAGTACTCTCCATTGATGGTGTGTCTCAATAAACATGCCTTTTGCATAAAAGAAAACTGAGGCCATCACCTTCTTGGAGCTGTTGAGGAGAGTTGTTTTCACTGCATGGATTGTCTCTTTGTCTCTGGCTCTAAGTAATAAACCCAACACTCATCCTAGGTTAGGAAGCTTTCAGGGTAACCAGCTGGCCTCAAACAATGTCCGATTTCCCTGTGATGGGATCAGCCTGTGCGATTTTGATATAGGTGTAGACAGACGTGGAACACCCTGAGCAGAAACATTCGTCATGCCAAGTTCATTCTGCAGAATATTTTCAACTCTCTCACGGGATATGCTAAGAGCATTGACTTTTTCGTTTATTCTCAATCGCCCTGTCATTCATCGCCATGTGTTGAACACGATCAATGTTTTCCTCGATGGTGACGGTTGCAGCACATGCAAACCTAGGGTCATCTTCAAGAATCCCCACTTCTTCTCACAAGTTCAGCTGCCCACATTTACACGGTTGATCAAGCTGGAGCGTCATCCATTAATGTAGCAACCATATCAGCATGAATGTCCTTGGCGACTAAACGCTTTTTTCAGCAGCTACCTGATCAGACCACGATCTCAAATAGCACTATGTAACATAGTAAGTCTTTTTTAAACAGGTCGATATTAGTTTACCTGGAAAGAAACAATGCTGTTATTAATAAGAGTTGTAATTAATGCATGCAAGGTATCACAGCTCTAGCATCACTCCTTCATAATCAGCCTATGAGCTTTTCTGCCTACCATCGTGTTATTCTTTCTAGAATAATTTGAAGCTAATTTTATTTGCGCGTCGACATGTTTGGAGAAGTTATTGGTGATATGCGATTGTGTAATCTGGTCATATTTTATATGCCATAGAAAGAACAAGATGACAGAATTTTTCTTGCATTAAATGTTTATAGTTGAGGTCATCATTTACTTTAAATGCATGGCAGATATATACTTCAAGTATCTTTAATTCTATGATTAATAGTCAAAAGTGTTCGATTTTGTAATTCAAGCCCATTTCTTGTTGTTCAGCAACCATAATGAAATTTATTTTATTCTTTTTATTAATTCTGTCGATTAAGAGTTCTGGAGAAGATTCTTTGCAAAAACCGAAAGGATTGTTTCTTGTACCAGAAGAACAAGCTTTCTTACTTGGAGTAAAAATATGTATTGATGGTACACCAAAATTCTTGTTCTTACGAGTGTCAAATTCTCAATACCTTTTCCCTCATTATACGTCCCAGAAGTTACTACTGTCTCTTTCTGAATATTAGTAGCATTTTTACTTCCTATGGTTTACACTTCCTCTTTATCAGTATGACCTTAGTTCTTACGAGTGTCAAACTCTCAACGTCTTCTTCCTTCATCACACGTCCCCAAAATTTAATCAGTCTCTTTCTGATTGTTTGTAGCATTTTCTTTTTACTTCTTATGGTTTACTCTTCCTCTGTATCATGATGACATTTGTTTTTACGAGTGTCAAATTCTTAACGCCTTTTCCCTCATCATATGTCGCAAAAGTTTCATCCCTCCCTTTCTGTTTGTCACACAGTTCTAGCCACCTTGATAGTCAGCCTATGAACTTTTCAACTCGCCCTCATTTGTCTAGTGTATCCTAGGATTACAATGATATGTAACTGTCACAAATTCGCAGAGCTGTACGTTCAAATAGCCGCAAATCCTGACTTCCACCTCGTCGGCTTCCTCCTCTCTTGTTCATTGCCACTGACATTATACACGTTCGAAGGTAGGTACACTAATCAATAGCCAGCACATACACGTTATTCCATCAACCGTTTTCCGTAAGCCCTCGGGATTTTTTAAGGTAAGTGGATTTATGCTGCACGTGATTTTTTTCCATAATTATCACGAGAATTAATGACTTTAGATATTCAACTAGTTACACTTTTCAAAGACACTTGGCATCTCTAATGCAACATCCGACACCACCAAAACCAAGCTTGTAACATTTTATTATCTCAGTGACGATACTGAATTTTCTTCTGTAATGCTAAGCGTTGTACTCTCAATTAGGTTTCTTGTTTTGAATGCCTGTTGGGGCTCAAGTTCACCTCAGACCTCAAGTGGAATCCATATAGACAATCTATCGATAAAGATGCTGGAAAAGCGAATGGTTCCTTCTACTGCCTCAGAAAGTACCAGACCCTGCCTGAAAAGCTTTATCTTCTTAAAGGTCAGATCAAACCAAAATAAATTGCTATTATATTCTATATGTTATATTCTGTATGGAATCTTCACTTCCCACCCTTGGAAAAGTTCAAATGCGTTTACTCGGCCTTCTGTGTGATGAATTATTTTCAGTCCTGCAATCCCTTTCCAAAAAGGGCGCAAGCTTATCGCTACTCTATCGCTAATTTTATGGCAAAGGTTCAGACGAGCTTTTCTTTATTTCCACTAGCTCACACTTTTACAGCTAAGACCCGCTATGCCATCGATACACGGTCAAAATATTCTCACTCCTTTCGTATTCCCGTCAGGTATCTTCTTTTCGACAACCTCTACTTTGTAGAACAGATTTCCGAGAGAAAGCTCCAACTGATAACTATAATCTTAATCTTTAAAGTTTAAGGTCAACCATTATCTACCTTACATCAATCAGTCAGCTTAGGCGATCGTGTATCTTTCGATACGACGACTGACGAGGCAGATTTTTCCCGCAGTAGATTGCCATTTCTTTCTGCGGTACACTAGTTGACATCAAAGGCGATAGAACCCGGTCTATTTACCCATAGCTCGGGGGGATTCCTTTCCCAAGAGTATTAGCATGTAAATGGATTTGACTTGAATTCGAACTCGGCTCTCCGATTCCTCAAACCGAGACGCTATCAATTACTCCACCGTGCCTATCATATGAAGGGAGTAAGTGCATATCCTATGCACTTACTCCCTTCACTTATGTTCATACTACAATTTCATTCAGTAACCCTCTACCTTGAATGGCTTTTGGGCCTTGTGTTGGGTGAACGCTTAGTATTCGATTCTAGCAGGGCATGAACCCTACACTAATCAGGTTGAAACTGAATTAAGCATGTAGAAAACATGTTGCAGACCTCACTAATTTTCTTGCAGACACACTCTACTCAATTATGGACCACCCTGGACCACCCTGGAAAGATATACACACACAACAACTGCAACATCTAGAAAACTTCATGGCGCGTTGCGTAGCCGTCGTTATTTAGTTGAAGGAAGGAGCTATATGGTATTAGATCAGTCAGTTCTGTGCCATACGTGATACACGCTTAGGCGATCATGCATCTTTCGATACATGACTCACGAGGCTGCCATTTCTTTCTGTGGTAGACCAGTATAGAACCCGGTCTGTCCTGGGAGGAGGGGAGAAGAAAAAGAAGATTAATACCTTTCCCAAGGGTATTAGCACGTAAGTGAATGTAATGGATTCGACTGGAATTTGAACTCGGCTCTCCGATTCCTCAAACCGAGCCGCTATCCATTTCTCCACCGTGACTACATCTATCCTACATATCCTATGCACTTACTCCCTTCACTTATGTTCATACTACAATTTCATTCAGTAATCCTCTACCTTGAATGGCTTTTGGGGCCTTATGTTGGGTGAATGCCTAGTATTCGATTCTGAAACACATCAGTTATTTTAAAAGACTTCTTTCAGCTGAAATCAATGCATTACAAATTTTTATTTAAAACTATACCCACGAAAATTATCCACAAAGGAAATTATTTCTTGAGTTGATAATCCGGGGAGCTCTCGGCCTGTTCAACAGGTCAGGCGTATTGCTAAAAAAAAACAGATATTTTTTTTTTATCAAATGAGATAAGAATGTTATCTGAAAAAAAAATCGGATGTCGAGAGGAAATGGAAGAAATACACATCAACCCATCCTGGCGTCATCAATAACTATAATTCTTTTTTTTTAATTTCCGCCCCTCCCACACTCGCCTCCCACACTCGCCTCCCACGTGATTCCAGACAACTGCTCCTCACCTCTTCTTCTTCTTCTTCTTCTTCTTCTTCTTCTTCTCCAGAACATAGAGAGTTAAACATAATTAAAAACTCTAACCTTTCTTCCAGTGACGCATTATCTATCACTATATTTCAGTTCAGAATCTCGATCCACTGGTGAATGCACGGAAAGTACGAATATGACATATTTGAGAAGGATTTGTCACGTCTTTCCTTTCCAATCTTGATATACTTTATAATTTAAAAACGTATCCGCGTCCTTGTGGGTGACGAATTATTTTCCACCCTACAACCCCTTTACCTCAGACAAAATATCGCAAGCTTCTCGTTGCTCTATCGCTAATTCTTTAGTTTCTTCCTAGTTACACGTATTATTCATTTTAGTCGCTGCCGCTGTTATAAAGTTCGTATAACGCTCGTAGTTCCGAAAATAATATTGTAAGGAAAGACTGGAATAAAAGGTTGAGTAAAGAACAGGTTTAATCACACGAGACATGGATTAATAATACGGTAATAAAGAATACCGTAGTTCAGTGAGGCAAATCGTACGACTCAACGTTACACTTTGCGACACATTTTGCGTCGGCCATTCCTTTTTTTTTTTTTTTTAGCAAATCACCCCAAACAAGGCGGGAGTGCCACTAGTACGCAATAGGCTACAGAGGGTGGAAGTAAGGGAAAAACCGAGATGCCAACCTAGTAGCACACTTAAATTCATGCAGTCTGGGCACCAATAAAAAATAGCTCGTCACAGCAGATGCCATGAAAATATTTATATAAAAAAACACATTACGTCGGTGAGAACGTGACTGGAGACGAAACCCCAAGTTACGACCGCTCACATTGCATATCCGTCTTTGGAGATTGTCGAGAACCACGAGATGAACGGCGGAGGAACCAGACCATATATGGCAACAGTATACCACGCGTGGACGAATGGTAAATTTGTAGATGTGAAGGATGGACTCAGACGAGAAAAAACTTCTGGCGTGACACAGATAACCAGCTTTCCTTGCGGGAGATACAGCTATTGATTCAATGTAGTTGTCCCATCGCATTTCATTTGAGAACGAGAGACTAAAAACGGCGCAGTGAGGCGCTCTCGTGAAGTTCAGCATCAACAATGCTGATAGGAGGTAGGGACGTTTCTCTATTGGGATTAAATGACAACAGTTTCGTTTTGGATGCATTAAAATTCACAAGGTATATGAGCAAACATTCTACTCAAAGCCGATAGGCGAGTCCATATTCAACGATTAGTTTCGAGAGGGTTGGTCGCCTTTCTACACAACAATGTTGCAATAACAAGCATAATTTTTTTAAGCAACTCACCCCAAGAAACGCGGGGGTGTCACTAGCACACAAGGGGTTTATAGTGAGTGAGAGTCAGAGTAAAGAAAAGTGTTTGGGAAAAGGATAAAGAGGAGGACGGGGATCAATGTCAAAGCATCAGAAGATGTCGATTGATATTACATTTGAATATTTGAAAATTATAGCTATCAGGGAATCAAGTGATGAGAATGGAGTTCCACCGACGGGAGATGCGAGATAAGAAGCCCTTGGAGTAGAAGAGATGGCTACATTTAGCGGTTTCGATAGTGAAAAGGTGGGACCGATTGCCAACCTAGTAGCACGCTTAAATTCATGCATTTTGGGAACCGGTGAAAGTAGCTCGTCACAGCAGATGCCATGGAAGTACTTGTAGAAATGATAGAGGGGAGCCACAGCACGTCTGTGAGAAAGTGACTGTAGACGGGATGCCAGATCAGAACCAACCACGTTGTATATCCGTCTTTGAATTTTGTCTAGGACCTCGAGATGAACAGCGGCTACACCAGACCATATATGGCCGCAGTATTCCATACAAGGACGAATGGTTGATTTTTAGATTTGAAGCATAGACTCAGGTGAGAAAAACCTTCTGGCGCGACACAGAAAACCAAATTTCCTTTCGGTAGATGAAGCTATAGATTCAATGTAGTTGTTCCACTTCAGGTCAATGAGACCAAGCAGGCGCAGAGAGGTGCTCGCATGGAGTTGGACATCAGCCATCCTGATGGGAGGTAGGGAGTTTTCTCTATGGTCTGTAACTAGAGTAGTTTCGTTTTAGAGGCATTAAGGTTTACAAGCCATTTCCTGCCCAGTCAACCACAGATTGGAGGTCCTCCTCGAGGCCTACGGCTAGGTTAGTTTTGTCAACGATGTCGAATGGAGGTCATTATTTAAAAATGTAAGTGGGTACAAATGAAAGGATTAAACATCTCAAAGTTTTCTATTTCGCTAATGCAGACGTTAAACACATGAGATTTATTAGGTTGGTGCAAAAATAATGTCGTTTTTGACGTTCAACTTCATGTGAGAAAACGACATTATTTTTGCACCAACCTAATATATCAATTCCTCTATCTTCCCTTTCTTTCTTTATTTTCTTTTTTTCTTTTTCCCTTAAACCGAACAGCGCTTTTGATATATATCTTTCCTTCCGTCTATCCTCGCAATCGATCAGACATAGCCCATCCTTTTATCTGAAACATGCGCGAAGGAGGGAAACTAGTTATAACAAGTCGAACACATTCAGATATTGCAAACTTCGCAGCAACAAATGGTTTCTTTGAGATCGTCTGGCAGACTCCATGGTTCAGACAAATCTTTTCAGAGAGCTTATGAGTTGTTCAACGAACGTCATCATGATTGATGTCATTTTCTTTTTCTCATTTTCTGGCATTTCGCTGCTGGTTAATTAATGTGAACAATCGTCATCTTTAACCAACACTCGATCAACCTTGAAATACGCCTGCCACTCAAAAACCTGTGTTTGTTCTAACTAGAGTTCACCCAAGGCGTAATAAAATATTTGGACAACCTCGGTAACAATTTTATCTAACTTCACGCAAAATACGACGCAGACATGTTGCTCGACTCGTAAAGATTGCAGAGCCGTTCCACAATGTTAATATAAACAGCAATAGTACAACGAAGTAAAAATAGAAATAAAATATGTGTAAAAATTAAGAATGTATCAAAGTGAAGAAGACAACAATAATAAAATTGAGTAAAACCACTAATCAAATAATAATAATAATGAAGATTGTATAGCTCCAGCGTTATAATAAGTAACGACAAAAATAAACTGAAGTAAAACTAGGAATAAGAAAACAATCGAAAAATGTCTTCAACTAAAAAATTTAAAAATGAAACGACATTTCTTACAAAAAATAAATGAGCCTCCTTAAGCAAATATTTAAATATGAAATGAGGTAAAAAGAAAATCATAAATTTTACTGTGGTTTAAATCACATGAAATAAATATGAAGTGAAGACGTGAAAGGAAGACGAAGAATTCCTGCAATTAAAATCAAATTTAAATTTTCTTTAAGTGTTTTGAATTATTAAGCATTTTACAATATGCTGACTGAGCCTTCATCAGCGCAATATAATTTTTCTTAGACTTTTATCTTTTTTTCCCAGTTGTAATTTAGAATCTTTTAAAATAAAATCTACGCTCTCAATTAATTATCACAGTAGCACATTAAGTACCTGGAACGATTTCATATTTACAACTATACAATTTGAAAAAAACTAGTACTGATATTTTAAACTCTTTGTTACTTATAACGTATAAATGCATTTCTACTGAGTAAATACCGTCGTTGAATAGACACTTCGACGTGGTGTAATAGCAAGCTTGTACTAGCTAGAGTAATTACGGTTGCTCCATTTATTCGGCCTTGTGCCTCATTTAAACTACGCCTAGAAAATCAGCATAACGTTATAGAATTTGGTCCTATACTGTTGATTTTTTGTGCGGGTTCACTATTCCTCCCATAGTTGGGACCCTAACAATTGCTACTGTCCCTCCACAATCAAGAAGTGCGAGAGAAGAACCTGTTAGCATAGAACTTACGGCTACTCCTAACCATTTCAACTGTAAGGTGATGAAATCTTGCTGTCATTCTAATACTGCGCTTAAAACTTTTATAACATCTAGGTACCAAATACGAAAGCTAATCAGAATAACTATCATGAAAATATCTATAGAAAAGGCACAGAGAAGCTATATTAAGGCGCCGGGAAAGTGGCTGTAGCTGAGATACCACATCAGGTCCAATAACATTGCAGATTCTTCTTTGTGTTTTATAAATGTTGTACCTATAAATGGTTACTGAATGAGGAATAACCTAAAAGGAGGTTGGAAAAAATGGTAATCTTTATAATATCAACAAAATACAATACTCGCCAGCGCCGTGAAGTAGGTAAACTACTGCCAGTGGTGGACTATTTAGACAGCCTATTACCCGCAACCTATTTATGAGGATTCAGACATACCTATCAGTGTTCATAGGTACGGTATATAACAATTACTATGCTTTTTAGGCGAACTGAACCTAAAAAGAATTACACGTTCTTGTCTTGTAAACGTATAAAATTCATATTTACGCCCTGAAGATATATGGCACATAAAAGAAGAAGTATCACTAAAACCATTATTATCTAAAAGAAACATTCTTACAATGTAAATATTCCCTGACTTTAAATAACCTGCAAAGGGTTTATAAGCCATACAAAACAGAAGAATCAATAAAAATAATAGCACTTGTGTCAATAGAATGTTTTTAAAAGCTCCTCGTGACACAGCGACTTTCAGAAATGACAAGTCTGTAAAGGCTAATGGATTCTACCCAAACAATCTCTGTACCACTAGGAGCAATAGTTTATGGCAGGGGAGATTACTAGAAAATGTTACTGAATGAGGAATAACCAAAACGGAGGTTGGAAATGAAATGGTAATATTTATAACATCAACAAAATACAATACACGAAGGCGGCGTCAAATGGTAGTGGTGGACTACATGGACAGCATATTACCCCTACTTGCAATAGTGTCCATTAGTGTTCATAGGTACGGTATATAACAATGAAGAATCTCTAAATACATAGCAGAAAAAAACATACCAGATGCGACAACAATATTCAGTGCATGGTAGACTTATAAATAAGAGCTCTTTTAGAGTAATTCATTTGAGCAGCCCTTACGGTCAAACTGGGTTTCTGGGGCAAAACGGATGCGTATTTGAGTCTCAACTAGCTTCCGGACCTATTGATTACTGACGGAATAAGTAGTTGCAGTATAAAGAAACCTAAATAAACATCAAAGAAATACTAATTGAAACTTAACTATCTATAACAAACACTACAATCGCACCGGTCTGGGAGGCGCACTTGCTAGCTAATAATGGTCATGATAAGTACCTTTAAGATCCTGAAATTTAAGAAGTAAGTAGATCCACGGATAGAGTCCTAGGTGCACCTACATTAGTACAAAAAATCTAAAACTGTGGCCATTAAGGACTAATTTCATTTCAGGACACTTTAAAACCCTTTCGAGATGCCAAAGTTTCACAAAACTTACTAAGGTTTGATAGACTCTTTCAGAAATAATAGTACATTATCAGTTTGTTTTTGTTTTTTTTAATCGGTATCACACCAAGCAAGGTAGTACAGCCACTAACTCGCAAGGGGTTAGACAAATGGAGGAATTAGGAGCAGAAACATTACTAATGAGTAGAAAGAGAAAAGAGTAATCAGGAAGACAGTATATAGCAATTGGCATTGCATTTAAATTTTTGCAGATTAACGTTGGCTGGAAAGCATAGTGCCATAAGCAAGGAGTGCGAGAAAAAACTGTTAGCATAGAATTTACGGCTACATCACGCCAGCTCAGTTGTAGCGAGTCTAGTATTTCGCTTAAATTTATACAGTCTAGGTACCATAGCGAACAGCTCATAAGAACAATTACCATGAAAATATTTATAAAGAAGCAACATTATGGCGGTCGGCAAATGACTGGAGCCAGATCAGGACCAATAATATTGCTGATTCTTCTCTGGATCTTATCAAAGAGCTCCGGGTAAATAGAAGGGGCACTGGACCATATATGGTAGCAATATTCTACACATAGACGAATGGTAAACTTATAGATATGCAAGATATATTCCGGAGAGAAAGATTGTCTCGCATGACACTGTGAATCGACTTTTTTAGCTGCTAATCTAACAATGAATTTAATTTAGTGTTTCAACTTCATGTCAGTTGAGAACGTTAGCCCGAGAAGGCGCAATGACTCACTAGAGAAGCGAAAGCCATATTGCTTGTGTTAAAGAAGACCCTGGGGCACCTCAAGGCGGTGTGATGGTTAGCAAGCTTGTCTCGCTAGAATAATTACGACTGAGTAGAGTGTTCGATCTTCAATGGGTGCCCCACACTTGGAAAATCACCTTAAAGAAGTCACTGCGATGTGAGATGCTTAACCAATTTGGAGTTAATAGTTCTTAATCCGTGATTTCTTTTACAGCCTTATCTTTCTTCAGAGATAAGTTTCTCTTACACCTTATTCGTCACCTAAGGATCAGGATTTTATCAAGCAAAGCACATTGCATTTCCAGGGATTGATTTTGCTTTCATAGTATCAATACTTTCCTTTTTGATTGGTAGGTAATTGAAAAAAAAATAAAAGCAATGTTTAAGTTTTCCTCATTTATTTTTTGCATTAAAAGATTGCGTCCTAGTCGTTCTTGTCCTTGTTAAATAGCCTGGAAAATGTTCAGCATTGAACAATATACGCGTTGCTTTAATATCAATGTCGGAATGTTTGACGAGACTTGGACGGAAGCCAATGATTATTGCGATGACGAAAGTGCTGGAAAATTGGCTGGGTGAGACATCCGTATAATGCTCTTTCATTTTGTAATGTCCTTTCAGTAGGGCATCGATTTTACGATTATTCACAGAGGCAGCTGTTTATTATACACTATGTCAGGCTGTTGTTTTGTTTTGATGCAAGTCAATGTTTACACAATACAACTCTTACTAACCAGCCGATGTTGACGCATTTAGGATATATTTATGGACAATATATCGTACCAGCTTCAGATTATAAAACACTCCGTTAAATAGAAAAACCCTTTATGAAGTCGTCAAAAAACATATTTTAGTTCAGTGGGACGCGTTTATATATGAAACAGCCATTTGGATAAAATAAATAAATAAATAAATAGATAAAATAAAATAAAGCAACATTCTCTAGACACTTCACGATATATCATGGTGCCAAAAGCTATCTTTCGCTGTAACTGACCAGACGATGTGCGTACATGAATGCCATCATCCGCTTTGAAATAGTTACCCCACCCTACCTCGGCTTGACCTCTTTTCGAAGGTGACTGATATGTAGATAAGAATTAACTATTAGACCACCTAAGCAAAATGGCCGCCACAGCCGTTTCCATAGTAATTAATTTTGCGGACGAACATGCTTATAAAGATGCGTAAATTTCAAGATTGGTTATTCCTAAATTTTCGCTTGAGGATGAAACAGGGCTTGATACCTTAATTCAATTTAATTTTAATAATTATATTGAGAGTTTCGGCTCTCGTTTTTGAAACATGAGAACTCCTATGTAGCGAAGGAATCATATTTTTTTTAAATAATTATAATTTAAGCTCTACATCTGTATGGAGCACTGTTTTTAAAAAATAAAAACAAAAATACTAAAGAACTCCGGATTATTTACCTAACATGTTCATTCGTATTTTTCTACATACCCTCACACACACACACACACACACACAGACACACACACACACACACATATATATATATATATATATATATATATATATATATATATATATATATATATACACTGTTAATCATTAAAATGGAATACAGTTCTGCCAAATTCCGGCTAACGTTGATTTTTTTTAATACAGTTCTCAATATCCATTTGATAGAGTACCTACCGCCGGCGTATATTAAAGAACGACACAAACAATTGAACTTATTCTGAGCGTGTGGAGATCGGTTTATTGCCATTTAAATTTTAGTAACGCACTTGCTTGGTACGTTTTCAGTAATATATATATATATATATATATATATATATATTTATATATATATATATATATATATATATCGATTTACTAAGAGTAGCTTAGATGTGCCACAAGGTGGGAAGTATAGAGCACCGATTGAAGTAATATATATATATATATATATATATATATATATATATATATATATATATATATATATCTTTAATAACCCGTTGGCATGTAATCCAACTGAATCCTAATAATATACAATATTAAAACGAATCCACAAAAAGAGCTCAATGTTTACTATAAATTATTATAACAGAGCAAATAAATTACATTAAATTGTAATTTAATATATATAGTTAGAGCGGATAGGGGATAGTAATCGTGGCTCGTGTTGGCACAGTTCTATGGGTAAGGGAAACTCGGATGAGTTCCACCACGGAATATGTGATCGAGCGGCGCTATAACGAGTCTAATTCGTTACCCATTCCGATACTGAGGCCCTTTGGTATGACGTTTACCTCATATCGTAACGGGTCGAGTTTCAATTCTCGATAGTGGATGCGCACTGCTGGTGTGTCCCAAATATAGGGCGATACGGCCGTCCGAGTGCTTTCTGTTGAGGTTTCTTTTCTTCTTTTTGACGCGATGAATTTAATAATTTCTATCACTTGTATATATACATATATATATATATATATATAAAGGGAGAAAGATTAATTCAAAAGTGGACATTCGTATTTGACAATTATCGCTCCATTTTTATTTTTGTTTTAAACTCTGTGCGTTACATGTAAAAGTCTGCGCATTCGAGGAATCAGAATAAAGAAAATAGAAGGGGATTGAACAGGATTCTTAATTTGCAATGTGTGTGTGTGAGTTTTTCCGCGCGCATTATTATTATTATTATTATTATTATTAAATATAATCCTTCAATTTCCCATTTTTTAACCGCAAAGTTTTCAGAGTATAACACGCTAACCTTGGAAATCTAATCTGTGTTTGTCGGTCGATGTTGAGGCAACGATTAACAAATTAGTTCCACAAGCAGATGCTACTGTATCGTGGGTGCAATTCTTAAGAATGCTCCCACAATGTGGCATTTTGTCAGATAATCTAAGTATATATTTTGGTATCGAGCACTTATCAAGCTAGCTGCGCAGAGCATTTAAACAAATCATCAGTTTAATACTCACCTGTTGCTCCAGACTAAGCCACACTTAGTAAATAACCATACACTGAGGACTTTGAACGGCGGCAGCAACAACGAAAATGGAGAGCACTTTAACTTGAAGAGAAAATAATGTCATAATAAAGATGTTTACTCTGTACACTACTTCAAGCAAAAGGCGAGAAACGAAACCCTCACCAATATTTGAAAGAGCTATAACTATTACCGTACTTGAGAAACCTATTTTCCTGAAAAAATTAATTTTAATAAAAAGATTTTATAAATTCCAGCCGAAAGTAGTACTGGCTGCTCGGTCTATGGATGCCAAATGTTTCCTTATAAGGAAACGGCTAATATTGCCCTTATTATAAAAGCTGAATAATTACTGCGAAGGGTGCGTTAATTTGGATTAAGGTTCAGCAAATTCGTGTCACACGTGAAAATGATTTTATAAGTATATAAATGATAATTATGTACATTCTAAAACGATATGAGGCATATTTACGAAAAAGCCATTCGGTTTCACAATACAATGTTGGACTGACAGAATATCTGTCTTCCTAATATAAGTCTGCTTTGTGAATGAGATGGTCGCTTCTTTCCCACCATTGCCTATGGCCAATTTTTGGACATTGTGTTACAAAAGTTGATTCTGTTAAGGCGACATGTTTATTCTAAAGAAAGGGTGCAACACAGTCTTCCTATTTCTTCTTATTTGACCTCGTTTTGGACTAAACTAACCTCAGAAATTATCTATAAATTCTACCACTACTCTCCCGACCGACCTGACCGGCTGTTTAATTTTCTTCCAAGCCACCCGCTTTTATTCCAGACACCCAATTTATTTTGTTTTTACACTTTTTGACAATCTATCTCTTTATTTCACGGTATCTTATTCCAGTTCCTTTTCTCTTTCCTCTTGTTCCGAAAACAAATTAATCTTGAATGAATTTTCGAACTCATTCATTCCAGCTTGCCATTCTAAAGCAGTAAACAAGAAAAGGTTAATTTCTTTTACAGGGTCAAAGATTTTAAATACTAAGGCGGCGGGATTTTTCCAACAAAGAATTTAATTTGCTAATCGTAGATATTCAGAAATACTAATTCATTTTCTGATTAGATTACTATAGATTGCAGCAAGGTTTCATCATCTCACAGTTGAACGGGTTAGATGTGACCTTAAGTTCTATGATAACGTTTTTTCTCTCGAATTTCTGGTTAAGTGAACTCTCTTCCAGCTTCTTTCTTCGCAGTCAAGATTGATCTTCAAAAATTTAAATGCAATGTCAATCATTATCTTCTGTTTTCTTACTCCCTGTTCATTTATTGTTCTCATTCCTTAATAATGTTTTCTTTTCTCATATTCGCTAACATTCAGTAACCCCTTGCGTCTTAGTGGATTTCTTTCCTTGCTTGGAGTGAAATTATATTATAAAACATTAAAAAAATATATACAGATACTGCCAAAAAGATTTCGGAAAATAACGCGCTTTCATCAACCTGCACATTGAGCCGAACAATTCATAAACATTAAAAATTGATAACGATTGGGTTAGGTTGTACAATATTTTTTCGGGTTTATTTAATATTAAAATCAACACTGCCTTGCTTGGAGTGAAATTTAAATGTTTTTTATTTGTTCTATGTTTTGTTTTTTAAATACAGATATTGACAAAAAGCAATTTAAAAAATAGATTAAGAGATTTTGTTTCCTTCGATGAAAAAGACAAGTTTATTCCAAATGTTCTTTTTCTGTTTAAACATTCATTTCTTTAAGGAATTCGTCTAGCCTTTACGGTATTGGTCTGGTCTTTAAGGAATTGGTCTAGGTTTTTTGTTTTTGTTTTTTCTGTAATTTCTATTTATTTAATAATTCCTTTCGAATCTGTCACTTCACACTTGTTGTAGTGACTGTGGCGATCTGGACACGCCATTCCGTTGGAATTTGGGAAGGCTGCTCATCATGTAAAGGAAATTGGCGCCCATTTACGTGCAGGTTTTTATTGATGAGCTTGCAAAGAATCCAAATACCAAAGAATGGGAAAGAGTCGAAAAGAGGGAGAGTGAACGCCAGGAAGAGAAGCAAAATATAAGAGAGATATGTCGAAGCAGGTTGAATACGTTGTGAATAGAAGAAAAGGTGGGGGAGGGGACTTTAATTGGAGGGGGAGGAGAAGAAGAAGAGAGGCTGAAAGAACTGAAGGAAGAGATAAGAACAGGTTGAGACAAGGAGAATAGAAAACATGAATGGCGGATGCGTCGTAAAAAGATAGATAGGAGGAGGAGAGCAAATGAAACTAAGGTCGGGTTAGGTAAAGGCCGAAAAGAAGGAAGGGGAAGGATTCTGGTGGGAGGAGTAGGAGAGGAAGTAAATGGAACAAGAAAAAGGACAAGGGGAGGTTGGAGCGATATGCATATAAGAAAAAAATGGAGGAGGAGGATATTAAAAGGAGGAAGAGAAGTCGTTTCGAAATAATAGAAGAAAGAAGAGAGAGTTAGAATACGAGAGGCAATTTAAGTAAAGGGAAGAATGTATAAGGGAGAAAGAGAATAATTGCTAGTAGGGAAAAGAGAGTGAAAATTCTGAAACAAAATGGGAGGTGCTGGATGAGGAGAAGAGAATGTAAAAGTGGTAGGAGAGAGAAACGGCATAGAAATTTATGAGATGAATAGGAATTAATTATTGATTACAGCTAAATATTTACGAAAGAGAATTTAGTCTGGTACAGAGCCGCAAAATGGGAGCACCCAATGAATATCGAGCTTACCGTCGAAGGATTGTGTATGAAATGACTCTGTCAATGAACTGTCATATATATATATATATATATATATATATATATATATATATATAGATAGATAGATAGATAGATATAGATATAGATATATAACAAAAATTGTTTTTCGGCCAGAAAAACTTTTAAACCGGGTATTTCTGGAAAATAACTATATTTAAATTATGACATAAGGATCTATTTGTCAAATAAAGTCAAGTCACAGTATATGTCAGAATAGAAAATTATTGTTTTTTTTTTAATTATTGATCCAATCTTTAATATAAATACAATGTCAAATCAAGTCATATCACTGTTTATTTAGAATGGGATTTTTTTAAAACTTGTTTTTTCAAGATGGTTTCCAATTCATGATATAAACACAATGTCAAGTCAAGTCAGGATATTTGTCAAAATCGAAAAAATTGTTTTTTTTATAACCAATTCATAATTTAAAAACAATATCGAATCTAGTCACTGTATTAGTCAGAATCGAAAACGTATTTTAAACTGTTTTAAGAGGGTTTTCAATTCATAATATAAATTCAATGTCGTATCTAGTCATTTCATTATATAATAATACATTTTTCCAGCGTTCTTACATTTTTCCGATTGGTGGGATGAGGGATTACAAAAACTGTCCATATCGCCCGTTGTCCCAAGCGTTTTCGGTCACTTCTTTAACCATTTTCAAAGAGTTTTTGTTTTTGGTTTCCTTTCATGTTTTGACTGCGTGAGATGTATTATTATGTAAGAACGCTGGAAAACGCTAAAAGGACGACTGCTGCCCAAACACACACACACTATATATATATATATATATATATATATATATATATATATATATATATACAAGTGTGGGATTGGTATATACGGAGTAAATTCCAATAACCAACAATTATTATTCTTTAAAGAGTGCTCAATACAGAGTAGAGCAGATATAATCATTCATTTAAATATTATAACATAAATATGTTATAAAATCACTACAAAAATAGCTATTTCGTTTCAACACTCCCAGTGTCTTATCAAGTGATGATGCTGAATGTAGAATAAATGGTTTTAAAAAGATCCAAATTCATTAACGGTCCTTCGCTAGTGGTAAACGCTGTAACATAAGTCAGAATGACCAATCAAAACGCAAGTATATGGTGATTCAAAAAACCTGACCACGAAGCAATGGGGGGTGTGATTTTATAACATATTTATGTTATATTTAAATAAATGATTATACATATATACATATATATATATATATATATATATATATATATATATATAGAGAGAGAGAGAGAGAGAGAGAGAGAGAGAGAGAGAGAGAGAGAGAGTTAAATTAAGGAACAGACAACTTTAAACGTTCATAGGATTATAGTTTATTTCCCCAGGAACGGGATTTTCGTCCTGGTTCATCGGATCCCATTGCCAAACCTTCGAGGAACCAGGACGAAAATGCCGTTCTTGGGGAAATAAACTATAATCCTATGAACCCTAAAATTTGTCTCTTTCTTAATTTAACTAATATTTGCTCTATTTTTACATTGAGCTTTCGGGATTATTCATACAGATTACCAAATACTTCTTTAATTAACTCTCTCTCTCTCTCTCTCTCTATCTCTCTCTCTTCATATATATATATATATATATATATATATATATATATATATATATGCAAGTTTCATTAAAAACGACAGACAAGGTACAACGTGCTAACCGTATTTAGAAATTAAAAAACACCACTACTACACACTAAGATATATACATAATGCACACACTCAATTAAGCTGAAAAATCAAATCATCCTTGATAATGGCTAAAGATATAGCCAAAAGCGCTCGGAAAAATAAAATATTTGGACAGTTCTTACACACCCTTTGTCCAGCAAAGAAAGCTCTTGTTCGTACACAAGAAAAATTAAATAAAAAACTTAACCGTAGTACCTTGTCTGTCGTTTTTAATGAAACTTGCATAAAAGAAGGATTGCTGCCTAAATATACAACTATATATATATATATACACACACACACACACACACACACACACACACACACACACACATATATATATATATATATATATATATATATATATATATATATATATATATATATATATATATATTGATAGTAACATTTCTATATATACATTTTAATAGTAACATTTCCATATATATATATTTTGTTAGCAAAATTTCTACAAAACAAATTTTATTAAATTCAAATGACAGGAGCTGTCTCCTTATTCTTATTATATCATTCCAATTTTAAAAAAATAAACTGTTGCACTTTCGGATAAAATTTGTGGATGAATTATCCAAAGTTCCGGTTTTCTCGAAGAATTTCCGTCAATATCATTGGACAGTATCTCCGCAAATATTATCACAAATGAACTTGCACTGAGTGAAAAGCGACTGACTAGTCCATAATTTGAACTCGGCTACCCAATTTAATAGCCACATCATCTAATAATTCATCTTGACAGATTTTGGTAAGAAGAAATTATTCCCGCTAGAATATTAATTACTCGCTTTCATAACTAATAATGCTATCATAAGTTCAAGAATGAAAAAAAAAGCTATGATGTTCATATTTCAATAATATTTAATTTATGAATATTCAGCGGGGATCCTTACAAGTTTCAAAGCAAAGTACATCTTGACTTTTTTTTTATTTGAGGAGATGGGAAAACGATATATACATTTTATATATATTATGAAATGGACAAAGTTCGACAATTATTTAAAGACATTTTTATGTTTAACATTCTTTTTATAGATACAAGTATTTAAGTAAATGCTCTGTTTATAATAAACAGTATTAAATAACATTTACCGGCCTGAATGTCCGAGAATTTTTCATAAATAAATGTTATTAATCACTGTTTATTATAAAACAGAACATTTACTTAAATACTTGTATCTATAAAAAGAATGTTAAACATAAAAATGTCTTTAAATAATTGTCGGACTTTGTCCATTTCATAATGTGTGACGTCATTTGTTTACATTTGATACTCCATGAGCAGTTATGAATGTACGTGAAAGATTCATGTAAGATTAAAGATCCTCTGTGACCGAATCGGTTAAAAAGGCACGTCAGGCTATATGACGGTTCTGTATAGGATACAGATTCGAATCCTGTCGAAGGACGAATTTTTTTTATGAAGATTTCTCGGATATTCAGGCCGGTAAATGTTATTTAATACTGTTTATTATAAAACAGAGCATTTGCTTAAATACTTGTATCTATAAAAAGAACGTTAAACATATTATAAATGTCTTTAAATAAATTGTCGGACTATGTCCAATTCTAAAATATATGACGTCATTTGTTTACATTTGATACGCTAGAGCAGATATGAATAGAAGAGATTCATGGAAGATTTAAGTTTAAAGATAGTAAAATCGACCTTTCTAATCAGACGCTCATCTGTGGCCGAACGGTTAAGGCACATCACGCGAAATGATGGTTCCGTATAGGATACAGGTTCGATTCCTGTCGGAGAACGAAAATTTTCTATGAAAATTTCTCGGACATTCAGGCCGGTAAATGTTATTTAATACTGTTTATTACAAAACAGAGCATTTACTTAAATACTTGTATCTATAAAAAGAATGTTAAACATAAAAATGTATTTAAATTTTTTTTATATATATAGAACGATTTTATAGGGAAAAAACTATGACAAACTAGAAAAGGTTTTCGTGTGACACGTTTCGTCCGATGAAGTCCTGAAGGATGAAAAATGTCACACGACAATTTTGTCCACTTTGTCATAGTTTTCTTTCCCTAAAATTTGAAAAGATATTACCAGAATTTAAGTGTTACCCGCAGGTGTGTTAATTGGTTGCGAAAGAAAGATTTGGCGTCGATACTGAAAGTATGTTTAAAATATTGCTTCAGCGCATGTTTAGAATTTTAGCGTTCCGAACATGAAACCAGGTTCTGAATCCCATGGTCGATCTATCAAGAATAGGCATATTGGGTAGGCGAAGTTTTTCGGAATCCCTCGAAGGTTGCACGAAACTACCGACATGTGTATTCAAGAAATCTTTGTAAAGAAATTGTGTTCTTCGGGAGAGATCGAACCTGCGTCACATTTTTAGGAGAAACCACTGTTTGATCCAGTGTGCTTTACCGCTCAGCTACAATCGGTTCTATTTTCCATTTTGTTTTCTTTAAGGAAAGAGGATGTAGTTTCTTTAAAAAATAAAAATAAATAAAAATAAAAAGAACTAAAAAATAGAACTTTTCTTCTTGGCCGAGATGTAAAGGACGCCGGATCAAACGGTGGTTTCCTCTACAAAGAGAGGCGCAGGTTCGATCTCTGCGGAGGGACGTATTTTCTTTACTAACATTTCTCCAATGCGTAGGCTAATAAACATAATACACACTGTTTAATAAATAAAAATGGGGCGTCTACCTCTATTTCAAATACGAAGTACCCACTAAATAACGTCTATATATATATATATATTTATTTATATATATATAAGACAGACAACACATTATTCATATTGAAAATAGAGTAAGGTTAAAAGACACCCCAACATGGTATCGCAACTATATTTCTCCTAGTTCAGTTTTCGAATTGCATTACCGCCGCAGAATAAAGCATAAAACACATAACGTATTAATAGAGAACCCTTTGAAAATGGTTACTGAATTCACCGAAAGCGCTTGCGATAATAATAATTATTGACAGTTTCTACACTCTCTTAGTGCCCGCCCCCAATGGTTAATTGTAAGAACATTAAAAAAAACGTAATAATAAAACATATAAGATGTTATTTTTCTGTAACATTCAGTGAAACATATATAGAAAAAGGTTCCTGTTCAATATATATATATATATATATATATATATATATATATATATATATATAGATAGATAGATAGATAGATAGATAGATAGATAGAGAGAAATATGATAATAAGAAAATGGAGACTTTAATTATCCATTTTGATTATAATTTATTTCGTGAACACCGAAGTGTTCAACTCTTCAAATCGAAATCTCCTCCGTAAATGGAGAAAATGCACCGAACGGATACATTAAATTGGTAGTGGGGAGGGAAACGAAAGGACTAAGGGATTAGTGGTTGGTAGTAGTCGGTTCATCCAGCCGAGAGTTTATTCTATAATTTTTATATTTTTATATTGGGTTGTATTTTACATTGGACGATACGGTTTGTTTTTAGGCAGGACAAATAAATATATATATATATATATATATATATATATATATATATTGTGTGTGTGTGTGTGTGTGTGTGTGTGTGTGTGTGTGTGTGTGTGTGTGTGTGTTTAGAAACCGAAAATGAGATGGTTATTTGAGGAATCATGAGTCGAATGCACTTTTAAATGTATTCTATGGAGATAGCAAATATTGCAATTCTTGACTTTTAATTCTTTAAATAAGGTTAGTATATTCACTAAATTACAGCAATTGAGTTGTTCAATGAAAAAAAAAACAGTCATAATTCACAGTGTTTAATTAAATGAAATTAGACAATTACCGTTGAAATAATAACATCAACAAATCATTAATCGCTGTCAGATAAAACACACATTTCAATAGTCATCGCGTTTTCCATCACAACGGAACTGTCAAAAAGAGAAAAAAAATGGACAGAAAATCTGTTTAATCGCGTCTCACAATTTAATCAATTTTCATAAAATTTGTATCATTAAAAAGAACTGAGTGAAGATGGGATATAAACCTATCGAAACAGAATTTGCTTCTATTTGAAAATGTTATTTATATTTTTGTTTGAATTTCTAGGATGAGGAGTTATCATTATGTGCACTATTTATATTCGAACTATTCTCCTTATCATTGTTGTTCTTATCACAACGTTTCGGCCGTTGTGTTCTCCGGCCTTCCTCAGGTGTATGTCGATCTCAGTAACGAACAGGGAATTCCGAAGTGAACCCTTTATTTCATCTACGGGAGTAGACTGTTCTCGTTCCATTGCTCATATCTCGGGATATCGTCTAGTTCTCATTTTTATTTGGTACTAAATAGAAATAAGATCTAGACGATACCCTCAGACATGAGCAGTGGAATTAGAACGGTCTACCCTGTATATTAAATAAAGGGCTCAATTCGAAATTCGCTTATATTCATTATTAAATAATATTAAAAAAAAAAAACAGGTAGAAAATCAGGTGGAAAATTTAATAGTCAAAATTCTGTTCTGAACTATTAGATGGAGAAGAGACCCGAGGCATCAGAAATGTGCTTCTATAGAATGATGCTGGGAATAGCATAGACATAACACGCGAGCAGAGAGGAAGTTCTAAAGAAAATGGAATCAAAACGGACATTTATGCTAAGAATCGGAAAGATTTCCGGGGCAAATAACGAGGGAAATTGGGATTGGTGAAATCAACACTTACAGGGCGTACTGAAGGCAAAGAGAAAAAGGGGCAGAAACCTGCCTAGAGATCTTGTGTAAATAAGTTGTGGAAATTTGGAAGGAAGTCATGAAGCGCCATGATCGCCCAGGTACTGAAAATAAAATAATAAAATCTGAAGTAATTAATGATCTTTAACAAATTTCTCGTTATTTATTTTTGATTACTGAAAAAAGATAGCAATAAATAGAATGATGACTTTGATATATCGATAATCGTAATTTCATTGTTTCCTTGGGTGAGCAATTTTAATTTTCTACAGATAGATATGAAGAGAATAAGCTAGCTAGCTAGCTAGCTAGCTAGCTAGCTAGATAGATAGATAGATATTAACATTTGAAAAAGGAGATAGATAGATAGATAGATAGATAGATAGATAGATAGATAGATAGATATTAACATTTGAAAAAGGAGATAGATAGATAGATAAGAAATGATCTGACATAGATAGATAGATAGATAGATAGATAGATAGATAGATAGATAGATATTAACATTTGAAAAAGGAGATGGATAGATAGATAGATAGATAGATATTAACATTTGAAAAAGGAGATAGATAGATAGATATATAAGAAATGATCTGACATAGATAGATAGATAGATAGATAGATAGATAGATAGATAGATAGATAGATATTAACATTTGAAAAAGGAGATAGATAGATAGATAGATAGATAGATAGATAGATATTAACATTCGAAAAAGGAGATAGATAGATAGATAGATAGATAGATATTAACATTTGAAAAAGGAGATAGATAGATTGATAAGAAATGATCTGACATAGATAGATAGATATATAGATAGATAGATAGATAGATAGATAGATATTAACATTTGAAAAAGGAGATAGATAGATAGATAGATAGATATTAACATTTGAAAAAGGAGATAGATAGATAGATAGATAGATAGATAGATAAGAAATGATCTGACATAGATAGATAGATAGATAGATAGATAGATAGATAGATAGATAGATATTAACATTTGAAAAAGGAGATAGATAGATAGATAGATAGATAGATAGATAGATAGATATGTTGGGATTGTATGAAGATGTTAAAAGATATCAGAATGTTTGAATGATCAGAAGGCTTATAATTATGCGTGTTCAATGATCTTCCATCCACAACAATTAATAAAAGACAAAAATAATGGTTCAAATCATAACAATTGAATTTATTAAGTATTTGATGTACATGCATATAAACTGAAAGGTTTGACAGAGTTGTGTCTCTTTGATTAGGAAATATTTGTACTTGAGCTCATAAGATTAGATTAATTATTAAATTGTAATTTAGAGGAATGAGTATGTTGCATGTTAGAGATTGTCTATTGGACAAGTTGGTAAGAGTTCAGAGAGTGTACTTGCGTGAAATGTTGTAAAGTTCTTTTACGTCTGGCTGCATTAGTCAAGACGGGAGTTTCTTTACAGGTCACATTTTGGCAGCAGAGGTCAGACGTACGAGTGAGTAAAAAGAGGACGAGCATTAGTCGTGTTTGGTTTTTATAATCTGTTGTACCACGTGACGGGCTCAGACTTAGTTGGCACGAAAACAGACCTGTTGCGTGTAGGTGATTTGATTACGAGTTTTTAATCATTTTACCCGAACTAATGCGATAATTTTACTAAGATGAAAATTGTTTTACTGAGAGTAAAGGAACTCAGTAAATGCTAGTAAGAAGAAAGGGCAATGAAAAGAAGAGGATTCAAGAAGAAAGAAGATGATGATTGACCTTGCATTTAAACTTTCTTATGGTCGAGTTGTCGGCGACTAAATCGACTCTCTTATCTGGCGAGGCTGGTGGTTTGATCTCCATCAGGAAGAAAAGTAAAATCTGTTTGGGATACGTACTACCCTGAAGAGGGATGGGCTCCACCAGCCTCTCTTTCTTGAGACAAGTAAAGGAAAACTTTGATAGTCAGCCTTAGTAAATGGATAGCGGAACAAAGTTTAGGAGAGATGACAAAAGGATCAAATTTATTAAGAGCTACAAAGAACAGGAAATTGGGAGAGCCATGATCGCCTACGTCCTGGAGGGACTTGGCGCATAAAAGGAGAAGCCAAAGGGAAAACACGTAACTTTCCGAAAGAAGCCATGGCAATTCACAGATTATGAAGTAGATGAATCTGTGGAGAGCTATGATCGCTTGCACCCTCAAGGGAAACGGTATTTTTAAAACAAAGGGTTAATATTTTTACCATTTTCGTTCTTATTCACCTTTTAAATATTCATGTGTGTTAATTTTGTGGTTGTTCCCACTGTAGCCCTTGTTAAAAGGGCATTGTTATTATTATTATTATTATTATTATTTTTAAAATCAATAATTTCCTCTGTAAGGAGTGTGGGCGGGGTGAGAGAGATAATGATTGTCAATGTCATCCTGGATAATGCAATGGAAACGATTATGGAAGAAAGAATAATCTTACGCTTTATTTTCAATTAAATTGAATAAAAGGCCTTTTAATTATATTAAATATTAATTCTAATATCGCATAACACGTTACAAGGACGTAGAAGTAAAAGCACACATGTACAGGGCAAACACACACAGGCGCGCGTGCGCGCGCTCGCGCATGCGTAAGCACAATGTTTCTTTGACCGGCAGAAAATAGGACTACCACACAAACATACATAGAATTCTTAAAAATAGGTTCTTACTCTCTTTCGGATACACATGCCAGCAAAGAGACATGTTCGTTTTCTTTTTTGTTTTTTGTTTCTTATATAAAAGGTATTGATAGATTCGTCTATCGCCCAGTTCATACTTCTTCGCAGTCTTTCCACTCATACTTACGCAAACATACATACACGCACGTACACTCATTGACGTCGCGTCCCGACGACAATTTTTCCTCCCACTTCCATAAAATCACCGATATACGCAACCCTATATGAATGCCAAATATTTATTAATATATATGTACATACATACATATATATATATATATATATATATATATATATATATATATATATATTAATAAATATACATATACCTAGCTTTGTATTACAACTTAAAGGTTCATAGTTTTCCATATATATATATATATATATATATATATATATATATATATATATATATATAGTTAGACCTAAAGAGCCAGACAAACCTACCACGGTTTCACCTAAACGGATCGTCAGGGAAGGTCGGCCTTCCCTGACGATCCGTTTAGGTAAAACCGTGGTAGGTTTGTCTGGATCTCTAGTTCTAACTAGGTCTGCTCTACTCACGGTATTGAGAACTTTATTTAGTTTTTTTGCGTACTCGTATCGGTTTTTTTTTTCTTTGGGCCTTGGACTTGCATGCTGGACCATTAATTTCGACTAACGTACATGTTCTTGGTTCTTTCTTTTTTTTATATACCTTTTTTCCCTTTGTTATTGGTTTGATTATTTGCAAATCAAGACACCGAAGTTTTTCCGATCGAGTATAGCGTCTTATACTTATAAGACTTCTACTACTACTACTACTAATATATATATATATATATATATATATATATATATCAACTTTAATGTTCACAACATAAATACAACGTCAATCTCTATCTCTCTATCTATTTATCTACATATGTGTGTGTGTGTTATGCAAAGAACAATAGAAAAGGCAAAACAGAGATCACCAGTCAAGCTTTTGTCGTTAACTTCGACAGCAGGAAAGAGAGAAGAAAACTTCTCTTCATCCCAAAAACGTTAGTCTCATGTACGCTTGGTTAGCATTCAAATCACCAGCACAATCCCTCTGCAAAGTGCGCCCCTTGAATTGTCTCATTACCCGTTCCAAACAGCCGATTATGAAAGAAGAAAACTCTTGTTGCTGAAGCTATGAACTGATCGACAAACGCTTCAAGGGACAATTGTTTCCTAAGGCCAGGGCCAAAAAGCTTGAATTTGCTGCAATGGCCTACAAAATCACCTAGCGAACTATCACTTTCCTATACACGCTTTTCAGACTTTCTCGTTTTTCCAAAACCTTTCTCGTACATTTCTTTATTTTTTCCTTTTGTCATGTTTTACTCTTGGCCATTCGTTTTTACTTCCTTTCTTTTCACGTCGATCTTTTTCTTCTTTTTAATTTCTTTTCTTTCTTTTTTCTTATATTTTCTTCCGTTTCTGGTAATTTTTTTTCTTTTTCTATTACTCTTTTTTTTCTTGTTTCTTCCTTTTGTTTCCTTTTTTGTTTTCTTTTTTTACATTTTCTACTCTGTCAAGTACTTTTTCTCCTTTACATTTCCCTTGCTTTTTTTTACTCACTAATTTTACTTTCCTTCTTTTTTCTTTTTTCCTTTTCTTTTCCGCTTTCTTTTCTCTTACAATTTTCTTTCTTTTATTCTGTTTAAACTTTTATGTTTATTTTTTCCTTTTTTTCTTTTCTTTCTTTTCCATCTTTCGTTTTCACTTCCTTTCTTTTCCCTTCTTATTTTTTGTTCGTTTTATTTCCTCCGTTTCCCCTCCTACTTTTCTTTCCTTTCCTTTCTTTTTTCTTTCTTTTTCTACTTTTTACTCTTTCTTTTCATTTTTTTCTTTTTCCACTCATTCTTTAATTTGCTATCTTTAATTTGCTATCATTTTTTTTACCTTCCTTCTGACAATTTCTTCTCTTTATTCAACACCCTTTCTTTTTTCTTTTTCCTCTTTTTTCTCTCGTTTCTTTATTATGTTTCTTTTCCTTTTTCGCTTCCCTTCTTTTGTTTTCCTTTCTTTGTTATCCTTTCTTTCTTTTTCTTTATTTCATAGACTTTTCTTTTTCCTCTGTTAACTTCTCTTCTTTCTTTTCCCTTATTTACGTTCCTGCCTTGTTTCCATACTTATTTTTCTTTCCTTTTTTTGTCTTCTCTTTGTTTTCCTTTCTTATCCTCTTTTCTTTTTCCTTCTTCGATTTTCATTTTTCTTTTCTCTCTTTTCACTTTCTTTTCCTTTCTCTCTAATTGACTTTCTTTATCTGTTTCTCCATTTATAAGGATTTTGACAAATTCATTTGGAAAAAAATGTTTATTTTTAGGCTTTCTCATCATTTAAACATTTTCAAAATAATATATCAGTTTGTTTTGTTTTGTTTTTTTAAATATAACTATTTCTGATGTCCTTCACGAAATCGTCAGCAAAAGGCAAGAGAATTGATTCTGCGACTCTAAGGAATAATTCTATGGGCAGGGCGCATATTTCGGAATTTTCCACAGTGATAGCTTTGGCTGATCCGTAAGAAATATCAACAGAATATGATGAGTTTGCCCTAAAGAATAAATAAAATAAAACAAAGCAAGAATGAGAATTTCTCTGATAAAATATGCAAAATCGCTATTTGTATGCGTATCAACGCCACAATTATTTAGTTGCTCCAGTGGAACGTGTACTGATAGCAAGTTCCCACTAGTTTGCAAAACTAGTTTCTCGTCGTTAGTTTGAAAAGTTCCATGTTCTGTTTTCATGTGACGTGTCTCTTCAGAACGTGGATGATCATGGCTCTCCACAATTTTCTAACCTCTTTACGTCTTAGCAAATTTTGTCTTTTGGCTATCTCTTCTAATCCTTGTTCTGTCAATGTTGTGGAGTAGCTGAACACCCCCACAAATGGACTGGTCTAAGACTATTTAAACAGCACTCGCTCTTACTGAGTAGTTAACAATTACAGTTAACTCTGATTGTCGACTCCGTGCCTCCGGGCGGAGAGGAACCCAGATAAGGCTATGCCGAAGGGCTGAGTCTTGTCTGGGGAGGTAGACAGCTACTCGACCCCGTGCATGCGGGGTCTACGGGCAATTTTTGCCCTTCCTACGGGCTCGGAAAGCCCCACCTAAAAAAAAAACGGCCTCCTCCCACATCCTGCCTTGTGGGGATGTCTCGGGTAGATACCGAGCAGTTAACGATTACTGGATTTTCGAGTTTTTTCTAGTCCAGGTAAGTTTTGCCTGACGATAATTTTTTACTAGCTGTGAATTGACGTTAAGTTAATCGTTTTAATAGAATTTGATAGAAAGCATTTGATATCGACAGATTTCGGAGAAAGGTGGGTAACTGCAGCAAGCTTGGTTCGCATGAACGTGGCTAGCCTTGATTTTCTACTTTAAAGTCCCCCTATGCCGCAACTGGGCGATTTCCCGTGGAACCCTCCCCTGGTAAAGATAGACTTTTCTTGTGTACCTAGTTAATGTTAGTGTTATTCCCGGCTTCTTCTTTTGTTATGATCTAAATCGAGATTCCCAACCTCCCCACTTTGTTTTTGGGGACCCTTTTTCATGCAGACAGGATCAGTTTTTATGATTCTCCCATGTCTGTATTTATTTTAACTTTCCTTCTACTTTAACGAGAGAGCCTTTGATTTTGTCTGAAGACATAATACAGAGTTCATTCTTATTTTTGCGGGGCGGACGCGTCCTAACATCAATTATTTTTAGTTTGTGGGTTTCGTTATATTTTAAATTGTTTTCGAATTCAGCCCATTCTCCCCATTTCCTACCATCGATAAATTTTTATGTATAATTTTATACACAAAGAAAATTTTATGTCATTGGGTGTATTGTAAGTTCCCTGTGAATTATAAATAAAAATCAATTTGATGTCACTTTAAGATGTAGTGATCATGGTTCTCCACTGTTTCCTTATTTTTTTTTTTTTTTCATGTGCCTATAAATACTTTCATGATAATTGTTCTCGTGGGCTTTCGTCTGTGGTACGTAGACGTGAATTCTAGTGTAGTACTAGATTGGCAGTAAGGTCCCATCATTTTACTGTTCAAATAGATAAGTGTAACCGTAAGTTGTATACCCTCACGTTTCTCACTTGTGGAACTCTCTTCTGGCTTCTTGCTTTCCAGACAACATTGGTCTTCAAATATTTATTTAAGATACAATACCAATCGTTATCTTCAGTTTTCTTAATACCTATTATTTTATTGTTCTCTCTCCTTAATGTTTTCTTTTTCTCATATTCTTTCGCTCTCACCAACGCATTGCATCTCAGTGGCTTTATTGCCTTGCCTGGGGTGAAATGATTAAAAAATATCTGTTTCTCGTTGGTGTTTCTACGATTTTCTGAGTTGTAATTCAACACTGATGGCCTGCTAAGGCTAGATAACCCAGTGTACTCTAATGTAACAGAAGAGTGATTGGAATGGATGGTGAGAAGACAAATTTAGCTAAGAGCTACAAAGGATAGGAAGTAGCGGAGAGCTATGATTGCCCAAAGCTCGCGGCACATAGAATAAGTTTAGCCGGTCTGGAATCATTGCCCATCCCACCTTTCACTGGCGGGCAGTCTACAGAATGAACGAGTTAACCAATATGTTAGCTGAAATTATTGCTCAGGTGAATTACAACATAAGGTTACAGTAGTGGGGCAGCCAGTGTGGGTTAATTTAACTCGACTAGTGAATAGCATACGAGATGAGCATTTTAAATGGTGTGTTATGAATGGTGCCTTGCGTTCCATGACGTTCTCGATTGCTTTGGGAGTTGTTTTATGAAACCGATTACGCCCGATAATCCCAAAATCCCTTTTATCTTTTTTTGGGGGGGGATTAAAGCCTGTAGACAACGAAGCGGATCACGCGATCGACGTTCAGACTTACGTCAGAGATAATATAATTTTAGTCTTTTATTTATTTATTCATTTTTTTTTTTTTTAAATCGACCGTCGGTCAAGAGAAACAAGACGAAAATAAATAAACAAAAAAAGGAAAAGCCAACAACAACAACAACAAAAAGATTCAGTGAAGCGTTTTTGTTGTTTTTTTTTTTGTGGGGGGTGACTTTTGATAAAAATCAATGTCTTCTCTACTTTCATTTTCTTTTTTTCTCTGTTCTATTTTCATTTTCATCTTTACTTTTTCTTCTTTCTGGACCCATTAAAACAACCCTTTTTTTCCAGGGAGGAAATAACCGTAAAACGTCGGCAACTTAATCTCTTCTTATCATAGATAATAGGAGACTGGGGACACTCGCTTCAGTACATTCTGAAATAAATCGGACGCTGTTCAAATGTTTTTGATGCCGCCAGATGACTTGGTGAGTGAGCTTGTTGCTTTTTCTTTCCCCTTTCCCTGAGGGTCAACGTGTCCTAGCACTGGTAAACTCCATGTTAAAACTATTTGGATATTTGGCGCAATACTATCTTTCTAATCTTCCCTTTCCAGTCTTGACAGTGTTCAAAATCGTTTGCACAAGTCTGGTGGGCGATGACTTGTTTTCCACAATACCACCTCCTTTTCCTACAGACGCAACGTAGCAAGCCTATAGCTACACTATCGCTACTTCCATGGCAAATGTTCGGACGAGTTCTATTTTTTTGTGACACCGACTCGGGCATTTACAGCCAAGAACCACCTTCTTACGTTCATACAGTTGAATCAACCCTTATTCACTACGTTTTCCACTGGTTATAATGATGTTCCACTTAGGGAGATTCTTCCGAAGAACCCCAACTTTGTAGAATATCCCATGTGGATTCTTCCGTGAAAACGACAATGTTGACCTCTTCAACTCTAGGGACGATCGTTATCTATCCTCGTAATCTTAACTTGGTTCTTCGGCTTTTTATTACGGGTACTTTAGTATAAAAATATCTATGCGAACCTGAACTGCATTAGATGTACCTAAAAATATTTTAATCTGTATATTCTGTAAGTGAGTTTCAATATATATATATATATATATATATATATATATATATATTCGTATAAACATCGAGATCATTTTTTTTTTTTAAACGCAAGGAAGATACTTTTGTAAAATATTAAGCTACCGTTTTTTTTAGACAGCTTGTAAAAAACGATGTGGTTATTGAAGGATCGATCAGAAGTACAATTTTTCATGGGCGAAGTTATTTTTTCAATATAAGAAATCAGCAGCTAAGTTGAAATACAGTATTAATCCGCGCTTAAAATCAAAGGAAGCAAAAAACTATATTTTATTTTACTGAAAAATAATCTAACCTGTAGAGAGAGCCCTCTAAGAAATACGAACATCTTCAAGTTGTGAAAACAATATAATTGTATCAAAAAATGATACATTAGATATTACAGTTATTTACATATAGTAGCTGCAATATTTATTGAAACAAAGTGGACTACTATTTACCAAGTAGTACTTCTACTAATGTTAAGATAATGAGCCTCAGATAAGATAATATGAGAAATCAAAATCTAAGTTGAAATACATTATTAATCCGCGCTAAAAATCAAAGGTAACAAAAAAATATATTTTATTGTAATGAAAAATAATTTTTGTGTAGATAGGGAGGGTTACTGAATAGAATAATCATGCAAAGGTTGGTAATGAACGATAATACTTATAACAAGAACAACACATATAAGATTCACCAGTGGCGCGTCGATGAATTTGTCAACTGCTAGAAGTGAGACAAGTGATTCCACAATGAATCTTCCAACTGCAGGATATCTACTTACCGCCCCACTCGGTCAGATGTCGTACAAGGCCGAATTTAATGTTGGGTATCGGAGCCCGTAGGCTCGGCCAAAAATTCCCCGTAGAAGCCGTATAAAACGGATTCGAGTAGCTGTTTCCCGAGTCGAGATTCTGCCCTTCGACATAACTACTTCTGGGGATCCGCTCTGCCCGGAGACAGAGAGTTAACCAGCACAGCTGGACTGGAGACGAATCTCTAGCTGCAGACCAACATACAGTATTTACTACTGTATTTATATGAATGGGGACATATCCATTATCGTCCGTAGGTAGGCTACAACAACAATATAACCTGTGGAGAGAGCCCCCCCCTAAGAAATACGAACATCTTCAAGTTTTGAAAACAATATAATTGTATCTAATAATGATACATGAGATATTTCAATAAATTACATATAGTAACTGCAATATTTATTGAAACGAAGTGGACTACTATTTACTAAATAGTACTTCTACTAATGCTAAGAAAATGAGCATCTTGCACATTATACCAATAAAAGAGATATTAACAACTATCACCTTATTTGGGCTTCTAACGCGACGATAAAGTGATTCTCAGACGTAGTAACCGTGTAATCGTCGACTCAAGGAGATATGCAGGAATATATTTTTTTAATTTGAGCTTCTACTAAATCCCAGTATGATCGTAATAAGACACAGTACCCATTTAATTATCGACACCTTAAGTTTATTCCCAAAATATCATAGAATATAATTGACGTTTTCACGAGAATTATCTGAGGGAAAACTGTTGCCTTTAATCAAGCGGACTGATGCTAAACTCCAGGAGAGTGACTTACTAGAACTTCTTGGTATCAAGTGAAACGATTATATTGAATCAGTTGCTTGTTCTGCTGCTAGTCATGCTAGACGATTTTTTCCCCTGTGTCATGCTAGACGATTTTTCTCACCAGAATCTATCTTAAAAATTTGTAAGTCTACCATTAGTCAATGCATTGAATATTGCTGCCACATCTGGTCTGGGGCTCCTACTATGTATCTAGAGATTCTTGATAGAATCCAAAGAATCTGCAATGTTATTGATCCTGACCTGTCATCGCGGCTTCAATGACTTCCCCCACGCCTTAAAGTATTTCCCTGTGCCTTTTCTATAAATACTTTCATGGCAATTATTCTGATGAACTTGTCTCTATGGTATCTAGACTTTATGAATGTAAGTGCACTACTAGACTGACGACAATGTCTCATCATTTTACAGTTTTTACGTTTCCAGCGTCTTATATGCACGTGTTTACCGTTGCTTGGATATCATCCATGTAAACAGAAACAGACTATCATCACTTTCTCGTCCGTGTATTGCTTAATATATTGTACTCTAATTGTCATCTTTGATAATGGCTTATGTAAGCCGAAAGCTACGATTGGATTAAAAAATATGTATCAATATTGTGATTTTCTTTCTTCGTTTAATGATAATATTATTAAGCTTATCAGACTATATGAAAAGAACTTACATAAAATAAATAGACAACACTTGTCTATATTATTTAATGAAACATGTATGAATGAAAAAATGCTGCCTAAATACACACAATTTAAATATATATATAGCGAGAGAGAGAGAGAAAGAGAGAGGGTGAGAGAAAGAGAGAGAATATCTACATATATATATATATATATATATATATATAGAGAGAGAGAGAGAGAGAGAGAGAGAGAGAGAATATATATAGAAAATTACCTTCCAATTAACCTCCACATTTATAATATCGTTGCTTATTTTCTCTTGCCTCTTCCTCTCCTTCCTTTTTCATATCCTCCTCCGCCCTTTGTATCACACCCGACGTCGTGCGTTTGTTTATTTATTTTTTAAAATAATATAGTGTTCAATAGTCTTAAAACAAAAAATAAAATCGTTGGGAGGTCAATATATATATATATATATATATATATTTTCTTTTGAATTTTCTCATATTCTCTAATGAGACTTTTTATTTGAAAATAGTTCCGAAATATGTATTTTCCATACGATGACCTAGCGCTTTCGAACATCATTGTTCATCTTCAGGGTCAATATTTTAGTCAAAATTTTTTTTTTTTTTTTTTTTTTTTTTTTGGATCAAATATGGATCGGAATCCAACAAAATAATAGAAGAAAGACCAAATAAGAAACTTATATCAATCTACCATTTTTCACGTTTTTCTGATGAAGTTTTAATAAAAGTGAAGCATTTTAGTTTGATAAACGTTTTCTATTTTTTGTCTT
>OZ038498.1:36480037-36502537 GCA_964036315.1 Acanthosepion esculentum
TGAGATAGATAGATAGATAGATAGATAGATAGATAGATAGATAGATAGATAGATAGATAGATAGATAGATAGATAGATAGGAAATAAGGAATAGACTGATATAAAATAAAACCAAATATATAAATATTGCAGATTTTATCACCGTACTGAGTGCTCTAACGCTGGAAGCTTTGTTTCACGATTATTCCTTCAAAAGAAGTAAAACTCGGTATTAAGGCGTGAACACAGCCACTTGAAGCAAGCAAACCACTATTCCCGCCACCAAATTGGTCGGCAGATATTCAGATTTCAATGTATACCCTGAAGCGTATATTTACGTGTATGCATGTATGTATTATTTACGTAAAATTTGTCGATATTAACGCCACGGTGAAAGGCTTAATTTAGTTTACAGTTGATTCGTAGTCTATTTAAAGAAGGTTCCAGAAAATCAATGTATAGACACTTTAAATATCGGTATTATTTAATGACTTTTCACGCCGGGAGTGGCTTTGTCTGAGGATCAATACTCCAGCCATCATTTCAGTATTTTTGTTAAATTTAACAATGCGGCAGCCATTATAATTTTAGTTTTTCCTCGGATTTCTCATCTTTTTACTCTGACTGCAAACGTCTTCTACTGATTATTATTATTATTGTTATTATTATTATTTAGGATGTGCAGGTGGTGCAAATATTAGCGGTTTGGAACGAGATAAATGCCATCCAAGTTCGAATTCCAGTCGAGTTTGTGACATTCACTCTAGCTCGTTTCATTAGAACTTCTTCGTTAGAAATACTATTTTCATCAAAACTTCATCGTTATTAACATATTCAATGTATGGTATCCTCAGCATCCTTCTGTAGAAGCAAATTTCTGCTTCCCCCAAGTCTCTTCTTCATCTATGAGAAGATGGTCCAGTATTCGCTGTCATATACGTGGACTGGTATCACGTGATAGTTCAGTACTCATTTTTTTTTGTTTTCTTGTGTTTTAATACTTTGTTTAGCTTTTGGAAGGCAAATTTCGCTATAACAATGTACCTTCGGATTTCGCTGCTGCCGTCTTTTGGTAAAAAAACCACTTGCCAGATATTTAGAGAAATTAAAAGGTGTGGATAACAACCAAAAAGGACTGAGAAAAACAGCTAGTAACCTGCTTAACAGGCTTGTGTAAATATATGAGAGGACAGGGATTAAGAGGAGGGTAAAAGTACAATTATTACTTTGAGCTATGAAGGGTAGGAAGCAGTGGAGAGTCATGATCGCCCACGTCATGAAGAGATACGGTATATATTAGAAAAATAGAGGCCATACAAAAATAAATATTGGCGCGAAAACGTAAATCCTAATATAAGTTTGTGGAACACCTAATGAAGAAAGAGAGTGAACAGAATTTGACACTCACAGGATATATTTAAAGCAAGTAGGCTTGTTTAAGTGGATGGTAGAACACGGTCAGGAACCATAGTAAGAGTATAAATATTTCTTACAGTTACAAAGGATGGGAAGTTGTGGAGAGCCATGATCGCTCACATTTTAAAGATACACAGCACATTAAAAATAACTATATCAAACAAAAAATTAATATTGGATCGAAAATGTTCAATTTTGTGGGATGCATAATAAGGAAAGAGGGCTTGGAGAATTTGGCACTCACAGGACATATTAGCGTCAACATGTGCCGAGCAAAACGGTGAACAACCTACTAAACGAGCTTGTGTAAATGGATGTCAGAGCAGGGACTGAGAGTGTTAATAAGGGGACAATGATTTCTTCGAGTTACAAATAATAGGAAGTTGTGAAGTGCCATGATCGCTAACTGCCTAAAGGGACATTGCATATGAAAGAACACGAAAAAGAATATTGACAGATATTTCTACTACGTAGTTATTGCTGATTTTAAAAGTAGACGTTTGTACGTCCAGTAATTCTGGAAGTGTGGATGGTTTATCTCCCTTGAAAATTAGCTTTCGATATCCGGCGATTGAAGAGTGACATTTATCTCCCCCAAGAGACTTAGTTTGGTACAAGACCAAAATAATGAAAACTGTCGTGGAAATCTTCCAAGTGATAAGAGCTTTTCTACTTTGAAAATCACCAGCAGAAAAATCTGCTTTTTTTAAAAATCTGTGTAAAGAACACGATCTGCAAACACGATGTCTTTTTTCAAGGGAACGGGTGTGTGTTTTTCCCTTCGATTTCATTTTATCTCATTACATTGGCCCACACATGTCCCGGTACAATTCAACTTCTATTTTTTTTCTACCTGATTTTGGAAAGGTGAGTTAAAAAAAATCAGGTCCATTTTTTACTGGATAGCTCCAGGTTTTGCTGTAAAGAAATTGAGTATTTAAAAAAGAAAATGTCGATATGTCACCAAATTTCCCATAATGTTGAAATTAACTCTGAATGCCGCCTGTAAAATCCATGTATGTTACTGAATCCCTGATTTCTCAACTAGCTGGGTTTATCTGTCTATATTTCTGAAATGAGGTATTATGTACACTATTTACATTATTCGGACTATTATCCTCATCTTTGTTGCCGTTTCGACCGTTGTACGCTCCGGCCTTCTTCAGGTGGATGGAATGTCAAATTGAACCCTTTATTTCGCTCACTGGGGTAGACAGTTCTAGTTCCACGTGCCATGTCTAATGGATGACAGTTATCAGTTATCTCCTGTTAATTCCCCTCTCCAAGTTCTCCACCGCCTTTATCTGTGTTCTCAAGGACACATGGCACAGTGGGAAAAGACGTTAGTTAGATCCAATGACAGGACCCAAAGAGTGTTATTTCAATACCCGGTTAAATTTATGGGGATGTTTTAAACATTTCACGCCAAGCAAGGCAGGTGTACCACTAGCTCGCAAAAGGGTTACAGAGAATGGGAGCAGGAGTAAATAGACGTGATTGAGGAAAGGATAAAGAGAAGGACGGGGAATTAGATCAAGGCATCTGAAGATGTCGATTGTCATTGCATTTGAATAATTGAAGATTATAGCTATCAGGGAAGCAAGTAAGAGGAAGGGAGTTACACAAACGGGAAGTGCGAGACATGAAGCTGTTGGAGTAGAAGAGATGGCTACAATGCGGGAAGATAACGCTTCAACTGTTGTCCATCTCAATTTGTTAAGATAAAACAATTACATGTTAACATCACTAATCAATTAAGATCAGAAATCATGAAAGCCATACCTGGGGAGGTATCATTACATTTTTTTTAAGCGTATCACCCAGAGCAAGGCTGGAGGCCACTATCACGCAAGGGGTTATAGAAGGGTTGGAGGAAGCGCAGATAGGAGTGGTAAAGGAGAGGATGTGGAGAAAGAGAAAGACAGTGGGTCGATCAAGGCAAGGGGGTTACAGAAGATTTGGAGCGAGAGCAGATAGGAATGAAAGGTGAAAAGATATGGAGAAGGGAAGTGGATAGATCAAGGCAACTGGAGATGTCGATTGACGCTACACTTAAACCGTTGGAGATTGTATTTGTCAGGGAAACAGTAATAGGGAAGGGAGTTCCATGGGCGAGATGCGCGAGACATGAAGCTATTGGAGTAGAAGAGACGTATACATCTAACAGTTTCAACGGTGTAGGGGTAGGAAAAGGGATGCCAGCCTCGTAGGACGTTTAAATTCACGAATTATTATCATTATTATTATTTCCTTTGATTTCTGGCGTGTGCACATTTCTTTCCGGGTCCCGCCCAGAGACCTAAGGTTAGAAATGACATCATGACATCTCCGCTGAAAAAAACAAAAAAATATTTTACATAGATAAAGCCCTCCGTAAAGTGTGGGCTGTACTTGTGAGAACATTTTTTTTGTATTTCCTTGGGGCATGGGCTTCCAGGAATCCCTTCAATTAATCTACTGGAATCTTTTCCAACCAATCCTAGGGCTCCAAACTACAACAGGGATTGTTGATGTTCCTATGTGCCACATTATTATTATTATTATTATTATTATTATTATTATTATTATTATTATTATTATTATATTTAAGATATCATCATTTCCAGCTAAATCTTTATTGAACTAATATATTCACATTTACTTTCAAGCCGCTTTCTATTGCCTCTGGGATCAGTTTTATTGAATCGATTTTGATGCGTCTCATCACATAAATATTTTATGCCAAATTTGATCGCCACGGGGCAATTTGTGGCATACAGGATGATTGAAAAGTAACTTCCTATTTTATGTATGAGTGGCCAGCCAGGAGTCCTGATTTAACACCCTGTGACATTTTTTTAGATATCCAACAAAGACTTTCGAAGAACTTGAAAGGCGTCTACAAGAAGTTATGTTTTCCATACCACAAGAGTTCCTTGTGAAATCAGTTGACGAAATTCCTTGACGACTCGAGAAGCTGGGAGCGAATTCTGATGCCCAGATGGAATTTTAAATAAAACCTCACGCTAAACGTTTCCCTTTCATATCCATTTATTGTAAAATTTATAGTTAATAAATAAATATTTTAAAATGGAGAGTTGCTTTTCAATCACCCTATATATATATATATATATATATATATATATATATATATATATATATATATATTATGACCTGTAGATCACAATCTAGGAACACTATCAACAATTTTACCTACTCATATAAACGGTTATTTTCTAAGCTGAACTTTGATGTGGCACAAGGCCGAAAGCATGAGGTACCTAGTGAGGATTGAACTCACTTTTCAGTCGTAACTGATGTAGCGAGACAAGCTTGCTAATCATTACAACACGCAGAGGTGCCATATATATCAGGTCATCCCATAAGAATTTTGAATCAAGAAAAGAAGTGACCAAATGTTACATTTAATTACAGATTCAATCAACAATGTATTTTCTCTGATTATCTATGAATCCTTCCATCTATTAACAAGCTTACTAATTTCATTACTGTAAAATTCTTTTGGCTTTGATTAAAACCTCTTCCGGTGTTACAAATGCTGTTACTTCCAAATGATTCTGTAAGCTACGAAACAAATGGTAGTCTGAAGGAGCAAGGCCGGGAGAATAAGGTGGATGAGGAATTTTCTCCCAACCAAGTTCTTCGATCTTTTGTGTGTGTGGTCGCGCATTGTCCTGATGAAACATCACCCGTTTTGGATTCACTAGAGCAGGTCTTTTTTTCCTCAAAGCTTGGTTCATACTCTCTAATTGCTGACAGTATATTTGAGCATTAATTGTTGCATTAGGTGGTAAGAATTCGAAGTGGATTATTCCTTGGCAATCCCACCAGATTGAAAGAACCTTTTGCCCATGAAGTTCTCTTCTCGGCTGTGGCTGGGGTCCTTCCACTTTACCAAGCCACTGTCTACGACGCTTAAGATTTCGATAAAAGATCCATTTTTCGTCGCCAGTCACAAGTCTATCCAAAAAATGTGAAGCAAGTTGGCGAGAATGGAGAGAAGAGCAGATGTCAACTCGGGATTTGAGGTTGTTTTCAGACAATTCATGAGGCACCCATTTTCCAAGTTTAGGAACTTTTCCAAGTCGTTGAAGATGACGATGAACAGTTGTATGGTTTGAACTGAGAACCACTGCCAATTCCTCAACGGATAATGCAGGATTTTCTTCAAGGGTTGCTTCAAGAAGCTTTTCATCAAACTCAACTGGACGTCCGGTTCGATCTTCATTTTCAAGAGTGAAATCTCCACCTCTGAATTTTATAAACCATCTTCTGAAAGTTCTTTCATTCACACATTCCTCTCCATAAACTGAGTGAATGTTTCTAGCCGCTTCGGCTGCTGGGTTTCCTTTCTTGAACTCACAAAGCATTATGTGTCTCAAATGATTCTTGTGTACTTCCATGTTAGCAGAGTTTTAATCAAACAAAATTTAATTTTGTTGTTCTTTGAAATAAAATTTGATCAGTTTAAATGCATCTAAACATAAAAATAATCTTCAGCTCCATTAGACATTATAAAATACTTTATAAATTTCGTTCATTTTAACAAAAAGTTAAAAATTCGGACAGAACTTATGGGATGACCTGATATATATATATATATATATATATATATATATATATATATGTGTGTGTGTGTGTGTGTGTGTGTGTGTGTGTGTGTGTGTGTGTGTGTGTGTATGTGTGTGTGTGCAATAGAATGTATTCTTCATTTATATATATATATATATATATATATATATATATAGAGAGAGAGAGAGAGAGAGAAAGAGAGAGAGAGTGTGAGAGAGAGAAAGAGATATTTCATCGACAATTCGGAAGCCAAAGCTGAATTATTAGCTTGAAATATATATATGGGTGTATAATATATCGAGTAAAGTCAATAATATTCTCTGCTGAATTCAGTGTTTTGATAATGTAGAAGATTAATTTGACTAATGAAGATTTATTATTTAACAATAAATGTTTTTTTCATTATAAACTTTTTTCCTTTTTTTAATCATTTCACCTCAAGCAAGGTAATAAAGCCGCAATGTATCAAAGGGTTACTGAATGTGAGCGAATATGAGCAAAAGAAAAAATATTATTAAGGAGAGAGGACAATAAAGGAACAGGAATTAAGAAGACAGAAGATAACGATAGAAATTGCATTTACATTTTTGAAGATCAAAGTTGACTGGGAAGCTAGAAACTGGCCGAGAGTTCTATTAGCAAAAAGTGCAATAGAAGAAACTTACGGTTACATTTTTCAATTGTAAAATGACGAAACCTTGCCGCCAATTTAGTACTGCACTTACATTCATAAATTCTAGGTACCATAGCGGAAAGTTTATCAGAACAATTACCATGAAAATATTTATAGAAAAGGCACAGGGAATTTACGTTACGGCAGTGGGAAAGGAATTGAAGCCGTGTTGCTATGTCAAGATCAATAACACTGCATATTTTTATTTAAATTTTATCAAGAATCTCTAAATACATAGCAGAAACACCAGACCAGATGTTTGTTTTTTTTTGTTTTTTTTTTTAAGCGTATCACCCCAAGCAAGGCTGGAGGCCACTAGCACGCAAGGGGTTACAGAAGGTTTGGAGGAAGAGCAGATAGGAGTGGTAAAGGAGAGGATGTGGAGAAAGACAGTGGATCGATCAAGGCAAGGGGGTTACAGAAGATTTGGAGCGAGAGCAGAGAGGAATGAAAGGTGAAAGGATGTGGAGAAGGGAAGTGGATAGATCAAGGCAACTGGAGATGTCAATTGACGTTACACTTAAATAGTTGGAGATTGTATTTGTCAGAGAAACAGGAATAGGGAAGGGAGTTCCACAGGCGAGATGTGCGAGACATGAAGCTATTCAAAGCAAGGACGAATAGTAGACCTATAAATATGTATAATACATTCTGGCGAGAAATATTGTCTAGCACGACAGAGTGAATCAAATTTCCTAGGAGCAGAACTATAAAGTGAATCCATATAATGTTCCCATTTCATGTCGGCGGAAAAACCTGTTAGCCGGAGAAGGCGGAACGAGTCACATTAATGGAAGTTAGAATCAATCAGGCGACTGATGAAAGTCAAAATGCTACAGACTAAATTATTTACTTACATAAACACACATATATATATATATATATATATATATATATATATATATATATATATATATATATAGAGAGAGAGAGAGAGAGAGAGAGAGAGAGAGAGAGAGAGAAATATATATATATATATATATATATATATATATAAGTGGACATTGAAATCAACATCCAGCGGCAATTGCGTATAAGAATGAAGTAGACTATCACCGTCTAGGTATTGACTTCAATGTCCACTTTTATATATATATATATATATATATATATATATATATATATATATATATATATATATATATATATATATATATAAGTGTATGTATGTATATGAAGTTCTCTACACATATGTAGAAAGAGTGCTCATTATCAGAAAAAGTGTCGCAAATCTACAACAATACATACATATATGTGTGTGTGCGGACACACACACACACACACACATATATATATATATATAGAGAGAGAGAGAGAGAAAGAGAGAAATATATATATATATATATATATATATATATATATATATATATATAAAAGTGGACATTGAAATCAACATACAGCGGCGACAGTCTGTTTCATGCTTATACGCAATTGCGTATAAGAATGAAGTAGCCTATCGCCGCCTGGGTATTGACTTCAATGTCCACTTTTATATATCAGAATCAGAAACAGTGTCGCAAATCTACAACAATACATACACATATATATATATATATATATATGTGTGTGTGTGTGTGTGTGTGAATCTTAGTCTGCCTACATCTATCTATCGTGGGCTTTAGAAATATCACACTCATTATAAGGACGGTAATGTGCCCTTCAAAGAGGTACAATGCTTAGTAAGATTGTTAAACTAAAACAATTACGACTTGAGTCGTGCGTTCGATCCTCACTGCGTGTCCCATTTTTTCGGCCTTGTGCCACACTTAGAAGACCTGATAAAAAGCAATCGAGGGGTAGTTTACGAATCTAGGATCCGATTGCTTTTATATATTTTCGATCCGAAGATATTATTAAAATACTGAATCCACTTCTCTCTCCTTCCATTGCTAATGCTTTACCAAAATTCCTGTCAATGGCATGGCAAATTGATTCAGGGAGATGAATGCTGTCACGCCAGCTATTTCTCTGTTAATACAGCCATGTATCCCAGTTTCATATCACTTGGATAAGAGATCATCGCCGTCAAATTATTCACCTTTCTCTGGAATTGTCATGTGGAGTCCATTATGGCGAGAATCTCATGATTTGTTTTAGTTAAATAACTTTACAATTGGTTAATTGCGAATTGGTGAGTTCTATTGTTAAGAAAACGACCTATGAGATCTTCTCAGATCAGACCCGAGGTAAGCGCCAAGGATGACCAGTTATTGTATTAGCCTTGTGTCAGACAATGAAAGTTTTCTTTGAGCTGTAATTATGAGACTGTATATTTGTAATCTTTTCACTCCAAGAATGGTGATAAAGTCACTAAGATACAAAGGGGTTACTGAAAATGAAAGAAATTAAGAAAATTTTGAAGGGGAGGCATTAAAAGACTAAGATTCAAATACTTGAAGATAGCAGTTGAGAGGAAACCAAGAAAGCGGAAGAGCTCCACAAGTGGGAAATGCGAGAGAAGAATCTATTAGCATAGGACTTTCGGTTACATCTAGCCATTTTCATAATAAAATGATGAGATATACTTGCCAGTCTAGTACTGCGATTAAATTCGTGAAGTAAAATTATCAATAATTTCTTTTCTGGTATGAGATATTGTTATTATTCAATGATTCTGTATATCTATCATTCACATGCTTGCTGCTTTTATCACAGTGTTCCAATCGCCCTACTCTCTTCCTTTAAACTACATCCGCGACCTGGGTAAAATAATAAACTACGTCCAGAAGCAAGGCCTCTGATCAGGAAGTTTTGAGGAGCGTGGGACCAACTCGTAATTGCTGGTATTCCAAGGGTCACCCTAACCCGGGGTGGTAGCACCTGTTAGGATCCCAGCTATGAGCAAATAGTTAACTATTACCAGCAATACTTTTTTGAAAAAAAATATTATCAGCAATACAATTTTGAAGGAAATATATTACCAGAAACAGATTTTTGACAAAACAAAATATTACCCGTAATAAAAGATTTTGTCGACATTAAATAAACCATTGAAGTTGATATGCCGTAAAACAAAATGAACTAAACCTACTCTCTTGTATTTCATAGCAGTTAAAATATTTCCTTGCCCCGGACATATATGGCGTAATCATGACGATGGTCTACATGATAGAACCAACCAAGTAACCCAAAAATATAAAAAGAGAGAAATTTCAAATTATTATTAACAATATTCGCTCAAGCATTTACTGGAAAAAATTAATTTATCTGACAACTGTCATGTAAGAGAATCGACCCTAGATTAGGTCCTCTGTCCTCGAAGTGTTCTGAAGGACCCATCATTATTCGCTAACAGTCTCCGCACAAACAACCAAATATAATATTATAATGAAGAATTACTGCACATAAAGGATTACTTAATATACATAAATCATTTTATATACATATGTAAGTATTGATAAACATATCAGACTGCTTTCGTTTTATTTCTCAGAGGCGCACACACGTATGAATATGCAAAGTGAATAAGAATTATGGCTGGATCTGATTGTATGACTTTTGTTTGAAAGCTTTTTGGAAAGGCAAAAATAACATCATCTCTCGTTTGTACAAGTGCCAGCCGCTATGGTGGAATAGAGATTACAATGTGTGAATACAGCAAGAGGTTACTTAGTCTACGAAGTCTGTGTCCACATAGTGTTTCATACTTTGAATGCAACACACACACACACACACAAACACAAACACACACGCACACAAAAACACACACACACGCACATACAAATATATATATATATATATATATATATATATATATATATATATATATATATATATATATGTAATAATCCGTATGTATATAATCCAAATCCTAATAATATAAAATATTAAAACTGATCTACAAAGAGAGCTCAATGTCTTTATTATAACAAAGCATATATACATTTATACTTATAATTTACTCAACACTTAGAGGCGACAGGCTGTTTCAAGCTAGACGCAATCGTCGGGCCACGAGTGTTGTTTTTTCCCGGCTATTTATATATACGGATCAATGTAGTCTATTTTGCCGGAAGTCGTTTATTTATTTATTTATTTGAGTTAAATTACAACACCTGTCGCCACTAAGTGTTGACTTCAATGTTCACTTTTATATTTATACACGCTCTATCTCTGATATCGAGTACTTTATCCCATAAATATATCACACCTTAAGACTATATTTATTCATATATATATATATATAATATTTCTTCTTATATATATATATATATTTCAATGCATAGTTGCATTTTATAAAATTTATTCATAAAAGAATCTTGGCAAGTATTAAAGCTGGGTTGATCGCTAAAAGAAAAAAGAAAAACTGATAGTGAATTTAGTTTAGGATAAGAAAAATATAAGATTTTATAGACAGTAAAGATATACATCCAAAAAAAGAAAATTCAGTATATAGGTATTAAAGAATACTATTTTGAGCTAAGGACAAAGATTGGATGTAGTTACTAGCTGAAGCAGATTTTTTTAATTTGGTGGAGGGGGATTCGCAACTCATGGATTTTTGTGAAGAGGGGACATATATATATATATATATATATATATATATATATATATATATATATATATATATATATATATATATATATATATATATATATATATATAGTCAGCCACGGACAAATTGTTTCGCTTTATCATAATTTATCAGTGGGGCCAGACATCCTATTACTTCAAGCCGGGATCGAATATATTTATATATATAGTTTTAAGGTGTGCTATATTTCCGGGTTAAAGTGCTCAATATCAGAGACGGAGCATATGTAAATATAATATAAAAGTGAACATTGACCTCAACATTCAGAGGCGTAGCGATTGCGTCCAGCATGAAACAGCCTGTCGCATCTGAGTGTTGACTTGGATGTTCACTTTTATATTTATATTTACATATGCTCTATCTCTGATATTGAGCACTTTATCCCATAAATGTACCACACCTTAAGAGTATATTTCTTCATATATATATATATATATATATATATATATATATATATATATATATATATAGTAATACATTACTTACTAAGATAGTAATCAATAATAAATAATGAGTAAAAAAAAATTAGGAAACAACACTATAAAATATATATATATATATATATATGTAACTACTACCAATCCACAATTATTTCTACTAAATAGCCACAAGAAATATTAGTTACACTCACCCAAACACGGTCAGGATAATACACAAGAACTTCTACACGTAATACAGAATTGAATAGCATATATAAATAGTTCATACAAATCACAACACACATGGCCATGAAGATTGCATTTAAAAATGAAATACCCTGTCGCCGCAGGGTATTGACCTGAATATCCAATTTTTATATTTACATACTCTTTGTCCCTGATATTGAAGAATTTAATCCATGAATATAGCATATCTTAAAGTATATTTTATCATATATATATATATATATATATATATATATATATATATATATATATATATATATATATATATATATATATATATATATATTTCGGAAGAAAAGTACACGAAAAAATTAACCTCGGATAATTTTAACGGAATTTCCTCCTTGTCGAAGAAAGATTATTCATTACTTGTAACTGTCGATCATTAAAATTGATCTATACAAAATGTCTGTCTTATATATATATATATATATATATATATATATATATATATATATATATATATATATATATATATATATATATATATATATATATGTTACTAATAATTAGTATCAATTGTTAAAATCCCAGATGGAAAAATTTGCAAGTATATCAAAACCAATGGTTATCCGATGAAAAATTTTGGAAAAAGGAAAGAACTAGAAAGATGTGATCAAGGCGAAAAATATCGCCCAGTGTCTTAAATTTCCAGTCCAAATGAAAACCCCAAGCGAGTAACTAAGCTAAAAAGGAGAGTGCTCAATCCGCTAACTAGAGAAAAGGTAAATAAAACAACTCCTAAAGAGTCAGGAACTACCTACCTAGGTTTCACCTAAATGGATTCTCAGCTTACCCTGAAGATTCATTTAGGTGAAACCTAGGTAGATAGTTCCTGCCTCTTTAATATATATATATATATATATATATATATATATATATATATATATATATATATATATATATATATATATATATTATAAATTAAGTGATTTAAAAGTATGGTTTCATCGCTACGAAGGAATTACCATGTTTCGAAAACAGAAAACAAAAACTTCAAATTAAATTATATTAAATTAAAAACATTAGTTCTGTTTCATCTTCAAGTGAATTTTTGGATTCCAATATTCGCTTGAAGATTAAACAGAACTAATGCTTTTAATTTAATATAATTGAATTTGAAGTTTTGTTTTCTGTTTTTGAAACATGGTAATTCCTGTGTAGCGATGAAACCATATATTTAAATTAGTTAATTTATAATAGGTATGCTCTGTAAACTAACATTGAGCACTGTTTTGTAAAAATAAAAATATCAATAAGAACACCAGATTACATTTCTTACTGTTCTTCTTTTTTTACTATAATATATATATATATATATATATATATATATATATATATATATATATATATATATATATATATTCGTGTCTGTGTGTTTACAATCATTGTAATATATTTACAGTATATGTAATACTTTCATTCTGTCAGTAATGCTTGTACTGGTTCCTGACTACTGACAACCCATTTCTTTCTGATTTTAAATGCATTTTTGTAGTAAAAATCATTAACACTTATACATACAACAAAGCCATTTCATTTGTAATGCATGCATTTATTTCTGAGAACATAACTCATAAATTGTTATCTGTGATTGTTTTGCTGCCGATTACTCTCTCTCTCTCTCTCTCGAGAGAGAGAGAGAGAGAGAGAGAGAAAAGAACAAAGAATAAATGAAAAACAAGTATAATTAAGGAAAGAAAGAAAAGCGAACAAGAACTTTGACATTAAGAGTAGACTTTCAGTCTGTAAAGAGTTAAACTCACTAAGCGACCATTTTTAAACGCAGACGAACCGATGTTCACCGACGCGTGTGCAATAAAATCGCCTTATTGTTTGCGAAAGCTGTTGGGTGATATGAGAAAATCGATCTGGAACTCGTCTGGTGTTAAATAGACAGGAATTAACAACGCAGTAGAAGAATGAATACTACGCAGAATTCAAGATTGACGAAAGAATAACACAAGCGGAAATTCTCTGAGAAAAGGCATCAATTTCCGAAATACTGTTGCCATGGCGACGATTTCAAAGTCAACAAAGAAAGGCAATATTTAATATTTTTATTGCACGCAAATCTTGACTTCAGCTTCAACCATAAAAAAAAACAAAGATGTTTACTTATTTCCATCTACAACGGTGAAACTAATCTGCTCAAGTTAAGCAAGGTTTTCTGTTGTCAACATTGGACTGGTGACTTATTCTCTTGTTTTTTGTTTTTGTTTTTTTATCAATTAACCCCAAACAAGTCGATACTGTCACTAAAAAACAAGAGACTACTGGGAGTGAAAGAGAATAAAACAACATTAGAAGGAACCAGAAACCCAATCCTAAGCAGAAAACAACGGACAAACCTCTACCCCTGTTCAAAAGACGAGAGAGGAGTGTGAACCGGGCGACGGACGAATCTATATAATCCTTTTCTTTTTTTTTCAGAAAATTAAATGTGACAGCCTATTGAAACAATAATTTTTTCGGACTACAGTGTAACCCGGATATAAGAGACCCTGATATAAGAGAAACCCTGATGTAAGAGAGATTTTCTCTGGTCCCAAATTAGAGCCTGTGTTAATGTATATAAAATAGACCAAACCCGGATATAAGAGAAACCTGGATATAAGATAATTGTTCTCCGGTCCCGACAACTCTCTTATATCCGGGTTACATTGTACTATCGTTAACATTGTTGTTTTTCAGCCTGTGGCTAAGCTAGTTGTACATCTGACTTAGCAAGTGGTTGCTGTTCCAACCTTGGTAATAATTTTGAATGTTGATTTTCAAAGTAGAGTATTTACTGCTTAAAATATTGGCGCAGCACAATTCGCGTTTACCCGATCTGACGTTGTGCAAAGGTAGGTTTTGTTAATATCGTGGAAACTGTAAGATATGGTAGCTACTCACAGAATAGAAGGAGTCGGCTTAATCTCCAGCATTCACTAACAGAAAGGAAGATATCTTATTAAATTATTTCTATTTCCAAGATATTTAACTTTGTTGTTGTTTTTTTTATAAATATTTTTAGATCTGTGCACCCTCTGACCTACCGAATATAGTCTTGTGGATATTTTCTTTTAACGAAATCGATTCATATCTTTTCATTTATTGCTTCCGTTCGGCGGACTTCCTAAGGATTTGAACCCGGAACCGTTTACGCGCGTCTAACCTCCTTATTGTGCTACATATCACATCAAGCAAACTAGTTTACCCCCCCCCCACTCTCTCTCTCTTTCTTTCTCTATCCCTCTATTCTTCTCTCTGTAGCACACACACACACACACACACACACACACAAGCACAAACACACACACGCACACGCATACATACTTCTAGGCTGATTCAATCTCATCAGATCACCGCCCTCTTTGTGGGAGTCCCAGACACTTGGCGCCATTTCTTACATTGCGTGCAGACAAACTTCCCTGTCGATCCAAATAAAATTTGCTATAACTCCCCCCCACACACATATTGTCATCACTTTCAACAGATGATGCTTTAAAGTCATTCAAATTTCACTCCATCTGCAACATTGTGCATGTAAAGTATAAGTTAATTTATCAAGATTATAAATTAGGCAAAAGATTTGCTAAAAAAAAAATCAACAACCCAGGTTACTGGAAATTTCTGAAATACGTTATATTATAAAGGGACAGTTGACAGTCACATTCGCGCGCAAAAATAGAAAAAATAAGGATATGGTTTTGCTTTTTTATTGGTCCTTGAATTGGCGAATCAGCGGATATCCAGTCAAAAACTGAGTTTCGCCCTCACAAATTCTTGAGAACGTTGGGCCCTACAACTGCTAGGATTTGGGAAGTCACTCTCACTTATTTGTGACTCTCTGTCAGTGATAAGGAGTGAGCAAAATTTTCCTACTGGGGACTCTAAAAGTAGCTAATACAGAACATATGCGCTGTGTTATGTTATTCAATACTAAAAGAAAAACATATTCTGGTGATAAAAAAGACTTTAAGCAAGTGAAGACAGTGTGACTTTTGTGTATCGGCCTGAAAACAGTTGTGGATACTAACGTAGCGATACAACCGACTCGGCCCACATCGAAAGAACGGCTGTGATAGCAAAGAACCTGGCCAGATATGATGTCATCACAATTCTTCGTACAATATTTACATTATTCGGACTATTGTCCTCATCTTTGTCGCTATATTTATTACAACGTTTCGGCTCAAGGACACATGGCACAGTGCATAAAGGCGTTGGTTAGATCCAGTGACAGGAAACAAAGCGTGTGAGTTCAATACCCGGTTAAGGCAGTGGAGAACTTTCAGAGGGAAATTAACAGGCGATAACTGATAACTGACATCCATTAAACCTGGCACGTGCAACTAGAACAGTTTACCCCAGTGAGCGAAATAAAGGGTTCAGTTCGACATTCCAACCACCTGAAGAAGGCCGGAATGTACAACGGCCGAAACGTTGTAATAAATATTTCGACAAAGATGTGGACAATAGTCCGAATAATGTAAATATTGTACATAATACCCCATCTCAGAAATATAGACAGATACACTTCTTCGTTTTGACTTAATTTGAATGATAATGATGATGAATCCTATTTATCTGTATATAAGACGCATTCAGATTGTATAAGTGAATAGTAATCCCAATAATGCATTTGTTTTATGCCCTTGCGAAATGCATGAATCTATCCAGCTATGTGGTACCGAATCTTTCTCAATATAAGATGCATTTATGTATAAGGCGCATCGGTGTATAAGACGCACTCTTATTTTGAAGACAAAGTTTTAGAAAAAATATCGTATTTTTTAAATTTTAATCTCATAATTTAAAAATGATTTATTAGAAAATGCTTCCTTGATCAGTTTAGTTTATGTGCCATGCGTAATACACGCTTAGGCGATCATGTATCTTTCGATACATGACTGACGAGGCAGATTTTTTTCTACAGTAGGTTGCCATTTCTTTCTACGAGAGACCAGTTGCAATCCAAGGCTATGGAACCCGGTCTGTCCTGGTATTTACCCATAGCTGCGGGGAGAAGAATAGAATTCATACCTTTCCCAAGTGTATTAGCACATGAGTGAATGTAATGGATATGACTGGAATTCGAACTCGGTTCTCCGATTCCTCAATCCTTATCCGCTATCCATTACTCCACCGTACCTCCTTCCTTGATCGCTACACCATTAACCTCTGCAAGTCTAGGGTCAAGTGTTATCTATTTTACATATCCTCATAATATGCTCTTACTTTCTACACTTCCAACAACTTCAGTCAGTAACGCTCTAACTTAAGGGGATCTTGGGCCTTGTTTGATCATAAGTATTTCCACTACTGAAGTCAATGTGGCTTAAGCAACGAGAAAAATAAAAATGAAAACGTGAAATTAAATAAAAGTTATTAAATACATTACTTTATACTGTGTTCAAGAACTATTCAAATTATACTAATTTAGTTAAACTGAAATTGATTTTTATTTATTAAACCAAAATATTTATGGCACCATTCAAAGAAGTAATTTTTGCACAAAACTTATTCAATTCGAGTACTGGTTAAAATCTACATATTTTAGGGGTGGTAGCACCTGTTCTGGTCCCAGCTATGGAAAAATATTTAACCCCCAAACTGGGGTCAAAACGCTATGAAAGTATAAAAATAGATTTTTATAGTAAAATTACCAGCAATACATTTTGAAAAAAATATATATTACCAGCAATGCATTTTTGAAAGAAAAAAATTACGAGCAATATATTTTTAAAAAAATATTACCATCAATTAATTTCTGAAAAAAAATATTACTAGCAATACATTTTTGAAAACAAATAAATATTACGAGTAATTCATTTGACTCTCGACAAAAACCCTATTTGCAAAAATACGTCAATGAAACCTGATCAACAAACTGATTTCTTACAAATACATATTCTATTGATATGAACCTTTCCTAAAAATCTTAGTCGATAACCCAATGAGGTTGATGTGCCGTGAAACAAAATAAACACAAACACAAACACAAACACAAATTGTATTGTTTAATATTTTTAAAAAATCATATATTTTTTTTAAGATTAAATACGAATTTATATATACCTTTCAATAAGCAGAAAAAACGATACGATTTATTTTTTGGCGGCAGAGATATTAGATGGCAGTCAATATACTGTCTGATAGGTGGCTATAATAGTTGCCCAACTTCTAACTGGGACAATTGGTCGGTGTTCAAAACCCAATTAAAGGGTTAATGTTCAAAGCGTGCATGTCATAACAGTTTAAAAGATTGATTCAATGGAATCTTCAAAATTCACGTTTACTCGATCTGACCTTGTGTTGATCAAAACTAGGTACTGCAAATATAAGGAAGGTACCATGTGATATTTGACAATCTTATCGACAGAGTAAAGAGTTCTACTTGGTATTGACTGATTATTTTTTTTTTGATCAGATCGATAAAATTGCACTGAAATCTGATCGATTTTAATCACAAGCAAACCAGATTATACAAACATATACGTATGATGAAAGATTGTTTTGAATTAAAAGAAATAAACAAACACAATTCTTCCCCTCTCTCTCTCAATATCTCTCTTTCTCGCTCACTCTCTCTCTCTCTCTCTCTCTATATATATATATATATAGAGAGAGAGAGAGAGAGAGAAAGAGAGAGAGAGAGGGGTGGAAGAATTGTGTTGTTTATATATATATATATATAAATATTGTGTTATATATATATATATATATATATATATATATATATATATATATATATATGTTATAAATTAATTGATTTAAAATATGGTTTTTTCGCTACACAGTGATACCATGTTTCAGAAATGGTAGCTAAAGCCCCTGAATTTAATTTTGTTATTAAACCAAAGACATTAGTTCCATTCCCTCGTCAAGCGAATTTTGGAGTAACTTATTTTTTTAAATTTACGGTTGTTAAAAGATTCATAATTGAGGGTTTCCAAGAATACCGATAAATCCATTCATCTAGACAAGGGGTGTTAGGGGGTTCAAATTTTAATTTTCGTTGTATCAGTTAATAGTTACATTCTAAAGCGGGGTTATGTTTAGAGATCCGGGTAGGGATGTATCTTTCAACAAATTCTGACAACCGCTAAATTCAGGTCGTCTGGGTTTTTTTTTTTTTTTTTCCTAACGGCAAAAATTCTTACGGTATTTTTTCCATTTGTATATTTAAAGATTTTGAGGGGCTGTTTAGGCTAGAATATGTTTTAACCACATTTCTAAAAAAATTATTTTTAATATTTAATATACGATATTTCTTTTTTAAAAAACAAGTAAATGTATTAGAATTACTTACAGTATGTAAAATTATTTTTTCTTATCGAGTATAAACAAATATGTATATTGCCAGATTATTTTTTTTTTTTTTATGTAAACTTTATGACAATGACGGCAAAGGTGGCTAAATTATTTCACTAATTCAGTAAACTTTTATTTTTTATAAATTTAGTTATATAAATTTTCACCATGTATGTACAAAGGACAGGTGTCATTTAATGTTCAATATATTCTAACTTATTAATTTCATTTGACTTTAGGTGTTCTATTGGATTCTTTTAAGTGTTTGAATTGCTTTGATAGAGGTGTTAAGGTTAGAGTGCGTTTTACTTAATTACAATTTTAAAAGAGGTTTAGGTTAGAATCCGTTTATTTAATTACAATTTTTAAATTTCTACTTTTAAATTTAACATTTTAAATTTAATCGGCTATATTTTTTATAAAACAATTAAATGTAAAAGAATTACTTACATTATTTAAAATTATTTATTCACATCAAATATGAGTATGCATATTATCAGGTAAATTTTTTTTTTTTCATTTAAATATTATTTAAAGAAAACTTTTGACAATGACGGCATAATATAGCTATTTCATTTCTCTGATTCAGTAAATTTTTATTTTTTATAAACTTAGTAATATATAGTTTCTCATGTATGCATAAAGGACATGGGTCATTTAATGACCTACATATTCTAGCTTTTCTTATTAACTTCCATTTTACTGTAGGTGTTTTATTGGATTCTTTTAGGTTCCAGAAGTACTTCGAGAGAGATGTTTGATTTTTATATTTATTTATCCTAAACGAACTTTGATGTTGGTTGAACCTTTTTTTGAACTCATTGCTAGTGCAACCTATATATATTTTTATGTTTTCAGGGTTTTCAATAGAAGATATATTGCATTGGTATACTAATGATTCCATGCAACATTTATTTTGTAGAGGACAGTTTTGATGGTTTCTACAATTACATAATTTTTGTTTACCCTCATTAGTTGTTGTTTGTATTTTTCCATTGTCTAAAGTTTTTTGGTTCTGGTATAAGTGTTTATTTAAGATATTAGTATTATGTTTCTTAATAATTTTCTCTAGGTTATCAGTACAGCTATAACTTAATTTTAGTGTATTTCTATTGAAAATAGTACTTAGTTTACTTTCACAGGGAAAATGCTTGAGTATTAATGCGAGGAATTTTTGCCCTAATTTGTTTTTTACCATTTGGTTGTATGGGGGTATATACCAAATTATTTTTCTACTTCTGTTTTTTCTATGCTTACCATTTTCATTTTTAATATAAGATAGTTTTAGGTTTTTGTAGCCACTATCTTTTAGAGCTCTATTATAGAAATTAATATGTTCATCGAAAATCTTGTCATTTGCTGAATTTGTACTAATTCTTTTTCGGATAGATAAAGGTATATGTTTAATTATAGATGAGGGGTGATTTGATTTAGGGTGTATATATAAAGGATTCGTATTGAGTTTTTTATAAGGTGTGTATGTATTTTTCTTTAAATCTAATGTTCCGTTTGTAGCAATATATTACCGCCGATGACTAAGGCTGAGCACTATGTGTTCTTTTGCTTACTGGGGCTTATGCGAGTCGTGATATGGGCGACGCGACAGAAGGAATTTCCTGGGGACGAGAAGTTTTCCCCTTCCCAACTGATCTTGTACTTTAAGCATCTGCTTAAAGTCATGATCAGGACGAAAAGGAGGCGACTCTATCCATTGGAATTTGGCGAAAGGTGGGTGAGTCTTGCGCGTCTCTGCAGAGTGAAAGGTGCTGACTTGGAGTGGCATTTTGATGCCGGTTAGGCATTAAGGGTTTTGGTATTGCTGGGTTGAACATTGGCAACCCTTCCACTGTATAGGTTAGCTTAGGTCAGTTTTGCTTTAGTTCATTTTCTTATCTTTTTTCAGATTAACTTAGCTAGGGTGTGTATGCTCATTGGCCCCTTTTATTTCTGGCCCTATTTTTTTTTCTTTTGTTTAATTCCCCATCCCTCCCATCGTTAGGTGGTTAGTGATGTCAGTTCTCTGGTGGGTGCGGGGCGCCTTTCGTTTCGAGAGTGTCTTTCGTATTTGTTGTTGTGTTTGAATGAGTGCGTGTTTGTAGTGAATGTTTGGATTGTATGAATGTTTTAAATTTTTTTCAGCCCCACATTGATTTCGTCCAGTTAACTGACATTGCTGCCATATTTAGAGCTGTGGGGGGTTTTCTATTAACAAAATCTTTTGTTTAGTTTCTTGTATATAGTTATACTCATTGTAAATATTCATTGGGGATTTTAGATTGTTATTTTTACCCCTCCCCCCCCCACAGACAAATGTATTGTAAATATGGTGACTAGTTAGGACTTCATAGAGTCTCTGAGGTATTATGGTGAATGTAGTAAGAATGGTATGTAATGGATGTGTTGTTTTGGTGAAAGGAATATTGTTTGTATGTTCGGGTCAGTGTTTGCGGCTAGCTAAGTTAAAAGTTAAGACAGAAGATTATCGTCCTTTCCCATTTCCCCCTTTTCGGCCTTGTGCCACATTTGTACTTTCGTACAATAAATAATACTCCAAAATTCGCTTGACGAGGAAATAGAACTAATGTCTTTGGTTTAATAACAAAATTAAATTCAGGGGCTTTAGCTACCATTTCTGAAACATGGTATCACTGTGTAGCGAAAAAACCATATTTTAAATCAATTAATTCATAATATTAATGCTCTGTAAATTTACATTGAGCACTATTGTGTAAAAATAAAAATATCTATAAGAACACCGGATTTTATATCTTACTGTTCTTTCTTTTTATTTATATATTTATATATATATATATATATATATATATATATATATATATATATATATATATATATATATATAAATATAAAAGTGAACATAGAATTCAACACTTAGAGGCGACAGACTGTCGCCTCTAAATGTTGACTTCTATGTTCACTTTTATATTTACACACGCTCTATCTCTGACACTGAGCACTTTATCTCATAAATATAGCACATCATAATACTATATTTCTTCATATATATATATATAATATTTCTTCATATATATATATATATATATATATATATATATATAATTGCAATAATTGCGTCTAGCATGAAACAGCCTGTCGCCTCTGAGTGTTGACTTCAATGTTCACTTTTATATATATATATATATATATATATATATATATATATATATGAGAGAGAGAGAGAGAGAGGAAATAGAGAAAGAGGGCGAGTGAGAGACAGGAGTAGGAAAGTGGGCATAGGAATGAACACAGCATGGTCACTCTCAGTCACACGCTCCAATGCATATTATATTGGGAAACTAACAACCACAATGCAACCACTATGCAGTGTTCATCACACACAC
>OZ038498.1:36507537-36512537 GCA_964036315.1 Acanthosepion esculentum
ATGTTACCTAAATATACACAATATATCAGGTCATCCCATAAGTTCTGTCCGAATTTTGATTAAAGAAAACAAGTGATCAAATGTTACATTTAATTACAGATTCAATCAACAATGTATTTTCCCTGATTATCTATGATTCCTTCCATCTATTAACAAGCTTACTAATTCCATTACTGTAAAATTCTTCTGGCTTTGATTCGAAGAACTCACAAATGTCAGTTTTAACCTCTTCCTGTGTTACAAAAGCTGTTTCTTCCAAATGATTCTGTAAGCTACGAAACAAATGGTAGTCTGAAGGAGCAAGGTCGGGAGATTAAGGTGGATGAGGAATTTTCTCCCAACCAAGTTTTTCGATCTTTTGTGACGTGATTCTTGCTGTGTGTGGTCGCGCAATATCCTGATGAAACATCATCCGTTTTCGATTCACTAGAGCAGGTCTTTTTTTCCTCAAAGCTTGGTTCAAACGCTCTAATTGCTGACAGTATATTTGAGCATTAATTGTTGCATTAGGTAGTAAGAATTCAAAGTGGATTATTCCTTGGCAATCCCACCAGATTGAAAGAAGAACCTTTTGCCCATGAAGTTCCCTTCTCGGCTGTGGCTAGGGTCCTTCACCTTTACCAAGCCACTGTCTACGACGCTTAACATTTCGATAAAAGATCCATTTTTCGTCGCCAGTCACAAGTCTATCCAAAAAATGTGAAACAAGTTGGCGAGAATGGAGAGAAGAGCAGATGTCAACTCGGGATTTGAGGTTGTTTTCAGACAATTCATGAGGCGCCCATTTTCCAAGTTTAGGAACTTTTCCAAGTTGTTGAAGATGACGATGAACAGTTGTATGGTTTGAACTGAGAACCACTGCCAATTCCTCAACGGATAAAGCAGGATTTTCTTTAAGGGCTGCTTTAAGAAGCTTTTCATCAAACTCAACTCGAAGTCCGGTTCGATCTTCATCTTCAAGGGTGAAATCTCCACCTCTGAATTTTGCAAACCATCTTCTGCAAGTTCTTTCATTCACACATTCCTCTCCATAAACTGAGTGAATGTTTCTAGCCGCTTTGGCTGCTGAGTTTCCTTTCTTTAACTCATAAAGCATTATGTGCCTCAAATGATTCTTGGGTACTTCCATGTTAGCAGGGTTTTAATCAAAGAAAATTTAATTTTATTGTTCTCTGAAATAAAATTTGATCAGTTTAAATGCATCTAAACATAAAAATAATGTTCAGCTCCATTAGACATTATAAAATACTCTTTAAATTTTGTTCATTTTAACAAAAATTTAAAATTCGGATAGAACTTATGGGATGACCTAATATATATATATATATATATATATATATATATATATATAATATGACATGAGAAAACCATATGTACTTTTTTATATCAAGAATAGTATTGAAGAAATAGTAAAAAAGGAAAAAAGTTTATTTGCGACGCGTTTCATACGTTAAGACTTCGTCGGATTGGCTTTGTTGACGTTGTTGTGACTAGACATGCGCATGAACAAAAGACGCTGCTAGTTTCAAATTTTTTTAAAGAATTTTTTACAATCCAGCCAAGATTAATCTATATTCTTTTTTTCTTTCATCACATTGTGATAACAGAAAATTGCCAAGAATCCTGATGCGTTGTAAGTTTCCTGGACGTAAATTTACTGTGGTTGAATTACGTTGTAAAACCTGAACGTAAATTTACTGTGGTTGAATTACGTTGTAAGAACCTGGAAGTAAATTCACTGTGGTTGAATTAGCGATTAAATCACTTTCTAGTAATTTTCGTTCTAGTGTTTTCTTTTCTCTTTTAATTAGATTAGCATTTTTTTATGTCATAATTGTGGTCAGTTCCGTTACGGTGAACAACCAATGAGTTTTCTGTGTTGCTTTTTAAGCTTTTGTTTTTTCTTTACCTCAATATATGCTGGGTGTAACAGTAAAATTGTCCAAATCGTGTAACAGCAAAATTGTCCAAATCGTGTAACAGTAAAATTGTCCAAATCGTGTAACAGCAAAATTGTCCAAATCGTGTAACAATAAAATTGTCCAAATCGTGTAACAGCAAAATTGTCCAAATCGTGTAACAGCAAAATTGTCCAAATCGTGTAACAGTAAAATTGTCCAAATCGTGTAACAGCAAAATTGTCCAAATCGTGTAACAGTAAAATTGTCCAAATCGTGTAACAGCAAAATTGTCCAAATCGTGTAACAGTAAAATTGTCCAAATCGTGTAACAGCAAAATTGTCCAAATCGTGTAACAGTAAAATTGTCCAAATCGTGTAACAGCAAAATTGTCCAAATCGTGTAACAGCAAAATTGTCCAAATCGTGTAACAGCAGAATTGTCCCAATCGTGTAACAGCAGAATTGTCCATTCCATAAAATGTTTGATATATAAAAAAAAAAACCACTAACCCAATTGAGTTACGTTTTTTCCGGGTTTTCAGGTGAGACGTTTAACCATCTCGACACCATTTGTCGCAAGAATCAATGAAAGATCCTTTGAGTTATTCAGCTAAAAAGAGAGCCGGTTAAAATTGTTTCGTGTCAGCCCCACTCTCTTCCCAACTGAGCGATGGTGAGAGGAAAAAGATCATCCAGGCCTTCAGTAATGGTACCAACATTCATATTCTGGCTTCCGTCTTCAAAGTCCATTCAAGAACCATCAAGAGAACGGTGAACAAGTTTTAAAAAGTGGGAAAAGTAGGGAGGAAAACTGGATCAGGAGGTCACAGCAGGAAGAGGGATCATCATTTTAACTTAAAGTTAAAGTTCAACTTAGAGTTAAAGAGATCAATTAGAAAAGATCCAGAAGTTCTATTAACGCATGAAAGAAGTTACACAGAAAAAGTTATTTTAAAATATATGTAGCATATTTTTGCTGCAGTTAAAGATGTTGATAGCCTGGAGCATAGCAACCAACACTGCATCTTGATTGATCTTGATACATCAATGGGTTCTTCAGAAATCTTCAAAACTTGAATATCGCATTGAAGCGTGAAACTGAGTTACCAGAAAGTTTTTATTCCTATGTCAACACTATCTCTCCTTCTTTCTGCCTTTCTTTACACACACACACACACACACACACACACACACACACACACACACACACACACACACGCTCGCGCGCGCGCGCGCATATATATATATATATATATATATAGATCCATCCTTTAGCCGAAAATTACAATTCCATTCTTGTCTGGAAGGACATTAATTTTTTAGTAAGTCTATTCGTTATGGACCGTTCCCAATACTTTCATTGTTTAAAAATAGCAGTGGCGTCAACTCAAATACGTTGTCCACTAAAAATAAGGTTTCTAGTAATAAAAAATAATTTCAATTTTTTAAAAACTATTCTTTAAAATTAACATTGTGTATGATTTGGCTATGAAAATAAACTTCGAAAGGTAGCATTGAAAAATGTGCATTTCCTAAGTAGGTAACTGAACTTTACTTTATCACACGCACACACACCATACATATATACTTATACTCATATATATATATATATATATATATATATATATATATATATATATATATATATATATATATATATATAAAAGACAATAGGAAAACTGTAATATTAGCCGAAGCGTTTCGTCCAATGTGGAATTTTCAAAGAAAAAACGAAATGAATTTATTAAAACAAAGTAACTAAATTTAGAAAACGCTATTATATTCATATTGTCAATTGAAAATTACGTCAAGTACTGTCACCTGTGGAAATATTCTTTTTATTGTTGTGTTGACGGATTCAACTATTTTCTTTTGATTTCTTGATACAGTTGTGTACGTTTGCTTGGGAGACTAGTTATTCTGTTAGTAAAGGTGAAACAGGGGAAAAGCCTGGGCGTAGATTAATATTTGGATAATATTCAATGGCGGCACTCAAGAGGATTTTCCTTCTGAGTGAGTTATTTTTAAATCAAAAGAAAATGGCTGAATCTGTCAACACAACAATAAAGAGAATATTTCCACACGTGATAGTACCATTTTGAATGCAAGATTCGCACAGTACGCACGCGTACTAAATGACAGCTCATCGCTAACATATACACACACACAGACACACTAAATGACAGCTCATTGCCGACATACACACACAGACACACACACACACACACAAAACACCAGAGAGTTGTTTGTTCCCCATATTCGCAGTAAAGTAACCACGTTTGATATCCAATTTATATCAAGGCCACTCAATTGGTTCTTGTGATGTTCAAAATATGTTAAGCTTGACACACTTCGGATATATATTCATTCGATCGAAATTAGCATTTTTACATATTTTTAAAAACGATTCCTACTACCCCAGTGAGCGAAATAAAGGGTTCGGTTCGACATTCCAACCACCTGAAGAAGGCCAGAGCGTACAACGGCCGAAACGTTGTGATAAACATGGCGACAAAGATTAGGACAATAGTCCGAATAATGTAAATAATGTACATAATACCTCATCTCAGAAATATAGACGATTCCTACTATTTGATAGCACAGCTTGCGTGAATTAAAAATAGTTTAGAAATTAAAAATTAAGAATAAAAGATAATAAAAATCATTCGATTGCTTGTTTTAAAAATATTTGCTGTATTATCAGAGGATTTAAATTTACACGTATGGTATTTCGCCAAAATCACATTTTTCATGGTTGCTATAGAGTCCTTTGAAATTTACAACAAAGGAAAGTTCAGTTAAGCCTTCTACTTCAGTTCTTGCTTTTCCATTATATATTTACCGCCCGAGAGGAATTCATAGTGCTGTTTAACGCTAGTCAGAACATTTCCACTTCCTGTTTTTTCCTGTTTGAGGCTAAAAATGGCGGAAACATTCATATGCTGTATTTTCCGTTAGTATGTTTTCCTTCTTTTTCAAATACTTAGTTCGCTTGTGAAATTTTTATTTGTTTTTTTCTGGGAAACAGAGAAATATTTTGTTAGTTCATTATTGTTTTTACAAGATTATCTTTAGTGTTGTTTTTATTGAAACTTTAAA
>OZ038498.1:36525037-36527537 GCA_964036315.1 Acanthosepion esculentum
ATTTTTCGCCCCGATCTTCTATAACACATAATTTCATTTATAGCAAAGTTTTCTAATTGTTTTTTGCATAATACAGTATTATGCAATGGTGTAGAAATATTGTATGGATTTTTTTTCATAATTTATAACTATGTTAATAAAAAAAGATTTCATGGTGTACAAATGTTTATTTCCCCTCAATATATATATATTGGCTCCTGAAAAATTAATTTCGATTGAGCTCTCAGGTTTGAGGTGTGAATTTGTAAACAGTGACTATTTAAGCTAATATTACACGACTCTTCGGCAGAATCGAGTCACTGTCAGTCACTGTGTATTTATCTAAATCTAAAAATAAACACGCTAAAATTCAACTTCATCCCTGTCGTGCGTCGATGGCTTAGTGGGAGAAGTTCCCACTGACGCAAATTCAGTCGGGTTTCGATCCTAGCTAGAGGCAACCGGACGTCTAGCCACACTGATGAGCAGCGAAACAGTCTGTCTGTGGATGACAAAAAAAAATATATATACATATATATAGTCATCCACATGCAAGCCTGTTCCACTGGATCACGGCTCATCAGCCTGGATAGGCATCAGATTGCTTCAAGCCGGGATTGAAACTCGACCGATTTGGCATCAGTCAGAGATTCTATCCCTAAGCTATCGGCGCACGGTGGAGAAAGGGAAATTTTTAACGTATTATATACGCCAGTAGCCAATAGAGCCCAATTCATATACTGAAGAGCGATGCGTTAATAGCAGGAGCAGCTACCGATTTTAAAATTACCCTTTCCCTATAGTGCTCAATCGGCGAACGAGAGCGAACGCTGAAAATATACTCTATCTATCTATGTATCTACCTAAATTTATTCAGATCAATTTAGTTAGTTTATATCTATCCCATTCTTTCCCTTATCTATCTATCTATCTATGTCTGTGAAACAGTATATTTTCAGCGTTCGGTCTTCGAATCTTGGTCAAGTTAAAATGTCTAATTCCATGGTATATCATCCTCTCTGTTTTGGTGGAACAACGTAATTAGACAATCTTTCCTCTCCTTGGTACTGATTATGTTCATGAAACGCCTGCAATCCCCATGTGTTATGAATACTTTTCTGTCCTGATAAAATATGAATTATAGCATGACAATTCATTATCTTATATTCACCTTTCTTTGCTGTGATTGCTTCCCGTGGTTTAATAACAAATCACGATTGCCGTGAAAGTCGTTTTCCGCATTCAAAAATTATTTTAAGATTAATACAATCTATGCCATGTCTAATATATTGTTTCAGCGACCTCTTGGTTGCTAAAGGAGATACAATTATTATCATTACTCTCAATTTACTGATATTTCCCTCTTCAGTTAAAAAATACCTGCAAATACCAAATATCCTTTTTGATACGATGTCTTCAATCTATGAACAATCTGTAGATACGTTGCAAAAAGCAATAACCATTTTCTTACCTGGCAACAGGTGTTTTTTAATCGTTTTATCCCAATCAAGGCAGTTGCCGAGTGTGAAAGAATGAGAAAAAAACATTATTAAGGAGTGAGAACAATAAAAGAACAAGAATTAAGAAGATAGAAGATAATAATTGACATTGCATTTAAATTCTTAAAGCTCAAAGTTGGCTGAAAAGCATGGATCCGGGAAGAGAGATTCACATGCGAGAAGTGCGATAACACAAACGGTTATCATGGAAATTATAGTTGTCTCTAGCCATTTCAAGTGTAAATTGATGAAGGCTTGCCGTCAATCTAGTTCTGCGTTTATATTCGTAAAATGTCTGAACCATAGTGTAAAGTTCATCAGGACAATTAACATGAAGTTATTTATAGAAAAAGCACAGGGAAGTTACGTTACGGCGGTGGAAAAGAGACTGAAGCCGTGGTGCCATGTCAGGACCTATAACATAACGGATTCTTCTTTGGATTTTATCAAGAATCTTTAAACATATAGCAAGAGCACCGAACCATATGTGGCATCAATACTCAAAGCATAGACGAAAGGTAGACTTATAAATATGTCCGATATTTTCTGGGGAGACAAATCTTCTAGCACAATACAGTGAAGCAATTTTCTTAGCAGCATACCGTTGTGGAGTAGCTGAACACCCTCACAAGATGAACTAGTCTAAGACTATTTAAATAGCACTCTCTCTCTCTCTCTCTCTTTCTCTCTCTCTCTCTCTCTCTCTCTCTCTTACTGAGGGGAGGGGGTTAACGATTAACTGTTTATTACATTAGTCCGTGTACCATATTATTTTCCGGAAAAAAACTACTACTTATTTTCTATATGTGTGTCAACCTTTCCTATTTCATGACCTATTACTTGATTCAATGTAATGTTTTCACTTCAAGCCAGCAGAGAATGTTAGCCTGAGCCTCCTGGAGGCTAACCTCAGCCATGGTGATGGAAGGCAGATGACTAATGGAGAGACGTTTCGTTTTGAAGGCATTAAAATTAACAAGCTATTCATTACCTATTTAACAGCAGATTGTAGGCCATTTTGG
>OZ038498.1:36532537-36545037 GCA_964036315.1 Acanthosepion esculentum
ATATATAACATAGTTAAACGTGAAATAAGTTAGACTGGCAAACGTTTCCTATTAGTTCTTTATCCTATGATATATATATATATATATATATATATATATATATATGTGTGTGTGTGTGTGTGTGTGTGTGTGTGTGTGTGTGTGTGTGTGTGTGTGTGTGTTTGTTTGCGCAAGTCTGCTTCATTGGTGAAAGATTTCCCACAAAGATGATTATCCAGGGAGTGGAAGAGGTGGTAATCGGATGGCGCAACTTCAGGTGAATAAGGTGGAAGGCACAAAGTCTCCCACCGAAGTTGCTGTATGGTATCCCTGACCACTCGCGCGACATGCGGCCTGGTGTTGTCATGGAGGAAAAGCACACCTTTGCGATTCACCAGTGCTGGCTCCTTCTGGCGCAATGCCTGTCGCACACGTTTATTCAATTGCTGCGAGTATAGGATTTCAGTGACCGTTTGGCCCGTTGGTAGCAGTTCATAATGAACCACTTGACGACCTGTCCACCAGACACAAAGCATAATCTTGCGTGGGTGCATAGGCGGTCTTGCGGTGTGAGGGACAGCATCCTGAGGAGACAACCAATGTCTGGAACGCTTGGAAGTTTCGTACAGAACCCACTTGTTATCCTTGGTAAGCATTCGATTGAATAAGGATGCGGTATGGTGGCGAGAAAGCAGCGATACGCAGGCTGACACTCGTTGTTCCTTGTGGACCTTCAACAGCGTTTGCGGAACCCACTTGCTCAGTTTGTACGTCTTACCTCGGCGGTGCAGGTGAAGTCTAACTGTTTCATCGGAAACGTTGAACTGTCTTGCAAGTTCACCACACGTTAGACTACTGTCCTCTTCAATGGCCGCCTTCAGGACTCCGTCATTCAAGACCTGCGGTCGTCCACTGCAAGGCTCATCATGGAGAGACAAATCTCCCGACTTGAATTTTCAAAACCAACGCCTTGCAGTACGTTCATCCACAGCATTGTCTCCAAACGCTTGACATATGCGGCGACTTCATGCAGCTGCTGGTAAGCCCAATTTGAAGTCATAAAGCAAACAGCTCCGAACGAGATCTCTAGACAAACCATCCTTCTCACAGCTGTCCGGCTTATAACTGATGGCCGGGCACGGTGCGCGTGTTTTTATAACGTCTGATGTTCCTACTTCCGGCTGTCCGAATTTGAAAACAATTGCTACACGCATTTCGTATATATTTCAACTTCATTCAATGACGAATCAAAAAACGGACAGAATTTTTTTGGTTACCTTGTATATATGAGAGGATAAAGAACTAATTGGAAACGTTTATTAAAAAACTGTCTAAATGTTTTAGAGTTCTGAGCATTTTAGCCATTATCAAGGATGATTCAATTTTCCAGCTTAATTGAGTGTGTGCGTTATATATATGTTTTAGTGTGTTCTCGGGATGTTTTTAATTTCCGAATACGGTTAGCACATTGTGGCCTTGTTCGTAGTTAATATTATTAGGAGTTGGCTTTTTCTTTTTTATTATTAAAGCTTCCATTATATTTAATCTTTTTTTACAGGTGGATGCAGTTATTATAAAAAACTTGGAGAGTTTTTATCACCCTCTTTGTTAAAAAAAGAAAGCTCTTGTTCGAACACAAGAAACATTTTATAAAAAGCTTAACCGTAGTACCTTGTCTGTCGTTTTTAATGAAACAAGCATGTATATATATATATATATATATATATATATATATATATATATATATATATTACCGAGCAAACAAAAAATGTCATCATTCATTAAGATCTATAATCTATTATACTGTATCAATACAAATGCTTCAAGTCTGATTGGTCACATCTAAAACTCCTGAACGTTCATAGTCGAACACTTACAGAGTCTTAATAAAAATTAATTTATTTGATAGATGACGCTTTTCTTTTTAATATATATATATATATATATATATATATATATATATTGAACTATAAAAATTATTTAAAATATTGTTAAAAAAATTGAAATCTTCAGACACACTGGGTTGTAGATTAATATTCTTACGTTATTATTATTATTATTTCATTTAGATTCCTCGAATAGTTTCGGCCAACATGGCCATCATCAGGAGAGAAAAATATTTCTGCTTGCTGGTAGCAGTGAACTACAGAAATGAATGACTTGATGGAGAAAATGAACTTTTGTCTGTAGTTTTCTTTTGTTTTTTTTATATGTTTTTTTATCTTTTTAACATGAATTTTTTAACATTCTTTGTGTTGGTCAAACAGTCTCTTTTAAGTTGTTATTTGAGATAAGAGCTGGATGGATTCATGCTGCTTTGAATTCCCTTGGTCAGTTTGGCAGTATATATATATATATATATATATATATATATATATATATATATATATATATATATATATATAGTTAATTAAACGTTATTTATAGTGGATAACCATATTTGAGTAGACGCTCCGTTTATTTATTAAACAGTTGTGGTTAAGAGATGAGAGAAAAAAATGTGAAAACTTACCGACGACGGAAACGGAAAAGCTAGGAAAGCGGAAATAAAACTTATATAGGGAAGTGTCATTGCATTATGGGTGAGTGGTGGTTGTATAGAAGCCGGAAAGAATGATGGGCGGCAGAATTTTGCTTTTCCTTTGCAAACGGTGTCAGCGAGTGAAGTTCAGTAGAGAGGAAAGGACAAGAGAAAGAGAAAAGGAATAGGAAGAGTTTTTTTTTCTCTCTCTCTCTGTCGTTTCTGCATATCAACGAGACAACAGTATATTTATTTATTTTCATCTACTCGCCTGAATATTCAAGAAAACTTTATGTAGAAAAATATGCACTTCCGGTAGAAATTGAATATGTGTTCCTCCTAGACTGGGAAAACCGTCGTTAAATACAACGTGCTTAGCCCATCAACTGTCATTTTTTTTATTGCACATTTTTGGCCCAGACAGATGTCTTAGGAGTGTATTTATTCCTTATGTTTAATGGCAGTAGTTACCATTGTCGGTTTTATAGAAACTAGAACATTAAATATATATGTGTATAAAACATCGAAACTTAATATTGATTAGAAATAATTAAAAAAATACTTTTCAAAATAGTCATTATTTTTCTACACGTGAAATATAAAAGAAAGTGTCTTCTATGATTAGTTACGGCTAATAATAAAAACTTTAAAGGCTAAGTGTTGTAAAATATCCCTCTGCAAATGCAATGTATGTACCCAATTCAATGTAAATACAATAAATAACATGTAGTGAGTTTAATTTTAACAGATTCCCAAATGGGGGTCACGGCAGGTAATGGGTTAAGGATTCTCAGCTACGAAGTGCGCCAATGATTAAATAAACTTGAATAGTGCCTTTAAACACAATTTTTTCTTGACTCTCGATATCCTAATGTAAACAAGATGTGATTTTTTAATATTTTTTTTATTTTTAATCCGACAGATTTTATTAATTAAACATTATTCAATAAATAAACAGAGCGTCTATTTAAATATGGGCATCCACTAAAAATAACGTTTATGGTAATAAGACATAATGTCAGAATAAAAATGCATTAATCACTTAAAAATTACTTTGTTTGGTTTCGGGTATAGATATCATATAGCCATTGTGTGAATTTCAAAGGGAATTTAGTTAGTGTTGTGGATTCCGGGATGAATCCGATATCAATGAATAACAAACGCTAGGAATGGATAAGGAAAATAAATGTATTAACTTAATAATACAAACTGGTAATACGGGTTAGTAGATCCAGGAATGCGGGTTAGTATCACTAATATATATATATACAGTCTTAGTATTGAAGTATCGCGGTATGACTCCTTACTGAGTCTACGTGCTCGCTAACTGTGACGCTTGCCGCCGTCTCTGTGTGAGACTTACTCTACTACTACTGAACTCTACTACTCTCCTGTCGTTCCGTCTCGACTCCTACTTGACTGTTCGGGTATTCACTGGTAGTAGTATATGTATACCTTGGGTGAGTCCATTTGTGTGAAAAGGGGAGACCCCTCAATAGTTAGGTCAACACCGAGCGGCGAAAGTCTGTTTCATACATGACATACGATCTATCCCTGATATTGAACACATTTACTCATAAATATAACATACCTTAAAAATATGTTTTATCATATTTAAGGGCTGTAACAGCAAAATTGTTCAAATCGTGTAACAGCAAATTCTAACAGCTATTCTACAAAATTTTTAATATCTAAAAACCCACTAAATTAATTTAGTTTCGTGTTTTCAGATTAGACATTTAGCCGTCTTGACACCATTTATCGTAAGAATCACTGAAAAGCCCTTGAGTTATTCAACTAAAAAGAAAGCTGGTTAAAATTGTTTTGCCTCATACTCACTATCTTCCAAACTGAGCAATGGTAACAAGAAAAATATCATTCATGTCTTCAGTAATGGTACCAAAATTCATACTCTGGCTTCCATCTTCAATGTCCATTCAAGAAACATCAAGAGAACAGTGAATATATTTAAAAAAATATGGAACAGTAGAGATAAAAACTGAATCAGGAGGTCACAAAATCAAGAGGGACCATCATTTCAACTTAGAGCTAAAGAGATCAATTACAAAAGATCCAAATCAATTCATAAGACGTTTGGCACGTGAGAGAGGAGTTTCAGCTATGACAGTCCAAAGAGCAGTGGAAAAAGATTAAAAATGAAATCGTACATGAAACATATGAGGGAACTTGTTGCAATACGACAGAAAGTTAGAAGGTTAGAAAGGGCGAAGATCATCTTGAATGAATTGGAAAACGATCCAGGAATAATACATATATATATATATATATTTTAACTTTGATTCAATAATTCATGAGCTTCCGATCCTTTCCTATGATTAATTAATGATGAACATGTCATTTTTGTTTATGATCGATTTCATCAATATACTTCCGATAATCTTAGATAGTAATATACTTACTTATTGCTCAAGCTGAAGTCCAATAGTGTTATAAAAACCTCGGGGAATCCCAGTAAGATATCTTTAATCATTCTAAGATACAAAGGTTTTGAGCTTAATCTAGCAATTCGACAATTTTGCTGTTACACCCAGTATATATATATATATATATATATATATATATATATATATATATATATATATACATATATATATATTGTTTCATGAACTTTTATTGCTTGACTCTCAGTTACAAGATTCGTCTTGACCTTAAAAAAATTGCATTAATGGCAGGTGTATTTTCAACATTTGCGTTGTAGTGGGTGTAAAATGGATGACTTGCGCGATATTTTACTTGGCGTTCAAAACTTTGAAGATCAAAGTGAAAATCGATTTAGCCGGTTTTTTTGGGTTTTTTTGCACTGCATTTTTCCCTGCAACACATCAGTTTAAATTTCGGCGCCTGCTACGGCTGACGGGAAAACAAAGTTCTGAATTTTATTTCAGATCACACCAAAATGTACGTCAGTTTTTATTTGCGCGCTGGATTTAATCGTTTATAGGTCGACCGCCAATTACTGTCAACTCCTAATTTGAGGGCGAAAAAAGTCGTCACATTATTGCAGTACTCATGTATAAGGCGATGATCATTTTTTTAAAGAATCATCTAGCGACATATTCTTCTATGTGCCATGTCATATCTGGACGTGCGCGATCATGGCTCTCCATAACTTCCTATCTTTTGTTGCTAGAAACAACTTCAAACACTTTACCATTTCTCTTTGTCCTTGTTCTGCTAACCCAGTTATTCTCCACCCCCGTACCGCGGCACACTAGCGATCCTCTTTAAGTGTGCCGCGAAATGTGTTATCACAGCATACATATATAGTCATTTTCCAAGGCGGAAATTATGGGGCACCCAGTTAGGATCGAACTCACTACTCATACGTAATTGTTCTAGCAAGCCAAGCTTGCTAGCCACTACACTGCCTCGGGGTGCCCTTTGATTTTTCATGCGTAGCTTAGATGTGGCATAAAGCCGAAAGTAGGGCGCAACCAGTGAGGATCGAACTCACAAGTCAGACGAAATTGTTCTAGCGCGATAAGCTTGCTAACCACTACACCGCCTCGAGGTGCCCACGGCATACATATATATATATATATATATATATATATATATATATATATATATATATATATATATATATATATATATATATATATATATATATATATATATATATATATATATATATATATATATATATATATATATATATATATATATATATATATATATATATATATATATATATATATATATATATATATATATATATATATATATATATATATATATATATATATATATATATATATATGTGTGTGTGTGTGTGTGTGGAAGTAGTAATGGTACAGTGTTGGTATTGGAATAAATCAATAAGTATTAAACAATTTTTCAAATAATTCTTTTCACTATTCTTCGATTATGTTATTTTAAATACTTTGTTTTAATGTTCATTTTTTTAAGTACTTTTATTTTTTAAAATTTAACTTATCAAATTTTCCTTTATTTGAATAAATGAATTAACCTTCACACACTCAAGATAGACACATACGTTATTTTAAAAAAAAACATATTTGGCTTCGTCTTCACTCTTGTTTTTACATGTCTGGTAATTTTTTTAAAATAAATGCTTATTTTATAGAATTATTACAATTAATAATGAAATACCAAAATTTGTTTTTTTTTAAATTTCATGCACAATTTTTAAAACTTATATATATGTGTGTGTGTGTGTGTGTGAGAGAGAGAGAGAGAGAGAGAGAGAGAGAGAGAGAGAGAGAGAGAGAGAGAGAGAGAGAGAGAGAACGTTATATAGGAATAAAGTGTCGCTGCCGACACGTGAGTTTGAACATAGATCATCAGCGAGCAGACACAGTCGATCCCGTTATTGAATTACGTAGACCACGTGATCATAGAGGAAACGCATAAGTAGGATTTAACTTGGTGTCTAATTGATCTGCAATTCTAGTCTATCCTCTGTACTATACGGATCACTATTTCTAGTCTATGCTCTATTACTATACGTGCCGCCATTCTCTGTTCTATTCACTATACTATTTCTCTGTTCGGGTCACTATTCGGTGGTTGCTATATGAGTGAGTATTATCGAGCAAGTCCTATTAGTGCGAGTGATATTCAATGGCGTCTGACACCAGTATTGTTCAACGGCGTTACTATAGCTGTATCTGCGATTACAAAGTCTCTACTACAATGAGCATCACAAAAGTGACAGCGAGTATTCGCTGACATCACAAAAGTGGCAACGAATGTTTGTTGACATCACAAAAATATATATAAGCGAGCAAACAAAATGTCATAATTCATTAAGATCTTTATATTCTGTTATACTGTGTCAATACAATTAACCTTCTTTTTCATATAATTATATTTAACATTCTTAACATTTAAATGTATACCCTTTAATGTTTTGTTTTTTTCAAATTGTGTTGTGATATTTTCATTTGCTCCGAGGTGTGCCGTTGCTTAAAAAGGTTAAGAAATACTGAATTCACATGAATTCACGAGGCAGGTTACTTGTTGCTTCCCCGGCTTCTCTTTCCTTCAGTATGCCCTGTGTGTATTAAATTCCGCAGCCCTTCTTTCCACAATGTTTCTCATAACTTTCATATTTCTCTTTCTTTCCTTATTGCTCCTATTTTCCTCAAAACATTCTCTTTGCACGCATGCTCTATGTATCTTAACAAACCGTCGATAGAACTACATCGCTTCAAATCTCCATCTGTGAGGACACTGTTTAGCGTTTGCTATCATGTAGAAGATTTGATATTACATATAATAGGTCAGTGGAATTTTGTATTTCAATGCAACAGAATAATTATATAAATCTTTTTTCTTTTTTTTTTCTTTTTTTCACATGCTGCCATATTTTATCTAACCATATATTCGATCGTCTGCGGCGAATCAGTATTTTTAGCCTCAAAATATTTTCTTCTCGTTCTTAATTCAGTCAACAAATTAGAAAGACACGTAGATACAATTTATGATCATTGATTTCTGTTGCAAAAATATGTGCATGCCAAATTCTCCCTCTCTCTTTTTCCAGTCTAGAACATACCACGTGGCAATTTAATATATGACTCCAATGTTATTTGCAGCTGCCAGAATTTTAGACAGTCTATTTTAACTGATGCTAATATTTCCAACATAAATAAAAAAACATTTAAACAATTTTAAACACGAGCATACACACACACATACATGTGTGTGTATGCTCGTGTTTAAAATTGTTTAAATATACATATATATATATATATATATATATATATATATATATATATATATATATATATATATATATATATATATAGAACACAGTAGAACACGGCAGAACACAGTTTAGTATAAATAATTAAACATGCACTTACTAACACACAGAAGATGAAATAAAAGGAAGCTCATAAGCGAGAAAGGATTAGCTTAAAATACATCTCTCTCTCTCTCTTTCTCTCTCTCTCTCTCTCTCTCTCTCTATATATATATATATATATATATATATATATATATATATTATAAATTAACTGATTTAAAATATGTTTTGTTCGTTACACAGTAATAACCATGTTTCAAAAATGGAAGCTAAAAGCTTCGAATTTAATTTTGTTATTAAATTAAAGACATTAGTTCCATTTCCTCGTCAAGCGAATTTTGGAGTAACTTATTTTTAAATTTACAGATTTAAAGGCACGGCAAAGATTCATAATTGAGTGTTTCCAAGGATACAGAGAAATCCACTCATCCAGACAAGGGGTGGTAGCGTGTTCAATTTCAATTTTTTATTTTTGTTATATCAGTTAATAGTTACATTCGAAAGCGGGGTTATATTTAGGGATGGGTAGGGATGTATTTTTCAACAAATTCTGACATTCGCTAAATGCATGTCGTCTGGGTTTTTTATAAAAAAATTATTGTTAACGGCAAAAATTCTTACGGCATTTTTTCTATTTGTATACTTAAAGATTTTGGGGGGCTGTTTAGGCTAGAATATGTTTTATTTAATTACAATTCTAAAAAAAATTAATTTTTAATAGACTATATTTCTTTTTAAAACCAAGTAAATGTATTAGAATTCCTTACAGTATGTAAAATTATTTTTTCATATTGAGTATAAGTATGTATATTAACAGGTTACATTTGTTTTTAAGTAAAATTTATGACAAAGGCGGCAAAGATAGCTAAATTATTTCACTGATTCAGTAAACTTTTATTTTTATAAACTTAGTAATATATATTTTTCTCATGTATGTACAAAGGACATGGGTCATTTAATGTCCTACATATTCTAACTTATCATCCTAATTTCATTTAACTTTAGGTGTTTTATTGGATTCTTTTAAGTGTTTGAAGTACTTTGAGAGAGGTGTTAAGGTTAGAATACGTTTTATTTAACTACAATTTTAAAAGATGTTTAGGCTAGAATCCGTTTTATTTAATTACAATTTTAAAACCAATTTTAAAATATTTTTACTTTTAAATTTAATCGACTATATTTTTTTATAAATCAAGTAAATGTAATAGAATTACTTACAGTATTTAAAATTATTTATTCACATCAAATATTAGTATGTATATTACCAGGTGTCATTTTTTAAATTTCATTTTTAAATATTGTTTAAAGAAAATATTTGACAATGACGGCACAAAATAGCTATTTCATTTCTCTGATTCAGTAATTTTTTATTTTTTATAAACTTAGTAATATATAGTTTCTCATGTATGCATAAAGGACATGGGTCATTTAATGATCTACATATTCTAGCTTTCTTTATTAATTTCCATTTTACTGTAGGTGTTTTATTGGATTCTTTTAGGTGCCAGAAGTACATTTGAGAGAGATGTTTGATTTTTATATTTATTTATCCTAAACGAACTTTGATGTTGGTTGAACCTTTTATGGAACTCCTGGCTAGTGCAACCTATATATATTTTTATTTTTTCAGGATTTTCAATAGAAGATATATTGCATTGGTATACTAATGATTCTGTGCAACATTTATTTTGTAGAGGACAGTTTTCAGGGTTTCTACAATTACATGTTTTTTGTTTATCCTCATCAGTTTTAGTTTTTATTTTTCCATTGTCTAAATTTTTTTGGTTCTGGTATAAGTGTTTATTTAAGATATTAGCATTATGTTTCTTAATAATTTTTTCAAAGTTATCAGTATATCTATAACTTAATTTTAGTGTATTTTTTTATTGAAAATAGTACTTAGTTACTTTCACTGGGAAAATGTTTGACTATTAATGCGAGGAATTTTTGTCCTAATTTATTCTTTACCATTTGGTTGTATTAGAGCGTATACCAAATTATTTTTCTACTTCTGTTTTTTCTATGCTTACTATTTTCATTTTTAATATAAGTTAGTTTTGAGTTTTGTAGCCACTATCTTTTAGAGCTTTGTTATAGAAATTAATGTTCATCGAAAATCTTGTCATTTGCTGAATTTGTACTTATTCTTTTTCGGATAGATAAAGGTATATGTTTAATTATAGGTGAGGGGGGTGATTTGATTTAGGGTGTATATATAAAGGATTGGTATTAAGTTTTTTATAAGGTGTGTATGTATTTTTCTTTAAATCTAATGTTATATCAAGGAAGTTAACTTTCTAATTTAGTGCTGACGGTAATTTTTAAACCCATGCTTTTAAATTCTTTATATAATACCTTTCTAATTTTATCTATTTTGAAGTCAGTAGAGTTTCTAATAACCATAAGACCATCATCGCTGTATAAACCAATGTCAGTTAAATCAATATCACTGTGCGCTGTAAGATTGTATAATATAAAAAAGACCTATGAGATTAGCTTCCATTTTTGAAACATGGTTATTACTGTGTAGCGAAAAAACATATTTTAAATCAGTTCATTTATAATATATATATATATATATATATATATATATATATATATATATATATATATATATACTCCTGCCTCAAAAACAAATCTAGTGTCGCAGACAAAACTAGCCAAGTCGTCTGTCTCGAAAATGACCTCCAATCGATTGTAGACTGGGGCAGCAATTGGCTGGTTGAATTTAATGCCTCAGAAAAAAACTGCTCTCTATTACTCACCAGAGAGAACCATCCCTGCCTCCCATTAGAATGTCTGACGCTCAACTCCACAAGAGCACATCTTTGCGACTGCTCAGTCTCACATTGTCTGCTAACCTGAGATGGAACAAATAGCTTTGTCCACCGCATGGAAAGTCGGCTCCCTGTGCCACGCCAGGAAATTCTTCTCGCCGGAGTCGATCCTTCAAATCTACAAATCAACCATTCGCCCTTGCATGGAGTATTGCTGCCATATATGGTCTGGAGCCCCTTCTGTTTGTCTCAAGCTCCTTGATAAAATCCAGAGACGGATATGCAATGTAATTGGCCCTGGCCTGGCATCTCGTCTGCAGTCGCTCTCTCACAGTCGTGCCGTCTCCTCCCTCTGTATTTTGTACAAATACTTTCATGGTAACTGCTCCGATGAGCTGCATTCGCTGGTTCCCAGATTTCGTGAATTTAAGCGTTCAACTAGGCTGGCATCTCGCTCCCACCTTTTCACTGTCGAAACTGTTAAATGTAGTCGTCTCTTCTACTCCAATAGTTTCATTTCTCGCACTTCTCGCCTGTGTAATTTCCTCTCCTTTTCTTGTTTCCCTGATAGCTATTATCTCCAACTATTTAAATGTAATGTCAATCGACGTCTTCAGATGCCTTGATCTATCCCCTATCCTACTCTTCATCCTTTCCTCTATCACTCCTCTTTGCTCTCGCTCCAGTACTCTGTAACCCCTTGCGTGCTAGTGGCTTCCAACCTTACTTGGGGTGAAACGCTTAAAATGTATATATATATATATATGTGTGTGTGTGTGTGTGTGTGTGTGTGTGTGTGTGTGTGTGTGTGTGTGTGTGTGTGTGTGTGTGTGTGTGTGTCGACGCCTTCCGGAAGTCTCTCACTGCACAATTGTGATGACATCCAAAGTCGGTTTTATGTGCATATATACCCAGCTAGATGTTCACAGGTTTTCTTCCTTCACCGTAATCGAATTCAACAGAGAATAACGACAAATGCTTGTAAAGTCACCGATTAGGAAATAGCAATAGTCGTCGACTGCTGACTCGCTTACTGCAGGTACTTTCCTCCACTCTGAATTCCTTTCCATTCCTCACTGACTACCTACTCATTACATGGACACAAGCTGGTGGTCCCACCACCCCTATCCGTCCACTTGTATTCCGGAAAAGGAGAACACCTAAAAGTTGGAGGAGAGGTCAGTTTTTCGAAGGACCCTACTTTTATGAAAATCCAAAATCAGTAACAAAATTTTATGTTTGCCAATTCAAAAACGGACTAGGGACAGGAATCCTGAAAACTCTGGTTATAATTGACTTAAAAGACGAGATTGCTAAGAAACACTGGTAAGCAACTTGATTTAAAAGGAAAAAGATTCTATTTATCTCCTAAGGATGCGTAAGAAATCGTATTGTTACATATATGCTACCCATGACGTCACGCTTCAAA
>OZ038498.1:36550037-36552537 GCA_964036315.1 Acanthosepion esculentum
TTGGCGTTGGCAATGGTTTTATTTTGTGAAAAACATTTTGTTATGGTCCAGGTCCTTGTACCACGGTGATGGTTCAAGGTAGAACCAATGAAGAATAACCCGAACACAGGTATAGGATAACACAGATATATATTACAAATAGAATATATGTACAAAAGAGTAGAAGTGTGAGTAATAACAATCAGGTTAGGTTAGAGAGAACTATGTTGTCTCGAAGTATCACTATTCCAATGTCTTACAGTAATCGTCTAGCCGACTGCCCGACTCACTCACTGTCTCTGTGATACTCACTCTGTCTGACTCTCTCTCTCTCTCTCTCTCTCTGTCGCTCCTGTTTCCTCTTGAGGCGCAGTATTTATGGGGTACGGACTAGTCCATTACTATTATGGGTAGGTTCCCATAACACATTTCTTTCTCGTTTTCTGTTGACATGCAAAACCCATTTTTCAGTACATGCAAAAACGTGATGCAAACATAAAAATTTATCACTCCAGGGATAGATTGCTGGTTTTGTTGTGGGCAGTGGTTTTATTTTGTAATAAACAGTTAAAAAAACTGATCACGATCTAACTAATGTGAATACTTAGTTTTCACTCCCTAAATGCACACACACACACACACACACACACACACATATATATATATATATATATATATATATTCAAAAATATATTGTTAAATATGACAGACAGCGAATATATATATATATGTATATATATATATATATATATATATATATATATATATATATATATATATATAGCATAATGAGAATCCACGTATACTTTCTTGATATGTATATAATATCTGGATGAAATAAATGAAACAAAAATATTAAATATATACAAAAACACAGAAATAAATACTTTCATAAAAAAACACCCAATTTTGTTTCATTTATTTTATCCAGATATTATATATATATATATATATATATATATATATATATATATATATATATATATATATATATATATATATGATCATGAGCATAGGGGCTTCAGTTTCGGGAGAAAATAAAGACAAAAACTCTCCAACATTTGGATATTTTTTATTATGCTGTTCCTCGGTCTAATCTTTCGACACACATGATACATCATCAGAGTGGTTATATGGATATTACATTAAATCAAGGAACAGCATAATAAAAATATGCAAATATTGGAGACATTTTGTCTATATTTTCTCCCGAAACTAAAGCCACTATACAAATCTTAGAACGGCTCATGATCAAACATAATAGACATTCATTGTCTGTTATATTTAACAATATATGTTTGAATAATGATCTGCTACCCTAATACACCATATATATATATATATATATATATATATATATATATATATATATATATATATATATATATATATATATATGTTCTAGTCGCCTGTAGATTGCAAAAGAGTGACGATTGAGTATCAACACTAGCTATCCTTCGTTGAGTTGTGAATCTTTTTTTTCTTTTGTGTGTTCTGTGTAGATAGTCTCTGCGTAGAAGACTTTAATTTACTGAGTAGGCAGAGCTTTGCTTTTTTGTTTTTTTTCTTTCTTCTTTCCTTTTTCGGGTATAATATTTTTCTTGTGTAAGTTTCTTAGCTATTTTAGCAAGTGTTTTTTTGGTCTCACCAACATTGTTGTTTTTTGTAAAGACACACCACACACGCATATATATATATATATATATATATATATATATATATATATATATATATGTATATATCAATCGAGTCAAACACTCACGAAAATATTTATTTAACGTCACAAGTTGAGTTTCAACGTTTTTATCAAACATTCGGATCTTTCTAAAATGGCAACATAGCCTTTAATTATAGAAATCTAACCTTCTCGAAGTATTTGGAGATCCGGCAAAAATTGCCAGACAGGAATTAGCTATGAGGTTTCAGAAATGTCAGACGAAGAATCAAAGATGGAATAATTCTATCAATAAGCAGGGGTAATGGGATGATTGATTTTTATTTTTAGAACCACAAGATCAATTAGGGGGTATTATGATCTTCAGCCAATAGTCGAACGGCAAATAACAAAGAAGGTTTATTTTTGATTTACGACAGCGTTTTTCCATATTTTTTCAGGGTTATCTCCCCCTGGGATAATTCATACACCCGCAGTGTTTTCCATCCCATTTGCTGATTAAAATGATTTTTTCTTTTAATAAACGCTTACATAATTTCTTTCAGAGATTAAGGATTAAAATACAGACCAGTCTAATTACTAGATAAGTACAAATCCTAAATACCTATATGATTTGTTTAAATAACTAACATCACTAACCGTGTTGTTATTTTTTCACAATTTCAAAGCTGATTAACCTGTGATAAGTGACTAAATTCCCACTTACGAATTGTTATGTATAATTTTGTGTCTATCGTTATCTATCCTCCTTATCTTTATAATCTTTACTACCACCTTGATTTACATTCATATAACATACCACATTCACTAACACTCTACTTTGAATGGTTCTCAAGCTTTGTATTG
>OZ038498.1:36557537-36572537 GCA_964036315.1 Acanthosepion esculentum
TTTCTCCCATAGACCAAACCGAGCGCGAACATTTCTCGTCGAGCATTATGTCATGGTTGCAAGAATTCTAATAATATTTGTGTCTACGCAAATGAAATCCTTTTATTCTACGTAGGAATTCTGACCAATCGGGAATTGTTTATTTTTATTTTATTTTTTGTCCAATCAGAGGGGCGGATTTCGTTTTGCCTTTCACTTTTATTCAAAGTACTCATTCAGAATGGCGGTTATCATTTTTTAGCCAATGAATTTATCCTTTCAATATCATTGCCGTAATGTCTCCTTAAAACATAAGTTTAATGCTATGTATAATGTTGGAAACGATAGAAATTGAAAAGTATATAGATGTCTTCCAAATAATAGTTGCTTAAAGCAGATTTATAGCGTTTGATAAATTAATATGAATATCCCAAACTGATCAACTTTATTATGAAATTCATCTCTTCATCATTATCATTACCGTAATGCGTACTGTAGACACGTAGAAAAGTTACAAATATTTTTTTAGTCTTGATAATGTATTGCTGCCATATATGGTCTGTGGCCCCTGCTGTTTGCCTCACGGTTCTTGATAAGATGCAGACACGGATATGCAATGTGATTGGCCCTGATCTGTCATCTCGTCTGCAGTCGCTCTCTCACAGACGCGATGTTGCCTCACTCTGTCTTTTTTACAAATACTTTCACGGTAATTGCTCCGAGGAGCTGCTTTCGCTTGTCCCTAGGCCTCGTGAATTTAAACGTCCTACGAGGCTGGTATCTCGTTCCCACCCCTACCCCGTTGAAACTGTTAGATGTAGACGTCTCTTCTACTCCAATAGTTTCATGTCTCGCACATCTCGCCTATGGAACTCCGTTCCCTATTACTGTTTCCCTGACAAATACAATCTCCAACGGTTTAAGTGTAGCGTCAATCGACATCTCCAGTTGCCTTGATCTATCCACTTCCCTTCTCCACATCCTTTCACCTTTCATTCCTATCTGCTCTCGCTCCAAATCTTCTGTAACCCCCTTGCCTTGATCGACCCACTGTCTTTCTCTTTCTCCACATCCTCTCCTTTACCACTCCTATCTGCTCTTCCTCCAACCCTTCTATAACCCCTTGCATGATAGTGGCCTCCAGCCTTGCTTGGGGTGATACGCTTAAAAAAAAATTGTCTATTAGATCGCAGTGTCTTCTCTCAAGTAAGCAATATGGCTTTCACTTCTCTTAGTCAACTGCTAATATATTAACGTTTAATGATGAAACGGTTTATCAGGCTTTCGATAAAAATGGATCTCGTACTGCTGCTTTGGATATCTCGAAGGCAGGGTTTAGTGGTCATACTAGTCTTGGAAATCATGGTATTTCTGCAGGAATTTTTGATCTGATGCATTCAGTCTAATCGAATCCCAAAATGAAAATTTGTCTTAAACCTCCACTCTTCAGATGACCCCCACCCCCAGGTTCTATTCGTAAATCTATGTTGTTCCTTACTTTCATCAACGACTTTACTGATGTAATCACTTCTGAAATCGGTATCTATTCTGATGAAACAACTATTTACATATGCCTTAATGTTAAGTTTGATCAGTTCGATAAGATCACATTGGCAACTGATCTAAAAAAATGACCTACAATTGTTAACCGGGGCAAGGAATGGTTTGTTAATTTTAACGCCCCCAAATAAAATTGTTCTCATTTAATCGCCTGAGAGAAACTTTCTTTTGCCATCCATCTGAATTGCTGGTGCTAATCTTGAGGAGAGCCACTCTTTGTGACTTCACGGGCTAATGTTTTCTGATAACGTGAAGTGGAAAAATTGTATTGAATCAATCGATAGATCTGTTGCTAGGAAATTTGGTTCATTGTATCGTGCTAGAGAATTTTTCTCGGCAGAATCTATGTGACACATTTACAAGTTTACCATTCGTCCGTGAACTAAATACTGCTACCACATCTGGTCTGGTGTTTCTCCTATGTATTCATAGATTCCCGATGAAATACAAGGAAGAATCTGCAATGTTACTGGTCCTGGCCTGACATCTCGGCTTCAGTCAATTTCCGATTACCGTAACGTAGTCACCCTGTGCTTTTTCTATAAATCCGTTCATGGTAATTGTTGCGATAAATTTTTCTCATTGCTAACTTTATGAATTTAAGCGTATTACTACCTTGGTGGGAAAATTTCATTGTTTTACAGTTGAAATGGCTAGATGTAACCGTAAGTCCTATGCTAAGAGTTTCTTCTATCACATTTCTCCCTTGCGGAATGCTCTTCTGGCTTCTTGCTTTCCAGTCGAGTTTGATCTTCAAAAATGTACGTGCAATGTTAATCGCTGTCTTCTGTTTTCTTGTTCTTTTATTGTTGTCTCTAACTTAAATTTTTTTTTCTTTCGCTTATATTCATATTATTCTCTTATTCCCATTGCATCTTAGTGGCTTTATTGTCTTGCTTGGGGTGAAATGATTAAAAAAGATAAAAGGGAATTCATAACGAGTGATGCTTTAATATTGTTTTGTATTTTTAATGCGTCTGTTTAACAGTGCACACATTCATACATAGCGTGCCTTAAGACCTGGCGGAGTCCATCCAGCTCCACATTAGACTCCAACCGATGTGTAAATGTTACCTCTCAGGCTTTGAATCCATATATATGGAAGAAAGTGATTAACTGCTCAGTTGCGAGGAACGACGACGACGATGATGATGATAATGATGATGTTCCATGTGTGGTGTGTACTAAGAAATTATGCTTGTAATAGTATACTTCAGATAGAAAAGGACAGGTAGCGATTATACGTCTATTGTTGTAACCCCCGCCTGTTTATATGAAAGCAATCCAAAGAACAACCCTCAAGGTCAGGGTATCATCATACTAATCCAATGGTTCCCAAACGGTGCGGTGTGTCTCATATGTGTGGTCGAAGAGGACGGCGGGTGAAACGGAATGACTGAAAGACTATCAAAGATTTAGAAACAGTTTTTTTTTCAAAATTCATATGCCAAAAATAAATATGATTTTAAAATTGAGAATATGGATTACTTGTAATTGCATTCATGAGTCTCGGTATAAATAGTTATAAATAATTATTGGCCAATTTTATCATTGTGATATTTTTTGCATTATATTAAGAATACAGTAACTCGGGTCCGGAAATTGGAGGAGAGAATATCAATGAAAACGTTTTTATTTCGAATCCGTGATTATCTCCCTTTAACACACTCTACATTTTTTTTTTAAATGCACTTTTTCATCACCTAAAATTTTCGTGAGGCGCGATCAAATTTTCCTTCCGAGAATGCAGCCCAGAGAAAAGCAAATAGTGTTTCGCGATTTTTGTCGGGGAAAAAGACTTGGGTTTGTAAGTGTCTATGTTTTCAGCAAATGGAAACAAACCAAATTTGTATAATTACATATCTTGCAATCTAATTAAACCTTTTACTGGCTAACGTACCCCGGAGGTACTTTGAACTTTATTTCCACATTTTGTGGAGAAGTTGCATATTTAAGTGATCACTTTCTTGACAGATTAAAATAAATGAAGTTGAATTATAGTGGGTAATTTTTTATTTGTTTTTATTGGGATAGCCAAGGATGCATTTTAAAAGCTAAGCAGAGAACTAAGAAATAGAAAAATGTCGCTAGATACAAGGAAAAAAGAGTGATACCTGTCCTGTGGGTGCTGGACAATCTCCTAATGAAGAGAATACAAAAATCAAACAATTACAACCACTTAAATTTCTGGGGAGTTTTTCAACAGAGGATGGAAAGCGTAACACTGAAAGGCATATAGCGAAATATGCATTTCAAAAGCTAAGCGATGTATTAAGAAATGGAAAACTTTTGTTAGAAAGAAAGAAATATGTTGCATTATATCGGTTCTCTTATACGGCAGTGAATGTTGGACAATCTCCTGACAGAAGAAGCAAACACTTGAATCAACAGAAATGGGGTTCTACAGAAGGATGCTGAGAATACCATGAACCGAATATGTGAGAACGACGAATGTAAACAAAAGGGAAACTAATGCATAATGCAGAACTGGCATTCTTCATCATCTATATGCCATGCCCTTCAGAACGTGGACGATCATGGCTCTCCACAACTTTTAGTTCTTAGTAATGTTCGTCTTTTTACCATTCCTCCATCTCCCCGTTTTGCCATCCTTTCACATGTCTCGTCAGGTAGGTGTTCTGCTGACCCTCCCCGCAACCATCGTCCATTTTGTCTCATTACGTGTACCAGAAGTTCCAGTTGTCTTTTTCTGACATCTTTGTAAGCATTTCACCCCAAGCAAGGCGAGTTTGCTACTAGCACGCAAGTGGTTACAGAGAGTTGGAGCTAAGAATAAGAAGACATGATAGGGGAAAGGATAAAGAGAAGGACGGGGAATTAGATCAAGGCATCTGAAGATGTCGATTGACATTACATTTGGATATTTGAAGACTATAGCTGTTAAGGAAGCAAGCAAGAGGAAAGGAGTTCCACAGTCAAGAAGTGCGAGACATGAAGCTATTGGGGTAGAAGAGACCGTTACATCTAACCGTTTTGCCAGTGAACGGAAGGGAACGGATGCCAACCAATAAATAGTATGTATAAATTCATGCAGTCTGGAGATCGGCGAAAGCAGCTCGTCGGAGCAGTTACCGTGAACGTATTTGTAGAAAAGACAGCGAAGTGATCGCACCTCTGTCGCTGGATTTTATCGAAAGCCTTAAGACGAACAGCGGGAGCTCCAGAGCATATATGGCGACAGTATTCCATGCAAGGCGAATAGTTGATATATATATATATATATATATATATATATATGAAGAAATAAAGTTTTATGGTGTGCTATATTTATGGGATAAACTGCTCAATATCAGAGATAGAGAGTATGTAAATATAAATATAAACGAAATTGTCTGTCGCCTCTGAGTTTTGACTTCAATGTCCACTTTTATATATATATATATATATATATATATATATATAATAAAAATAGGCTGATGAAAGAAATTTGCGACATAAAAAAAAACAACAAAAATAATAATAATATTGATAAGACTAATAATATTTATTGTATATTAGATGGCCTTTGAACCAAATGGAAGCATGATGAGAAAGATATTACTGTGAGAAAGTGACTGTAGACGATATGCCAGACCAGGACCAACCACATATATGAAATGTAAATGGCCTTTTTTCGTTTCATTTTATTAAAACCTCATCCTTGATTTCACACTACTTCCATAGCACCTTTCAGTAACACATTTCTATTGTCTCAAATCTCTTAATCTGTGAGAAAATTGTCCAGAATTTACTGTCATATCGCAGTACTAATATTCATCAAAGTTAAGCACTTTTTTTAACGACATTTTCCCGTTTCCTTATACTATGCTTAATTTTTGGAATGCCTCTTTTGCTATCTTCAGATTTTGGTGTCATACTGACCATCCTCTGTTCAAATACTTTACTGACAGTTTTAGGCATGCTATTTAGAATAATGTATATGTTGATCAGCCCGACCAATGACGATATTCAGATTGTTTTTTGAATTCTTTTGCGGCTGACAATACGAACATCGTCACTATACAGGCTGATAAAGATAACATATACATTATTCTAAGGCAACAAGACTGCAACAAGAAACAACAAAGCATCCTTGAATACCAGTACACATTCACAAAATTAAGTAAAAACAACACTGAGGATTTTCAATAAAAACATTACACACAAAAAAAGTCCAAAAAAGAAGAAAAGGAATATCTTGTTCACACATTCAAAAATACGCTCTTAAGTAGGCGCCCGAGGGGGTCGTCAGTGATGTTATATGACTTGGTTCATCAGGGAGTTTCGGGTCTTTCAACATCATACTCCCCATCACCAAGTCGACCCAATCAGGGGAGATCAATCCCTGATCTCCCCTCTTAGTCAAACGCTAACAGCTATTCTGGCCTTTTAATGAATTAAACGAAGACCACGTTTTCCACACACCCGATTGGATGTTTGTAACAACCAATCTGCTGCGCGAACTATCTTTTAAATGGTCCACTGGCTTCTTTTCTTTTTTGGTGGATAGCAGTTTCAATGGATAACCGAAGAGGTAATCTTAATGTTCCTAAATTTAACCCTTTTCCCTAAGTATTGTATAGTGTCTTACTCTAAATATTTGCCGTTTTTATTTTATTTGTGCTTTTTTCTTTTTGCAAAATTAAGTAAAAAAATAACACTGAGGATTTTCAATAAAAACATTACACAAAAAAAAGTTAAAAAAAGAAGAAAAGGAATATCTTGTTCACACACAATCAAATCACAACAATAAAGATAAGCAGAAGTAACGTGACAGTCATGTATTAGCGAGAGATTGCGATATAAATACACACAGACTCATATATACAGTAGAACCTCGGTTCACGAATTTATTTCGTTCCTGAAGCCCGTTTGTAACTCGAAATGTTCGTAAGCTGAAACTATTTTTCCATTAGGAATCAATGTAAAATGGATTAATACGTTCCTGGTCCCAAGATGATTGCTTATTTAAACTTTAACAACACTACTTTGTGCACAAGTTTATACACAAAACTAATGAAAATCATTAAATCTAAGAAAAAATAAATAAACCCAATACTCAACATATAAAATATAGACTAACACTTCAACTTTACCGTAACAACCAATCCGCTGCGCGAACTATCTTTTAAATGGTCCACGGTAGGGACTGGCTTCTTTTCTTTTTTGGTGGATAGTAGTTTCAATGGATAACCGAAGATGTGGAAAATGTAGGAGAGTTGATGGCGTTAGTTGAAGGGAAGGAAAGGAAAGACATGATTGTCTCTTTATTTATAACACTAGTATAGATCGTTGATTTTGCCATATGAAACTGAGAAGGAAGAGACAATATCATCAACAATTGTTTTTCTCTTAACTTTTCTTTTTCCTTTACCAGTATCACTGCTAGCTTTCTTTGGGCCCATGACTAAGAATTAATGAAGACAAAAAAAAAGGTACAATACAATAAAATTGGAAAAGAAAAGCACAGTACAACACATGAATGTATACAACATGGCGGCCGACTAAGAAATGATTCCGTTCGGGTTAACTCAGTTCGGGTCAGTTCGGGTCAGTTCGGCAATGTTGTGCGAGAACCGAATTTTTTTTTTGAAAACCCAGGCATTTTCTTCTCAAATATTCAGTTCAAAAACCGATTTTTTCGATATGTGAGACGTTGGAGACTGAGGTTGCACTGTATATGTATGTGTGTGTGTGTGTGTGTGTGTGTGTGTGTGTGTGTGTGTGTGTGTGTGTGTGTGTGTGTGTGTGTGTACTTGTGTGTGTGTGTGTGTGTGTGGATAAAATTTAAAAAAATAAAGTTTGAAGAAGAAAAAGTCAACAAAATGATACCAATATTGCTAATAAAATTGATATTCATTATATATTAACCTTTTGACTGAACTGAATCACGAAGAGAAAGATTTTAATGTTGGAATTTACGAACACGCCTGTGTTCATTTTCAACGATACAAGAGATAAGAAACGAAGTGGGACTTACTCTTCCGAGGAATGATGTTTGTTAAAGTTCTCCCTGTAGAAATTATATTCTCTGAGTAAACCCAAATTCCTGTTTAATCCCTCAATGTGTGAATTTATTTTGAAAATAACAAAAATAACGTTTATTGTTATAAGATAAATATATAGAACTGACAGTGATATATATATATATATATATATATATATATATATATATATATATATATATATATATATATATATATATATATATATATATACTTCTACAAAAGAATTCTCATATTACTATATTAGTACAAGAACGCACAATTTAAAAATTTTTTAAAATTCAACCTCAGCGTCGTGATTGCACGCTCCAAAAGTATTTCTTACAGTTACAAATATCACATTTCTAAAAAACATTTTTCGGATTACACTTTATCTTTCGATGTCCTGTTATTACCTGGATGTAAAAAAACTTACCTATTTCTCTACCTGAAGATGATTGTATGAAACAATTGAAAGCTAGTAGTAAAAAAAGACCTTATAAAACCGTAATTCATAAACAAGGATCATACCATTCATTAACGGATTCAAGGTTAATGTATTTTATTATTAAAAATTGTTTGCGAGAGTGATTCTTGCCATTTATATCACTAACTTCATTATCTGCTTTTCGTATGAATGATTCGCGTAATGTAAATTGAACCTGCACCACATAATTGATATATATATATATATATATATATATATATATATATATATATATATATATATATATATATATATATTTTTAAATAAAAACAGACCACTTTAAGGTTCCATATAATAAATTATTTCACCACAGCCCTTCCAAAGGACAGTGGATCATCAGATTTATTTCCAAAGTTTCTTTGGAAATAAATCTGATGATCCACTGTCCTTTGGAAGGGCTGTGGTGAAATAATTTATTATATGGAACCTTAAAGTGGTCTGTTTTTATTTAAATTATTAGCTCTGTTTTACATTGAGCTCTCTGGATTCTATCCTCATTGGGTCTACCCATACGGATTACCTAGTTTTTCCTAAACTATATATATATATATATATATTTCAAATTCATTTTCGTGGCAATTCTACTGATGAACTTTCCTCTTCGGTACCTCGACGTCAGGAATTTAAGCCTGCTACTAGTTTGGCAAATATGTTTACACCGTTTTACCGTTGAACTAGCTAAATGCAAACGTATGTTAAATTCTAATAGTTTATTTTCTCGCTTATGGAACTCTCTTCGGATTTCTTGCTTCATGCCAACTGCAGTATTCAAGAATTTAAATACGACGCCAGACGCTGTCTTCCTGAATCGACTTCCTTTTCTGTCTTTCCTCCCCACTAAAATCTTCTCATTCCTTTTCAGTCCCTGTAAACACTTACGCCCTCGTGACATTATCGCCTCTCTTGAGGTTAAAAGACTAATATATATATATATATATATATATATATATATATATATATATATATATATATAGGGGGGGGCTGTAAACTTTTGCTAAGTTCTTTGCGAAAATCCCCGTGTTATAGCAACGACAGAAACTACTGTATATTCACGCTTCACAATCTGAGGAGTAAAAATATCTGTCGTGCCGTGAGGGTTACGTGGGCAAAAGGATTTATCAAACGATACTTGAGAGAAGATGCGATAATTCTTGTTTATTTTTTTTTAATTTTTATTTATTTATTTATTTTATTTATTTATTTATTTATTTTTTGCAAATACTTTCCCTGCTGTACAAAGCAACGCCCTTCTTGTACTGGTAAAGAAATATCTGCTCTTTTCAACACTTGTTAATTAAAGAGAAACTCATCATTTGTTTTTGTGTTTTTTTGGGGGGGGGTTGGTGGGGGGGGTTCTTCTTGTTTCATATATCTTCCATGTTTTTCCTTCTTTTTCTAAAACCACGAAGATTGTCTCGGTCATGCTGTCTGCTTTTCTCTTCATAACTCCTTCACCAGTGATCATCTGATACCCTCAAAGGTTAACACGCTATCAATCGTAGATATGTAGGCGTACAGAGATATTCAGCAGATAATGACAATTGAAACCGACAGATGCTGACCGATAATGAATGATCTTCGAGATGTAGGCAACCAACTGTGGTGTGAGAATAAAAAAAAATGTGTAGTGTAAGGAATGTCAAGGTGTATTGCACTTTCGGAGTGCAACAGCGGGAATTACAGTGAAGAGAACTTCTCATATATTTACAGTAACATTACAATGATCATCTATCCTTAATAGATGTAAATATACCGAGAGTAACTGCAAAATTGTTTAAATCGGGTAACAGCATGGGATAATTGTCCATCCCACAAAATGCTTAATATCTAAAACAAAACCCCCCAAAAAACACTAAACTAAGTGAGTTTCTTTTTTCCAGGTTCTCGAGTAAGACGTTTAGCCATCTTGACACCATTTGTCATAAGAATCACTGGACAACCCTTTGAGTTATCCAGCAAGAAAGAGAAAAGGTTAAAATCGTTTTATGTCAACCGCAATATGCCTTCCCAACTGAGCAATGGTGAGAGGAAAAAAGATCATCAAGACCTTCAATAATGATACCAACATTCATACTCTGGCTTCCATCTTCAAGGTTCATTCAAGAACCATCAAGAGAAGGATAAATAAATTTAAAAAAGAGGGAACAGTAGAGAGGGAAACTGGATCAAAAGGTTACAACAGTAAATAGGAACATCATTTCAGCTCGAGCTAATTACATCCTGTTCAAAGTAGAGTCCAATAGTGTTATAAGACTTTAGTCATTTCTAAGATGCAACCGTTCAAAGCTTAATCTAACAATTGAACAATTTTGCTGTTACACGATTTGGACAATTTTCAAGAGAACAGTGAATAAATTTTAAAAAGAGGGAACAGTAGAGAGGAAAACTGGATCATAATATCAAAACAGCAAGAGGAATCATCTTTTCAACTTAGAGCTAAATACATTCTTTTTGTTCAAAGTAGAATCCAATAGTTCTATAAAAACCTCGGAGAATTCCAGTAAGATATCTTTAATCATTTGTAAGATACAACGGTTCAAAACTTTATCGAACAATTGAACAATTTTGCTGTTACACGATTTGAACAATTTTTCTTTTTCACCCGATATATATGTTAAAGCATACTGACAAACCGAAACAGCACTCAAGGACAAGAAGTGATTCTCATAGTTTGACAATCGCATCGCTGAAACACAGATTAACGATTTGGTATCGAGTCCCTGAGTGCCGTTTCGGCTTATTCTGACTACTGCTCTGTCTTTGTTTAATTTCTAGTGTGTTATATACCTTACCTATGAACACTAACGGGTATGTCCCAATTCTCACAAATACGTTGGACACTATTGTAAGTGGGGTATTATGCTGTCTAACTAGTTCACCACTAGCAGTGGTTTACCTACTTCACGCCGCTGGCGAGTATTTTATTTTGTTGATGTTATAAAGATTACTATATCATTTCCAACCGTCGTTTTCGTAATTCCTCATTCAGTAACATTATCTAGGTTACAAATATATATATATATATATATATATATATATATATATATATATATATATATATATATATATATATCATTAAATAATTCAGACAAGTAGGGGTATTATGCTGTCTAACTAGTTCACCACTAGCAGTGGTTTACCTACTTCAAGCCGCTGGCGAGTATTTTATTTTGTTGATGTTATAAAGATTACTATTTCATTTTCAATCTCCGTTTTGGTTATTCCTCATTCAGTAACCCTTCCTAGGTTACCACATAGTGACACTGAGCAAATTAGGTTTATGTTTGAGTAAATGCCTGCCATTTTTCGTTTTGCATTTTCTTTCTCTTCTTTTGTCTGTTTTTTTTCTTTTTCATTTTCTTTTGAATTTTCCTGTTTTTTCCTTTGCCGAGCTCACCGTTGGTAGTGTTACGCTTTGACACTTTTCCAATAGTTTGGTTTCTTTTGGTTATGTTATATATACATACATACATATATATATATATATGTATATATATATATATATATATATATATATATATATATATATATATATATATATATATATATATGTATGTATGTATGTATGTGTGTGTGTATGTGTATCTATGTACGTATGAGTTGGCAGTTTGCTTCATGTTTGAAAGCAATGTTCAGGCTGGAAAACTGCGTTCACGTAAGAAACAGTTATGCTATATTTCTGGTAGGCGATATGTTGTAACTGAGTTATCAAACAGTGGAAAACCAGAATTGGTTTTACAAAAGGTTATTAATTTTGTTACAGGGGGACATAATTTAGAATAGAAACTAGTGAAGAGAATGTTTAGCCGTGAATTACTAAGTGTTTTCAGCAAAAGCTACTGCTGCTACTGCTCCTTTTGCTACACCTCTTGATGTAGGTGTGTTTTGATGTCTTGCGTCCGACGGCCGAGTCCAAACTGGTAAGGAAATATTCTCCCTCACAACAATTCATTATAAATAAAAGTTCTCAATGTTAGAAATTGAGCCTATGCAAATATAAAAGTGGACACAGAGATCAACACCGAGCGGTGACAGTGTGTTTCATGATAGAACGTAATCTTCAATTAATGATTTATTTTCAATGCGACATTTTTATTACTTCAAACGTTATTGTATTGGACACTTCTCATTTGAAATAGACGACACACTATTTATCAAACAGTTGTGTATTACATCTAACAGCCTACACTTTTGTGGAATCTTAAATATATATATATATATATGTATAATTTTAAATATATCTATAGATATCTTAATATATACATATATATATATATATATATATATATATATATATATATATATATATATATATATATATGATGAATCTTCAAAGCAATCTCTGTCCATGAGCTCAATATATATATAGTGGTCTGTTTTGTTTTTTTTTAAATATATATATATATTAAATAAAAACAGACCACTTTAAGGTTCCATATAATAAATTATTTCACCACAGCCCTTTTAAAGGACCGCGGATCATCAGAATTTTCCTAACAAAGATTGAAACGAAAAATGAAAAAAATTTACACATTTATAACGGGCAGTACTAAGTATATGTAAATTAACGAAGTGAGGAAGTGAGGGGGAAGAGAGACATGATTGAGTTAGATGTAACATTTTTATTTTTTTCAAATTTAAATTGTTTGAGGAGATCCAGACATTGACACATTAAATCGGTTAACTTAACGGAAGTTATATATTGATATGGAAGAAGGAGAGGAGAAAAAGACATGAAGAGAAAAAGAGAGAAAGAAGTTATGAGAGAAAGTATCATTAACTTTCTTTGAAATGAAATAGACGCTGTTATTTTGCTTTACTTTAAGAGTTCATAAATATTATAATGTTTGATATAAGTTTTAATGTTTAAACAGTCTATAAGGAATTTAATATATATATATATATATATATATATATATATATATATATATATATATATATGTATATATGTATGTATGTATGTATGTATGTATGTAGAAATATAGTCTTATGGTGTACTATGTTTATGGGATAAAGTGCTCAATATCAGAGATAGAGCGGTGTAAATATAAAAAGTGAACATAGAAGTCAACACTTAGAGGCGACAGGCCTGACGATTGCGTCTCGCATGAAATAGCCTATCACCTCTAAGTGTGAACTTCCATGTTCACTTTTATATATATATATATATATATATATATATATATATATATATATTGAGATCAGGGACAGATTTTACTCTGAAGATTGTCATAAAGATATAGTACAAAACAACACCGGAACGTATTTCAAAGAATACAGACTACAAAAGTTAGAGTGTCATCTTTCAAGAAAGACGCGATACAAAATAAGAAGAAAACAACTGTCGACAAAGATGCAGTACTGTGAACACGAAAAACATCTTTCATGGGAAAGGCAGTATAACCAACATGTTTTAAGAAAGAACCAAGGCAAAAAGCGAACGTTTTTCAAAGAAAATGAAATAGAAACAAGATCTTCCAAGAAATAAGTACAACAAGGCAAACGGCGCATGTTTAAAAAAACTGCACAACAAACAATACGCGAACAGCTTTCAAGGAATATATTCACTGCACAACACATGGAAAATTTTACAAGGGAAATGCGACAGAAACTTCTTTCAATAAAGAAACATTACAAAACAAAAAAGGGATATTTTCAAGCAATTTGTAGCACAAACAAATACAAGTATATATTTCATGTCGTATACACTACACAATAAGAGAATATCTAATAAGAACGATGCAATACAATGAACAGGTGAACTTGTAGAATAAATCAAAGCGTAAAGACGTAAATACACTAAAACACTATGCACACACACACACACACACACATTTATATGAACTCGTTCGCCGATTGACCTCTATGGAGAAAGGGAATTTTGTAACAGTTGCTGCTCCTGCTTAACGCATAGCTCTTCGTCAGAATTGAGCGCTCTGGATGCTGGTTTAACGTTTATATACATCACGTATATAACACGTTACAGGTTCCCTTTCTCTTCCGTGCGCCGGTAGCTTAGGTAGAGTCTCTTACTGATGTCAAATCGGTCGAATTTCGATCCCGGCTTGGACAAAATTGGATATCTAGACACACTGATGAGCTGTGATACATCGAAACACTCTATCTGTGGGTGATATATATATATATATATATATATATATATATATATATGGGAGAAAGAGAGATGTATATATATATATATGTGTGTGTGTGTGTGTGTGTGTGTGTGTGTAGGAAGATATATATATATATATATATATATATATATATAGGGAGAGAGAGAGAGACAGTGACACACACACAGAGACAGAGTCAGAGAGGCGGAGAAAGAGAGAGGGAAAGCAATGGATAGAGAGGCATGTTTATAAATGTGTTGACTTCAATTACCCTGTGTCTCATCCCGTTGTCTTTACGTCATTGTGTGTGTGTGTGTGTGTGTGTGTGTGTGTGTGTGTGTGTGTGTGTGTGTGTGTGTGTGTAACAATTCCTCATCTATCCTTGACATCGTCCAACAAAAACACGGACATCTCTGTCTAAATCTATGTGACCTCTCGTTTCGAGATCCACGCGACAAGTACTCATAAGCCTGCAATAATTATCCAGCCAACTTGGAGATTAATATATATCGCAATGGCGGGTGAAGAAATTTCTTGTTGAATTCCACATGGTTAAATCGTCGCAACGTCACTGACATTTTGGGCTGAGTGATATATTTGATTTTTTTTTTCAATCACTCATTCGCTCTTTTACTATCTTATTTTTTATTTTTTCTGTCTATATTTCTGATAACTGACATCCATTAAAACATGGCGCGTGGAACTAGAACAGTCTACTCCAGTGAGCGAAATAAAGGGTTCAGTTAGACATTTCAACCACCTGAAGAAGGCCGAAACGTTGTAATAAATATTGCAACAAAGATGAGGACAATAGTCCGAATAATGTAAATAATGTTTTATTTTTTCCTTGATTTTTCTTCTCTTTGACTTCAAC
>OZ038498.1:36580037-36665037 GCA_964036315.1 Acanthosepion esculentum
ATGCAGGCATATGCATATATTAGAATTTTTTTTTTATGCTGATGTTCAAAACATTATTCGGCTGAAGAATTTTCATTATTTACACTATTTACATTCGAACTATTGTCCTCATCTTTGTTGATATCGTGATGTTTCGGTCGTTGCGCCCTCCGGTCTTCATCAAGTGTATATAGATCTGGGTAATCTACAGGAAATTCTCATCTGAAGCGTTTATTTAATCTATGCGAATAGACGGTTCTCGTTCCACTGCACTTGTCTAGGAATATGTCGTCTAGGTTATTTTTCTTTTTAGAACTTCTTCGTTATTGCTCGACTGTTTCTACTGAGTTCATGTACACTCTACCCGGCCCAGGGATTGAACTCACAATTACTATGTCACCAAATCCACAGGCTTTATCTGTATAGTTATTAACACATATGTTACTTCTTTCGATTTACGAACTTCCCAGTATGGTTCTAACATATATTTAAAGACGGTTGAAGATATCTGCCAAAATGTTGTAATAAAGACAGCTACGATGGAGGCATTTCACTGAATAATATGCTGAAAAATGAACATATTTCATTTCGGGACTTGAGATAAAGGTTCCAAAAGTGAAAATAATGAATTAGCTTTCGAGAATTGATTCTTTATCAAGCTGAAAACAAGGAATGGCCAAAACATTCTAACAGAATATTTTATGGATTCTCTCTCACCGTCTCTGTCTCCTTTTCCGTCTCTCACTTCTATTTCCCCCTTTCTCTCTCTCTCTCCGTTTCCCCTATCTCTCATTGCTTCCCCCTCTCTCTCTCTCTCGACTATCCCTCTTTTCCGTCTCTCTCTCCATATCTTTATTTCTCTCACTCTTTGTCTCCTTCCCCCCCTCTCTCTCTCTCTCTCTCTTACTCACTCATTTACCTCTCTCACTTTTACTTTCCCCTCTTCCATTTGCCCTCTCTCTCTTTCATTACCTTCTCTCTCTCCGGTTCCCTCTCTCTTTCCCTTCTCTCTCTCTCTCGACTATCCCTCTTTTCACTCTCTCTCTCACGATATTTATATTTCTCTCTCACTCTCTCTGTCTCCTCTTCCCATTCTTTCTCACTCACTTCTCTCTCTCCTTTTCCCTCCACTTCCATTTCCCTTCCCTCTCTTTCATTTTATTCTCTCTTTCCGTTTCCCTCTCTCTTTCATTTCCACCTCTTTTTCTCTACTATCCCTCTTTTCCCTCTCTCTCTCTCTCTCTCTCACTATATCTATATTTCTCTCTCTCTCTTTCTGTCTCCTTTTCCATCTCTCTCTCCTTTTCCCTCGCTCTCTCCTTTCACTCCCCTCTTCCATTCCTCTCTCTCTCTCTCCATTTCCCTCTTTCTCACATTTTCCCCTCTCTCTTTCTCGACTTCGCTCTCTCACTCTCTCTCTCTCTATATATATATATATATATATATTTCTCTCACACACTTTCTCACACATTCTCTCTATCTATCTATCTATCTATCTATCTATCTATCTATCTCTTTCGATTTATTCTCCTGAATTTAATGAAACCTAACCCCATTGTATTCTCTTAGTTAATTTCCTCAACATCTCCAGAAAGGGAAGTCAAGTTATTTTTAGCAAATTAGAAACATGCACAATAAATTTAATTTCAAAATTTCATCGTGCAATTTGCCTAATTTTTTTTTTAAATCATAAAACTCATTTCTATTTATTTTAGTCTTTTGTATTTTCAGTTAAGATTTTGCTCTCGGAGGAAGCAAATGAAAAAAAAATTCTTGATAGAAACCGACAAGTAGGGGGCAAATCTGATTGATTTCTTTCGCAAATCGAAGTCTTTAACAATAGTGAAACTGCACTCACTCATTTGGAATGATATCAACCTTTTTTTTTTTTTTTAAATCGCATCTCGAGGTCTTCGAACGGATATACTCATCGCGCTTGGATGACAAGGACTGAATATCGGACAACAATTCTCAATTGACACTTCCTTTTTCTTTGTCCCTCTGCTTCTCAAGTGGCTTTCTTTTGGTCTCTTTCGTTTCTTTTGACACATTTCCCAATCCCTACCGGCGTTTGCCGTCATTTATCTCGTCTTTGTCTCTTCCGCTTTTTTATCCATTTTACAATAATTTCGGCATGACATTTTAGAGACGATATGACATTTTAGAAACGAAGAGAATTCATATTTGAATACATTTTCCGCGAAAAAATTATGCACATTAGATCTCATTTAGATATTCATGGAGACCTACCTATTCGTAACATACTTGTTAACAACACTAATATAATAGCATCATCTACATGGAAAAAAAGGCTAAAAATAATGGAAGCCTTATTAATAAAAACAAAAAAAACAAAACTTAATAACATTAACTTTGAACTTTTGACACAATATATTGACCGTGTTTTGAAAAATGAAAACATTTTTATAAAACATACATACAACAAACTATTTCTTATTCAACAGTTAAAATATTTAATCCTTGAAAATGGATAAATGTATAGCCGAAAGCGCTCGGATAAAAAGAACATTCGGACAGTTTTTATATAATTTCTCATCCGAAAAGAAGCAAATTATTAGATCGCATGAGAAATTGAATAAAAAACTAAATAAAAGCACCCTGTTTGTCGTATTCAATGAAACGTGCATGAAAGAAGGATTGCTGCCTAAATACGCATATACATATATATATATATATATATATATATATATATATATATATATATATATATATATATATATATATATATATTTTAAATAAAAACAGATTACATTAAGGTTCCATATAATAAATTATTTCACCACAGCCCTTCCAAAGGACAGTGGATCATCAGATTTATTTCCAAATGTTGAAATGAAAAAATGAAAATATATTTACACATTTATGACGGGCAATAATAAGGAAACTCACGAAGGGCTGTGGTGAAATAATTTATTATATGGAACCTTAAAGCAATCTGTTTTTATTTAAATTATTAGCTCTGATTTACATTGAGCTCTCTGGATTCTATCCTCATTGGGTCTTCCCATACGGATTACCTAGTTTTTCCTAAACTATATATATATATATATATATATATATATATATATATAAGACTCTTCATCGTTTTAGTAGTATGAGTGTGGGTTAACGAGCTCAGTTGCTAGAACCAAAAGCCAAACAAACCGCACATATCATTTGATTATAGTGGTGAAGGCTTGTGCAGAAGCAATCTCACTTTTTTGAGGGGAAAACTGGTATACATAATGTGCCACATTTTCCCAAACGGCCAACCGCAAGTTTCGAATTCAGAGTTTTCCTTCTCATAGGCTATTCACCACCCAAGAACCAGTCTGTCCTGACACACACATACATATATATTGAGTTGACCGATTAAATAGGTCAATGTCTGACCCTTACCCGATTCTTCCTCAATATTAAGTATTATAATAAAAAGATATATATAAATTTTAAAACTCTCTCTTTCCTCTCTAAACTCCACCGTGTCTCTCATACCATCTCTCATCACTCTCTATGTCAACTTATATAAGCTTAATACTGCCCGTCAAAAGTGTAAATTTTAATTTCATTTTTCGTTTCACTTTTTGAAAGTGATGTCTGAAGATCCAGGGAAAAATAAAAGTCCTTTGTGAAATAAATTATTACATTGAAGTTTTAAAGTGGTCTGCTTTTCTTTAAATTAATATATATATATATTTAAAGATATTTATGATATGTTTAACGTTCTTTTTATAGATACAAGTATTTAAGCAAATGCTCTGTTTTTATAATAAACCGTATTAAATAACATTTACCAGCCTGAATGTCCGAGAAATTTTCATAGAAAATTTTCGTTCTCCGACAGGAATCGAACCTGTATCCTATACGTAACCGTCATTTCGCGTGACGTGCCTTAACCTTTCGGCCACAGAGAAGCGTCTGGTTAGCAAAGTCGATTTTACTATCTTTAAACTTAAATCTTCCATGAATCTCTTCTATTCATATCTGCTCAGCGTATCAAATGTAAACAAATGACGTCATATATTTTTGAATTGGACATTGTCCGACAATTTATTTAAAGACATTTATATTATGTTTAACGTTCTTTTTATAGATACAAGTATTTAAGCAAATGCTCTGCTTTTATAATAAATAATTTTCTATGAAAATTTCTCGGACATTCAGGCCTGTAAATGTTATTTAATACTGTTTATTATAAAAACAGAGCGTGTGTGTGTGTGTGTGTGTGTGTGTGTGTGTGTGTGTGTGTGTGTGTGTGTGTGTGTATTAAAATAGACTGTATGAATTTGGGCGCAATACTAGATTAGTACCGAGATCGCATCAATTTACAGTTGAGCTGGCTAGATGTAGCCGTAACTTCAATGCTTATAGTTTCTTTTCACGCACCTCTCACTTGTGGAACTGCCTTCCGGGTCCACGCTTTACAGCCAATTTTAATCTGCAAAAATTTTAATGCCCTGTAAATCGCTATCTACTACTCCATCTGAATGCTCTTTTGACTTTCTACTCATTACTAGTGTTTCTGTTGCTAATTCCTCCACACCCTGTAACCTCTTGCATGTTAGCGTCTGCACTGCCTTGCTTGCATGACACTGATTAAAAAAATATCTCTTTTTGCCAGATAATCAACAAATCTTAATTAAACTGCATATTCATTAAAAAAACATTTATTAAACCAATTACAACAACTTTCAATATATATATATATATCTATCCGATGCGATGAGAACGAAAGTAATATATAAATTCCAACGTTCGCATAGTTAATTAAAAAAAGAGCTCGATACATGTAGTAGAGCGATAATTATTTATTTATTATAATTTTATCATATAGACAAAACCATTTTACTCACTACAAAGATGCAACTTGGTTTCAGTGCATTTCAACTGCACATCGACGGGTGAAAGGCGAAAATGGTTATGAACAATCCTGCTTGTAGGCCAGCCGGATGTGAAACGTCACTTCCTTTTTTCCATTTGTTTGAGAAGAAAAATATGCATACAAAATATATATAAGTATCTGAGTGAAACAATAGTGGTTGTTGATAGCAGTTTGGTGATGGATGGACCGGGTGTTTAATGTTGATTGGTCTGTGGAAATTTTTTCGCTGATAAACATCGGTCAAGAGTTTAGGTACATCATCTCACAAGCGTCCTAAGATTGAGAGGTAGGGGAGGGAAGACAGAGATAGGGGATAATATTACATTCGAGTAGGTAAAAATTGTGGAGTTAGCTTTAGTAGTAATTGGGAATGTTATTTTTTGCTTTTTCTATAAGATTTATAAAGTTGAATTGCATTTATTTATGTTGGGGTTATCACTATTTATTTTGTAATCAATGAACGTGTTTTGTAAAATTATAATATATATATATATATATATATATATATATATATATATATATATATATATATATATATCCAGGTAGTAATCCGTGGGTATAATCCAGGCGAGTCCTATTAACACAACATAGAATTTGAAATATGTTAAAACTGACTCACAAAAGAGTGCTCAATGTTTATTTTCATTAAAAGAGTAAATTTTCTTTACAATTGGAATACCTTTAGTTAATAACCATTTTCACCTTCGAATTTTAATTTGAAAATTTTTTCAAATCCTGCAAATTTTAAAATTAAAATTCGTAGGTCATAATGGTTATTAACTAAAGGTATCTTAATTCCACTTTTAAGAAAGTATATATATATATATATATATATATATATATTGTCATCTCCAGACAGACTGTTTCGCTGTATCAGAGCTCATCATTGTAGCTAGACGTTCGGTTGTCTCTTGCTAGGATCGAAACCCGGCTGAATTGGCGTCACTCGGATATTTTACCCCGAAGCTGTTGGCGCACGGGAGAGATGAAGGTGAATTTAAGCGTATTTATTTTTAGATAAACACACAGTGATTGAGAGAACTCAATTCGATTTAACGAAGAGTCTTGCATTATTAGCCATAATAGTCACTGTTTACTAACCCACACTTCTTCCCCAGAGAGCTCAACCGAAATAAATTTTTCAGGAGCATATATATTGTCATCCACAGACAGATATATGATTTGATTGATTATCTGGAAAAAAGACACAATTTCTTTTAATATTATCTCAAGGGTTCACTTACTTTGTCCAGCACTATATATATATATATATATATATATATATATATATATATATATATATATATATATATATATATATGCATATGTCTGTGTGTGCGTGTTTGTGTGTAGTAACAAATAAAATTGAATGTTCACTTATCTCATCCCTACTCTGTGTTTTGCTGTGACTACATTTGCTCTTGAATCATATTTCTCCAGAGCTGAGTATGATTTTTAAAGACAAAATGATTTCTGAAAATAAATTCAGTTTCACAGATATGTCCTTTGGCGAGTGGTTGTAATCTCTACGAAACTCAAAACTGATACGACAAGTGAGCATTTAATTTAAGTTATTATTATTAATGCTCTATATGTTGATATCGATCACAGTGGCCTATGGAATTGTTGCAAACTCTTCAGCTATGGAGCCTCCAGAAGTACCATCCCAATTATCAAGTGCTTCCTCTCAGGTAAGTCCTTTAAGTTTATTAATGGCTAGTCCTCTGAATCACGTGAGAATTCTAGCGTTCCCCAACCCTACCCACTTTTCTGCTTTATATTAACAATAATAATGCCTAATAGCATTATCAGATTATTCATAGATATATACATATGCAAATGTTAACACGGTTGATGAGTGCACCTTCAAAAATCTAGATGACGAGAGCTTAGCAGCGGAGAAATCAGCTGCCATTACTCTCACACTTCAAGAGGGGGAATACTGACTTGTATCATTCAATGCCTACAACAAAAGATATTAACGTTTCATCACCATCAAACAGAACCAAAATCTACTCCAGTCCTGATGAGCGATTATACTCCTGACGAGACTCCTTGCCTCGTACATCTATTGGAATAAAGGTCTCTCCAGCCTGGAACTCATATCTTCGTGCCATTGTTAAAAATGCTGGAAGAGGGTCGGTTCCTTGTATGACTCCTTGTCATATAGGAAGAAAATGAATAACTACCGACACCGAGGTTCGAGCGTGACACTCTGGACTTATGAATATATGTTTTCCACCAAGTGTACAAATAACGGTGTCAGGATACTGACTGTAGTGATTACTGAATGACTATTGTGGAACTGTCCAGTGGAATTAGTGTGCGTCGATGATTTTGATTTTGATTTAGAATTTACCGGACGTTAAGACGAGCTCCGCTACTAATACTGTATTCACTGAAATGGTTAATTATCTTTGGTTGACTTTTACTTCTGTGTTCTTGTTAAGTATTTATTTGAGGTTGTAATTAAATACTGGTTTACTTTAAGATTAAAGTCTTGAGTTATACTTAATTATTAACGGTCACCGTACGTCACAAAACCCCTACAACCATATCCTATTAGACCCAAAACTGTGTATCGACGTCAAATCTGCTCTGGAGCTGATCTGTTCTCATGTCCAGCCTTGACAGATTTCAATAACGCTTATGCGACATTTGTGGGTGATTAATTCTATTTCATCCTGAAACTGCTTAGAGAGGCTGCTCTGATCAAGCAACCCTAAAGCCACATTAAGCTCTAGTCTTAGCCACCCTCTGACCAGTTTGTATTGCCGTAGACGACAGATAATTATAATTATTTTGGCCTTTATCTTCTTAAAACAAAATGATCTTATGGAAGATACAATGAATGGAACTACAAGTAAACAAGACATAACCGACTCCCTCGACCTTTCTTTTTTCCAATGTTTGTGGAATACATTCCAATTTCCCTAGTGTAGAATCTTTTCTCTAGAAACGTTCTCCAGATATCTTCACACTTTGCGAAACTAATTTAATTTCTTCTATCGCTAGAAGAAATTAAATCACCAATGCATTCTCTTTTCTTGACTATCTTGTTGAAAAGATTCTCGGATACATATGCATGACCTTGCTGTTTATATCTGGGAAAATCATCCAAGAGAAGTGTCTCTTGAGTCCCCAGATGATTCTTTCATGTGTCTTCAGCATTCTTTATTGCCCTCTGTTTGCTATCTCTTTTTCCTTTATCGCTCTCCTTCTTCTAAAGACTGTAATATATTAAACAAAATTTCTGATAATATAGAAATGGCTCTTTCATCTGTGAACATTTTTGTGTTCGGTGATTTTAATGTTCATCACGTCAAGTGGTGTAAGCATTCTAATGTTACTGATGTTACCGGTATTCAAATTTCCAATTTCTTCGTTGCTCAGTCGCTTAGTCAAATAGTGAATTTCCCTACTCGCTTCCCAAATAAATCTAATCAATAGGATTCTTTACTTGATTTTATCCTTACCCCCTCCCCTACTCTTACTGGGTATCATAATTCTGTCTTCTTGGCAATTCAGATCATGCAGTAGTATCTGTTAATATTTCGTTTGAGTTATCTAGTAAAAAGGAACCTATTATTCACAAGACTTCTTTCTGTTACCAGCGTACTGATTAGGATTCAATTCGTGACTTTCTTCGCGACGCCCCTTGGATTAATATGCTTAAGAATAATTGAGAATTGTGCCTCAGTTTTTTTTTTCTTGGTTTAAAGTCGGCATCGATACTTTTGTACCTTCCCTGAAATACCGTGTGAAACCCGCATCTTCTTGGTTAACAGCGGCCTGTGCACTTTTTCCGGGCGTACCAACGTGATAGTTCCGACCACAACTAACAACTATTTGTGTTTGCTCGTAATAATTGTAAACGTTTTCTCAAATAAGCTAAGTCTGATGGAATGAGACACTATATAGCCTCTGACAAGTTTGGTTCTTTTTAATAAAGGCGGCTCTGTAATAGTGTGTTAAATAAGAGAATGTCTTTTATCCCTCCTCTCTTCACTCAATTTGAGATGTTAACATCTACTGATGAAGCAGAATGCTTTATTCGTAAATTCTCTACAAATTCTACTCGACACATGTGGAATAACTTTATTCGACCTCCCACTTATAACTGAGTTCTTATTGAGTGATATGCTTATAACCCCGTCAATGGTTTCTGCTATCACCGCTAAACTGTATACCCTCAAATTATGTGAACTTGATGATATTCCTTCAGTAGTCCTTATATGTTCTCCTGAACTGGCTCACATTCTCCTGAACTGGCTGCTATTCTCTCTAAACGTTACTATAAATGCATTGCTGCTGCTTGCTTTCCTGCTCGTTGGACATCTGTAGTTCCGACCTTTAAGAACTCAAGCGAATTGTCTTATCCTACTAACTATTGGCCTATTAATAATCTACCTGTTTTTGGAAAAGTACTAGAGGCTCTAATATACTCTGAATTGGTTAAGCATCTCACCTCGGAGAGTCTTCTTTCAGATATGAATTTCGCTTCTCTAGTTTAACTGATTATGTATTAACGATTATTGCCGAAAAATGATATCCAGATTTAGATAAGACTGTTGAAGCTCGGGTTGTTGATTTGGATTATCTCGAAGACATTTGTCATGCTGGTCTTCTTCACAAATTGAAAGGTTATTCAGGCCTGAAGATTGCGTTTATGGGCACGTGGCCGAGTGGTTAGAACATTCGCATTCTGACCATGAGAGCCGGGTTCGAATCTCACCATGGTCTATTTGTCAGGAAGGAGACTTCCTGATGTTATCGAACTGGAGGGGTCGACCCCAGCGTGCGGCACCTTTGTAAAGTGCCTGAAAAGCATACCACGGGTTGACCCAAGCCTTGTGAGTGAAATTGTGTTGACGGAACCCTTGGGGGCCGTCGATAGCTGTGCTAGCACGAAGTCACAAGTCATGGTGACCGAGGGCTTGAGCGTGCTGGCCTTGTTCAAATTGTTGATCACGCTAGATAACACGCTCTCCCCCAGAAACAGTAACTAAGGTCTGCTCGACATAGTTGCAGTATAAACGATAGGTAGATTCTGTGGGTGTTGACTAAACACAAATGCGCCTGAGTAAGAGTCTGCAATAGGGATTGGCTAGGCCGCCCTAGTATACGGGTATCCTCGAATACGAGTGGCCAGCTATATATATATATATATATATATATTCATATATACAAGGGATTTCAGAATATTTTATCGAATACGCATTTGTATTCATTTGCATAGTTTGTTGTTTTCTCTTTGTTGAGGCGTGATGTAAGATGCCATCAGTTGTCTATTCTTATGGGCATGGCGGCGAAAAGAAAAAAAACGGTTCACACAACCCAGCTTTTCTTGTGATAAGTTTGAGTACACACCCTGCAGGATAAAAAAGAAACTGCCAAAGGGTAGATGGACCTTCTTGTAGGGTTAACGGTCATCTAGCACAATGAAGTAGACTGGGAATCATGGGTATGTTTGCAGCCAATGCAGGGAATAGAGGGCATCGTTGGATAAAGGATTCCCTAGACTGGTCAAATACCAATGGCAAGATTTTTCCGATAGAGGCAACAGACCAAGGCGAGCATTCAGTTTGGAGAATATTGGCGGAGGCTTAACCTGAAGATGGATGAGTTCCACCAGGTCTTCTTACCTAAGACAAGATAATGCACCCTTATATCTGCCAGAAATATTCCGGGAATAGTGGTTGTCTATTGTAGTTAATCCTGAAGAATATTAGTTTAAGAAAGAGACTCGTCTTTACATAATGTTTGCATCGTTTATCTGTTATATTATAAGGTTCAGAAGAGACATAGCCCAAGATAATGCCCCCCTTATATCCGAAAGGAAGATTCAAGTAATACTGGTTGTCTGTTGTAGTAAATGCTGAAGAATATTATTCTAAGAATGTAAATCATCTTTAAATAATATTTACATCATTTCTCTGTTATATTGGCATTAAAGGGTTATGGTCCGAAATAATGCCTTCTTGTATCTGCAGGTGTGATTCAGGAAATACTGTTTTAATAAATTTTGAAGAATATTCGTTTTCATAATGGAACTCGTCTTTACTAATAGAAAAGATTATGTCTTTCGCCATTTCGTTTCAGAGCAAAATTATAAGTTTTCCAGTAAGTAAACATGACGCCTGGACATGAGTAATGTCCAGATATTCCGGTTAGTCCAGTTAAAATGTAAAGAATCTGAACAAATTTCGAAATTGCTTGGCAAAAGTCGTGAGTTCGATCCTCGTTTAATGCCGACATTTTTAACTCTTCAACAAACCAAATGAACTGCAGTAGATACAAACACATTAAAGAAACAAGTAGAAGGTTAAAAAATAGAAATTAATGGAAAATAATATAGTGGAAAGTCCCAAGTGTTTTAAGCAGCAGCTGCGCATTGTTTAGAATAAGATGCTTTGGTGCAGTTGCAATACGGAAACTGGAACGCATTTGGCTGCCATGGAAATTGGTGTGACGAGTAACAAAACAAAAAAAAACACGAAAACTTTTGAATTTTCGCTATTTTTTTTTGTTTGAGAAGAACAGACAACACCAACTTCTTGCCAACTTTTAGCTTTTCGTTGGCATCAACTCCATCTTCAAAAGTTTAACTGGAGAGGGAAGGATTTTTTAGAATAAGAGAGAAAAAGAAAGAAAGAAAGAAGTGAAAAGAAAGTCAGTGTAAAAAAGCAGTAAAAGAAAAAGAAAAATTGAAAGAAAGAAAGAAAGAAAGAAAGAAAAGAAAAAGTAGGAAAATAAGAGAAAAGACTGAATGAAATCAACAACTTAACAGAAAAGAGAAAGAGACGGAAAAAGAAGGAAAAAATTCGTTTTTGGAAGAAAAAAAATAAGAAAAAGAAAGGAGAGAGAGAGAAGCAAACGAATATGGGGAGAAAAGAGAGAGAGAAAGATGGAAATAAAAGTAATTATAAAAAATGAAAAATATTGTAGATTTGAAAATTAGCCGAATGAAAGAGAAGAATGAAAAAGAAATGATTATAATTGCTAAGAAAACAATTAAGATGTCATAGCTAAATAGATATATTAAGTGTGTCTCTTCACTGGGACATGGGAGACGGTTTTCGGTGTTCAAGGTCAAGGAAAAGCAAGTATCTTGAAAACTGATTTTTAAGGTAAGCAAATCGACCCACTATCACCCGATTTTTTTAACCTAATTCATATTTGACCTTTTCTCTACTTGGAAATTTTTATCATAATTTCTTAAATCTCTTGTCTATCCTCGTATATCTCTAGCGTTGTTAGAATAATTGTTTTCTGTGGTTACTAATGAAAATCCGAAGATTGTTATTCGCACATTGACTTTTAAATAGTCTAAATTTTTAAAACGTTTTACCGACTAATTGATATACAATATCAGCATAAATGTAAACAGAACGTTTACTTTGTGGCTGACAGGTTAACTAAACCTAATCTCAATCACTCTTGGTATAGTATGATGATTTGAATTTAATGCCAATAAATTGTCTTTCTTCTGAGAGTCCTTATGTGATGAGCCGAATGTGTACTGGACTTAACCCAGCTGATAATAAAATAGACATTGCACTTCAGTATCCCGTCAGACCAATCACTCTTGGTATAGTATGATGATTTGAATTTAATGCCAATAAATTGTCTTTCTTCTGAGAGTCCTTATGTGAGGAGCCGAATGTGTACTGGACTTAACCCAGCTGATAATAAAATAGACATTGCACTTCAGTATCCCGTCAGACCGTCAAAGAAACCAAGCGCATCACAAGGTTCACCGGGAAGGTGTCCTTTTAGCCATCAGGTGCACATTCGCGCAAGATGTCAATGGCTGCCCCCGATATATAAACAGATGATCCTCCTAGCTACGCTTTGTGGGAGAACCGCATAAAACGAAGATATATTATATAAGTGCCCCGCCCGAGAGAATGAGAAATATCTCAAATCCTCACGAATAATACACGACCTGAGAAAACCCCAAATACACACAATCACTTGCCAATATTAATTGAGGAATTTCATAAGTAGATAAGCAATAATTTCGCATATAAGTCTTGGGTTATTATGAGTCTGTAGAAAGATAACACTAAGTGTGTAATTGTATAATTTAGGCATCTAGCTAAAAATATGCTGGCGAGAAACCAAAGTTCTCGTTTTCCGCTAACCTGAACATGAACAGCCACAACTATGAGGAGGCCATAAACGTTAACCTGATGAAAACGTTTATTCATTTCCAAAAAGAAAACATAAAACATTAACCTAAAAAGTCGAGTTATGATCTTTAATAACCTCGTCAGATCAAGACTTTCATATTGGCGCCATGCATGGCGGCAAACCCGCTCAAAAATATCTTAACTGGCTGTTGAATACAACCGCTTTTCTCAGATCAATGATCATAGCGCGGCTTAGATGTGGCACAATGCCGAAAGTATGGGGCACCCAGTGAGGATCGAACTCACACTTCAGTGGTAATGGATCTATCTTGCAAGACAAGCTTTCTAACCGTTACACCGCGTCGAGGTGAACGTGAAAGTAGTAAGCGTCTTTATTCCGTAATAAAGGAAGCCAACAAGTTCAAAATTGAGTGTCAAATGGGTGCAGAAATACAAGTAAAGCCCAATACATCGACTGAAGCTGCAGAATACTTAAAAAAAAGAAAGCAAAAGCAAATGCGACCGACCAGATACAGAAACGATGGCCAATACTCTGCCCGTAACAAACAAGCTAATGAAGACAAACCCCGTACCCATCAGTGGCTACGTAGTGCAAGGTTAAAAGCTGAAACCGAAGGTTTTATCCTTGATGCACAGGACAAATGATTGTTAACTATAAATTATCAAACACACATACTAAAATATTGTTAGCCCAAAGTGCAGATTCTGTGATAAATATACAGAAACGATTGATAAACTTGTATCAAGTTACACGGTATTGGCACCCACTGAATATAAAACCCGACACGACAAAGTGGGTCGATATCTGCACTGGAAAAACCGCAACATCTACGGGAAGGAAACTGAAAGAAATTAGTATGAACACCATCCTGACCTGGTTACGGAGATAGGACCTGTTACAATTTTATGGGACTACACAAAACACACAGACAGAACAATCAAATCTAACCACCCAGACATTGTTATTAGAGACCGCAAACAAAAAATTACCTCCTTATTGATATGGCAGTCCCTGCAGACTGCAATGTATCTTTGAAGATCTTCACAAAGTTATCAAAATACAAGGACATTGAAATCGAAATCTTAAAAATGTTGCACATGGGAACATCAACAATCCCTGTTCTAGTTGGAGCCCTAGCATTGGTTGGAAAAGATTCCAGTAGACTCATTGATGGGATTGCTGGAAGCCCATGCCTTAAAGAAATACAAAAAAATGTTCACACAAGTATAGTCCACACCTTACGAAGGGCTTTATCTATGTAAAAGGTGTGTGTGTGTGTGTGTGTGTGTGTGTGTGTGTGTGTGTGTGTGTGTGTGTGTGTGTGTGCTTTTTTTAATTGATCAGTGGAAAATGCCATGATGCCATTTCTGACATAAAGTCCCTTGGCTGGCCCCGGAAAGAAATGTGAACACACCAGAAATCAAAGGAAATAATAATAATAATAATAATAATAATAATAATAATAATAATAATAATAATGGCAGTCTCTGCAGATTTTAATGTATTTTTGAAGATCTTCAAAAATTATCATGATACAAGGAAGTTGAAATTTCAAAATTGTGGTATAAAGGGCATCAATAATTCCAGTTGTAGATGGAGCACTCGGATTGATTGGAAAACGTCCTGATAGACTCATTGAAAGGATTCCTTTCAGCCCATGCCTTAAAGAAATACAAAAAAATTGTTCTCACAAGTACTTCTATCACATTATAGAGATCTTTATCTATGTATATGTCTGATCGTAGGGGGTTCTGTGATTTTTTTGTTTTGGAAAAATGATCTGTAGAAAATGTCATGAAGTCATTTATTACATTTGGTCTCTGGTTTGGACCCATCAGGTAATGTGTATACAACAAAAATCAAAGTAAATAATATATATATATATATATATATATATATATATATATATATATATATAATGAATAGAGAATCCTTAAAACCCCATTCTCCATTAAAATAGCTTTTTAAAGTTTCCTTATTCATTATTATTATAACATTGCTCTGTTTTTACATTGAGCTCTCTTTGGACTCATATCCCCTTTGGAATTATCCGTACTCAACTTCATAGGATATATATATGTATATATATATATATATATATATATATATATATATATATGTGTGTGTGTGTGTGTGTGTGTGTGTGTGTATGTCTGTGTGTGTGTGTGTATACATAACATATATTCATATGTATGTGTGTGTGTGTGTACATGTATGTTCATGGGTAATGATCGTATTGACTGATTACTTATTTTTACTTTTTTAGTGTGCTAATCAGGCTACATTCCCTTTTTGACGAAGTTTTGAGTGTTCCGTATTATGAGGAGGGCAAGAAATGATCACAAATGCAAAATCTATTGTATTTTTCCTATTTTTGTTTAATGAATTCCTTAGTGATCCTTCCAATCACTGATAGTGCCTGGTGAGGGGTGATCTACCCTATAAAGTTTAATTATTATCACACTTATTGGCGTCGACAAGTCGAACATTTTAGCCTCAGGCAGACGCCATTCTGTTTTCACATTTCAATATGTAAGCTTTTTCTTTTCATTTTTTTATATTGTATTTTAACTCTGACTTCATTTCAACTTTAAGTTTTTCTTTTCCTTTTAATGTAAATTTTTTATATCCTTATTATTTTTCGCTTTTTCACACTTCCAGCGGAAGTTTCCGTTACTGAATTGCGCTTTTTATCTAAGAATAGTGTATCTTTGTCTGCGTATGTATATGTGTGTATATATATATATATATATATATATATATATATAATTAAGTAATACATTGAGCCTGAAAGAAACCTCAACAGAATGCAGAAAGCACTGGACGGCCGTTTCGTCCTATATTTGGGACTCATCAGCAGTGCGCATCCACTATCTAGAATTGAAACCCTAACAGTTATCAAGCAAACGTCATACCAACTGTTCCAACGGACCTCGGTAACGAAGAGGTAGCAAATCAGACTATTATCCGTCTAGTGCTTTCTGTGAGCGGCGCAATACTGAGTCTGATTTGCTACCTTTTCGTCACCGAGGACCGTTGGAACAGTTGGTATGACGTTTGTTTGATAACTTAACTGTCAGGGTTTCAATTCTCGGTAGTGGATGCGCACTGCTGATGAGTCCCAAATATAGGACGAAACGGCCGTCCAGTGCTTTCTGCATTCAGTTGAGGTTTCTTTCAGACTCAATGGATTACGTAATTATAATTATCAAATCCTCCTAACAATTTCTATCATATATATATATATATATATATATATATATTATGAAATGGACAAAGTCTGACAATTATTTTAAGACATTTTTATGTTTATACATTATTTTTATAGATACAAATTCAGGCCGGTAAATGTCGTTAATACTGTTTATTATAAAACAGAGCATTTACTTAAATATTTGTATCTATAAAAAGAATGTATAAACATAAAAATGTCTTAAAATAATTGTCGGACTTTGACCATTTCATACTGTGTGACGTCATTTGTTTACATTTAGATACGCATCGAGCAGATATGAATGTACGTGAGGAAATAATGGAAAATTGTAGTTCAAAAACAGTAAAATCGACCTTGCTAACCGAAACGTTCCTCAGTGGCTAAATCGGTAAAAGCACGTCAGGCTATGTGATGGTTCCGTATAGGATACAGGTTCGATTCCTGTCGGAGGACGCATATTTTCTATGACAATTTCTCGGACATTCAGGCCGGTAAATGTTGTTAGTACTGTTTATTACAAAACAGAGCATTTACTTGAATATTTGTATATATAAAAAAATAAAGTATAAACATAAGAATATCTTAATATATATATATATATATATGTGTATGTATATTATATGTGTGCGTGTGTATGTATATCTACGTGTATGCGCATGGGTGAGGAATGTATTGGCTGATTACCTATGCTTTTCCTTTTTTTGTGACGACCTCCAATTATACGTCCATCTGACCTTTAAACTGGAAGTGGTCATTGCGACTTTTACTAAAGAAATAAAAGGTAAAATGGTCTCGTGAGGAGTACAAACTCGTTATGACAGCATTCTATGAAGCGTTGCACAAACCTCAGAAAATCATCACCAAACATATGACATTTGGCGAGAAAAGGTTGGACAAGCAATTAAAAAGTATAATAACGAAAATAAACTAAACTAGCCAATGTAAGAAGATACATCATGAAAGATAACCGATTGACAGATGCTGAAATTAAAAAAATAAAATGAACTGCAACCAGAATAGGCGAATCAAAGGAACATGAAAAAGAACCAGGAATGGACATAAAAGTAATAACATCACACAAACCACAGCTCATAAAGAAGAAACTGAGATACATACCAATTACTGTGAAGATAATGTTGAAAGTTTAGAAGAGTTGGAAAGGCGTGTTTTTAGTCGCTTACAAGCCTGCAATAAAATGAGTGCAAATCACATTGAACTGAGTTATTTTACGGAAAACAAGAATAGTATAGAAGAAGCCAAGAAAAAACATCATGAGACATATCGGTCAGACACAAAATATTGAAATGGTGGAACGGGAACAAGTTCCAAAGTTACAACTAATAAAGCAGAACCTCAAAACTATTAAACTCTACAATGCAGCAGTAGTAGTCTCACACATAAATCTCAACGATTCATCAGCTATAGCAGCAACTAAAAAAATTAAAGATCAAAGTGAAAAAGGCAGTCTCACTGACATAAAGATCCACCTTGGAAAAGACAAATAAAGAATGACATTGAAAGTGAATTATCAGTACTCGATGAACTGGCAAGAGGAACAGATGTAAGAACTAGAAAAGGCAGAAAAGTCAAAAGAAAATACAAAAATTAGGAATGAAAATGAAGTCCAATCAGCTCAATAGAAAGAAAGCAGACAATACAACTGAAAGCTCAAGGAATCAGACGCTATGTAAAAAGATCAAGACAGAACGAGATCTTTGAAAACGATGCGAAGAAATTTTACAGAGAAATAGACAAATAAAACATTGGAATGACAACCTCCACTCCCAACAATGGAAGAGGTTATACAGTTCTGGGAAAAATATGGGCCTGCTCTAAAGAACATAACAAAGAAGCAGATTGGATTGCGCAAGAGGTGGAACGGGTGAAAAATAAACCAGAACAAACATGGGCGGGAATCGCAGATGCGTATGTTGAATGCGCATTGATAAAAGCACACAACTGGAAATCTCCAGGAATAGATAAACTTCTTAACATTTGGCTCTATTGTCTAAATGCATCACACAAGCAACTAACCAAAGAACTTCAAGAAATGGTCAATGATCATACGAAAATTCCGCCATGGGTAACCAAAAGAATTACCTTCCTTCCATGCAAGAATGGCGACAAAAATATCCCCAAAACTACAGAACAATTACATGTCTTCCTACTACTTACAAACTATTGAATCTATTCTGATAAAACAAATATATTCCTTCTTGAAAAACATGACATACTACCTCTTGAATAAAAAGGGTGTAAACGTGGCTCTTACGGATGGAAAGACCAATTAATTATTAAAATGATGATCTTGGAAAACTGCTGCAATACAAAGAAAAATCGTAGTACCGCCTGGATAGATTACCATAAGTTATTTGATAGTGTTGCCCATTTCCGGATCTTAAAGACTTTAAATATATACGAAGTATCACCCGTCGTCATCAATTTCATCAAATAAAGTATATCGATATGCAAAACTACTCTTCAGCTCAAACATATAAATAGAGCTGTTGTGGTAGGATCCACCTAATTTGCATAGCGGAGTACCGACGATATAAATATGGTTGGTACCGGAAGACAGGGAGGCAAATCAAGAGATCCAACTAGAGACTCTGCCCGACTGCGACTTAGTCAACACATTCTCCAGGAACGGTCTTCCCAGGAATATACAAAAGACTATATGTAAATATTGTGTACACGTTCTTGTTTCAATACATTTTGTTCTAAGTACATTTTGTGTTGCATTATTATTCCATGCATTAGTCAAGTTTCAACAAGAGTCTATATGCCTGGTGAAATAAACATCAACAGAAGAATATTTAAAGTTGACTCTTTGTCTTCCTTATTGCTTTGTATATCCCTAATAGAATTAACCAGCGAACTTAACAAGACGGGATATAGCTATATCTCAAAAGAAAATAGGCCATCTATTTTACATGGATGGCTTAAAGTTGTATGCTAGGAATGACTGTAAGCTGGAAGGTCTTCTCAAAACAGTAAAATATTTCAGAGATGACATTGGAATGGAATTCGGTTTGGATAAATGTGCTAAAGAGACAGTTTTACGAGGATCACTACAACAAGCATCCTCTATTAGCTTAGATCACGGAATAACAATAAAAAACGCTAGCAAGACAAACCTCTGCATGGCCAATATCCAGAACGTGCTAATGAAGCCGATGTTGATAATAGTGTGGATCTAAAATGCAGGTTCTGTGACAAGTATCAGGAAACCATAGACCATCTAATCTCAGGATGTTCTATACTTGTGCCAAGTACATATAAAATGGTCACGATAGGCTGGGGCAATACTTACACTGGACAATGTGAAAATACTTTGGAAAAGATGTTAATAAACACTGATATGAACATCACCCAGCACCGGTTGCAGAAATAGAAGAAATCAGAATTCTATGGGATTACACGGCCATCTTTACAAACAGGAAGATTAAAATAAATAGGACGGACATAGTTGTCAAAAACCGAAAAGAAAAACTTTTCCTATAACTGATATGGCTGGCCTAGTGGACTGTAACATAGTAACTAAGGACCCGGAAATCAAAATAGAAATAATATGGAAATTGAAAACAAGAATAATACTAGTCATAGTAGGTACTCTTGGAATGATAAAAAGGAACACAACAACACATTGAAAAATCCCTGGAAATCCTAGCTTAAGAGAAATACAAAAAATTGTCTTGATAAGTACAGCCCAAACACTAAGAAGACTTTTGTCCATATAACGCTAGTGATGTTATGGGAGTCAGAAAAGCAAATCATGAAATGTAGCCATGATAGCACACCACCACCTGCCTTAGGTCAACCCGCAGACATGGTAGATAGTTTGACCATAGCAGAAATCGAAATAGAATAATAATAATCCCAATTAAATCCTGGATTGGATCACTGAAGGTATTACATACCTCATGCCAAAAACGAGTGAAAGAGATGATCCGAAAAATCGTAGGCCAATAGCATGTCACTCCACCACGTATAAGTTGATCACGTCTGTCCTGACGAACCGAACATACACTTTCTTCGAAGCAAACGAAATTCTTCCACTGGAACAGAAGGTTTGCAGGAGAGGCTCATATGGCTGCAAAGATCAACTACTGATAAACAAAATTATCCTGTAAAATTTCAGGATGTTATTTAGAAATCTTAGCGCAACATTGATTATCGTAAAGCCTTTGATAGTGTGCCACACTCTTGGATCATTAAGACTTTGGAAATGTACAAAGTTTCCGCTGTGGTAGTAAATTTCCTTAAGCACAGCATGGAAATGTGGAACACCACACTATACCTAAATCACACCAGAGGCACTGCCGTCTCCAACCGTCTGAATATCCGACGCGGAATCTTTCAAGGAGACTCCCTCTCACCCCTTCTGTTTTTTTTTGTCCCTAATCCCCCTTACGCATGAACTAAACAGTAGCTATGGTTAAAAACTAGACAGAAAATATTCAATCACCTACTCTACATGGATGATCTCAAACGCTTTGCTGAAAACGACAATGAGTTGAAGGGCCTCCTCAATATTGTAAAATATTTCAGTGACGACATAGGCATGAACTTCGGATTAGATAAATGTGAAAAAGTAACATTCAAGAAAGTGAGATTTATAGAAACACCCTCAATAGATTTAGAGTTTGTCACAAAGATTAGGAAAGTGGAACAAGATGAAACCTATAAGTACCTAGGAATTAGCAAAGGAGATGGCATACAACACCCCCAAATGAAGGGGAAGGTAAGAAAGGAGTACTACATGCGTGTGCGTCTGATACTAAATACCGAGCTGAACTCAAAAAACAGAATATCAGCCATAAAAAAAAACTTGGCTGTCCCTGTGGTGCAATACAGCTTTAACATCCTTAATTGGACAATATCTAACATTAAGCAAATGCACCCCAAAACGAGAAAGCTTCTCACTTGCTACCGCATGTATCATTCCAAAGCTAGTGTTGATCGTCTGTATGTGCCCAGATCCGAAGGAGGTAGAAGAGTAATTCAACTAGAACCGTCGTACAAACCTACAACAATTGGCTTTCAAAGATACCTGGAAACTACAGAAGACTGGATGATGATATGTGTCAAAGAACATGAAAGTAGTAAGCGTCTTTATTCCGTAAAACAATAAGCCAACAAATTCAAAATGGAGTTTCAAATAGATTCAGCAATACAAGTAATGTACCAACTGAAGCTGCAAAATACATAAAAAAGAAAGCAAAAACAAATGCAACCGACGAGATACAGAAACAATGGCAGGATAAACCGCTTCATGGCCAATACTCTGCCCGTACCAAACAAGCTGATGTAGACAAACCACGTACCCATCAGTGGCTGCGTAGTACAGGGTTAAAAGCTGAAACGGAAAGTTTTATCCTGGCTGCACAGGATCAGTGCTTGTTAACTAGAAATTATCAATCACACATACTAAAATATTGTGTTTGTCTAAAATGCAGGTTCTGTGATAATTACCCAGAAGCAATTGATCATCTTGTATCAGGTTGCACGGTATTGGCACCCACTGAATATAAAACCCGGCATGACAGAGTTGACCAATATCTGCACTGGAAAATCTGTAACTTCTACGGGAAGGAAACTGAAAGAAATTGGTATGAACACCATAATTTTATGGGACTACACAATACACACAAACAGAACAATCAAATCTAACCGCCCAGACATTGTTATTAGAGACCGCAAACAAAAAAAGTGCCTCCTTATTAATATGGCAATCCCTGCGGACTTCAAAAAGCGATCAAAATACAAAAAAATGTTCTCACGAATACAGCCCACACCTTACGAAGGGCTTTATCTATGTAACTTTGTGTGTGTGTGTGTGTGTGTGTGTGTGTGTGTGTGTGTGTGTGTGTGTGTGTGTGTGTGTGTGTGTGTGTGTGTGTGTGTCAGTGGAAAATCTCATGATGCTATTTCTAACCTTAGATCTCTGGGCGGGACCCGGAACGAAATGTGTACAAACCAGAAATCAAAGGAAATACAATAATAATAATAATAATGATAATAATAATAATACGATACTTAGAGGAGTGTCCGATTTAAGAAAAGAAAATAAATGACGCAGTGTTTGACAATGTTCAACAATATTTCAAAAGTATGTCTGTCTGTTGGTTATGTTTAAAAATTGTATTTAAATATAAAAATATAAAGAAAAAAGTTCTGGTAATTTCAAGCGACGTTTGTACAAAGATATATCATTTGTTTTGTAGATTTTTATAGTTTCATACGTGTATACAATTTTTAAACATAACTTGAAGACTGACAAGCATAATGTTGGAATATTGTTGAACATTACCAAACTCTGTGTCGTTTCAATTTTATTTTCATAAATACCGCTCTTGACTATATGATGAAAAATATTGAAAATGTTACATCAATCATTTTGGTTTTTAATAATAATAATAATAATTTTCAGAATTTAGAGAAAACTCTATTATGAAACATTTTATAATTCTCCTGCAATTTAACAATAAAATAATATCAAAAACTCCAACCAGATTTCGAACCCAGTTAATTTTTTTAAGTCAATATAAAATTGAATATGATTGATCTCATAAAAGCTTCATAAATAAACTAAAATCAATAAAAATCGTTGGTTTGTGAATTTGGTGACATAGTGTTTATGAGTTCAATCCCCGGGGCGGGCAGTGTGTATTTGCCCTCGGTGAAAATGGGTGAGCAATAACTGAAGTGCGCTAAATAAAAATAAAACCTAGACGATATAGCGCTAAATATGAGCAGAACAAGAAAAATCCTAGATTATAAAAAGGGTTAAGTTCCGAATTACCGGTAAATTAACTAAATGGAAATATACCTGAGAAAGCCCGAAATATTATGATAAAAACAACAAAGATGAGGACATTATTCTGAATGTAAATAGTGAAAATAATGATAACTCCTCATCCCAGAAATTCAGACAGAAGGCAATCAGGTGATAATAACAACAAAGATGAGGACAATAGTCTGAATGTAAATAGTGTAAATAATGATAACTCCTCATCCCAGAACTTCAGACAGAAGGCAATCAGGTGATAACAACAACAAAGATGAGGATAATAGCCTGAATGTAAATAGTGTAAATAATGATAACTCCTCATCCCAGAAATTCAAACAGAAGGCAATCAGGTGATAACAACAACAAAGATGAGGACAATAGTCTGAATGTAAATAGTGTAAATAATGATAACTCCTCATCCCAGAAATTCAGACAGAAGGCAATCAGGTGATAACAACAACAAAGATGAGGACAATAGTCTGAATGTAAATAGTGTAAATAATGATAACTCCTCATCCCAGAAATTCAGACAATAAATAAATAAATAAGGGCGTTCCAAACAATATAATCTTTTATGCAATCGTTTGTTTGTTTGCTTGTTTATCGACATATCAACTCTTTATGTATTATTTAATGCCGAAGTTTAATTTTCTTGGAAGAATTGGTAATTTATTTTAGAAAAATGTATTGGTAATATATTTTTTCTCAAAAATATATTTCTGGTAATTTTATGTTTACTATGAAAATGTATTGCTGGTATTTTTACTATAAAAATGTATTTTTATACTTTCATAGTGTTTTGACTCCATTTTGCGAGTTCACTATTTGCCCATAACGGGGGCCCTATTAATTGCTAATACTCCACCCCGGGTTAGGGTGGACTTGGAAGCAACAGCTATTAAGAGGTGGTTCCACGCTCCTCAAAACCTCCCGATCATAGGCCTTACTTAAGCAATCGTGCTTTATAGTTTGAATAATTTAAACATTAGCTTACCAAATCTTTATATATTGCAAAATACTTCTTTTAAATACCATGGCCTTCAGCACGTAGGTGATCACGGGTCTCGACAGTTTCTTCTTCTTTATTATCTCTGAATTACCATGTCTTCTTGGGGAAAATTATGCAGCGGCTTCCTGTTGCCTTTTTCTAAGGTTTTGAATTCAATGTATTCCTTCGCTTACACTGGATGCCACCCAACGCTCGAGAGCCCAATCTACTCGGCTATTTAACCCATAGATTGAGAGAAGCAATGGAGTCATGCCTTTTCCAAGCGTATTAGTGCGAACATGAATACAGTAGGCTGGAATTTGAGCTCTGCTCAGAGACCACCATCAAGCCGTAATACTATCCGTATGGCAAAACATAGCAATTCGAAATAATATCCACTGGTTGTTCACTATAAATTTGGCTCTGTATTTCAGACACATTATCTTTTTTCTTGAATGAGGAATAAAAAAGTAAACAGGATTTAAATTACACATTCATAAATTTATTCTGTACTTCATACTTGCATTAGTCCCTGAACGCAGACAATCATTGACAAGAGGAATGACCTTATTTTATCAAAAATACTTTCATTGATTGCTATCCACTGACAATTTCTCGTCCTCCATATGACGATAAACTACATCGGGCGACAAAGCCTCTGATCGGAAGGTTGTGAGGGGCGTGGAACCACCTTTTAATTGCTGTTGTTCCTACGTCCACCTTGACTCCGGGTGGTAGCACCTGTTAAGGTCACAGCTATGGGCAAATAATTAACCCCCAAACTTGGGTAAAAAATCTATGACAGTATAAAATATGTTTTTTATAGTAAAAAGAAATACCAGCAATACATTTAAAAAAAAATGTTACCAACAATACATTTAAAACAGAATTATTACAAGCAATACATTTTTGAAAAAAATATTATCAGCAATACATTTGACTCGCGACAAAAAAAAATTCTTTACAAAAATACGTCAATGAAACATGATCTAAAAAAAATACATATTCTATTCATACGAACCTATCCTAAAAATATTGTAGACATTAAATAACCAATTAAAGTTGATATGCCGTAAAACAAAATAAACCAAAGTGATAATTTCTATCTTCCTGATTTTCAATGCAAAAAGTGCTGAAACTTGTTAAAACAATTTTTTCTCTCAAAAATTTCAAATTCGTTTCTTAATCAACACTATATAATAATTAACGTTGTGTATTTATTTATATCTTTCGTGTCAGGCTCTATAATGGGAAGTGGGGTAAATCAATATGAGCGCTTATTCTCTTTAGTCATTCTTCTATTTTAGTTGTGAAATCTGGATCTCCGTTTCATAGAATTTCAAGAAAATTTTCCAAAACCTTTGTTTCATTGCAGCAGAATATTAAAACTTTCTAATAGTTGCCGTCACTTTTTACTTGACAGTTACACTAGTAATAAATATTTTCCTCGTACTAGATATATTAAGTTTATTCGTGCAGAATATATTTAGGAGAATGGAAAGTTTTAGAACAGTGGCGGAGTCAGGGGGCAACAATATGAAATGCAAGTTATTTTCTGCATACACAGAGTTCAAATGCAATGTACAGACTTTATAAGTGTTTCATTTTCCTCACCGTTCATACTGTATCACTATGAAAAAATGCCAACCTGGTGGTAAGGAAGTGATCTTTGTATTAACGATTTACACCACCATTTTTCTCTTCCTTTTCTTCTTTTCCTTTTAATAATACTGAAGCGATTTTCAAACTTTTCGCCGCTTTATTTTCTACAGCTACATACAAGCAACTTTTGAATTGTTATTACATTTTTGCGGTTCAGCCGAATAGTTTAAATAATCACGTATTGCTTGGTAAAAGATTAAAAACCGGACGTCATTCAAACCATTTACATATTAACAAGAGACATGCAAACGAAAGAGGCTTTTCTGACGGGAACTGCGCTTATGTGTGTTATAAACGTTTACTTTTCCATAACGGTTCGAGTCAGATATACGAGGAAATAATTAACACAATTTGTTCAGCGTTATTTCGAAAACACCTAAGTTGGCCGGCCATTTGCAATTGGTATTCAACACATATATTACATTTGCATTTGGATTTCAATTTTTCATGTTTACTCGGCGTTACTGACCAGGTATGAGAAACTCTGATGCTTGGACTAACTACACATTCTTAACGGTAAACGAAATTACCTCGTTAACCATAACCTCAATCCAAGGTTCTCACAAACTGTACAGTGTTAATTGCTATTTAAAATAGAATCACCAAGTCTGGTGAACATTTATTTAACACGGAGTCACGAAGTCTGGCGAAAATTTGATGGCCATCATAATCCGTCGTTCTTTTTGACAACTCCTCGATAATCTTTCTGTAGACAAGAAGTTTTGCATTTACACTGATTCTCATTTATTATGATTTGTCAAGGAGAAAGAAAAAACACGCTTTTCAGATTCTAATCAATCAAAGAAAATATAGCAGCTGAAGTGACAAGTTCGGATGGCGTAAAACGACTCAATATGTCGGTCTGTAACTGTACGCTAACATATACGCATTAACTAAAGCAAACGTTTGAAATATCCCTTTACGCCCATGTTTAAGAAAAGACAACAAGCAGTAATTTAGCCAATGCAATATTTACAAATGTAAGAGAAATCTCTCAGATTAACTTGTCTGTCTCTACCGTGTTTACCGACAAGTCTCTTTTAACATTGCAACTCCAGTAGAGAACTGTCCTCATAGAACAAGTTGATGAAAATAAAAAAAGTCTTCAAAAAACGTTTCCATTTTTATTCAGATTGATTAATATGTACAATATATCTATTAAAATAGAATTTATATTATTCTCTCTTAAGTGACATTAACGGAGCCAACGTGAATTGGAACTCGGCTCTCCGATTAACAATTCCGAGCCATTATCCTTTATACCACCCGCACATTCCATCTTACGGCAACCATCTAGGTACTAACCAGGCTCGACGTTGCTTAACTTCGCTGATAGTACGGCGTTTTAACATATGTAGCCGTAAGCCTAGTGCTTTAGATTATCGTTGATCATTTTTCAAGTAAAGAAGGTAAAAACGATGTTAACATCCGTGAGTTGGAAATGAACCGAGATCCATCAGTTAGGGCAATTGAATAGATTTTATTAAGATTTATAGATGCATAGGTCGATAGACGTAATACACACTGTTTAAAACAAAAATAAAATGGGGTGTTTATTTCAAGTACGGATATCCAGTATAATAACATTTGATAGTATATATATATATATATATATATATATATATATATATATATATATATATTGTCCTACACAGACAGACAGTTTCACTGTATCATAGCTCATTAATGTGGCTAGACGTCCGGTTGCCTCTAGCTAGTATCGAAACTTGAAAGAAAGTGTCAGACGGGGGGTTCTACCACTAAGCCGTTAGCGCACGGTAGGGATGAAGGTGAATTTAAGCGTATTTATTTTTTTATAAACACACAGAGACTGGTATATATATATATATATATATATATATATATATATATATATATATATATATATATATATATATATATATATATATATATATATAAGACACCCTGATATAAGAGTAACCCGGATATAAGAGCGATTTTCTCTGGTCCCAAATTAGAGCCTGTGTTAATAAAACAAAATAGACCAAAACCGGATATAAGAGAAACCCGGATAAAAGAGAGTTCTTCTCCGGTCCCGACAACTCTCTCATATATATATATATATATATATATATATATATATATATATATATATATGATAATTGTAAATAAATATATATACGTGTGTGTCTTAAATGTAAAAATTATTATTTATAGATTTACTATTATGATGGGTATATAAATGTTACTGCTCAGAAAGAGTAGCGGAAGAGACCATACTATATTTGGCTTGCTAAAGATGGCTGATAAAACGCATACTGTCGGCGCACAGTCGAGCGACAGTATTAAATCCACTGTACCGGAATAACTAAGTGGTAAACAGAATTTTGTAAAAAGTAACGTTACTTACCGGATTACTTCTGCACGTATTATTTCTTGTATTCCTGATTGTTGATATTTTTTAGTGTTATTCTCCACCTTATCACTAACAGCGACTTTGAAAATGTGTGAAAACCACTTACCTGAAACAAAGAAAAAATAGTAAGAATAAATAAATAAAAGAAAATAACATTAAATGTAATATATATATATATATATATAGATAGATAGATAGATAATATTATTGGTCAATGTATATATATATATATATATATATATATATATATATATATATATATATATATATATAAAATATACAAATATATATATATATATATATATATATATATATATATATATATATATATATATATATATATATATATAAATAAATTTCCAAGAGGATAGAATCCAGGTAGAACTCAATGTCCGGGACAGAGTACGAATATAATATAAAAGGCTCAAACACTAATATTCCATGGTTATAATTTATTACATTGGAAAATTTTCCAATTTCTTTTTGAACTTGTAGGTTTGATGAATTGGATCGTAATTACGATTCCAATATAATAAATTATAACCATGGAATATTAGTGTTTGAGCCTTTTATATTATATATATATAAATATATATATATATATATATATTCATTTTAATCATTCATATATATTAATCAATTATATATGTATATATATATATATACATTTTAATCATTCATATATATTAATCAATTATATATATATATATATATATATATAATAATCATTTATATTTGGGCAGCAATTTTTCTTTTTTATATATAGGTCCCGTTACCGAATAAAAGCTCGCTGTGAGAGAAGCCCTTTACATAAAACATTTGGCACCCACCATAAATCTTATCTTATTCAGCAGCGAAATATTGTGTTTTTTTTTTTAAATAAAAAGAAGCCAACATGAATTACAGCCACGCTCAAATCGTGGAGCTCGGAATAAACGCTACTACTATTCAGACTGCGCAAAAACTACAACTGAAACAGTCATTCATGAAAAGAAAATTATAAAACACTAAACATTTAAAAACGAAAACGCTTACGCAGCCTTGTGGGTGATGAACTATTTTCCACTTTACATCCCCTTATCCCAGTGACGTTTCAATACTATTTGCACTTTATCACAATTTTCATTGCAAATGTTCAGACGAGTGACATACCTTAGTCACACGAGTTCAGACCTTCACAGCTAGCACCCGACATGTCACGTACACATGATTTACTTATCTCCATTCTCCTTGGTAAGGAGCAAGTTCCACGCAGAGCTTACTCCCCAGAACTTTTACTTTGTGGAACTGACTCACGAAATATCGCTACTTCAAATCTAGGGTCAACCCTTATCTAACCTACGTAACATAACATAACATGCTCCTCCCTCTACGCTCATACAGTAACCTCATTCCGTAACTCTCTACCTTCAGTGGCTTTGTATTGTGCGAACAATTGTGCGAACAATATTAAAACAAATGTGCAACGCAACTCCATATCAGATGAATGAAACGCGGTTTCCATCTTTATATTGGATGTTCATTTCTGAATTATCAGTTTTTTATTCTGTACACTAAATTAAATGAGTTTACGAAGCCTTCGTTTTTATGCATTTTTTTTTACTAAATTATACACACTTAGGCGATCATGTATCTTTCGATACGTGACTAACAAGGCAGATTTTTTTCACGCAGAAGGTTGCCATTTCTTTCAGCAGTAGACCAGTTGCCATCCAAGGCTATAGAACCCGTTCTGTCCTGCTATTTACCCATAACTGGGGGGGGGGAGAAGAACAGGATTAATTAACACCTTTCCCAAGGGTATTAGCACGTAAGTGAATGTAATGGATTCGACTGGAATTCGAACTCTGCTCTCCGATTCCTCAATCCGAGCTGCTATCCATTACTCCACCGGATATTGCGAAAAACGGAGAAAATACGGTCGGCTCAGGTTGGTTGTTTTTGTTTAGCGACATATCAACCTCTATGTCTTATCCATTCCGAAATTTAAATATTTTGTATGCAATTTTATTTATTTATTTTGTTAGATAATAATGACTTTTAGTGATACAAGTATTAATAATTAATCCATAGCTTGGGGGATAATAGATGGAATTCATACCTTTCCCAAGAGTATTTGTAATTTCTCGCAGATAGAATCTTCTCCAAACAAAAATACGTTCGCATCATACTCTCCAAGAAGAATGTTTTTTTTATTGCTTATAAATATTCTATGGCTTATCAACTATTTAGAGGTTATTTAAAGCCAGAAAATATTTTTAGACTTTTTTTTCTTTTTGGAGATAAGCTGGGGTGCGGTGAGAAGAGGTAATGTCTACCCCTTTTCCAGGGGTATTTGCACATAACTGACTATAAAGAACCCAGCCAGAATTGGAACTTGGCTCTCCGATTAACAATTCCAAGCCATTATCCATTACATTACCGGCATATCCAAGCTTAAAGTACCTGGCATCCCCAAAGCGGTCACCCATTTACATACTGACCAAAGTCGGCATTTCTTAACTTCGGTGATCATACAGGAACCAGGGTTTCAACAAATGATGAGCAGGAAGATTTTAGTTAATGGTTAATGTTATTTTTTTACCACTATGGTAAACGATACGGTTCGTCTGAATTCTGAACTGAAACTTTTGAGGACGGCTTATACGAGGGCATACTTAATAGTTTTAGGCTAGAATATTTTCCTAAAATTTGATCAAAGGGACAAACATCAGATTTTTTTTTTCGAAGAGCTTCTTCAGGCTAAGAAATTTCCAGTACCCGCTCCTAGAAATTGAATAATTTGCCCGAATACAGGTTACTTACTTTCAAAGCCTGATCACTTACGTGAACTATCTTGCTAGACTATACGTCATCGCAACGACACACGTTTATCCAAAGAGAAACAAATAATGCTCGATTTACTCCTGTTAGCATTAATCAAAGCTTTTATTTCTAAAGCATTGTTGGTGGATCTTTGCCCAATGACAATTGCTTTTGATCGTGTTCCCTTATTCAGTTAACTGATGTGTGCTTAACATTTTATTGAAACAAGCCGAGCGATACATTCCTTTATTTGTAAAATGGTTCAAGGCCAAACCCCGCGTTCGTTTCTCGATACTGAAGAGTTAGATTATGCTTTCGCTAGAGATCGGCCACAAATAGCGTCTTTTCTTTATTTGAAACATTAATCATAAACAGAATGTGTCTTTTAATTTTGTCCGCCTTTATCTCTCTAACTTTCTCAGATGAAGGGCTAATAATATTTCATTTTTTTTCTCTGGCGATCGCCGACATACCATCCTTCTCACCACAATCGCCACCTCTCCTCCACGCCTCACCCAAAATATCGATCCGAATATCGGAGGGACAAGAGGCAAGAATGAGAAGCAGGAAAAAGGAAAGAAGAATCAAGAAGGATGGGAAGATTTTTTTTTTTTATATGGAAAGACGAAGATGAAATAGAAATAAAAATGAAGAAAAGAGAAAAAGTTTCGTTGAATTATGAAGGAAAAATAAGAATGATCAACGGAAGCATGGAAAAGAAAATAGAAGTTTATAAAAAGAATAAAAAGATAACAAAAGTAAATTCAGGGGAAAAAAATTCGAATTATCCCATAGTTATGTAAAAAAAAATCAATATATGAAATTAAATATATCGATTTTTCTATAGCAGTGAGTTATTTATTGTGTCACAGAAGAAGACCCAAAATTCTCTAACTTTACTTAGAGGTATGGGATGTCGAATATTAGGTACTTTCTATAGACCTAAAATTCTGTAACTTTACTTAGAGGTATGGGATGTCGAATATTAGGTACTTTCTATAGACCCAAAATTCTGTAACTTTACTTAGAGGTATGGGATGTCGAATATTAGGTACTTTCTATAGACCCAAAATTCTGTAACTTTACTTAGAGGTATGGGATGTCGAATATTAGGTACTTTCTATAGACCCAAAATTATGTAACTTTATTTAGAGGTATGGGATGTCGAATATTAGGTACTTTCTATAGACCCAAAATTCTGTAACTTTACTTAGAGGTATGGGATGTCGAATATTAGGTACTTTCTATAGACCCAAAATTATGTAACTTTATTTAGAGGTATGGGATGTCGAATATTAGGTACTTTCTATAGACCCAAAATTCTGTAACTTTACTTAGAGGTATGGGATGTCGAATATTAGGTACTTTCTATAGACCCAAAATTATGTAACTTTATTTAGAGGTATGGGATGTCGAATATTAGGTACTTTCTATAGACCCAAAATTCTGTAACTTTACTTAGAGGTATGGGATGTCGAATATTAGGTACTTTCTATAGACCCAAAATTATGTAACTTTATTTAGAGGTATGGGATGTCGAATATTAGGTACTTTCTATAGACCCAAAATTCTGTAACTTTATTTAGAGGTATGGGATGTCGAATATTAGGTACTTTCTATAGACCCAAAATTATGTAACTTTATTTAGAGGTATGGGATGTCGAATATTAGGTACTTTCTATAGACCCAAAATTCTGTAACTTTACTTAGAGGTATGGGATGTCGAATATTAGGTACTTTCTATAGACCCAAAATTCTGTAACTTTACTTAGAGGTATGGGATGTCGAATATTAGGTACTTTCTATAGACCCAAAATTCTGTAACTTTACTTAGAGGTATGGGATGTCCATTATTAGGTACTTTCTATAGACCTAAAATTCTGTAACTTTACTTAGAGGTATGGGATGTCGAATATTAGGTACTTTCTATAGACCCAAAATTATGTAACTTTATTTAGAGGTATGGGATGTCGAATATTAGGTACTTTCTATAGACCCAAAATTATGTAACTTTACTTAGAGGTATGGGATGTCGAATATTAGGTACTTTCTATAGACCCAAAATTATGTAACTTTATTTAGAGGTATGGGATGTCGAATATTAGGTACTTTCTATAGACCCAAAATTCTGTAACTTTACTTAGAGGTATGGGATGTCGAATATTAGGTACTTTCTATAGACCCAAAATTCTGTAACTTTACTTAGAGGTATGGGATGTCGAATATTAGGTACTTTCTATAGACCCAAAATTCTGTAACTTTACTTAGAGGTATGGGATGTCCATTATTAGGTACTTTCTATAGACCTAAAATTCTGTAACTTTACTTAGAGGTATGGGATGTCGAATATTAGGTACTTTCTATAGACCCAAAATTATGTAACTTTATTTAGAGGTATGGGATGTCGAATATTAGGTACTTTCTATAGACCTAAAATTCTGTAACTTTACTTAGAGGTATGGGATGTCGAATATTAGGTACTTTCTATAGACCCAAAATTCTGTAACTTTACTTAGAGGTATGGGATGTCGAATATTAGGTACTTTCTATAGACCCAAAATTCTGTAACTTTACTTAGAGGTATGGGATGTCCATTATTAGGTACTTTCTATAGACCTAAAATTCTGTAACTTTACTTAGAGGTATGGGATGTCGAATATTAGGTACTTTCTATAGACCCAAAATTCTGTAACTTTATTTAGAGGTATGGGATGTCGAATATTAGGTACTTTCTATAGACCTAAAATTGTGTAACTTTACTTAGAGGTATGGGATGTCGAATATTAGGTACTTTCTATAGACCTAAAATTCTGTAACTTTACTTAGAGGTATGGGATGTTTGAATATTAGGTACTTTCTATAGACCCAAAATTCTGTAACATTACTTAGAGGTATGGGATGTCGAATATTAGGTACTTTCTATAGACCTAAAATTCTGTAACATTACTTAGAGGTATGGGATGTCGAATATTAGGTACTTTCTATAGACCTAAAATTCTGTAACTTTACTTAGAGGTATGGGATGTCGAATATTAGGTACTTTCTATAGACCCAAAATTCTGTAACTTTACTTAGAGGTATGGGATGTCGAATATTAGGTACTTTCTATAGACCTAAAATTCTGTAACTTTATTTAGACGTATAACTGGTTGAAAAGATATAACTATACATTCCATAGATCTTCAATTCTGCAACTTATTTACATGTATTGAAGGTGAAATATCAATTCTGGGTACATTCTATAAATCCCAATTTATGTAAATGTATTTAATGCTATGGGAGTTTGAATACAGATACTTTTGTGTACTTTGTCCCTGACAAAGGTTCGTTTAAAACCGTAGTACTGAATACATACGAGTATATATTTCCTTATTTAAACTGATTTAAATTAATTGATTGATATATTAATATTTATATGCATAGCTTACTATAGCACCAGCCCGTAGTTGTAGGAAAACCTCTGAGATTCATGCTTTCTACAGTAAGTAATATTCACCGAGAACAAATTCCTAAACATCTGTCCACGGTGAGGCATCCTTAATATATATATATATATATATATATATATATATATATATGCTCATAGCACTAATATTGTCAATATCGTATACAAATAGATAATGACCGTGATCAGATTGATGATTATTTTACAACAAATATGAAATATAAGAAAACAAAAAGCACCGAGTCATAGTATCACCTCAAATCACCTAGAGGAGAAAACTGCGATGATCCATAACATTATAAACTACTAAACAAAATATCTGAAATCATTTCAAAATTCAGAAACGAAAACAAATTCATGCTACTCTACCTGCAACCACTCTATATATCAAATAGACTACAAAATCTCAGTAACTTCTTTCTGATAATGTTTACTCAAATTTAATAATTAAAAATATACAAAACAAATAAATAAAATATATAAATATATTTGAAATAAATATATAAATACGTGATATAAATAAATAAATAATAAATAATAAGTAAAATAAATAAATAAATATATAAATAAAAATAAATAAATAATAAGTTAAATAAATAATTAAAGGTCGTGGCAGCAAATAACCTAAATCCTTAAACTTGAAGAACGTAAAACTTGTATTTATGCGTTTTTTTCATCGTCTGCTGAATTATTTCTTATTGTTTAAGATGGCTTCCGTAATTCCGAGTAAAAGTCATTATCATTACAAGAGTTGAATTCTTTTTTATCGTTTTACTTATTACCGTGACATCTACTCTTTCTACTTTAGTTTTTCTATCGTACGGAACGGGGGGGGGGGATAAAAATTCGTTTCTCGACCAAAGAAATATCGTTTTGTTTTTTAAGAATTCTTGTACATTAATTTAATGACAAAAGAATGAATCAGCTAAAACAAAACTTTTATGATTAAATGTAATCAAAAGGACGATATAAACTAAAAATAAAAGCAAACTTATTAGAAAAATCTTGATAAGAAAAATACTCCATCTTAAAATTTCAGAAAACTATGAGAATATATAAACAAATTAACCCTGATAAAAAAAAATTCGTAAAGTGAAAGAGGCCGTATCTATAAATTATCGAAAGATGAATATACAGTTGAACACAAAGTTAGCTTTGAAACCATGTGATAACTCGTTTTCAGGAAGACTAATTTTGTCAGTTTAATCCTCCCATATCAGTGAATATAGCAAAATTGTACTAGTTGAATTTTTTTTCACCTGGATACGACCATCCTGGGTAAGACGATAAACTACGTCCGACAGCAAAGAGGTTTTGAGGAGCCTGGAATCACCTCTTAATTGCTGATGTTCCAAGGTCCACCCTGACTCGGAGTGGTAGCACCTGTTAGGGTCCAAGCTATGGGCAAATATTTAACCCCTAAACTGGATTAAAAATACTATGAAAAATAGGTTTTAATACCAGAATACTTTGTAAAAAATTATTACCAGCAATAAATGTTTGAAGAAAAAAAACTATTGCCAGCTATAAATTTATCCACTGTGGCATGTGTCACAGTGGACACATGGCACAGTGGATAAAGGCGTTAGTTAGATCCAGTGACAGGACCCAAAGTGTATGAGTTCAATACCTGGTTATGGCTATGGAGAACTTGGAAAGGGGAATTAACAGTAGATAACTGATAACTAACATCCATTAAACATGGTGCGTGGGACTAGAACAGTCTACTCCAGGGAGCGAAATAAAGGGTTCAGTTCGACATTCCAACCACCTGAAGAAGGCAGGAGCGTACAACGGCCGAAACGTTGTGATAAATATGACAAAAAAGATGAGGACAGTAGTCCGAAGAATGTAAATAGTGTGCAAAATACCTCATCTCAGGAAATATAGACAGCCATACATTTTTGAAAAAATATTACCAACAATGTTTTTAAAAAATAAATATTACTAGCAATACATTTTTGGAAAAAAATATTACCAGCAATACATTTTTGAAGGAAAAATATTACCTGAAATAGATTTTTGACAAAACAAAATATTACCAGCAATAAAAAATTTTGTCGGCATTAAATAATCCATTGAGGTTGATATGCAGTAAAACAAACCAAACCAAACCAAACCTGGATACGAACGCTTATCCTTGTCATTGGTGGAAAATATGCAACTACTTCACGAAAACGAACAGTATCTGTCTATGTTTCTGAGATGAGGTGTCATGTACACTATTTATATCATTTGGACTATTGTCCTCATTTTTGTTGCCATATTTATCACAACGTTTCGGCCGTTGTACGCTGAAGAAGGCCGGAGCGTTCAACGGCCGAAACGTTGTGATAAATATGGCGACAAAGATGAGAACAATAGTCCGAATAATGTAAATAGTGAGAACGAACAATTTTTTCTTTTCACTCTTTCTAGCTAAGTTGAACCTAAATCAACAAGTGTACAGATCGAAATAAAAAAAACGTACCCATTGTAATAAACCAGACATTGGCTGACAGAATAAGTTGTTGATCATACATCCGCGGTAAGTCGCCCTCAAAAAGCCAAAAGCTTAGTCTACAATAAAGTCACAATAACCACCACAGCGCTTATACTGAAATTAAGAACTGAACAGAAGACGAAATGTGATCTCTTCACCCCAATTTATGACAAAGCTACTGATCTACGCTATATCATTTATCTGAAATCCATCTTCTTCTTCTTCTTCTTCTTCTTCTTCTTCTTCTTCTTCTTCTTCTTCTTCTTCTTCTTCTTCTATGCGACAGAAGTTGGTGATCATGGCTCTCCATAATTTCTTGTAGCTCTTAATAAAGTTTGTCTTTTTGTAACTCCCCAAAAACCTATTATGCCAATCAAATTTTCCAAGCCCTCTTTCCTTAATATGTGCCCGAGAAATTTCAGCTATCTCTTCCAGGTGTTATGTATAAGTGTCTTTTTGTTTCCATTTTCTCAAAAACTTTGTCGTTTCTCACATGTTCAGTTCATGATATTCTCAGTATCCTTCTATAGAACCACATTTCTGTTGCCTGATGTCTCTTCTTTGTCTGTGAGATTGCCAAGCATTTACAGTCGTATAGTAGGACTGATATTATGTAACAGTTCAGTTCTATTTTCTTTGTTTCCAAAACATTTTCCTGTTTCTTAATATTTTACTTAGCTTTTGGAAGGCATCTTTCTCTATCCCAATGTGCGTTTGAATTTCAGTGTCGCACTTTCCGCTAAAACACTTCCCAGATACTTAAATTGTTGTACTTGTTTATATTTTGGTATGACCAACTTGTAATTTGCATTATTTTTCAAGATAATTATTTTAAAGTGTTTTTCGTTTGTTTCTTTTCCGAAACGTTATATTCTAAAATTTTATATAAATCTTTTATAAATATACAGCTCTCATTCTAGAAAAAAATTATTTAAAATCAAATCAAAACTGTTAACAGTAAAAATATGGACCTGGAATCTGTTGATATCAGATATAGCCACCTCTCATATATACACATTTTTTTTTTATGGCACCCTGCTAGAATAGCGGAACAGTCACTAAGAGGGGAAATGAATACCTTTAAGAACCAACCTCCGATGAAAGTTAGTTAACCACCCCGCAACTGTTGACCGGCCTTGGGATGGAAAACAGAGTGTCTCTATATGGTTATTTACTAACCGGGACACCAGAACACCGTGCGACACTGAGGCGATGAGGAGGTTAAACATTAATTGTAAGTAGTAAATAAAAGGGCTAAGCCCAAAATGAAATATGAGCTTGGCGATATATATATATATATATATATATATATATATATATATATATATATATATAGAGAGAGAGAGAGAGAGAGAGAGAGAGAGATGCACAAAGAGAGGAGACTTTTTGTGAGAATGGAACCGTCTGGATTTCTTTTCTCCTAAAATTTATTTTTCTTATCTATCGAGAGTCTGGTATGCGGACGAAAACAGATTTGGGGAAAGAAAAAAAATTATCTCTTTCTTGGGAAATTAAGAAAACACATGTCACTGGCGAACAGAAAAGCAGATGAGAATTATACTTTTATTAGCGAAAACGAATCGAGAAATGAAAACAGAGAATGAACCCGCTGCGAAGGTTAAGATTATGAAAATCGATTCGTCATAACAAACAGGTGATCTGGCCTGTGTCTCCACTGAGACGGTGACCGGCCCAGGGATGGAAAACAGAGTTTCTCTTTGTTGAGAAATTAAGTAAACAAATAAATTTTCATTGATGAAAACAGATTGGGAAATAAGTTTATCTCTTTCTGGAGAAATTAAGAAAGCACATATTATTAACGGAAAGAGAAGCAGATGAGGATCATATTTTCATTGACGAAAATGAAAACAAGGACGAAGCCTTTTTTTTCTTAGGGTTGAGGTCATGAAGATAAATCATGTCGTGCCAAGGTGTTCTGGTTTGGGCGAAAGGAGTCAGAGAATTGGAATTAATGAGGATAATAAACTACGCCCTTTCGCCTACGCATTTTAAATATTAAATTTCTCACAAAGACAGTTGTACGACCTGAGAAGAGTTAGAATACCGATAAGTAACGGGGAAGTGGCAGAGTTTTTCCACGCCTGTGAAGACTAGTGATAAGAGATGTGAAGTGAAGCAAGTAGGAGTTAAGGAAAAAGCAATAACTGTGGCTAGTCCCAAGGAAGGGGGATAATTTTCAAAATTTGGAAATTTGGATAAGAAAGCGGAGATAGAGAACATGGGAATCCCTTATTAGATTTAATGTGAAAATTAAAAGATCAACGAGTGGCCAGAACCCTTCAGCCCCACGCCAGTTTTGGGTCGTAGTGCATATAAGCAGATGACTTTGACCTCTGAAATCCACGCCAGATTCCAACCAGAATTTCTGATTCCAAGACTTCCAGAAGTTTAGACAAGGGTCAGTGTCACTAGAGAAAATGATACGGAAAGGGTTAATTTTTGTTGTATCAAGGTCTATGTAAACTAATTGATGATTAACTCCACGAATCTCTCTTTTCATTTTTCGTCGTGAAGATATTGTTTTCCGTAATATAGCAACCGCCACAGCTTGACCAGCGCTGCGATACTACATTTGATCTTCCACTGCACTGAGATCAAGAACACAGCGTGATCAGAGATGGTGTGGATCACAGCGGCCAGCGACCAACAACCAGCTTGGACCAGCGTCAGCATTGACCTACACAGAGTTAGCCTGTGGTTAAAGCTTCCTCCTAAGACACTGAGGACCGGACGACTATGCATTGGGTGGAGGCATCGGCGACGAACTGTAGTAATGCTTCCAATTCGGATCCAGTTATTTATTCGTATATGTGACGTGTCTCTTCAGGAGTTGAGCAATCATGGGTCTGCACAACTTCCTATCCAATCTGACAGAATTTTTTAGATGAGGATCTATTATTATATACATTCGGTTGGTCGGTTGATTATGCTTATCGGCATATCAACACCTCTATGGGTTATTTAATGCCAAAAATTTTAATGTACATGATTTTATGCTTTCAGCATCAGGTATTTTGTACATAATTTCATACTTACAGGGTAAAGGTATGTTTTTTTTAATATATAGCTTGTAGATTATAAAATAAAAATTTGGTAATTTTACTATAAAAATGTATTTTTATATTTTTTTAGTGTTGTATTGATTTACATTTTTCTATAGAAATGTATTGTACATTTTATTATAAAAATGTATTGTTTGTTTTAATTTGGGGGGTTCACTATTTGCCCATAACTGGGACCATAATAAATATATAGTTTGCCGATCATAAGATATATTACTGATAATTTCACTGCAAATATATATTGTCGTTAATTTTTTATATAAAAAAAAGTATTGCTAGAAATTTTACTATAAAAATGTATTATACTGCAGAAATGTACTCTTGATTGTTTTGTTTGGTGCGGGGTCACTATTTTCCCATAGCTGGAACTCTAACAGGTGCTAACATCCCAGGTCAGGGTGGACCCGTGAACAAAAGTAGTTAAGTGGTGAGTCCACGCTCCTCAAAACCTGCAATCTCTGATCAGAGGCCTGGCTGCCGGATGTAGTTTATCGTCATACGCAGGACGAATTTAGATTTAGACTAATGATCCTCATCCTTATTTTTATTATCACAACGTTTCAGTCAGTGTGCTCTCCGAACTTCTTCAGGTGTATGTCGATCCAGGTAACAGTCGAGGAAATTTAAACTGAACCTTTTATTTAATCTGGTAATGTAGGTTATTCTAGTTCTGTTGTCCATGCCAAGGAAGATCTCGTTCTTTTTCTAAGTCTTCGATACCCGGCCTAGTTATTGAACTCAGAATTGGCGTGCCAAGAAATACTTTAACCAACAATTTAACCCACGCATTTATTGCCCCTATCGTTTTTGTATCTAAGAAAGACTTGTCTCCTTACTGGCCTTACCAGTCCCTGTTCTATCGACAGTTTACACAATCTCGTCAATGAGCTTACTCTATGTTACCCTCTGTCTTTCTTGTCATCAATATGTCCTGTGAGTTTTATATTCCCTAAGTCGTCTTTTCTTTTTCTGATTCTACACTGGTTAACTGGTCTCCTAATATACACCCTTGCCAATATTCTATATAAAAGCGGCCTTATACCAAACTTGACTTATTTGAACAAATCTCTGCATCGTTTCAAAAAAGAAATAGCAAATTAAGATCTTCAGAAACTGAACTGGAAAAGCAATTTGCAGCGGGCACAAAGAAATCACTGATTTGCAATATTGATTCTCAAATCGTACCCTTACCAAAACTGCACGCGAAATTAAAAGAATTTCGAATGAATGTCTTGCTTCTAAATATCGATCCACGTTGAAGATTATAAGTCTGACTGGATTTCTTGCTCGAGGCCGACCAATTGACAAATTGTCAAATTATTTTTAATCACATGTACATAGCGACCAAGCAATTCCGCAAACGTTGTTATTTACTGAATTTCGATATGAAAGTAGACAGTGAATCGAGATTTCGATTCAATATTCAAAGAACAAAACAGAAGCCAAAGAATTTAATTGTCAATTGATTTACCAGATAAAATCATCCTACACCAGATTATTAGAACTCAATCGCGTACTCACACACACACACACATATATATATATATAATTATTTATTTAAAAATTATAACATAAATGTGTTTAGTTTTAAAATAAATGATTATAATGTTATAATAAATAAATTAAATTAATTATAATGTTATAATAAATAAATATAATTAACTATAATGTTATAATATAACATAAATATAATTATAATGTCATAATATAACATAAATATAATTAATTATAATATTATAATAAATAAATATAATTAATAAATAATTATAATTAATAATTTTTAAATAAATAATTATATCTGCTCTACTCTGTATTGAGCACTCTTTTAAGAATATTAATTGTTGTTTATTGGAATTTATTCCGTATACACCAATCCTATACTTGTATATATATATATATATATATATATATATATATATATATATATATATATATATATATATATATATATATATATATATTCTGTTTATAAGTTATTTTTAATAGATACAATTTATTTAAGTAAATGCTCCGTCTTTTAAATAGACAGAATTAATTATATTCACTGGCCTGAATGTTCGAGAAATTTCGAAAATATGTGCTTCTCTGATGTACTGCTAACCCTAGAACACTAACCATCAATTAAAACTACACCACTACTAAGCATGGATATATCATACCCGATTTTGAAACTTAAAAAAAAAATTAAATATAAATCTTTATTTAAAATACTTCACATGCAGGCACTTTGTACTTTAAGTTAACATTAATAGGAACTGAAAAACATATCATTTAGGTAAGAAAATCAGGTACTGAAAATCGTAATTAAAATGGGGAAATTTGCTCTGGGTACTATATACCCATGGTTAGTGTTTTAGTGTTAACTATTCAGCCACAAAGAAGCGTCTGGTTAGCCAAGTCCGAATTACTGTTTATAAACAACAAATCTTCGACAATCTTTCCCGAATGATCATATCTGCTCACGAAACGTACCTTAACGTCAATATTGATAACATATTATAAAATGCATTAAGTCTGATAACTAATATATCCTCTGTTTATACGTTATTTTTAATAGATACAATTTATTTACGTAAATACTCCGTTTTTTGAACAAACAGAATTAATTTCCGTCAAAAAAACTGCATAAATGAAAAATTGCTGCTCTAATGAAGCTTTCTCAATGGGAGCCTCTCCCTCACCCATCGCATCCTTTGCGATGGCTTCTGTCTCATTTCGGCGTTCATGGTTCCTAGGACGACACTTGAAATCAGTATTTATCAGGCATTTATAACAGATAAACTCTGTATCCTTGATTGGGTTGATTGGATCCACATGTCCTACAACACTCTTATGCCTCATCAGTCCTGATGATGATTTGCAAACCTTGTTAGAAACAACACAGGTATGGTCAGCAGGATGATGAGACAAGTTGAATTATCCTTGTTATGACGGCCTTTGAAGTACACACACACACTCACACTCTCACGGACACACACACACACACATGCACACACACACTCTCTCTCTCTTTCCTTCACACACAAACACAAACACTCGCTGTCATACACACGTGCACACACTCACTTACACACACACTGTCTCTTTCTCTCGCACACACACACACATTCTCTCTTACACACACACACACACACACACACACACACACACACACACACACATATATATATATATATATATATATATATATATATATATATATGATCGACTCTCCCGTCGAATTCGACGTATGAGGGTCAGGCGGATCAGTTCCTAGAAACTGAAAGCCCGACACCGACACATGAGATTTGATTATAGTGGTGAAGGCCTTGTGCAGGGCCATCCACACTTTTTGGAGGGACGAATACAGGGACCTGATGCAGCGAATGCCACACGGTCCCCAAACGAGCCTCCGCAGGTTTTGAATTCAGAGTTGTCCTTCTCGTAGACCAGTTGCCATCCAAGGCTATAGAACCCAGTCTGTCCTGCTATTTACCCACAGTTGGAGGGAAAGAAGAGGATTCACACCTTTCCCAAGGGTATATATATATATATATATATATATATATATATATATATATATACAAAGTGGAGTGTACGTCTGTCCGCCCGTCCGTCCGTTTTTCTATCTGGGCGAATGATAAACAACCAGAAGTAATAGTTACCCGCGATTAAAATTTAAATAAATAACTCATATAAAGTTAAATTTAAATATCGAACAGAGTGAAAAGTTTTTAAAATATTTTTTTAATAAAGGTGTAACTTTAATTTCTCTTTTCATCGCAAATCATTTGACATCGTCTAATTAAATCGTAATTCAAACTTAAGTTGGGCACGGCACGTTGCCCATATGCCTTTTTTTTCTTTTTCTAGTACGCGAATTGTAACGTATTCGAAATATTATATAGTTCTGGTGCCCTAATGTATTTTACAAGTGACTTTATGTGAAGGAATCATAAAGAATTGTAATTTTAAAAGAAAATAAAAATTGCGGGTAAAGTAAATGTAAACAAACTACGGTGATCGGCTGTGTATCCAAAGAAAGATTATACCGAATTAAAGTGTTGAATAAAGATTTTATTAGCAAATTAACATGCGAATTGATCAGATGGTATCCCCTAGATATGTAAAATCAAACAAAGATCGATATCTGTCTGGTATTTTACTATTAATTACTTAATTATCTCGTCACACGTCTTTTACATGTTACGCATGGCTTGCCCTTGATTTTCATGCTAAATCCCTAGCGTAAACTGTAGTAAAAAGATAGTTATATTTTTTTTCTTTTATAAATAGATCGAATTAATTTCTTTATATTTAAAAATTTTGTCACTGGCTAATTTAATTATGCACATGGCGAATTTGGAAACGAATGAATTCTATATTAAATTAAATGCTAAACACAGTGAATAGAAAAATTATTATGTTGCTACATCTGACTATAATAGATTGCAATAAAATAATTTGGTTATTTCTAAATTCTCATAAATTTTACGTACATAGGACGCTGAAGGTAAAAGGCCGAAGATGTAAAAGCGTTCTACAGGAGTTAGCATAAAGTCCGTCCGAAGTGGGGCTTCTAGGTTAGTATATAATAAATTAATTCTTCTTCTTAATGCCCTATCTATTGATATGGTATTTAAATTACAAAGACAGTGTGGCTTAAAATTAATATTTTCCAAAAATACATTAATCTCCAGTTTTTTCTACATTATATATATATATATATATATATATATATATGTGTGTGTGTGTGTGTGTGTGTGTGTGTGTGTGTGTGCGCGGGTGTGTGTATTGCGTATATTTTGGCAGCATACTTTAATGTATCATTGAATAATTTTAGACAAGTTTTGTCAAGTTTACTTATTTTCAATAGGATCCTCTCATATTTACAACAAAGCTTCTTAGTATCCTTACTAAAGGAAGAGAGAAAATTACCATGTTGATACATATTCATTTATTCAGACTACTTTTGACATTAGCACAATGCCATCATCAATTTTTATGTTCATCTGAAACTAAAATTTATTTAACTGTGAATTGAAAAACGCTAAGTTTATGTACTGTACGACTTGATGTAAATGTCATGGGAGGTAACTAAGTTTGAAATGTCCACTTTGTTTTGTTTAGTTTTTTTATGTAAACCGTACAGTACATAACCTTAGCGTTTTCGCTTCAAAGTTTAAAAAAATTAAGTTTCAGATGAACACAAAAATTTTACCTTAGAAAAAACAACACCCGACTGATAACATTATTCTAATGTCTAAAGTCCTCGGAATGTATCAATATCTAATAACACGGTAATTTTCTCTTTTCCTTTAATAAGGATACTAAGAATCTTGTCCGGGAATATCAGAGGATCCTATTGAAAATAAGTAGTCAAAACTTGTCGAAATTATTCAATGAGATCTGTCTTAAAATATATATATATATGTGTGTGTGTGTGTGTGTGTGTGTGTGTGTGTGTGTGTGTGTGTGTGTGTGTGTGAAGAGAAAGTCAGAGATGTACAAGGTGGTGCTAAAAACCACTTCACAAAATTTGATCAAATTATTCAGACATCAGATTATGGAGAGTTAAAGCTTCTTAGTCGGGCTTAGGGTTACAAAAACACAATTTAAATGAGGTGTGCGAATTAGACATAATTGTATATTGCGCCACGATATGTTAAAGAGGACATTACTAAACCAAACTGGATTAATTGATTTGTTCCCTGTTTTTCCTGAATTTTGGCAAATTTTGCGATGACTGATAAAAAAAAAGAGGTTGTCTTCAAATTTGTGTTTCCTTTCAGGAGAAAACTGACGATAAAACCATTTTGATATTAATATTAGCACATAAATGAGAAACATGATCGAGACGAAACATGAATAATCATGAGCGTTTTTTAAGGCCATGTCTCTTCAAGACGTATACGATTATGGCTCTCCTCAGGCAAATTTGTTTTCATTATCTGATTTTTAGGATGTATTTATATGATAATTATATCATGTGAATTTCGACGTATATACGTTTTTAAAATATATACGAATATAAATGACACACACACACACACACACATATATATATATATATATATATATATATATAATGGACGTTCAAGCATAAATGCAATGAGTTCACAGGTCGCATCATCTCTTGAAACAGGGAAATCAGTTGGCCACTACGATCGTGCAACTTGACGCCATTAGATTTCTTCCTTTGGGGTCATCTCGAAAGTAAGGTCTATGACTTGACTTGACTTGTATCGGTTTTCACCCTGGTCGGGTTGAACCGGCTTCCTCCCGAGCAAGTACATAACCTCGGACCATCGCTGCCCACGCCCGCCGATCCTGATCCAGGTCACACGAAATGGCGAGCCACGAGCGATTCCATCATCGAAGACCAACTACTTGCGGACCCGATAGTACTGCTAGGTCATCCTCGATCGTGCTAGCCCACGTCTTCAGCTGCCCACCGACACGTCTTCGCCAGCCAAGAAGAGAAGGGGGGAGAATTACATCGCGGATGAGCTCTCCCTCCGGTCGTCGAGCTGCGTGCGCGAACCATCGGAGACGACGCTGCAGCAGGACGGGTGGAAGAGGATGGAGACTCAGGCGACGACGCAGAGTGGTTGTGGGCACACGATCGATCCGGCGGCATCGTAGAATACAGCGAAGGCAGTCGTTGTCAGACACTTCAAGCCTTCGTAGGTCAACCGATCTAAGTGGCCACATTTCGCAGCCATAGAGAAGGATAGTCCGAACAATAGCCTTATAGATGCGCCCCTTCGTAGCCGCGGAAATCTCTCGTCGCCCCCATAGTGACCGCTTGAGAAGCACGAATACGTGCCTTGCAGCTCCTATACGGTCGGCAGGACCGGCGAGAAATCAGCAAGCCACCACAGTCCTTTCAAGAAGAGATGTGATGAAGATTGCCGGCTGGAATGTCCGCACTCTTCGCGACGAAGGATGCAGTCTCACACCATCAAAACTCTGCACAAGTATGATGTTTGTGTCGCCTGTCTGTCAGAGATCCGCTTCCCGGATAGCGGGCATAGAATAATCAAAGTGCCAGAGTCTGACTGTGTCTACCACCTTTACCATAGTGGATGACAACAGCGAGCTGTATGGAGTGGCGATTGCTCTCAGCCCAGTAGCACGGGCAGCACTGATCGCTTGGGAACCAGTCTCTCTAAGGCCATACCAACAATCCAAAAACAATTCAACAGCTGAAGGGTGAGATAATAAGGCATATTGGTGAGATCAAGTATCAACTATGCAGAGACGTCATCAAACATTTTGACCATCGAGTGTAGGTGTGTCGCCGAAGCCTTGGCGGACATTTGGGCGATATTATTTTTCACACATAATTGGCATGACTTAAATAACATGATCCAATAGAAAAAATGAATAAATTTTCACCAATAACACTCATTTATTTACTGCTGACTTTGACCCATCTTAATGAAACACTGTTTATATATAAATTAATATATATATATATATATATATATATATATATATATATATAAATTAATATATATATATATATATATATATATATATATATATATATATATATATATATAAGCGAACTAGGTAAAAATAAGTAAAACGATACTAGAAAGAATTAATTCTGAACTTAGGAAGAAGTTAGGAGTAAACCAGTGGAAAAATACAAAAGCAACTATTGACTGGTTCCACAGCATAAATAACAAACAAAATTGCCACTTCCTACAATTAGACATAAAAAATTTTTACCCATCCATAACAGAACGCATATTAGATAAGGCCATCAACTTAGCTCAGGAACAAATAATAATAAAACCAAACGAAATCGACATCATTATGTACTCCCGTAAATCATTACTATTTCACCATGAAGAAGCATGGATAAAGAAAGATGGGATATTTGACACTACAATGGGAAGCTTTGACGGTGCTGAGACATGCGAAATCGTAGGTATTTACTTACTACACGAACTAAGCAAAATAATAGATAGAAATGACACAGGACTCTACAGGGACGACGGTCTCATAATCTTAAGAAACTGCAACAAACACAGACAAAACTAGAAAAGCAATAATAAAGATTTTCAAAAATAACGGATTCGACATAGATATAAAAACTAACCTAAATGAAGTAGATTTCCTAGATGTTACCTTCAACATAAGAAAAGGCACATACAAACCATACAGAAAACCCAATGATAAACCACTCTATATACACACATCTTCCAACCACACGCCTTCTATAATCAAGCAGATACCAAAATCGATTAACCGCACGCTTTCCGACAATTCCTTCAATGAATCTATATTTTACCAAGCTAAGAAAGACTACGAAACAGCCCTAAAAGATAGCGGGTTCCCAGCAACACTCACATACTCACCACAGAACACGAAAAATGCCAACAGGAAAAGAAATGTTATATGGTTCAACCAACCGTACAGCAAAAACGTAAAAACAAATGTAGGAAAAATATTCTTCAAACTTTTACACAAACACTACCCGGAATCAAGCACCCTACAAAAAATATTCAACAAAAACACAGTAAAAATCAGCTACAGTTGCACCGAGAACATGGCACAAATAATAAAAAAGCCCAACAGGAAAATTATTAACAAACCACACGAACAAATTAAACCAACGTGCAACTGCAAGATAAAAAACGAATGTCCCTTAAACGGTAATTGTTTACAAAACAACGTAATCTACCAAGCCACGATAAAATCACCAGATAATGAAGAAAAGGTATACATAGGAGTAACTGAAGGATCCTGGAAACAAAGAAATTATGTACACAAAACATCTTTCACAAATAGTAAATATGCGAACAGCACAATGTTTTCTAAGTATATCTGGGAAATAAAAACAAAACGCACACCACACCAAAAATATCTTGGAAAATAAGGAAAAATCATCAGCCTACAACAACCTATCAAAAACTTGCAAACTTTGCTTAGAGGAAAAAATAGCTATCATTACCTTCCCAGACCAAAATAAATTATTAAATAAAAGATCCGAGCTAATCTCAAAATACAGACATGAAAACAAATTCTTACTACGTAACTTAAAAATCGAAAACAGAAAAAATAAATAAATACATAAACAAACAAAATGACAATAAAATAAGCAAAATAAATTAATCCAAACAAAATACCAAATCACACCTGTTAGAATAGACGAAATGGAATAAAAAATAAGGAACAAAATCAATAAATAAAGTAAATAATAAACAAATTAGCAAATTATTATGACCAAAATATTAAACTATAAAAAATCAAAACAAAAATTCGGACGAAAAATATCTATAACTGTTATATAACGATAAAAAAATGAATAAAAAATAATATACTGCGTTACTTAAACATCGAAAACCAAAAAGAGAAATTATACAGTGTAATAAATAAATAACGACAAGTATAATAAATTGATCTAAATACATCCAAATATATAAATAAACTAATAACCGATACCGATAAACTAGCCGTTTATAAAAAAAAAACAAATAAAGATAATCAATCCAAATAAATAAATTAAAAACTGTTCCCGCCAAAATAATAGTCAGAACAAACCACAACAATCAACCCCAAAATTCAACAAATAGCACTATCTTCCCAAACAAAAACAAAACTATTAAATAAGCTATATAAACAAATTTGTATTACGTTAATAAAAACACCGATCAAAATAAAAATAATAAATAAATAAATATATAAGATAAAAAATAAAAATAAAAATAAATAAAAACAAGCAAAATAATTTGACCCAAATAAATAAACAAATAAACGACTTCCGGTAAAATAGTCGCCATAATAGACTACCGACAATAAGCTATATAAACAAATTTTAATAAAAACACCGATCAAAATAAAAATAAAATAAATATAAATGATAAAAAACAAAAATAAATTAAATAAAAACAAGCAAAATAATTTGACACAAATAAACAAATAAACGACTTCCGGTAAAATATCTGCCAAAATAGACTACCCACAATGCACCACTGATCCGTATATATAAATAGCCGAGAGAAATAACAGCACTCGTAGCCTGACGATTGCATCTAGCATGAAACAGACTGTCGCCTCTAAGTGTTGACTTCTATGTTCACTTTTATATTTACACACGCTCTATCTCTGATATTGAGCACTTTATCCCATAAATATAGCACACTTTAAGACTATATTTCTTTATACATATCTGCCATATATATATATATATATATATATATATATATATATATGGCATATATGTATAAATGAGGTTATGTATATATACGTATATATACGTATATATACGTATATAAAGTATATACGTTTTCTTAACATATTTACATGTTATATCTTTATATAAACATATATAATGATATACTTATCGATAGTTTTCATTTATGAAATGATAAACTCAAAATAACATTATCATGAATATTATTATGAATACATAAACTCAAAATAAACATTATCATGAATAAATAATAATAATAATGAATAAATGCAATAATTCATATGAAAGCGATAACCTCAAAGGGACGTAAGATATCGTTATTTAGTTATTGGATGACGACATTGGAAATTGTGAAGAGACTCAAGAGCGATCACAGAACAATCTATAAAGAAATTGAAAACATCGGCAAGATAAGGACAAGAAAAATGATAATTTAATAATTTCACAAAAAGAGATTTGAGAAAACTTTTTCAAAAGTAGTTAACTATAATAGTGAATTGACCCGCGAGAAAATATTTTAAAGAAACTGATGTTACGAAAGTAAACAAAACTAAGAGTCGGAATATTAAGAACATGAATTAAATATATTAAAGCAAGAAATCTGCCAGATTTAAGTAAATATAAAATATTTTTTAAGTTGGGTGAAGAAACATAGGAAAAATAATTTCTCAGAGCAACAACAAATTTTTAGAGAAAATCAAAATTAAAAGTAGACTTATATATAGCATCAGAAAGAGACTGTAAAAATTTGTAGGGCATATAAGAGTAGGGAAAGAGTGCTTGGAAAACCTGATACTCACAGGATAGACTGAAGGCACGAGAGACAGAGGAAAACAACGCATTGTCTATAGAGCTTGAGTAAATGGATGTCGGAACAGGGTTTAGGAAAGATAACAAAAATACATTTATCAAGAGTTACGAAAGGCAAGAAATGTTGGAGAGACAGGAACGCCAACGTTCTGAAGGGACACGGCGCATAGAAGAAAAAGAATATTTTGTAATTAATGTTGTGTTGCATTGTTGGACCTGAGATAGGGATTGAACCCTTCATAAAATTAGACAACGTGATGGATTCAAAAATACAGAAAATTATTGGGTTCTTGGGCAAGATGATTTTTTTAAAAATGTTGGTTGGTTAATTTTGTTTAGCGAGTTACTTAATGCCGAAATCTACATCTTTTAAAGCAAATTTTATGGCTTCATCTATATATTTATGAGATAAGTGTAATTATTTACAGTTTTCAGACTTTTCGAATCTCTTTGGTCATATTCACGACGTTTCGACCGTTGCCGTTATCTCCCTTTTAACTCAACTTCCCAACTTTTTGTTCACCAATGTAGTAGCCAGGTATTGAACTCACAACTCTTTGGGTCAAGTCACTGGATCCAACCAGGTGATTGGAATTTCGAACTGAACCCTTTATTTCTTATTAGATTATTCTAGTTCCCCGTGACATGCCCCTTCCTGATGTGTAAGTTATCTCCCTTTAACTCAACTTAACAACTTTTTGTTTACCAATGGGATCAGACATATGCAGTAGCCAGGTATAGAACTCACAAGTCTTTGGGTCAAGTCACTGGATCCAACCAAAACTTTTATCTATGTGTCCTTCAGGTCATCAGTGTATTAATTTTTTTGACTTATAAACTTAATGACTCAGTAAACATTTTTTACCAGAGCTCATATAGGAATTTTTTGTTGGTGTTATTATTGCTTTTCTGTAGCACACCTTATTACTGGTTCCCATATTGTATTCCTTTCTATGCTTGTCCGGCTTAGATTTTTGTGGCCTAACATGTGTGCTGATTCATATTTTCCAGTGATGTTCTCTGTATTATTTCAATCTTCTCCCACTGGAGGACTTGATTTCCCTTTTCCTTCAATATGTCGCAGAAACTGTCGCAATTCTTAATCAAGAACAGGGAACACTTCCTACCTAAGACATACAGGCAGTTATCGCAGCGTTTCACAAAGCTACGTCACATATACGATCTCCCCAAAATTCACAAAGACGGTATTCCACTCAGGCCAAATGTTAGCTGACATGGCTCTATGTGCCACCCTCTGAGTCGCTTCCTTGTAGATATAACTGACCCACTAATAGGAAAGTCACTTTCATATGCCCGAAACTCCGGCCAATTCGTGGAAATAATCAAAGAGGTTCCATCCAATCCAACCAAATGGTGATCCTGTACGTGGTGAGTTTGTTCACCAATGTACCCACAGAGGAGGCACTTTCGGTAATCAGAGACAGACTAGCCTCAGACCCCTCCCGAGGATAACGGGCCAGTATACCAATAGAAAACCCGATAAAGATGCTGTCTTTCTGTACACTAACAACACACTTCGGAATGGGATCAGACATCAACACCAATGACAAACATATACATGGGAAACTTCGAAGAAATGGCATTAGGATCCACATCCTAGTGATGTGGATCCTAATGCCATTATGGCTGAGGTACGTAGATGACACCTTCATACCCTGGGCAAACCAGGTAGAGGTTCAGCTACTACTGGACCATGTGAACTCAATAATATCATTGATACAGTTCACAATGGAGAGAGATGACACCAAAAAAACGCATTTTTAGATGTACTAATATCTCGAACTGAGCAAGAGTTCAAGACATCCGTATACCGCAACCCAACATTCACCGGACAATACCCCAACTTCAAAAATTAAAACACTGATGTCTTCAAGCATACGTGACCCAATGAGTAAAAACGTTTGTTGGATCCAGTAACTTAATCCAAAGAGTTGTGAGTTCAATACCTTACTATTGCAGTGGTGACCAAAAGTTGAAGAGTTGGTGAGAGAGAGAGAGGGATAGGTGAGAATCCGGTGGACGAAATAAAGGTTTGAGTGTGAAATTCCAATCATCTGAAGAAGCCCGGAGCGTACAGCGGTCGAAACGTCGTGTATATGGCAAAAATGTATAGGTAATATTTCATACAAATTTATTATTATTTCTTCCTTGTTACGCTTTTTCGTTTCCAACCGGTGATCTTGCAATATGAACGTTCTCCATCAAGTCCTGTGACATCAAACAGCACCTTTCACGGAATATTTCCAATGCCAAGTAACGCAAACTTCTGAAACGTTGAGATACTAGGCTGTATTCCGATTTTCTTAGTGTAGGACTTTAGGTTCGATAGTATTGTCCCTAGCACCTCATTAATAGCTGGAACAATAATTCTTGTATATCATTATTATTATTATTATTTACTTTGATTTCTGTTGTATACACATTTCCTTCAGGGTCCCAACCAGAGACCTAAGCTCAGAAATGGCTTCATGATATTTTTCACTGATCATTTTTGTTAAAAGAAAAATAAGATCACACACATTTTACATTTCGTAATGTGTGAGCTGTACTTGTGAGTACAATTTTTTTTTTCATTAAGGCAGACGTTACCAGGAATCCCTTTAAAGAGTCTATCGGAAACTTTTTTAAATCAGACCGAGGGCTTCAACTATAACTGGAATTATTGATGTCCTCATGTGCCACACTTTTTAGATTTTTACTTCAAGATCCTTGTAATTTAGTAGTTTCTTGAAGATCTTTGTAGATCCATTAGAGCCTGCTGGAACTGCAAGATCAATAAGAAAGCACATTCTGTTTTTGTGGTCTTTGATACCGATGTCTGGGCTATTAGTTTTGATTGTTTGGTCTTTGGGTATTGTAAAGTCCTATTATTATTATTATTATTATTATTATTATTATTATTATTATTATTATTTTCATTGATTTCTGGCGTGTACACATTTCTTTCCGTGTTCCACCCAGTGACCTAAGGTTAGAAATGGCATCATGACATTTTCCACTGACCAATTAAAAAAAAACATATTTTACGTAAGGTGTGGGATGTACTCATGAGAACAATGTTTTGTATTTCTTCAAGCATAGGCTTCCAGGAACCCCTTCAATTAGTTTACCGGAATCTTTCCTAACCAATCCGAGGGCTCCAACTACAACGGGGATTGTTGATGTTCCCATATGCTACATTTTTGAGATTTCGATTTCAAGGTCCTTGTAGTTTGATAGCTTTTTGAAGATCTTTATTATTATTATTATTATTATAATTATTATTATTATTATTATTATTATTATTATTATTATTATTATTATTATTATTATTATTATTCAGTTCTAACACTTGGCTTATTAAGCAATTAATTAAAACAAAGATTATCAAATGAATAAAAATATAATTTGATCAATTTAGAATAATAATGTCTGACATAATATTTGTTATTTGGGCATTTTCCAAAAATCGTTCTGCGTCAGGTTCGTACGCGCTGTTCAGATTTTGCACTTATTTGAGCATTTGGTTACTACCTTGTATATTTCTTATATTTGTAAATTAAGAATTACATATATATATATATATATATATATATATATATATATATATATATATATATGTATATATATATATATATATATATATATATATATATATATGATTGTACCTATATACGCCAAATATATGAATATCAAACAGTTTAATTGCAGTGTTATAATACTTCTAAAATATTAAATGTTTTCACGTGATAACTTTTTATTTTTTCATTTTATCCCAGAACAAAATTGAAATTCGTTAGGACCCTGACAAGCATTCCTTATGCAGCGTACATAAATATGATACCTTGTAATGAATTCAATCCGAACATGTCTACCTTTGTATCTACTAAATTTGAAATCGGTCATAGTATGTTTCTTTTGATTTTTTTTCTTATCTTGATGATTATTGCTGTTTTTTGGTATTGAGCGCGTTCTTTTCAAAAATTCTTCTTACCATTAAACACGTTAAACACGTTAAATTTTAATAATGAACACGTTTTGTTCAGCGTAACATTGGTATTATTATTATTATTATTATTATTATTATTATTATTATTATTAGATAGATCGATAGACAGAAAGATAGATTAATAGATTTACTTCTGGTAGAAATGGAACCTATCTAAGTGAACTCTTGCACAAATTTAATTAACTAAATTGATTCCTTCCCTAAGCACAAACATACACACGCACAATCATTTATGATAAAGATGACTATATTATTCTGAGCGATTCGTGATGGGGCCAAAGGTTAGTGTGTTTCTCTAGTAGATCATTAGCATTGAATAATGAGTTCGACCCTTAATGTGTGACCCATATATATTATGTTGTACCAAACCTAAGCTGGACTGGGTATATAATTACAAATTATAAATCTCCTTGAAATACTGGCAGAGAACATCGCAGTCAATACGAAATGTCCATTTATTTTGTTCATTTTTGTTTCATCAAAGGAAGGTGGCCACAGTAAGTATTTTATTTCAATCTTACCTCATTCACCGATTGAATGAATTTTAATTAACATGACAAAAGTTCAGCGATTCATTTTATCTCTATAGTTAACTATTAAACTTTTTTTAAAACAATTCCAACTAAAATATGTATTTTAAAAAAAAACAGCATGTGATTTTTCGTGGTTTTCAAAGTGGAATACGCTGATAATATTTTATTTTTGGCGTATTTCGTATAGAGAAAAACACGTTTAAATCCCTTTCCTTTCTACCCTGTGACGATGTCAAATCAGTCGGGTTTCAATCGCATCTAGCCACAATGAGGAACTGTGATACAGTGAAACAGTCTGACTGTATATATATAATGAATTGAAACCCTGACAGTTGAGTTATCAAGCAAACGTCATACAAACTGTTCCAACGGGCCTCGTTGATGAAGAGGTAGCAAATTCTCAGTAGTGGATGCGCACTGCTGATGAATCCCAAATATAGGACGAAACGGCCGTCCAGTGCTTTCTGCATTCTGTTGAGGTTTCTTTCACACTCAATGAATTACTTAATTTTATATATATATATATATATATATATATATATATATATATATATATATATATATATATATATATATACGCTACCGGAAATCCGGTTGAGCTCTCTAGGGAAAGGTTTTTTTAAAAAACACCGGCTCCTACTGCTATTAAGCATTGCTCTTCAAGTAAATAGGAAGTGAGTTCTCCGAGCCGGTGGCGTATTTCGTATAGAGGAAAACGTTAAAAATCTCCTTTCTTCAGTGACGATAGCCTCGAGGTAAGATGTCAAATCAGTCGCGTTTCGATCTCAGCTTGAAGCTATCGGACGTCTAGCCACACTGAGGAGCTGTGATGCAACAAAACAGTCTGTCTGTGGATGACTAAATATATATATATATATATATATATATATATATATATATATATATATATATATATATATATATATATTAAAATCCACATTCTAACCAAAAACGTTTGCAGCGTCTAACTTCTCTTTAAAATATATACTTTGCTCTCGTTGGAACAACTATTAACTCTCCCTTATATATATATATATATATATATATATATATATATATATATATATATATATATATATGTATGTATGTATGTATTAAAATCCACATTCTAACCAAAAACGTTTGCAGCGTCTAACTTCTCTTTAAAATATATACTTTGCTCTCGTTGGAACAACTATTAACTCTCCCTTATATATATATATATATATATATATATATATATATATATATATATATATATATATATATATATATATATATGTATGTATGTATTAAAATCCACATTCTAACCAAAAACGTTTGCAGCATCTCACTTCTCTTTAAAATATACACTTTGCTCTCGTTGGAACAACTATTAACTCTCACTTATATATATATATATATATATATATATATATATATATATATATATATATATATATATACCCAAGTTTAGGATTGGTATATACGGAATGAAATCCAATAACCAACAATCAATATTCTTTAAAGAGTGCTCAATACAGAGTAGAGCAGATATAATTATTTATTTGAATATTACAACATAAATATGTTATAAAATCACGACAAAAGTAGCCATTTTGTTTCAACACTTCTTGTGTCTTGTCAAGTGATAATATAGATAATATATATCATCACTTGACAAGACACAAGAAGTGTTGAAACAAAATGGCTACTTTTGTCGTGATTTTATAACATATTTATGTTGTAATATTCAAATAAATAATTATATATATATATATATATAGTGCGACATAATTGTAAGACATTAGGGGCAATTGTGTCTTCATTTAGCTAATGTCCTACGATTATTTGGGAGTTATGCGTAGGATGTATTTCTGCTCTACACTGTATATACGAGGGGGCGTCATAAATGAATGCAATTTGTTTTATTATATAATAAATAAGGAACACAAACATATCGTACATCAAGATTCTGCTATGCATCACAGGTTCACATTTCCACATCCCAGCATAGTCACCACCTCTTTCAATGGCAGTATTCCACCTACGAATGAGCGCACGTATTCCTGCTTCTGAAAACTCAGCTGGCTAGTAATGTAGCCAATTCCTTTTTCACTCCATCACCACCCTAAAGCTTGCCCCTCGGTGCCTCTTTCATCAGACCAAATAGATGGAAGTCTGGGGGTGTTAAGTCATGTGGCGATGAAGAAGGGAAAACTGCTTTAAGGAATTGGCTACATCAGCAGCCAGCTGGGTTTTACAAATCTGGGATACATGTCCTCATTCGTAGGTGGAACACTGCCATTGAAAGAAGTGATGACCCTGCTGCGAAGTACAGATGTGAACCTGTTACGTATAGCTAGATCTTGTTAGTCATTGTTGTCTGACTCTTGCCTAGTGTGAAATTAGTAATTATGAGTTTGTAATCATTTCAACCTAAGCAAGGAAGTAAAGCCACTAAGACCAGGGCTTACTGGGTGTGAAAGAATTAGAAAATAGAAACATTACTAAGGAACAAGAAGAATAAAAAAGGTAATCTGGAAGACATGAGATAAGTTTTGACACCGCATTTAATTTTTTGAAGATCAATGTTGACTGGAAAACAACAATCTGGAATTGTGTTCCAAAAGCGACAGGTGCCAGAGAAGAAATTGTTAGTATGGAACTTACGGTAACATCTGGAAAATTTAACTGTGAATTGATGAAACTTTGCCCTTAAATTCATAAAATCTATATATCATAGAGGCAAGTTCATGAAAAAATTTACCGTGTAAGTATTTATAGGAAAGGCATAGAAAAACTACGTTACGGCGGTTGGAAAGTGAGTGAATCCGAGATTCCAGTTTAGGACCAATGATATTGCAGATTATTCTTTGGATTTTATCAAGAATCTCTAAATAAGTAGCATGAGCACTGGACCTAATGTGGCAGCAATATTCAAAGCATGGAAGAATGGTAGATTTATAGATATGTAAGATAGATTCTGGAAAGAAAAATTGTCTAGCACGACACAATGAACCAACTTTCCTAGTAGCAGACCTAGCAATTGATTCAATATAATCTTTCCACTTTATTTCATTGTAAATGTTCTCCTATGGTGTGTGATCAGAGGGTGAAAGACTCTGTACATGTTGCAAATGATATGGATGCAGGAGCTGCTCTTAAAGTACCCTCCATGCGGTACTATGAGATGTACGACATGCTAGGGCCACTTGACGTGTGCTGATACCGGGGTTGTCACCAATAGCCAGTAGAATATGGTCAGACATACGAGTGGATCTCTGTATTCCTCGACCCATAGTTAGTGGTACCAAGGATCCTGTATTAGCATCGCGACGATAAACAGCAGCAATGTTTGGATTGTTAAATTATAACCCTACAGATCGACCCCTCCTATTTCTCTCTCAAACATTATAATCTCTGTATGGATGAATATACCGTACTGCTATTACATATTATCGTACCTGGTTCCCAGTATGCCATGTTATTCTTGAACATTCTGAAATAGACCCGTTCGCCTGGTTTGAAGGATCTTTTAGGCACTATCGGTGTATGCCGGTTTTTATTTTTGCTGGGTAATAGTTTATCAAAAACAGACCGTATTTTGCGGGCAAACATCACTTCAGCTGGCGAAAGGCCAGATGGTGTGTTTCCGTTCGGGTTGATTCTGTAGACTTGTAGGAACTGTTGTATGGCTCTTTCTGTTGGTACGTCCTCTGCTTTTTTTCAAGGCTCTCTTAAGCGTGTCCACAAACCTTTCGGCCTGCCCGTTAGATCGTGGATAGTATGGTGCTATTTGAATATCTTTGACTTGATAAGTCGCACAGAATTCTTGAAAATCGCTCGAGGTGAATTGGGCACAATTATCCGTTACAAGGCAATGTACAACGTCAAATCTTGCGAATAACTCGTGTGGACAATTAATAGTGTTTTCCGTCGTAGGGTTTTTGTATCTGAAAACTTCTGGCCACTTGCTAAAACTACCTACTGTTATCAAGTTGTAATATCCATCTATAGTCCACATGGATTCTAAACCAAGGTCTGTTCACCTTAGGCCATGGTTTTTGTATAATAGGTGGTGACTTTGCTGCCGCAGCACAGCCTCTACATTTTTCTACCATTTGAGTAATGTCGTTATCCATATTAGGCCAGTACACAAAACTTCTCATTAACGCTTTCGTACGATTTTTCCCTGGGTGTCCTAGATGAGAGTCCTTCAGAATTCGTCTTTGTAAAGATTTGGTTATGACCACTCTTTCATTATGAAGTAATACGTGATCACAAATTGAAAAACATTCTGCTAGATTTCTTTCTTTTTCTTCTATTTTTCTCTTTGTACTTTGTATGAATTCACCCATTTCAGCTTCTCTTCTGATTTCTAATAAGGTCACTGGTAATTCCCTTACTGTATTGTTTAGAACTTTACTAATTTCGTCTTCGGCTCGCAAAGCCGCTATTACAGAGTCTTCCAGAGGTTCGCATTTCGCAGGTACCAATCTAGATAATCCATCCGCATGACCAATTTTCTTCGACGGTATAAACTCTAGTTTGAAATTATAATTCAATAATATAGTTGCCCATCTCAGAAGTCTGTTGGCTGTGTAATTTGGTAGTCCTTTGTTCGATCCGAATATAGTGAGAAGAGGTTTATGGTCAGTTTGAAGAGTAAACTCTCTTCCATATCTGTGGAAGCGAATTGTGGTGAATATTATGCCTAACGCTTTTTTCTCAATTTGCGAATAATTCCTCTCTGCTGGTAACAACGATCTGTATGCGTGAGCTATAGGTTTCCTTGTGCTATCCTGCATCTTTTGTAATATACAAGATCCCACACCGTGTGAGCTTGCGTCACTAGCAATGATAATTTCCCGTTTTAGATCAAAATGCGCCAGTGCTAGATCAGACGTTAATTTCTTTATGATCTCCTTAAAAGCTTTCTGACAATCTCCAGTCCAGTTCCATTTGTTACCTTTTTTCATATAGTTCGCCAATAGAAGGTTAACCAATCAGAAGACTTAAAATATTCAATCCGACTGGTGTTAAAGTTAATTTTCACCGAGACAATTCAAAGTTAATATGCCCAGACGGAACTGAATTTAATATACAACAAAATGGACGTTTATATTATTTGAAAAGTATTAAATCTGTGAAAACAGCTACCCACGACTTAACGACTTGGCATAAAATATTAGGTCACTGTAATAGTTCGGATGTTAAAAAATTACAAGAACACGTTACTGGAATGAAAATTACATCTTCAAAAGGCTTACAACATTGTGACACATGTATTAAAGGAAAAATTCCAAAGTATAGAAATAGGGATCGAATCCCAAAATCAACAGATATCTTGTTCAGAGTTTATTGCGTCTTAGCGGGTCCAATTTCACCAATGGGTATAGGCACTTATGCATATGTATTAAACTTTGTGGGCGAATATTCAGGACTTATGATATATTTTCTGAAAAACAAATCTGATACCTTACAAGCTACAAGAATGTATTTATCTGATATTTCACCTTATGGAAAAGTGAAAATAATTAGAACAGATAATGGTGGAGAATTTACTTCTGATGATTACGAAAACCTCCTAATAAATGAAGGCATTAAACATGAGAAGACCAGTCCCTATTCGCCGCACCAGAACGGAATCGCTGAACGTAGATGGCGGACGCTTTTCGAAATGGCTAAATGTTTGTTAATAGAATCTAAGTTACCCAAAGATCTGTGGCGTATATATAAGAAACCGTTGCTATAATAGCAACATTAAAAAGACTCCTTACGAGGCTTATACGAATTACAAACCCAACATAAGTTATATGCATATTTTTGGTACAATTTGCTACACATATGTCGACCACAGGGCAAAACTTGATCCAAAAAGTGAACGAGGTATATTTATTGGCTATGGCAAAACAAGTCCGGCCTATATGATTTATTTCCCAGAAAGTAAAATAATAAGGAAAATAAGATGCGTCAGATTTACAGATTCCTTTGAGCAAGTAAAGGATCCTGAAGAAAATAATATTAATTGTGAGGAGCTGGTCCTACACGAACTAGTATGGCCTAATTATGAGATAAGGCCTATAAATAGAAAACCCGTTCAAGATCCACAATTAGAGGAAGTTTTATACCAGACGAGGAAAAATCAGACGCAAACCTTGAATTAAAAGAAAATACAACCGATGATGGGGGACAGATTCCGCGTTATCCGACCAGAATTAGAAGAAAGCCAGACTATTTTGGAATGGGTCAATGTAATATCTGTGACTGTTTCTATTCGGTGCAATGTATCCCGAAGAACTATCAAGAAGCCATAAATTCTGATAATTCCAAACGGTGGATATCCGCCATGCAAAAAGAAATGGAATCTCTAGTATCAAATGATACTTTTAAATTGAAAAAGGCCCCGGATGACAAAAATATTATCGGCAGCCGTTGGGTTTATACTGTAAACCGAACTGAGGATGGCTCGCCAGTGTATAAGGCTCGTTTTGTAGCTAAAGTATTTTCGCAGATATACGGGGAAGATTATGTAGAAACATTCAGTCCAACAACCAACATTACAACAATAAGAATTTTAATGCAAATGGCTGCGAATTATGGTATGGATATACACCATATGGATGTCAAAGGAGCATATTTAAATGCACCGATTGACTATGAAATATACATAAAACCGCCAGAAGGTTTTGAAAAAGGTGACAATTATGTATGGAAACTCAAAAAGTCACTATATGGGCTGAAGCAAAGCGGAAGAACGTGGAATAAATTACTACATTCCTATTTAATTGAACAACTCTTTGAACCCTCCCCAGTAGACCCATGCCTGTACACAGGGACATTTAATAATGAAATATTAGCAATTCTGATTATTTGGATCGACGATATGTTAATTGCTTCAAAATGTAAAGCTACTCTATTAAAAATTAAGAATTCCTTAAATACAAGGTTCAAAATGGCCGACTTGGGTCGACTGTCATGGTTTCTTGGTATACAGTTCGAACTTAAGGACAATACTATTACAATGAATCAATCCAGATACATCGACAAACTCTTATGAAAATTGTAAAACGCGAACTACTCCATGTGAAATGGATTTAAACACAATTATGAATAATGAAGATTGTATAGCGGCGTGAGAAAGAATACAGAATGTTGATATGAAGTCTTATTTACGTCATGACATCAACAGGGCCAGATATCTGCTATACGGTTACTAAGTTGTCTCAAAACTTAAATAAACCAAGGACTGTGCATTTAACAAGAGCTAAGCAAGTATTACGTTATTTAAAGGGAACTAAGAATCAGTGTCTAGTATTTCGGCAGTCAAAAAACCCACTACAACTGGAATGATTTTGTGATGCTGATTGGGCAAATTCCCCAGATCGTAAAAGTATCACAGGCTATTGCTTTAGATTGGTAAAAGATAATCCAATAATTAGCTGGAAATCTAAGAAACAGGGGATAATTTCACTTTCAATCTGCGAAGCAGAATACGTTGCATTGTCGCAAGCAACACAAGAGGCTATTTTTCTTAAATTACTAGTAAAAACTATTACAACACTAATAATAAGTGAGCCTATAATTATTTACTGTGACAATCAGGCCAGTATTGCTTTGGCTAAAAATCCAATACATCAAAGATCAAAGCATATTGATATTAAATATCAATTTGTTAGGGATCAGGTAGAAAAGAAAACAGTACAAATTGAATATGTTCAATCGGAAAATAACGTGTCGGATTTGTTTACAAAGCCAATTACAAATTGAAATTATGGGCTTTCATTCCTCTCATATTTGGTACTGACTTCTAAGGTTCTCTTATAGTCCTGGGTAAGACGTAAAACTGCATACATTAGTTACTGTCTTATAGTCCTGGGTAGGACGTAAAACTGCATCCATTATTTATTGTCCTATATTGGGGTATAAACGCGAATAGTCCTACTTTTAGCCCAATCCTCCTCCTGAATAACTTTCAGAAAGAATCACTCTGACCAGGAATGATAGTGACTGTTTTAATGGGTCCCAGCTAGGGGTAAAATAACAACTTTTTCCACCTTTTTTGTTGTGATCATAACCTAAATTTATAATATTGTTGTTAATGTTTATTAACCTGAAGTACTTAACAGTGGACAAATGATATAACTAATTTTTGTGGATATTAATTTTTCATTTAAAAAAAAAATTAAATTGAAAAAATAATTATTTTATGGATGCTAAAAAAGGGGGTTAAAAAAAGAAAGAAAAATTATTTTTTGAATACTAAGGCATTTGAATATTGACTTTACTAATATTTTGAAAGAAGATTCCATAATGTACCCAAAAAAGAGGGGGGTGTTAGTTTTTTTTTGTGTACCACTATATACTAGTGAGCCAACCAAAATGAGCTGACTCATTTTATAGTTCGCCAATAGAATATTAACCAATCAGAAGACCTAAAATATTCAATCAGACGTGTATAAAGGTGGATATTTTGTTTTCTCTCCGAATATTCACTGCCAACCTCTGATATGGAAGACCTTAAGAATTATTGAACAGCTGCTACTAGATATTGGTGTTGTTTCATTGAACAAATTACTTACTACGTTGGATTCTACATTCAGACTACGGTGAACATGTATAACACTTCTACATTATCGCTTTTGATTAAAATGTCGTCTAAATAAGCAGTAGCAAAGTTCTGTCCCATGAGCATGGTATCCATAGTCTGTTGGAAGATTGACGGTGCTACTTTTATCCCAAATGGTAATCTGTTAAATTTGTAAAGTCCTTTGTGAGTACTGATACATAATTTTTTTTACTTTCTTCTTCTACTGGAATCTGAGGATAAGCTTCACTTAAATCAATCTTAGAAAATACCTTACCACCGTTAAGCTTGGTAAATATTTCCTCCGGAAATATCAATGGGTAGTGATAATCCTTGATAGCCTTGTTTAACACAGTCGAGAAATCTGCGCAAACACGGGTTTCTCCGGATTTTTTCTTTACGTAGACCACTGGTGCCGCCCATTCACTGAATTCGATTTGTGAAAGGATTACATTTTGTACCAATCTATCTAACTCCTTGTCAATTATTTCTATATTTGCGAAAGGCACATTTCGCTTTTTCTTGAATACTGGCTGAACATTTTTCTTTAGTTCAATTTTAGCTGCAACCTTATTACATCGTCCCAAACCGCTCGAGAATACTTCGGGGGAATTGACTGTGTAGTTCTTCTTTTAATTTTGTAGCTTTTGACGGCTCGCACTCTATTTTCTTACAAAATGAGCTAATGGGTAAATCCCATACGTCAAGTTTTTGCATCCAATCTGTACCCACCAAATTTTCTGTGTCTTTCATTACAAATATCTTCAATTTTTTTCGTTTTACCATGGAATTTTACGTTTAGAATTATCTCTCCTTCAAAATTGATACGCTTCCCTGTAACCGACTTGGCTATTTTCTGTGTATGCATCATGGTCGGTCTATTTAACTTCCTCCATGTTTGTAAATTAATTATAGTTATATCCGATCCTGAGTCTATCTGTAATTTCACCTTCTTATTTAAGATCTCGAGTTCCACGTATTTTCTTGTGTTTAGTTTGTCTTCGTAGTCCATTCTAGTAGTTCTTACCCTACTAGTGTGTTTTTTGTTTCTGCATTGAGATGCCTTATGTCCCATTTTTCCACAAGCTAAACAGTTCTTGTATTTAAATCGACAGTCTTTATTTCAGTGGGATCCACCACATCTGTAACATGCAGATGAGGGTGGGGGCTTATATTTGCTTTGATCTCTGTCATTAATCGCCTTATACCTTCTAATTTTTTTCTTTATCATAAAATTTTTGTTTTTTTCGGGGGTGGGGGAATCGTAAACTTTTGTTCAACGTACGTATGTGTGCTACTCCCGATTCCTCGATATCCTTAAAGTCTTTTTTTATGCTCAAGCATTCTGACAATTTTTGTAGCGTTAATCCAGGCTCGTTTTAAAGCTTCGTCAGCATTCTTTTTCGCATTTCTCTGTCCTTGGCTGAGACTAATCCCTGCACGAAAATAAGACACTTAAAATTGTCCGGAGTCAATTCTGCCAATTTAAAATTATCGCAATGTTTGTTCACAATTGCGGCGAACGTGTCGTCGTCATTTTCGCTTTGGACTGAAGAGCTCCGTAAGGCATGTAACTGCCTCGTCCAACATCAAATCGTTTGTCTTTTTCGGTATAATATAGTCCACAAATTTTGTGTACGCCTCTGTTCCCAATTTCCTGAGTAATAAACGTAGCTTCTTATCTTCCGTCCAATTTTGGCAATCAATGTTGAAAATGTCTTCATGACGTCTGTAATAGTCCCCGAAATTTTTATCATCTTCTAGAGATTATTTAAATGTTTCTATTGTGTTCCAAACTGCGTCTTGAGAAAAAGTCGTCTCTTTTTCGATATTCTTTTGTTGTGCGTTAACCGTTACATTTAATATTGATTCCTGGAGTTGCATTTGTCTTTCTTCACTTCTTCTTATAAACTCAAGCATTGCTTTTTGAAAATCTTCCATTTTTTAGGGAGTGATGAAAATTTTCTTTCTATCACTTATGTACGTTCTTTTATGTTCGTCGTTAATTTGTAGTTCTCAGTGTGATTTCCTTCGAATATTTTCGCCAAGTTGTTGTGGTCGACGTGACTCTCAAATTTCCGTCCCCAGTTATAGTGTTGGCGAGCGAAAAAAAATTTTTTTTTTCGTGTGGGTCCGAAATCCTCGTCGCCAAGTTGTTGTGTTGACAAGAGAGAAATTTTTGTATTTAGTCTACGTGAATATCGTTTGGGGGCGGGTAAGTGTTGTGTGTGTTGACATGCTTGCAGACTCGGTACCGGGCTTTGTTGCAGATGATATTCCCTTCATGTGGTGGTGCCTTGCAGATTTTTGATGATGTTAAAAGTCTGAAGATGTTGTGGGGGGGGTTGTCTCGCGTGTAGGAGTTTATTACTAAATAAATTACTAATAGTATTGTCTAATTTTAAATGTTGGAAATCTTTAGTTAATGTGTGGGAAAGTTTGTGGATGTTGTGACTAAAATAAAACACCAATGTGTATTCTGGAATTCTTCTTTTTAGTTACATAGTTGAGGAGAGTGTTTCTGTTAAGTTTGGAAGCTTTGGTGGTGCATTCTTTGAATATTTTGGGTGGTTAATTTCTATTAAGAACGTAACTGTAAAGTTGTCCTACGTGTAAGCTGTAAGCTTCCTTGTGAGAACAAATGTGTTTGGTGCGTAAGCATTAGCTGTAGACTATAGATTTTTTATGTTTTTGGGGTGGCAGCTATTGAAATTGATGTAGCAGTGACCATCAATTGGCTTGGTGTATAGTGTAGTGGAGATGTGAGTTTTTTGCGACGTACCAGTGTGTCCAGAAACGGAATAGAAGTGGTGGAATATTGCATAGTGAATGTGATGGCGTGGTGGAAGTTATTAAGGTGTTTTTTAAGATCTAGGAGATTGTTCTCTCCGTGTATCCATATGAAGAAGATGTCGTCTATGTACCTGTGGTAATGTTGGGGTGCCAGGTGGTATCTACTAATCATATCTTGTTCAAGCGTGTCCATGAAGATGTTAGCATAGATGGGGGCCATTTTCGTTCCCTTGCCTCTAAATTAAAGAAAATGATGCTCGTTGAACTGGAAGTTATTTATGAGTATGAAATGTATAACGTTTGAAATATCTGGAATCTGGTGCTCGGGAAAGTCGCTGGTGTTTAAAGAATTTTGCAGGCTAGTATGCCCCCCTCTTCATGTGGGATGTTGGAATATAAGGATGACACATCGAAGGTCACAAGGAGTGCAAGTAAACTATCTATGTTACTCAGGATTCTCAGGAAATGGGTAACGTCTTTAATATAGCTAGGGATAGAAGGTAACAGATGTTTTAGAATTTGGTCAATATAACCAGAAATGTGTTTGTGTGAGGGTTCCAATACCAGAAACTATAGACCGGCCGGGTGGATGGATCTTAAAGGATTCCGTCAGCTCATTCATCTTATGTGGGTTGCTGTTGATGTACTCTATAGAGACGTTGGTAGTTGTGTCTTTGGTTATTTTAGAGGGGTTTGCGTAATTTGGGGAGGGTGTAGAATGTGCCTGGTTTGAGACTATCTGGGATCAAAGCCTTGATTGGTGCCTGTACGCTGTGGTCTAGATCGCTGATAAGAGAGTGGAGTTCAGGCATGAAATGTTTAGTGGGATCTAGGGAATTTTTTTTATATAAAAACATGGATCATTGTGCATAGATTCTGCTTTTGCGATATATTTACTCTTTTCCATAATAGGGATTGAGCCGCCATTGTCAGCTTCTTTTCATTTTTTCTCCACCGGATTTCACACCGTCCACAAGAACAACTGTCGGTGAGTTATCCCTGTTTTTCTGTTTATTTCTCGCGCCGTTGATGAAGGACACAGGCGTGTCCGAAAATTCCGGACTTAAGACGTTTATTTTCGTGCTTCATTTCTGTCATGTGGTTAATAATTAATATTTAATAAATGTTTTTCGACTTGATTACATTGGTACCCTTTCATTTGCCTTTGTTTTATTGACCAACATATCGATTTTAAACACACACACATACACACATCTCTCTCTCTCTCTCTCTCTCTCTCTCTCTCTATATATATATATATATATATATATATATATATATATATATATATATATATATATATATATATATATGAAACAGCGAAACAGTCTGTCTGTGGATGACAAAATATTGGCTCCTGAAAAATTAATTTCGGTTGAGCTCTGTGGGTGTGAAGTGTGCGTTTGTAAACAGTGACTATTAAAGCTAATATACTCTGATGACTCTTCGGCAGAATTGAGTCACTGTCAGTCACTATGTGTTTATCTAAATCTAAAAGTAAACACGCTAAAATTCACCTTCATCCCTGCCGTGAGCCGACGGCTTAGTGGTAGAAGTTCCGACTGACGCCAATTCAGTCGGGTTTCGATCCTATCTAGAGGCAACTGATGAGCTGTGAAACAGCGAAACAGTCTGTCTGTGGATGATATATATATATATATATATATATATATATATATATATATATATATATATATATATATATATATATATATATAGAGAGAGAGAGAGAGAGATGTGGGTGGGGTGAATAGACTGATGTATGTCGGGCAGAAAAATGAGTTACACGCGTGTGTGTTCTTTGTTGGGTCGTGAGAATCAGCTATGTTTTTAGGATTCTGCTGTAAACATTTCTTCTCTAAGCGTCTCCGGCACGTGATAAAGAATCTGAAATTTTCTTTTCAAAGTGCATTCATTCTTTGGTAAACACCACGTGATTCCGGCTCTTGTAGATTCGCTTAACTTCTTCACACGAAATCCTTTTAAACCGTTTATTTTTTTCTCAAAAAGTGAAAAACAAACTTATTCTTTCTTTCTCTCTCTCTTTTTTTTTTTTTTTTGTCTCCGTTTATTTTTTTTAGTCTGATTTTATTCACTACGTTCACCTAGAAGTCTTGGGAATTTTCATATTTGCTTTATTCCGTTTTTGAACTTTATTACCTTTTCAATTTATCGTATATGCTGGCGTACAAGGGAGACTGGGAGTATAAAGACGACAGCCAAAATTTCATGTTAAAATTTGTGTTTTGGACTATATTCGCCTTATAAGACGACCCCATCAAATCGTATTTTAAAATGTATTATACCGAATTTATTAAATAAATCCAGTAAGCATATAGTTTCTTTTCACTCAAATTCTAATGAAAATAACGGTGAAAACATACTGTTAATTAACTAACACAATCTACAAGAACTTATGAGTGGATGCCGTATTTTCAGTAAAGCTATTACGGTAGCCTGAATGACTTTTCCCCGTTAACCACCCACTGGTTTCACTGTTCTCGAATGCGATCTTTAAACGGTTTGTTGAGACTCACACCCAGATGTGCTTATGTTCAACTACATCAAAAAATGAGGCGAGATATTGTCAGTTATCTACAACAATCTACAGTACACTTACCGTTACCCCTAGAAAATATTTGTGTCGGTTTCCTTGGTAATTATGATGAGTTTTCCTCTTTGGTACCTAGGCTTTATGAATTAGACTCGAGTCGACAGAGATGTGGTTCTACAGAAGGATGCTAAGGATATCATGGACCGAGCGTGTGAGCAACGATGAGAACTTAGAGAGGTTGCAAACAAGGGCTAGGCTTATCATTAACATCAGCAAGAGGCAGCTGAACTTTCTGGGACACGTAATGAGGAAGGAAGGCCTGGAGAATCTGATACTCACAGGTTGAATAGAGGGGAAAAGAGATAAGGGAAAACAACGTGTGACATACCTAGCAGACTTAAGCAAGTGGATGACAGAACGTGGCCTGGGGAAGGATGCAGAGAGAAGGAACTTGTTGAGAGCTGCAAGGGATAGAGGGAAGTGGAGAACCAGGATAGCCTACGTGCCGAAAGGACATGGCACATAAAAAGAAAGACTAGATTGGCACAAGGACTCATAATCTTAGATTTGAAATGGCTAGATGTAACCGTAAGTTTTATGCTAACAGTTTCACCTTTTGCAATTCGCACTTGTGGAACTCTCGTCGGGCTTCTTCCTTTCCAGGCAATTTTGATCTTCTGTCTTCTAAATCGTTATCTTCTGTCTTCTAAATTCCTGTCCATTTATTGTTCTCCCTCCTTAATAATATTATCTCTTTCTCATATTTTCCCACACTCAGTATTCCTAGTGACTTTAATCTCTTACTTGGGGTGAAATGATTAAAAAAAATAGCTTACCTGCATCAACAGATACCAGAAGAAGGTAGGAGAGTACAACAAGCGAAATATTATGAGAACAACAACAAAGATGGTGATATTAATCCGAATGTATATAATCCAAAAAATGGTAACTCCTCATCCCCAAAATTCTGGAGAGAGCCTCCCATTTTTTTCAAATCTGACTCGTTCTCTTCATATCTAGTTTATTTCAGATTCTTCCGGTTCTTTTAATTATATTATCCAGTTCACTCATATATATATATATATATATATATATATATATATATATATATATATATATATATATATATATATATGTATGTATGTGTGTGTGTGTATGCCTGTGTGTGTAAAAGTAATATATATACATATTAATTATACAAACAATATATATATATGTGCGTATGTATATATGTATGTATGTAAAAGTAAGTAATAAAAGTAAGTAATATATATAGATGTATATAATACTTACTTCAGTCAGTTCATATCTATCCTTGGTCGAATTTGTTGCATGATCGCCTTCGGTATCTTTAGTTAATGTTCGAACTATAAAAATTGGTTCTAAAATAAACTCATGGATGACTGCTGATATTTTGAGCAGACAGAGAGTCCCAAATGGGAAACTTGGCCATCTCCAAGCCTCCCACACACCGTACTTTTTTATTATTCAGTAATTTTGAAAATATTTAACAGCGCTTCCCATAGAGCAAATAATTTGCGAAATTTTACCTCACAGATCATTATTATACAATGAGATAGTCCATGAGTGAGTGCTCTCCTATTTCGCCCTTGGACCAGTCGAAATAGACGGATTATATATTAAAGATGAAGAATTGATGTTATTGAAGAGTTTGATCTTAACAGTCGTTGCACATGTACGAAACCCGGCTAAGATTAACACACACGCATCGATACATGCGTACACGCATCGATACATGCGTACACGCATCGATACAAATTCCGATCACTCTCGTTGTATTCGCTTCCGCACAAATATCTGTTAAAGGTACATTATTTGGACTATTGTCCTCATCTTTCTCGCCATATTTATTACAACGGTTCGGCCTTCTTCAGGGGGTTGGAATGTCGAACTGAACCTTTTATTTCGCTCACTGGGGTAGACTGTTCTAGTTCCACGTGCCATGTTTAATGGATGTCAGTTATCAGTTATCTCGTTTTATTTTCACTCTGAAAGTTCTCCACTGCCTTAACCTGGTATTGAACTCACACTCTTTGAGTCCTATCACTGGATCTAACTAACACCTTTATCCACTGTGCCATGTCCTTGTTGCAATAAATATGGCGACAAAGATGAGGACAATAGTCCGAATAATGTAAATAATGTACATAATACTTCATCTCAGAAATATAGACAGATATCTGTGGAAAGGTATGAATAGATCACATTCATCTCTACTAGTTATGGATTAAATTACGGGGCAGACCTGAATCATTAGCCGCATATGGTATCCAATATAGAAGAAGGGAAATTCTGAATTCAAAACCGTATGTAGTACTGGTGAAGCACGTACTATACAGCCATAAAGTTGGATTATGCAATTCACAATTAAGTGCGATGCCGGGTTGTGCATTGTATGATTTTGACTCCGGTGAATAGGGCAGATATGAGGTATGAAGAATATCATTTTTGAGAATCCCTTCTTGCCAAGTATTTCGCCCACCCATAACTTATATATATATCCACCGCAAGGAAAGTTGGCTCCTTGTGCCGGGTCAGGAAATTTTTCTCCCCGGAATCGATCCTCCAAATTTACAAATCAACCATCCGCCCTTGCATTGAGTAATGCTGCCATATATGGTCTGGAGCCCCTTTCTGTTTGCCTCAGGGTTCATGATAAGATCCAGAGACGGGTATGCAATGTAATTGACCCTGATCTGGCTTCTTGTCTGCAGTCTCTCTCTCACAGACGCGCCGTCGCCTCTCTTTGTCTCTTTTACAAATACTTCCATGGTAATTGCTCCGATGAGCTGCTATCGCTGGTTCCCAGGCTCCATGAATTCAAGCGTCATACGAGGATGGCATCCCGTTCCCACCCTTTCACTGTTGAAACTGTTAAATGTAGACGTCACTTTTACTCCAATAGCTTCATATCTCGCACCTCACGCCTGTGGAACTCCCTTCCCTATTCCTATTTCCCTGACAACTATGATCTCCAACTATTCAAATGTAACGCCAATCGACATCTCCAGTTACATTGATCTATCCACTGTCCTTCTCCACATCCTTTCCTCTATCATTCCTATCTGCTCTTGCTCCAAATCCTCTGTAACCCCTTGCGTGCTAATGGCTTTCCGGATTCCCTGTGATGAAAAGCTTAAAAATATATATATATATATTAATAAACTTAATATGAACAGCTTCTTAAAAAAACGGCAATGTTTAACTGAACGAGTTTTGTGCAGCATCAGAAAAGCTTCGTCTGAATATTTCGAAGTGCAACCCGGGCTGGTCACCAAGTGTAGTCCATTCGCTGACACACAAAGCGAGTCAAGGGAATATTGTCGCTGACTCCACCCTGTCTTATTTGAGTAGGTACTTGCTGTCCAATCCTATTTCAACATTAGCCTGCATTTGGCTGAATTGTATTTTATTTGAATATATATATATATATATATATATATATATATATATATATATATATATATATATATATAAAAGCGAACATTGAAGTCAACACTCAGAGGCGACAGGCTGTTTCATGCTGGACGCAATCATCAGGTCTGACGATTGCGTCCATTATGAAACAGCCTGTCGCCTCTGAGTGTTAACTTCAATGTTCACTTTTATATTTATATTTACATACTCTCTATCTCTGATATCGAACACTTTATCACATAAATATAGGACACCTTAAAACTATATTTCTTCTGATATATATATATATATATATATATATATATATATATATATATATATATATATATATATACATATATACTCACGCGCGTTAGTGTGTGCGTGTTTGTTAGTGTGTGTGCGTGTGTGTGTGTGAAATATTTAGAGAGCAAGCATATATCCAAACCCGTTTAAATTCATTCAATAAATTCTATCTGCGTAATGTTTTTTATTTTATTTTTCCAATATGTTGCACATGAAGATCAGAATTGTGGAGAAGCTGTCCGCAAATCATGTTTTTTTATGTTTTTTGTTTTGTTTATTATTATTATTATTATTCAATCCCTTTCAACCGCCCCAGTGAAAGCTCCCAGTTCTTGAAAATGATTGAAAACGTCGAAAGTATTTCAACAGAAACAGAATAAAACATGAACCCCGGACAGTTTATCTAAAATAATTTATTCATGCATACAATATTTCATTCTAAAATTGGAGACATACTATAAATATTAAACCCACAGACCTTGTTGGGTGAATTTAACAAAAATGTCTTTAAAATATATATGGTAGGATAAAGAAAATTAGGAAACAAGTTTCACTTTCATTAAAGCTTCAGCAAAGAATTAGAGATGGACAAAAAAAAAGTAATTCCGGTATTCAGGCTTCACGTGAATGTGACTTGTTAAGCTGCGTTAGTATAATTTATGCCGTTCCCCACACAAGGAGAGACGGCACGTCTTTTCGAAGCTCAAAAAAATTATCGACTCCAACCGTAACTGAAAAAACATAAATATTGTATTTTGTATATAAGTGTGGAATAATTCTTGTTTGTCTATGTGAGATTCGGATGATAATGTATAGTTGTAAGTGTGTTTATGACTAGTAGACATTATTTAGATCTGGTGGTTGTCCTCGTGTTTATTTGGGGACGTTTTTGTATGAACACCGGCTGTGGCAGATATACATACGTTAAATTCTTTAAGAATGGTTGGTGATGTAATATAGTGTTCTAACATGAGTTTATAGTTGGTAAAATATTTAGCAGCATCCACATTTATTCAGTAGTATTTTTAACCTAAAGAATTATGTTCTTATTTTTAAATAGGGTGGCATTTGCAAAAATCAAATATCTGGCCAGTTTTCTTCATGTGTATTATATATATTCCACCACATCCCAAAGACCCTCTATGGGATAAAGATTCGGTGAATGTAGTCAAAGACCTGATCTAAATCAAATTACAAATCTATGGTTCAAATGAATGAAGGCAGTACAAGCAAGAAAAGCAGGTAAAATCGAGCAATTCTGAGAGATTTGTCTAGAAGAATGGTCAAAATTTGACGCTCAATGCTTCCAGAAAGTTCCTAAAATTTATAAGAAAAGACTTGTCAAGTAAACAAATATTAAATGTAAGGGTAAAATTATTTATATTAAGTTTTAATTTTTAATCAATATTTTGATTCCAGCGTGCTAAAATAAATTGAACATGGATGTAATTCTTTTGATAAAGGTTTTCTCAATGAATATATAGTTTAATTAAGCTTTGTGGATTATCTGCAAACACAAACAATTTTTAATATTATCTTAGGTGTTCACTTACTTTTGCATACCACTATATATCTATATATCTATATATATATATATATATATATATATATATATGTTTGTTTGTGTGTGTGTGTGTGTGTCTGTGAGTGTGTGCATATATATATATATATATATATATATATATATATATATATATATATATATACACAGATCCACATATATCGTTTTAAAATGTATCTTACTTTTCTTCTCATTTTGTATGACAGAATCTAAATATATACCTATATATATATATATATATATATATATATATATATATATATATATATATATATATATATATATGCAGAAATATAGTCTTAAAGTGTGCTATATTTATGGGGTAAAGTGCTCAATATCAGAGATAGAGCGTGTGTAAATATAAAATGAACATTGAAGTCAACACTTAGAGGCGACAGTCTGTTTCATGCTCGATGCAATCGTCAGGCCACGATTGCATCTAGCATGAAACAGACTGTCGCCTCTAAGTGTTGACTTCTATGTTCACTTTTATATATATATATATATATATATATATATATATATATATATATATATACTTCTGCATAATGTAAGAAGCTTAGACATACAGCCAAATATATGTGTGTGTATCAGGATTTATATGCGCACGTATATGCGTCAAATATGGCAGTAGGTATTCGTTGTATTATATATACGTGTGCGTATATCTCTGTGTGTGTATGTATCTGCTCTAAGTACTTGTTTGCTTTCGAATGTATGAAGAAAACTATCCGATATATATATATGTATTCTTTTCCTCAAACGAACTATATGAGCAAACAGTACATACGTTGCGCATTAGCTGAAAAAAATCAAACACATCTGATAAAATGGGAAAAAAATGCCTAAGGGTTATTTGAAGGTATCAAATCTGGAGGGAAAATAAAAAAAAAGGAAATTCTGATTCATTAATTATGAATTTAGAAAAGAAAAATCTCTGTTTCTATTTTTTTTATTTTGATCTCTGGCCCTCTCGATCGTTTTTCATTATATCGATTAGCTGTGAAATTGTTGAATTCAATGAATTTCCACTGTGCGCGCAAACACAATAACACCAGAAAATGTGTCACGTCATTCTGAATATATTTTGAAAGTATTGGAATAAATAGATGCATTGATATTACCTGCCTATCGATTTGCACATCGCATATGTCGATAATCTATAAAAAATCAATGATCTGCGTTATAGTGAATCTATGATATATTTGACTGATGCTAAAGATACTAGCATTATTTGGTGAAAATCTGTTATTTGTATCAATTTGTAGCTTCATTATTCAGCCGTTCAAACATTTTCCTTTTCTATGATTAGAAATCATATTTCAGATAAATCAGGTATTATATCATGAAAGAACGATTCCACTTTTCAATCCATATATGTTTTGATTTCTTCAAGCACTTTCGAACAGTTTTCCGATATCTTTGACGTGCATGATTTGCAAAGAGACAAGGAACATTGCATGAAGGGGAAATACGTTGAGAGTACGTTGCATATGCAACACTTTTCTACATCAATTTCCTGATTATTTGCGGCATTGTGTTGGTAGCTTAAGGACAGGCGTCGACATTTAGCCAAATCAGTGGCAGAATTCATTGTTTAGAAACTAATGTCAGTTGTTTACAGAAACGTTAAAACATTAATAGTTCGTTTCAGTTCTTGATACATTCGATTCCAAGTTTTGATTCTTACCAGATACAGAGAACAAAACTAAGGACAAAATATGCCATCATTAGATTAATGTATTTGCTAGATAGATCTTCATCCCGATAGATCTTCATCTCGATAGATAGATAGATAGATAGGAAAAGATCTTAATAGATATATATAGATAGATAGATAGATAGAAACAAATTGTGATATCAAGCTAGCTACCTACATTGATCGATCAATAGATAGATAGATAGATAGATAGATAGATAGATAGATAGATAGATAGAAATTGTGATATCTAGCTAGCTACCTACATTGATCTATCAATAGATAGATAGATAGATAGATAGATAGATAGATAGGAAAAGATCGTAATAGATAGATAGATAGATAGATAGATAGATAGATAGATAGATAGATAGATAGATAGATAGATAGATAGGAAAAGATCGTAATAGATAGATAGATAGATACTGACAAATTGTGCAAGCTACGTAGCTACCTAGAGATATAGATAGAAGCATCGTTTTCTTTAAATTCGTATATACTGTCCTTAAAATAAGAAAATAAATATAAAAAGTGGTAACCGCAAATATGTGCCTTTTGTGTAAACGTCGCCCCGAACAGCTGGGCAGGGAAAATGGCCGTGATATATTTAATACATAATTAATGTATTCTCAAGATAATGGGAAAAAAAGTGAAAACATTGAGCGCCCTGTTGAGTCTCGTTTGGTTGTTACCAATGCCTATCTTTCGTACGAGATTCGAATATCATAGATTCAACCTGAAAAACGTTTTTCTAAACATAAGCAAAAAAAGTCGACTTTCATGACTGCGATAAATCTCTGAGAAATATTCGCAATGAAAACCCTTCTCATATGGGGTCTGGTCATGAATCTGCTACATATTTTATTAGATTACGTACATACAATTAAATATATATATATATGTGTGTGTGTGTGTGTGTGTGTGTATATATGTACATGTAAAATGAGAACGAATAGAGTTCGTAACATTCAAGTTAAAAGAGGACTCAATAGAAAAGTAGAGAAATATCATACATATATATATATATATATATATATATATATATATATATATATATATATATATATATATATATATTGTTTTGTTGTTCACTGACGAAATTTGGGTTTAAAATCAAAAGATGAATATGAGATAAGAGTTCAGAATTTCAGCTTTTATTTCTTGGTATTTACATTTAGATGTGTTAAGCAGCTTAGGACATACCACCTTTTGTGTCAAATAAACCCTTTTTTAGGTGAGCAAAAGTAAAGGAACAGATAATGTTAAAGTAAATATCATTTAATATTTGGCTGCATAACACTTGTTTGCAAAGCTGCACCAAGCCCTACAACTTACCGACATCACTAAACTGTTGCATTCTTCATTTGTGATGCTTTTCCAGACTTTTAATGCAGCCTCTTTCAGTTCTTGTCTGTTTCATGGGGTTCCTTCCTTCAATCTCCTTCTTCAGGAGATGAAATGCATGCTCTACTGGGTTACAGCTCCGATTATTGATTGGCCAGATTAAAACGGTCCCCTTTTTTCCCTTGATGAAGTCCTTTGTTGTGCTGGCAGTATGCTTCGAGTTATTGTACTGCTGCATGATGCACTTCTGCCTGATTAGTTTGGATGCATTTCTCCGTAAATTAGCAGACAAAATGTTTCTGTATAGTTCTGAATTCAGTCTTCTTCTACCCTCAGGAATTACGTCATCAATAATTATGAAGGAGCCGATTCCACAAGCAGCCATGAAAGCCCAAGCAAAAGACACTTCCTCCATCATGCCTCACAGATGAGCTTGTATGCTTTGGATTATATGCATAGACTTTTTTTTACTCCATACTTTGGCCTTTCAATCCTTTTCGTCGACATTAATCTTGGTCTCATCAGCCCATAACACTTTCTTTCAGAACTTTTGTCGTTCATCTTTTTATTTCCTTGCAAATTCCAATCTGACCTGTTTATTTCTGCTGACGCGTGTTTTGCATCTTTCAACATGGCCTCTATATTTCTGTTCTCGAAGTCTCCTTCGATAGGCGGATTGTAAAATCTTCACCCATGCACCTGTGGTGTTTGTTGGTGATATCGACTGTTGTTTTGGGGTTATCCTCACAGCTCTCAAAATGTTTCTGTCATCAACTGCTTTTGGTTTTCTTGGTCGACCCGTTCTATGCCTGATGCTCAGTCCACCGGTAGTTTCTTTTTTTTTCAGGACATTCCAAAATGTTTGATTGGCAATGTTTGTCAAATAGCTCTGATCGATTTCCTTCTTTCCTCAGCTTCAAAACGGCTCGATTTTCTCCCACAGACAGCTCTTTCTTATTCATGTTGGCTTATCCTTTTTAACACGGCAAAAGAGTAGTCATTCAGCGCTATTTAATGTTTAAACAATCAATCTATAAAGCAACGCCTGGGTGACAAGAAACATATGTCAGTAACGTTTTGCTTTCTTGAAAAATGGGTGGATTCAAACAAAAGGTGGTATGTCCTAAGCTGTTTAACACAACTAAATGTTAATACCAGGAAATAAAACAATTACGTCATATTCATCTTTTGGTCTAAAATCCAAATATCTTCAATGAACAATAAAAAAACAAGGGAACTGGCCTTGACGTTCCGATAATTTTGAAGAAGACTATATATATATATATATATATATATATATATATATATATATATAATTTTTTGTACGTAATCTAATGAAACAGAAATCCCCATTTTATAGAAGTTTCATTAAAGACAGCTGAGAATTTATGTTGATTAAGCGTTCTCTCATTTCGTAAAAGTGTTTTCTTTTCTTTACATAAGGTATGAAAAGTGTTTTCTTTTCTTGACATAAGCTTTGAAAAATGTTTTCTTTTCTTGGCATATGCTGTAAAAAGTGTTTTCTTTTATTGACATAAGGTGTGAAAAAAATGTATGTTCTATATATCCGAGCGCTTTCGGCTATTCTATTTTCCCCCAAAAAGTTATGAAATAAAGAAAACATCCTTGATTTCTTTCCGTATGACCGACTTATTTCAAGTTGTTTACTCAACTTCCCCGACCTTTGGGTTGGTTTTTATTTCGACTTACGTGTTTTTCATTTGACCTTTGAACACTTTTCACATGAAATTAATAATCAGAATAAAGTTCTCTGTCTCTTCAGCTTTGTATTTTATAGATATATGCACACACATATATATATATATATATATATATATATATATATATATATATATATATATATATATATATATATATATACATGTGTGTGTGCATGTGTGTGTATGTGTCAACATACTAGGAACAACAACAAATATGTCTAATGACACAGAATTATAACTGTATCTCCGCGGTACATACGAAAACCGTTTTGGTGTTTGTTTTGACACGAAGTACGGAAGTCAATAAGGCTAATAACTGATTATGATTTCAATAAGAGTTTTGGTTTAAAACTAAAAATGTACCCCACCCCACCACCGGCAAAATGGGGATCATAATGATTCGATATCCGCGGTGTTGGCGTGGGGCTCAGACTTTGGCTTATAGGTAGTGTTGTTGTTTTCGTTGTTATTATTGCAGCTCTGTCTTGGTTTGGTCTCCCATTTCGAATTTGATAAGCCGTAAAAAAAACGAACAAATCAATGTTGTTTCTTTATACTAAAAGCACGGTGTGTAGTTCATTTTTCTTAAAGAATGTCATTGTTTCATTTGTACTTACTTTGTATAAGTAAGATGTCTTTTGTATTTGTCGTTTACATTTTAGTTGGCCTATTCTACACACACACACACACACACACACACACACACACACACACACACACATATATATATATATATATATATATATATATATATATATATATATATATGACCTTGATTATGATGACATAAATGTGTTGGTGAAAGAAAGGAGAATATTTTCTGAAATACTCTGATGAGACATTGTCATGACAGTAAATATTATTTATATTTGGTACTAATTCTCTCCTCGGAGACAGAAAAAAATTCTGATATTCTTTGAAATGGCATTGCCGTTATTCTACAAATTGTTTGAACTAATATATTTATCTTTGTTGTTTGTATAATAATTTCCTTTGTTCCAAAACTTGGGTCACATTTTTCTACTTTCCTTTTATGTTTCTCTCACTCGCTGATTCTGTGAGTCTATCAGTCTATCTATCTATCTCTATATATTTATGCATATATATATATACATTTATACATATATATATATATATATATATATATATATATATTTATACATATATATATATATATATATATATATATATATATATATATATATATATATATATATATATATATATATATGAATAAAGTCAAAAGGAAATATTTTCTTAATCTTTTTCTTTTTCGTCCCCTGATAGACTTTATCAACGAAAGATTTTGTTTTTCGTTATTCATATTGACATTTTACTGATATATTTTTATTTAATATAATATATATATATATATATATATATATATATATATATATATATATATATATATATATATATATATATATATATATATAATCGATATATGTGATTAATATTCAACACTGAATTAAGTACCTTAAAAAGGAAAATTGTTTGGAATAATAAATATTTGTTTTGCAAACAATTTACTCCAAATTCGGCTACGAATATATTGATGTATCTACGTATTAAAATTACTCGAAATTTAATTTATTAAATGACCGCATGTCGAGTCAATCGGACTCGATTCCTCAGCTGAACTGTTACCTCTTTATATTTAAACACAATAAGCACTGAAATATGGGGAAAGCGATGGTCAACAATATAATTCAGATGACACCGTTCCTTTGGAGTTTCTAAATAGTTAACGGACAAATATGAAAGAAACCTTGCTTACAAACGAAACAAGGACATGCTTTAACAAAAAGCAACAGCGCTCAATGTCTATACTCTAAAGAAATCCGAAATGGGAAACCAAACCAACAACCAGAAATACCATTAGAGACAACGACCTATAACCGTAACTGGCGTAATGGTTAACAAGCTTATCTCGCTAAATCAATTACAATTGATTATTAAATTTGATTCTAATTGAGTGCTTCATGTCTTCGTCCTTGTACCATATCTAAGCTACACTTAGTAAGTAGCTATAACGCTAAGTCTGAGCTTCCCGCCAAAACCGCGAGTATCAGAGAATTGTGAGCCTCGTTTTGTTGCTGGGTAACGACAGATATGTTTAACAAACTGTTTGCGTTAGGAAGGAAAATATTTCAACATTTTCTCTGATAAAGTAAGAATGAAAATTAAAAAATTAGGATATAAAACCTTTTTTCGAATTTGAAGAGAAAGAAAGAAAGAATAACAGGAGAATGAAAAATGAACAAAGAAAGAAAGAAAAACGAAAGATGAAAATAAAACAAAAAAGAATAAAGAAAATTAAAGGAAGAAGGAACATAACGGAAGAACAAATAAAAAAGAATGAGATAAGAAATAAAAAAGATACATAAAGAAATGAAAAACGAAAAAAATGAAAGGACGAAATAAAGAAATGAAAAACGAAACAAAGATGAACAGAAGAAATAAAGACATGAAAAACGAAAGAATGAAAGATGAACGGAAGAAATAAACAAATAAAAAACGAAAGTGAGAAAGATGAAAAGAAAAAATAAAGAAATGAAAAACGAAAGAATGAAAGATGAACGGAAGAAATAAACAAATAAAAAACGTAAGAGAGAAAGATGAAAGGAAGAAATAAAGAAATGAAAACCGAAAGATGAACGAAAAAAATAAACAAATAAAAAACGAAATAGAGATAGATGAATGGAAAAAAATAAAGAAATGAAAAACGAAAGAATGAAAGATGAACGGAAGAAATAAACAAATAAAAAACGAGAGAGAAAGATGAAAGGAAAAAATAAAGAAATGAAAGATGAACGGAAGAAATAAACAAATGAAAAACGAAAGAGAGAAAGATGAAAAGAAAAAATAAAGACATGAAAAACGAAAGAATGAAAGATGAACGGAAGAAATAAACAAATAAAAAACGAAAGAGAAAGATGAAAAGAAAAAATAAAGAAATGCAAAATGAAAGAATGAAAGATGAACGGAAGAAATAAACAAATAAAAAACGTAAGAGAGAAAGATGAAAGGAAGAAATAAAGAAATGAAAAACGAAAGAAAGGACAAATCTGTTTTCGGCCTTTCAAAACCCCTTTCTTATTTATCAAACCTGTTTTAATAAAAGAACAGTTTGTGACATTCCGAAAATAGGGGTTTCAGATCGAGAATTTTCGTCATTGCTTTGCCAAAATCAGAAACCGGGTGACACCCAGTGACATGTTGGTTTAGCATGTTTGTGCCACAAGAATAGACACACGTCTCCGCCCAGAAAGAACTTTCACAACCTTCTCCATTTCTTTCCCAGTTGCATTTAACTCCCAACCCTGTCTTCGAGAAGCTGTCCATATCGCAAACTAAACCTGTCGACATTTTTTACCTTTTTCTTTTTTTAACTACATCACGTTGCTTATTTCCTGATCAGTAACAATGCTTACCAGACGTTTCCAATGTGAAAAAAAACCAAGAATTAAAATATAGTAAGATTTAGCGAAATCAGATTCTATAGAAAAATAAAAAATTAAAGAAAAGTTTAGCAATTTAAACTTCAGGAGAACAAGGGAGACTTCATACAATAAAATACTGTTATATTTATATTCATCTCGTAAAAGTTAATGACTATCCACAACTTCCAGGTGTTTATTGCCATAAATAACATTAGAAACATTATTATCCCCCGTTGTCTCTGGATCTGCCATCCATTCACAAAAAAAAACTTGTTAAGTAGGTTATTCGTTCTTTGGACCTGCTTCATTATGCCTGTAAGTGTTAAATTCTCTAAGCATTATTTCCTCGTTAAGCCGCCAGAAATGGCAGCTGTTTTTTTTATATTTGTAAGTATACGTTTGCTTGCTCATCCTATTTTCTCACAGAATTTCTGTCTATGGTATTCTTAACATTCGTCGGCAGAACTACAATTCTGTTGATTCTGCTCTCTGTGAGGAGACTGTCCATCACTCACCCCAAGCAAGGGGTTACTGAGAATTAGAGAATATGAGAAAAATGCTATTAAACGAATAAGAATTAAGAAGGCAGAAGATAACGTTTGATATTGCATTTAAATTTTTGAAGATCAAAGTTGACTGGAAATCAAGAAACCCGAAGTGAGTTCCACAGCGAGAAGTGCGAGAGATGAAACTGTTAATATAGAAGTTACAGTTATATCCAGTCACTTCAATTGTAAAATGATAAGATCTCGTCGCCAATTTAGTACTGCGCTTAAATTCATAAAGTCTAGGAACATAGAGGAAAGTTCATATCATGAACGTATTTATAGAAAAGGTACAGGGAAGCTACATTACGGCGGTGGGAAAATGATAGAAGCCGAGGTGCCAGGTCAGGACTAATAAAATTGCACATTCGTACGCATTACAAACAGAGGATAATTATGGAACTGCATCAGAAATAGCAAAAGAAAAAAATCGCTCAGAAAATTCACTCTATAAATTCTCAGCTTTGAAGAATAAAATAAAGTCAAAATAAAAGAAATAAAAATAAAAGGAGCTAGTAAAAATTACGCAAAGGATACCTGAAAAGATATACTAAATAACTTGTATTAGGATTCCAGAATTAGTTCACTGTCATATGCGATAGACGATTTATGGCTGACTAGATAGAAGATGTCCCCGTAATAAGTCGGCGTTTCTTTTTCCGGCTCACTTGTTACCACCCAAAGCTATAGAACCCAATCTTTCCTGCTATACAACCCATTGCTGGCGGGAGAAGAGATGGATTCATATTTTTCCAAAGGGTATTTGCGCGTAAGTGAATGTAACAAACCTAACTGGAATTCGAAAACCGCTCTCCAATTTCTCATTTCGAGGCGCTAGCGTTTCATCGCAACACACATCCATTCCAGAAAGCTTCTACTAAAACCAACCATAGGAAATTGAATAAAATATCACCAGATGAAAATATAAATAATATAAGTGAATGTTACGTGTGCAGGTAGTGTAATGGCTATCGGCGAGGGAAAATGGAATAAGCGAGACACATTCAAATCCTGACCAACTCCGTAGCGTTAACATCCGCATTAATAATCTTGAGAAAGTCCTGAATGGATTAAGCAGCATGATATGCCGAGCTCTGTAGAAGCATGGGTTTTGGAGAAAAAATACAGAATCTGGGGGAAAAAAATACTGGGACTACGTATAGGAACAGGAAAGAAAAACTGTAAATCAGGAACATTAAGATCGTACACATAATAACAGTAGAGACACTTGAACTAAAGTCAATTAGTAAGACTCGGATAAACTGAAACTCACCTGAAAAGAGATAGTTAATTTTATAATCAATTCACCTACAAGCACGGCGATAATGTCACTAAGACTCAAGGGATAAATGGGAGTGAAAGAGAATGAGTAGAATTTAGAAGGAATCGGAAACCCTATCCTAAACAGGAAATAAGGGATAAACATATACTTCTGTTCAAAAGACCGGGGAGGAGTGTGAACCGGACGATAGCTAAACTTATTTATTGAAGTATAAAATAGGCACATAAATAGTAAATAAAATTCAAGAGTTTAAGTGGAGATGTTAGAAGGTAGAGTTGAAGTACACTTTAGTAGGAACGGGAAACCCAATCCCAAAAAGGGAAACAATGTTCTACCGATATTCAAAAGACCGTCGAAGTGTGTGAATCTGGCCAACCTG
>OZ038498.1:36670037-36702537 GCA_964036315.1 Acanthosepion esculentum
CCCTTCCCTTTCAATATATCACTTCCGTTAAATTAACTGATTAAATAGAACAATGCCTGGTCCCTCCTCCCCTAATACTAAGTATGATAGATAGAAATATTAAAATAAACCCTCTCTAAACTCGATCATGTCTCTCACACCACCCCTCATTACTCTCTCTGTTAAATTGCATAAAGTTAATACTACCCGTCAAAAGTGTAAATGTTCATTTCATTTTTCATTTTTCGTTTCACCTTTTGGAAGTGTAGTCTGATGATCCAACGTCCTTTAAAAGGACTATGGTGAAATAAATTATTACAATGAACCTTAAAGTGGTCTGTTTTTCTTTAATATATATATATATATATATATATATATATATATATATATATATATATATATATATATATATATACATACATGTACTTGTGTGTTTGGACAGCAATCTCTATTTCATATAAGTTTTATGAAAGACGATTGAAAAGGTACCGCGATTAAGGTTTTTATTTAATTTTTCTGGTGCTCGTAAATGTGTTTTCTTTCCTGGACATACAGTGTGAAAAAACTATTTGAAAGTACTAGATCTCTGAGCGCTTTCGGCTATTGTATTAGCTATTATCCGCCTCCCCCGTCCAATGTTATCAAATAAAGAAAACACCCTTGATTTTTCTCTCGTATGACCGACTCATTTTGAAGTCGCTTTTCAACTCTCTCTCTTTCTCTCTCTCTCTCTCTCTCTCTCTCTCTCTCTCTCTCTCTCTCTCTCTCTGTATTGTTTTTATTTCGACTTACGTTTACTTCAGTTGACCTTTTGAACATCTTAAAAGTCACTTTGCGCGTGAAACTGATAGAATAAAGTTCTGTGTCTCTTCAGTTTTGTATTATATATATATATATATATATATATATATATATATATATATGTGTGTGTGTGTGTGTGTGTGTGTGTGTGTGTGTGTGTGTGTGTCAACATACATAATAAAACAACAACAAATACGTCTAATAACACCAAACTATAACTGCATCGCCGAGATGCACACGAAAACCGAATTATTCTATTTTTTTTCTTTCGAAAGTACGAAAATCAATAAGACTAATTATGATTTCAATAAGGCTTTAATTTTAAAACTAAAAATGTACCCACCCCCACCACCGGCAAAATGAGGATTATAATGATCTGATAGTCACGTTGTTGTCGTGAAACTACGGTTGTTGTCTCCAGGAGTATTTTTGTTTGTTGTTATTGCTTTTGTTTTTATTATTGCAGCCCCGTTATTGGTTTGGTTTCCCATTTTGGGTTTGATAAGCCGTCAAAAGCAAAACAAATCAATCAATCAATCAATTCAGAGTCTTGAATTTAACATCCTGATCAAGACACGCCACTTTGATTGAATAGTGCACCTGGATTTGGTTGCCTTAGACTGGCTTATAATGGTGAAGATCCAGACCCCACCCTGTATGTATCACGATCACATAGTTTTGACGATATTCATTTTTTCTATTCATAAATACCGGATGGGGCATCTCCTCACTTCAATGCGATGGTATATCCAGGTTTAAGGGTTTTATATCCAAAAGAAGTGCTTTTGATATTCCACGACCCGAAGTTAACCATCCTCGCTTTGATGAGGTACTGTGTCCAGATATCAAACATTTCGATTTGGCAGAATTCTTTTTCATCGTACAAACATCACTTTCAAAGGCTTGGTGTATACATTTCGTAATGTTTGCTTATTTCCTTTTCATTTTCCTTCGGTGAATCAACAAATTTATATTCGACAAATTAATTCTTATCTCAGATTGCATGAATACATTCTTTGGGAAAGATTTTTATCATTAAAAGCTCTTATCTCGTTGTGTTATGAATATAAAAATATATGTAATCTTACACCTTTTACGGCTATGTAAATCATTGTAATAATGATTGATGGGATTTTTTATCTTACTGGAACTGTATGCATGCAGGAACGTAAGGAAATTTCTTCTATCTAGCCAGTGTACCAGAAGTGTACAGTGTACTTGATAGATAGATAATATAAATTTGTTAATAAATTTATTTTTCTTAATCTATGTAAAATTACTTCATATAATTTGTAAGACGTGTATGTATATATATATATATATATATATATGTGTGTGTGTGTGTGTGTGTGTGCGTGTGTGTGTGTGTGTGTGTGTACACGTATGGGTATATATATATATATATATATATATATATATATATATATATATATATATATATATATATATTATCGTGGATAACCGGGTTTGAAAAAGACGCCACATTTTTCAAACAGTATTACGTCTACCTGCCTGCGTACTCGAGAGAACATCATAAATCTCCTTTTAAAGAATGGCTAAAATATAAGAAGCATTAATGCTAAAAAGAAAAAAAAACCTACACTCAATAATATCAACTCTGGACACGGCTGCAACATGCTGACCGTGTTTGAGAATTTATAAAAAAAACATTCTCATCACTATAGATACACATATATAAAATCTATTTATTTCAGTTAAAAAAAGTTAATAACGGCTAATAGAACAGCTGAAAGCGCTCGAATATACAGTGTGTATAAAAATACTTTCACAAACTTGGGTGGGGAGGTTCCCGTACACCAAAACTAGGACAAAAGTCCATATAAACGTATGTCCGCGAATCCTTTGTTTCTGGGTTATTAAGTTGAATGTTTAGCCAGAAGAACGTGTTCTTCGTTGTCAGGCGTATAAGCGGATCTCGGTTGTCCTCGATCCAAAATTTGTGGTGCCACGGATCCTGTCCCAGCAACGCAACGATAAACAGCAGCAAAGGTTGGATGACTCGGCTGCCTTCGGTCTAGAAATACAATCTGATACAGCCATGCAGCCTCGCGTCCATTACCATTCGCCCAGCCGTTTGTAGCCATCATATCTGCCTGTTTCCGATATGAATATCCTGCCTTTGTTAAAAGAAACACTTCTCAGTAAACTCACTACTACACTCGTTGAACGTTGAAGACAGACTAACCGCAAATGTACACGAATGACAAATGTAACTGAGTCTACAACACAACTTGATTAAATCTTAATAACTCAAAAACGAAGGATTTGCGAAGGAGGTGCGAAAATATGTTAATATGGACTTTTGTCCCTGTTTCGGCGTGAGTAAACCGCCCCCAAAGTTGTAAAAGTGTTATGGTCCAAGTTCCTTGTACCACGGTGATGGTCCAATATCAGATGTGGTTGGAGTGAACTATGTTGTCTCGATAAGTATCACTATTCCAATGTCTTACAGTAATCGTCTGACGCGACTCTGTCTCTGACTGACTCTGACCTGAACTCTGAACTACTCCCTCTTGAGGCGTAGTATTTATGATGTCCGGAATAGTTCATTATTATTATGGGTAAGTTTCCATGACAAAAAGTATTTTTGATACATCCTATATGAAATATTTGGACAGTTTTTACACATATTATGTCCTGAAATATATTTGTACGAATGAAAGAAAAACTGAATAAAATTCTTGAGCGGAATAGCTTGCCAGTCGTCTTTAATGAAAGTTATATATATATATATATATATATATATATATATATATATATATATATATATATATATATATATATATATATATATATATATATATATGTATGTATGTAAATAAAAGACTGATCTTTAGCTAAGAAGAAACAGTCACGCAGGTTATTTTAAGGCAAGGAGGTTCCCTGATAAGTGGATATAATCTCCACAAAACACGGGACAAGATAAGTGAATATTCAGTTTAAATTATTACTCTCTCTTTCTATCTCTCTCTGTCTATGTTATATATATATATATATATTAATTATGCAGTCTTACATAAGAACATACACATACCGACTATAAAACTCTACATCTTGTTTCAACGCAAAAAAAATCTCTTTTAACGTTTCATTTATTAACACCAGCAATATATGTTATTATATATATATATATATATATATATATATATATATATATATATATATATATGATAAAATATAGTTTTATGGTCTTATTCACATTCGAACATTCCCTAAAATAATTCGAAACATAACTGTTATCGGTCATCGAAATAACCGAATTTCACAGGTCTATAATTTTCCAAAGTTAAATATAGCCCCACGTCTCTCCATCTCAATTTAAAAATCTGAAAATCACAGAACTGTGAAATTTACACTATATACATATTCTTAAAGACTCCAACTTTTGCAACTTCTTTTTAATATATATGGGGAGGCATGGTGGGGTAATGGATAGCGACTTGGATTGAGGAATCGGAAAGCCGAGTTCGAATTCCATTCGAATCCATGGCATTCACTTACGTGCTAATACCCTTGGGAACGGTATGAATCCTCTTCTTCTCCCCACCCACCAAATCGGGTTCTATTGTCTTTGTAACTGGTCTACCGCAGAAAGAAAAAATATCGAAAGATACATGATCACCTAAGCGTGTACCACGCATGGCACATTACTGGTTTATATATATATATATATATATATATATATATGTGTGTGTGTGTGTGTGTGTGAAAATATATACAAAATAAGAAAGAACTCGTTAGGTAACTCGGAGGAATCATATTTTTAAATAAATAATTATAATATATATGTATATTATATTATATGTATTATAATATATATATATATATATATATATATATATATATATATATATATATATATATTATAATTATTTATATATATATGTGCATATATATTATAATACATATAATATAATACATATAATATACATATATATTATAATTATTAAAATGAATGTAGCACTTTGGCTGTTGGAATTTGTTTACATTTGATAAAACAATACGCTAGATTTAGTTGTGTAACTCTACCGAGTGAAGATAGCTCTGGCTGACACAAAATTAGTTGTGTTTCAATCCTGGCTTGAGGCATTCGGAAGTCTAGTCGCACTGAGGAGCTGTGATACAGCGAAACAGTACTGTCTGTGAATGACATAATATATATATGTATATGTATATATATATATATATATATATATATATATATATATATATATATATATATATATATATATATATATATATATATACACTGAGCCTGAGACCATATAGAAGAAGAAAACTCTGTTGTATCAAGCTTTGCATGCCTTGAAAATCAGCATTTTAAGTTCGAATGCCGATTGTTAGGTAGAAATATATACTCTCTACATTTGACGTCATCTAGAACAAACTCAAATAGGGTCTAGGCAATCTTTTTTTGTCTATCATACAAATGAAAAGAGATTGGATTCTTGTCAGTATTTCCATCCTAAGTGGTGAGCCTGACCACCTATTTTACTGTAGTTTCCAGTATGGATAAATTCCACTTAATATTTACTATGCCTGGCACAAGGCTTCAAGCGGTAATTTTAATATTCTGCAAGACTAGCTTGTTAACGATTGCTTCCCCAAAACCCATGAAAATGGAAATAGGAAGATCGTGTAATGCGAATCTTTTTCATTAAGATAGCGCTGTTAATTAGAAATGCTTATCCAAGTCAAGTAGAAAGTATATATTTAAATAACCAAAAAATATAACTCTTATCTTAAATGATAGTTGAAATGTATGGTTTGGTCTGTCACGGGTTCTACTGGGGTAGAAAAGATTGTTATGCGCACATCTACTAAATAAAAAAAGGAATGCCTGCCATGAAACCAACCTTTGAACGAGTACTGATAAATTTCGCATTTTATATGGGAATCGAAACCATTCAAAGTCCAGTTTTTTTTTTAATATGGCGGAATTGTACTGGGAAGAAATAAAGACACAGTTTGAAACCCAAACTTTAACTTCTTGGCAAAATGTCATCAGGAAATAAATTTCCAGGTGAAAATTTGTCAGTGCATCTGTAGGGTCAGGTTAACTAATTTTATTTCTAAAAAAAAAAAATAAAAGATAAAAGTTTTGATAGAAAATCTTGTACAGTAATTGACAGGTTTCCCTGGGGAAATGAAAAAAAACTAATAAAAATTTGATAATTTTGACATTTTGAATTAAATCCCATTGATTTAATCGAACGCATTCATTAAACTAATTGCAGGTGATTTGCGGACAATATCTTTACGTTGTTTTGCGTTTTTCTTTTTCTTTCTGGTTCTCTTTGAGTAAAAAGCACGTATTCATGGGTGAGATTTCACGGACGCACATACAAGCACATACACATACAGATGAAATCTCTTACACACATACTTGCATCGCTGCTCTCACTAGCACATATACGCCTTTCCATGTACATATTCAGGCTCGCACACACACATTATGACACAGAGATAAACTCAAAGAAAAACAGATATATATATTCACACATTCCTGTTCAAGAATTCTCTCACATACAATCTCACGCACACATATACTCACACGCTAACAAACTTACATTCATACGTAATCTAGTGCACACACAAACACAGATATTTCTTCTTCAATATCTGTCTATATTTCTGATACGAGGTATTGTAACTATTGTTTGGACTGTTTTCCTCATCTTTGTTGTCATATTTACGACGTTTCGAACGTTGTACGCTCCGGCCTTCTTCAGGTAACACATGGCCCAGTGGATAAAAGCGTTGGTTGAAGTAATCCAGTGACTTGACCCAAAGAGTTGTGAGTTCAATACCTGGCCATAGCAGAGATGAACAAATAATTTGGAGAGTTGTGTTACTATAAGGAAATAACTGAATCTGGGATATCCGGATGTGGCATGGCACGTGGAACTAGAACAACCCACTCTGGTAGACGGAATAAAAGTTTCGGTGCGAAATTCCAATCACCTGAAGAAGGCCGGCGCGTACAAAAGCCGAAATATCGTGAATATGACAACAAAAATGAGGGCAACAGTCCAAACAATGTAAATAGTATAAATTGTTTATCCTTAATAATGTTTGTTTTTTTCTCCTGTTCTTTCACGATCAGTAACCCCTTGTGTCTTGGTGGTTTTATTATCTTGCTTGGTATGTAATGATGCAAAAAAAGAGTCGGACACCCGCATCAGCCTATGAAAATACACATTATTATATGTTATTATTATATAATATAGTAATGTTCGTTAAAATATTAATAGGTTTTGCGGGTGCCAGGTGAAATTTTTATTTATTAAAAAGAAATCCTAAACATATATTTGTTTAGTACAATATCCATATACCTGAATAAATCACCATTTTATATGCTATTATAGGACCCTTCACATTCTAAAGCTTTCAACTGTTTTTAATCCTATACGAGGGTCATTCAATAAATAAGGTGAATTTTTCGGTATAAGGACTACTAATACAGATAGAAGCTTACTTTTTTAATTTTTTTTTTGTTTTATTTCTTTTTCACATGGATTTAATTTCTTTTGCAGATAAAAAAAACTTTGATAGTTTTGGCGATTAACAAAGTTGGCCGACCAAGAAGCATGCTCCAGGATTGAACAGCGGTCAGTTATCAAGTTTTTGGTTGCTGAAACCAGTTGAAATTCATAGGAGAATGTCAACTGTGTATGGTGCCACATGTTTCAGCCCCAAAAATGTCTACAAGTGGGCTAAATTGTTTAAAGAAGGGCGGAGTAGTGTTGAGGATGAAGACAGGCCTGGGAGGCCTACAGAAGTGAGGTCTCCTGAGGTGATCGAATCAGTCAATGACCTCAGTGAGTCTGACAGAAGGGTGACAGTGGATGACATTGCAAGAACTTTGAACTTTTCTGTTGGGACAGCACACAATGTCAGCTGCCGGTGGGTGCCAAAGATGCTTACTGCAGAGCACAAACAGCACAGCAACCAAATGGTGCAGACCATCAACGAGCTGGGCTGGGAACTGCTCCCTCATCCCCCTTTGCAGCCGGGACCTTGCCACTTCAGACTTTCACCGGTTTGGTCCCTTGAAAGCGTTCACGAGAGGCACGAAGTTTAAAAGTGACGATGAAGTCAAAAGTGTTGTGAGCGACTGGCTGAGACATCAGTCCAAAGATTTTTACGCTGAGGGAATACGGAAGCTTGTGCACAGATGGGAAAAGTGTGTGACAGTGCTGGGAGACTATGTTGAAAAATAAAAAAAGTAAGCTTCTATATGTATTAGAAGTCCTTATACCGAAAAATTCACCTTATTTATTGAATGACCCTCGTATTTTGCCAACGTTACAGCTCATTCGACTTTAATATTACACTGCCATGCTAAAAATAATGTGATCAGAGCCTAATATCATACCAGCTTTATTTTATCCTTGCGAAGTGAGGTACCACCTCGACATGCCATCGGCATCGTAAGTTGTCAGAAATGCTCTGGCCATATTTTGAGTTGTTCTGTCTCGAAAGATGTTCCGAATTCCCTGATATTTGTAGGTGCAGAATCTTACGTACAATTAAACCCCTTCACCTCCTCCAAAAACATATATATTCTCACATTCCCGTTTAAGAATTCTCTCACAGACAATCTCACGAACACATATACAAACTTACATGCATACGTATTACAGTGCACACACAAGCACATATATTTATTTGAACTTGTCGGCGCAGTCTGGGATAATCTAACTTCTTCAAGTAAAGAACTATTCAAAAGAAGTTCCTTTACATAGCACAGGATTATAGACTATAGTATAAACGAAAAAATTACCTACCCTGAATCATAGACTGCTTATAGACTAAAACATACATGACATATATAAACCTATCAGTGAACCAAGAAAAAGATTACAGAGTCAAATAAAAAAAAAACAATATATAATTATCGCCGAACCAAATAAATAATTATAGACCCAAATATAAATGACCGATATTTACGTATCCCCGAAACAAGTAAATTCATATACACTCAAATAAAATGACCGATATATGCCTATCCGTGAACCGAGAAAATGCTTATAGACAAATAAAAATGACCAATATATAATATAGAATGTAGAATAAACCCTTTATTCTACAGTCAACACCATCACTTGCTAAAACATCAGACGTGTTGAAACAAAATGGCTATTATTGTAGTGATGATGATGTGTGTGTGTGTGTGTGTGTGTGTGTGTGTGTGTATGTATATGTATATGTATATGTATATATATATATATATAAGTATAGGATTGGTGTGTATACACACATATATATACACATATATATATATATATATATATATATATATATATATACTTGTGTGCATATATATGCATAACAAATCACACAAACACAGACACACACACACACATATATATGTGTGTGTGTGTCTGTGTGTGTGCTTTCTCTTGCATGATGATTGCCAGTTACCCTCATGAAACTTACAGTTTTAATTTTAAAGCTAATTGCGGCTGTGTGTTTACATAGATAGATAGATAAATAGATAGTAACACTGGTACAACACCCAATTACAAAGTTTGTTTACCTTAAAAGCGTTAAATTTCAGAAGTACCCTAATCAACTCGTTTTTTTGGGGGGGCGAGACACGCTCGACTCCATATAATACGCTTTTTGACCAGCAGATATAAAATGTCGAGCCAAAAGACAACACACATTGACTGAAAATTGCGTCCCAGAATGAAACAGTCGGTCGACTCCGCCTTTCGCTCTTAACTTCAGTGTCCACTTTTATATTTACATTTTGTTGAGCATTTTTAACCATAAATATATCATACTTTAAAACTCTATTTTTATCATACATATATATATATATATATATATATATATATATATATATTTCCTATGAAAAATTTTCTATGAAATTGTATGAAAATTTCTCGGACATTCAGGCCGAAAAATGTTATTTAATACTGTTTATTATAAACAGAGCATTTACTTAAATACTTGTATCTATAAAAAATAATGTGAAACACAAAAATGTCTTTAAATAATTGTCTTACTTTGTGCATTTCATAATATATATATATATATATATATATATATATATATATATATATATATATATATATATATATATATAACAGGTAATAGATCCGTTGGTATATAATCCAGGTGGATCCTAATAATATCAAATAACATTTTATTAAATTAAATGATCCACAAAGAGAGTTCAGTGTATTTATTATAACAGAGCATATATACCACTCTTCGTCAAAGTCTTCGAAGCCATTATCAATACCGAAGTGATTAATCACCTGATATCTCATGATCTGCTCTCAGACAAGCAGTATGGTTTCCGCTTTGCCCGATCTACAGCCGATGTGCTTACGGCCATCACTGAATTTGTCTACCAAGCTATTCATAATAACGGTGAAGCTCGTGCCGTGGCCCTACACATCTCCAAAGCGTTTGATAGAGTCTGTCTATATTTCTGAGATGAGGTATTATGTACAGTATTTACATTAGTCGGACTATTGTCCTCATCTTTGTCGCCATATTTGTCACAACGTTTCGGCCGTTGTACGCTCCGGCCTTCTTCAGGTGGTTGGAATTTCGAACCGAACCCTTTATTTCGATCACTGGGGTAGACTGTTCTAGTTCCACGAGCCATGTTTGATGGATGTCAGTTATCAGTTATCTCCTGGTAATTTTCCCTCTGAAAGTTCTCCACTGCCTGAACCGGGTATTGAACTCACGCCGAAACGTTGTGACAAATATGGCGACAAAGATGAGGACAATAGTCCGACTAATGTAAATACTGTGCGTTTGATAGAGTTTGGCATGCCGGCCTCCTTCGCAAGCTCCAGGATTACAGTATCACAGGTCGATTGTTTGACCTAATATATTCATTCCTGTCAAACCGTGAAGGTCGTTCTCAATGTATTTATCTCCAGCTCCTATCCCACTAACGCATGTGTTCCTCAAGGCTCCATCCTAGGCCCTACTCTGTTCTTCATATTCATAAACGAACTTCCTGGCGACATAGATTCCCAGTTCGGCATCTATGCGGACGACACCACAATTTACTCCTGCCTCAAACGCAAATCTAGTGATGCTGACAAAGTTAACCTGGCAGTTCGAATAGAAAAGGACCTCCAATCGGTTGTGAACTGGGGCAAGAAATGGATAGTTAACTTTAACGCCTCTAAAACAAAACTGCTCTCTATTAACCACCACAGTGATCCATCCCTGCATCCCATTAGAATGTCTGAAGACCATCTTCTCGAGAGCTCCTCTCTGCGGCTGCTCGGTCTCACCCTGGCCGCTGATCTGAGATGGAACAAAAACATCGAGTCAATTGCATCATCCACCGCAAGGAAAGTTGGCTCCCTGTGCCGAGCCAGGAAATTTTTCTCCCCGGAATCGATCCTCCAAATCTATAAATCGACCATTCGCCCTTGCATGGAGTATTGCTGCCATATATGGTCTGGAGCCCCTGCTGTTTGCCTCAGGGTTCTTGATAAGATCCAGAGACGGATATGCAATGTAATTGGCCCTGATCTGCCACCCCGTCTGCAGTCGCTCTCTCACAGACGCGACGTCGCCTCGCCCTGTCTTTTTTACAAATACTTTCACGGTAATTGCTCCGAGGAGCTGCTTTCGCTGGTTCCTAGGACTCATGAATTTAAACGTCCTACGAGGCTGGCATCCCGTTCCTATCCCTTCACCGTTGAAACTGTTAGATGTAGACGTCTCTTCTACTCCAATAGCTTCATGTCTCGCACATCTCGCCTGTGGAACTCCCTTCCTTATTCCTGTTTCCCTGACAAATACAAGCTCCAACTATTTAAGTGTATCGTCATCTCCAGTTGCCTTGATCTATCCACTTCCCTTCTCCACATCCTTTCACCTTTCATTCCTATTTGCTCTCGCTCCAAATCTTCTGTAACCCCCTTGCCTTGATCGATCCACTATCTTTCACCACATCCTCTCCTTTAACACTCCTATCTGCTCTTCTTCCAAACCTTCTGTAACCCCTTGCGTGCTAGTGGCATCCAGCCTTGCTTGGGGTGATAAGCTTTAAAAAAAATATTTCACAGAAAATAATCCCAAATTACCTCATGTGTGTAGAGTCTATTTCAAACTAGCACAACCATATGCAAGTCCTCTGATGATGACTGGCATATGGTTGTGCTAGTCTGAAATAGACTATACCCACATGAGGTAATTTGGGATTTTTCATTGTATAATACATATATATATATATATATATATATATATATATATATATATATTATTATTATTATTATTATTATTATTATAATTTTGTATGCGCAGTACTTAGTGGAAAGTGCTCAATATCAGTGACAGAGCTAACATATTCAGTTGTATGAATATATACATATATATATATATATATATATATATATATATATATATATATATATATATATATATATTCACTCAATCAATATTACTAGTTGTTCAAAGTGTATATAAATATAAAATTGAACACCGAGGTCAACATCCAGCGCCAACGGTCTTTTTCAAGCATGAAACAGGCTGAAATTCCCTAAAGATTTGTGGTGATAAGTAATATACGCATTAATCCGTACAAAAACTATTTTTTTTTAATTTCATAAGTGTGTGTGTGGAGAGGGTACAGGTGTAAAACAATATTTTACATCTATTGGACATCGAGTTCTACCTGGATCATATCCTCTTGGAATTATTTTTATACATATATGTATGTGTATATATAATTGCATATGTATGTGTATATTCACCACTAATATTGTCTACATATATATATATATATATATATGAGGAAAAATATGGAAAAATAAAAAATCCGAATGTGCAAGTTTACTGTTTCTAATGTTGTTTCAATGTCGACGTCAGACGTTTCGGTCTAGTAGACCTTCTTCAGGACACATTCGGATTTTTTGTTTTTCCATATTTTTCCTCATACTGTCGGATCTATATCCACATATTTGCTTACATATATATATATATATATATATATATATATATATATATATATTAAAGACGACTGACAAATATATATGTGTGTGTGTGTGTGTATATATATATATATATTGAAGCCTCTCTGAATATTGCAAATTCTCTATAACACACATTTTTGAGGATAAATTTTAATATTAAAAATCTTTAAATTCTAAATCCCGTTATATAATAGGACGTGCTAAAATGTTTTCAGCTCACTAGACTTCCAAAAATCAACGCGTTATTCCATTACTGTTCAATTTTGTTTTGTAAAGTGTCAGTTTTCAGAATCTTTGCGATTATTTGTATTTACTTTTTTCATATCATTCACTGAATCATGTCAATGGAAAGTGTGAAATTTGCGAGTGCTGACCTCATGACGGTCATGAAATTTATCAATTTATTTATTTAACAGCAATTCATAAAATATATGATGGAAGCTTTACTTGACAATTGGCCGTCGTACTTAACTCTGTGATTTACGCGGAGATTTTGAAAAGCAGCAGACAGTATGGCGTTGGAAGTCTTGGACAGTGTCCTGAAATTGGTAATTCTGTTCAGACCTAATTTGAGGCGATCAACGAATCATGGCCGAAAGAATGTCTCAGCCACTAGAGATAATCTAAGAAACACATTGGATTTATCATTCATGAAGAGTTTCTCACATTGAAACTGACAGACATATGGGTGCCAAAATGCTTGAATGCCGATCAGCAATGGTATAGAATTGACATTTCCAAGTTGCATTTACAATCTGATGATATTTGGGAATAATTTGTCGCTATTTAAAAACTGTTGTTACACCACAAACATTTTAAGACAAAAACTGTTTTTTGTGACGACAGTTGGTTTCTAAATGACCGAAGGAATTCAATATTCAACACCCAAAATCAACAAAGATTATTTTTTTTATTAATAATGCTTTCATTATTTTTAGACTTTTTTACATTTGGATGAAGCGGTTATATTTGTATTATCCGTGGAAGCATTATGAATAAATAAAAAAAAAAGAAAAAAGCGAAAAATATCAACTATGAACACAATTTGCTGATCGTATCTGCAAAAGAAAACATTCCTATAACTCTAGATACGTGCAGAAAACTATCCATATATTCAGTTAAAAAGTAGAAATAGAATCATCCTACATCATGGCTAAAAGTATAGCCGAAAGCGTTCGGACATGTAAGACATTCGGACAATTCCTACGTAATTTATGTCCAGAAGAGAAGGAAATTATAAAAACAGAGGTAACATTAAATAAAAGACTTAACCGCAGTACCATCAGTCGTTTTTAATGAAATTTGTATACAGATATACATACATACATACATACACACACACACACATATATATATATATATATATATATATATATATATATATATATATATATATATATATATATATATATATGCAGGACAATTTGTAAAACTTTAATTTTACATGCTTCGCCTATGGATTACCTTGAATAAATTAGGAGCGTTCTATTCTGTCAGATTCTTAACCAATTTTGTAAGGTATACTGCCAATTTTCCTAAAGAGTGCATGTAATCTCTGCAAAATTCCGAGATATATATATATATATATATATATATATATATATATATATGCCACTCACACACATACGAGTGAAGTATTGAATATTTCTAAACACGACCAATAAAGTTTTCAAAAACAAATTAAAATGCTTGAGTATTTGGTAAGATTTTTGGTATTGGGCCGTATATATATATATATATATATATATATATATATATATATATATATATATATATATATATATATAGCTCACCATCTTGAGCATCTCTTGTAATTGTAGTGTCCAAATGTAACTTGATTTAATCTCGTGATGTCTGAATAATTTTCGTATTACATTATCTATATAATTTGGTCCTTTCCTAAAGTGCGCATAATATTTTCTCTGCGTACTTTATATATATATATATATATATATATATATATATATATATATATATATATATAAAGTACGCATATATATATATATATATATATATATATATATATATATTGATTCAAGCATTTTTAGTGAAAACCCTAATTTGACTAGATGTCTCGTTTATTTTAAAACAGTTTCTTTTCATCTACCGGCCTACGCACTCGATTAAAAATTATATAAAATGTACACTACGGCAGGATCGGACCTGCCTCCTCCTTTGTAAACTTTCTTTCCAGTAGACGAAACAAACTCTGTTTAAAATAAACTGAGTGTCTACTCAAATACGGGTGTCCATTTCGGATTAAAAAATCAAATGCATTACTTCTTTCGAAAGACACACACGAACACACACGCACCTGTACACACATACGGACGCACACACACACACACACACACACACACACACACTCAAACAAACAAACATTACTGTTTCCCTGACAAATACAATCTCCAACGGTTTAAGTGTAGCGTCAATCGTCATCTCCAATTGCCTTGATCTATCCACTTCCCTTCTCCACTTCCTGACATCTTTCATTCCTGTCTGCTCTCGCTCTATATCTTCCACAACCCCCTGCCTTGATCGACCCTCCGTCCTTCTCTTTCTCCACATCCCTTCCTTTGCCACTCATATCTGCTCTTCCTCCATCCCTTCTGTAACCCCATGCGGGATAGTGGCCACCGGCCTTGCTTGGGGTGATACGCTTAAAAAAAAAATATATATAGATATACACACACAATACATATATATATATATATATATATATATATATATATATATATATATATATATATATATATGTATTGTCTATTTAGGCAGCAATACTTCATTTATACATATTTCATTAAAATCGACTGTGATTAAGCTTCTTATTTAATTTCTCTTGTGTTCGCCAAGTGTTTTCTTTTCTAGACCCAAAATGTGTAGACATTTTCCAAATACCCTGTAATTCTGAATGCTTTCGGCTATACTTTTAGCAATTATCAAGAATGATTTTATTTTTTTTATTTTAATTTGATGTATGTGTTGCATATATGTTTCTAGCGATATAAGGATGTTTCAGTTTCCGAACACAATTAGCACATTCTGGCCGTGTTCGTAGTTAATATTATTGAATGTTGGCTTTTTTTATTATTAAGGCTTCCATTATTTTAATCTTTTTTTTTACATGTGAATGAGGTTATTATGCTTGTATTTTCTACTAGTATGTTTCGGATGGAATCTGGTAAGTTTCTCTGTGTGTTTAAATGCCTTTTAATAGAGCTGTGGTCGAATAGGTGTAACGCAAGGCGTCAGGATAAACATATAGTATCCTTGATAATGGCTAAAAGTATAGCCGAAAGCGTTCGGAATTACAGAGTATTTGAACAAGAAAAATTAAATAAAAAGCACGGTGGAGTAATGGATGGCGGCTCGGATTAAGGAATCGGAGAGCCGAGTTCGAATTCCAATCGGAGCCATTACATTCACTTACGTACTAAGGTATGAATCCTTTTCTTCTCCCACGAGTTATGGGTAAATAGCAGGACAGACCGGCTTCTATAGCCTTGGATAGCAACTGGTCTACCGTAGAAAGAAATGACAATCTACACCGGGAAAAAAATCTGCCTCGTCAGTCATGTATCAAAAAACACATGACCGCCTAAGCATGGTACATAACTGACTGACTGAATCGCAGTACCTTGTCTGGCGTCTTTAAGAAACTCATATACATATATATATATATATATATATATATATATATATATATATATATATATATATATATATATATATATATATATATGATCCTTACCCGAAATTTACATACATATATATATATATATACATATAATAAAAAATGTATGTGTATATTTACCACTAATATTATCTCTCTCTCTCTATATATATATATACATATATATATATATATATATATATATATATATATATATATATATATATATGCAGATGCACACACCAATATGCATATTAATACATACGTGCATGCATAAAAGAGAGACAGATTCTATGTAAAATGTTGTAGACAGAGGAATAAGCAAGTATATATACGTGGTTAGATCAATAATTCCGTAAGCTGATACCCAGTTATTATGATATATTATTAATGGGTTATTATATTATTATCGATCTGAAATTTTCTCTGTATAATGATCGATCTATATAATTAATATTCGGCATTGAATCAAGCGCATTACGGTTACGTTGACATTTAAATATTTCTCTTGCAAAATAGAATTTTTTCGTCATTCTGCTGCTTACCTATGAATTTGCCTACGAATATAGTCATGCACACGCAAACCTATATATATATATATATATATATATATATATATATATATATATATATATATATATATATATGCGCATATTCATACGGAAGCAATCATCTACAGAGTTATCTACCTAATTCCTGTGCATTCAAAAAAATCAAGTGAATAAGTAAGAAGAAGTTGAGGTTGTAGAGGTGGGGGAAGCCGTGCACGGTAGACCGACTTAGTTCCTGACAGCAAAACAGCCTTTAACGGAAGAAATTTACCCTCCACCCATATATAAAAAAAAAAACGATTCAAGGATACATGACGTCATTTTAATTGATTCTAATCACAACAGATAGAAAATGGTGTCATTTAATTACGATCGCTAATAAAAGAACATGAATTCCTTTGCGAAAGAACGCACAAGATTTAGTTGAAGCTTCTTTGAAAGAACAAAAGAAAACACATGAACGAAGCAGAAAGGAAAACCGACAGCGGTGATCAACACTTTTCCATCGAGGTCAGCACATTTGACTTTCTGTCGAAAAAGCGAGAAAAAGCGAACGAGAGAGAAAGAGAGAAAAACAAAGGACAAATGAGACATGCAGAGCAGCCTGACTTTGCAAAAGAGATTTGCTTTTAATGAATCAAGTTTTCTATGTCTGACTTATGGAAACACGACTATATCTCCTCGGTAAGTAGTTACCGAGCAAATATTAGTTCTAAAATGCTTCCTCTTCCTGAATTCTTTACTGGGCAGGGACGTATGCCACATCTTCCTTTTTACCTCAGGATATTTATTTCTATCTGATTCTCTCTCTCTCTCTCTCTCTCTCTCTCTCTCACACACACACTCTATCTCTCTCTCACACACACACTCTCTCACTCTCTCTCTCTATATATATCTATCTATATAAGTAAGCCAGACAAACCTACCAAGGTTTCACCTACGCGGATCGTCAGCTTGCCCTGACGATCCGCGTAGGTGAAACCTTGGTAGGTTTGTCTGGCTCTTTAGGTTTACTTAGTTTGCTCTACTTAGCATATTGAGCACTTTGCTTAGTTATTTTTACTTTACTCATATCGGAGGTTTTTTTTTCTTTGGACTCTGAACTTAGATTCTAGACGATTATTTTCGCCGGAAGCATATGTTCTTAGTTCTTTCTTTTTTATCCTTTTTTTCCCTTGGGTATTGACTTGTTCATTTACAACCCAAAACACCTAAGGTTTTGCCGGACGAGTATAGCTACTTATATTTATAAGATTATATATATATATATATATATATATATATATATATATATATATATATATATATATATATATATATATATATATATATATATATATATATATGTACGTATATATTTCATGCAATTGGAATTACGATACCATTAGTGGATCTAATGGTATCTTAAGTATATTTGTATGAAATATTTTGCTCTGTTTAATGAAAATAAACATTGAGCGCTCTTTGTGATTAAGTTTTAACATTTAATTTTTAATATTTCAAATTCTATGTTGTGTTAATAAAACTCGCTTTGATTATACCAACGTATTACCACCTGTATGTATATATTATGAAAATCAATCGCAAATACAAATAAAGTTATAAATTTTTTAGAGTGCACACGAACTTTATGAACACCCTGTATATATATATATATATATATATATATATATATATATATATATATATATATATAGATAATTTTTAGAATTGGACATAGTCCGACAATTTATTTAAAGACATTTATATATATTATGTTTAACGTTCTTTTTATAGATACAAGTATTTAAGCAAATGCTCTGTTTTATAATAAACAGTATTAAACAACATTTACCGGCCTGAATGTCCGAGAAATTTTCATAGAAAATTTTCGTTCTCCGACAGGAATCGAACCTGTATCCTATACGGAACCATCATTTCGCGTGACGTGCCTTAACCGTTTGTCCAATTCTAAAATATATGACGCCATTTGTTTACATTTGATACGCTAGAGCAGATATGAATAGAAGAGATTCATGGAAGATTTAAGTTTAAAGATAGTAAAATCGACCTTGCTAACCAGACGCTGCTCTGTGGCCGAAAGGTTAAGGCACATCACGCGAAATGATGGTTCCGTATATTTTCTATGAAAATTTCTCGGACATTCAGGCCGGTAAATTTTGTTTAATACTGTTTATTATAAAACAGAGCATTTGCCTAAATACTTGTATCTATAAAAAGAACGTTAAACATAATATATATAAATGTCTTTAAATATATATATATATATATATATATATATATATATATATATATATATATATATATACATATATATATATAAAGTCTACTTCAACACTATACTTCTAACGTCTCCATCTAATCTGTGAAATTTTATTTGATATTTATCTCAAAATGAGTAGAGAGGTTCATCTCTTGTCCGGTTCACAGTGTTCTTGGTATTTTAACAGGAATAGATGTTTTCCGTTCTTTCCTATTTGGGATTGGGTTTGCAGTTTCTTCTAAAGTTTACTTCAGCTCTACACTTTTGATGTCTCCGCCTAAACTCTGAAATTCTATCTGATATTTTTTCTCAAAAGGATTAGATAGGTTAATTCTCTTTCATTCTCAGTAGTTCCATGCATCTTAGTGGCATTATTGGCTTACTTGGGGTGAATTGATTAAAAATAGCTGTGAACCTTTTTCACAAACTAATTTACTCGCTGACTTCGGGCCAGAGGGGCTTCATTTTCCTGAAGTGTTGTAATAGTCAATAATGATAATAAGGAAATAAATTTACTACCAAAAATTTCCCTTTAGTTTTTGTTTTTTATCTCCTTTCTTTATCTTGCTGGCTAATTGAATTCTTAAGGCTCTATAAAGAATTGAACGCTATGCACAAATGAGTTAAATAATTTCAGCATCCTAGCTAAGGAGGAACTAATTAAAACTTACTAATTATTAACTGAAGATTAGATAGATAGATAGATAGATAGATAGATAGATAGATAGATAGATAGATAGATAGATAGATAGATAGATAAATGTATAAAGGGAGAATATATGAAGATGTACGTGAAGAAAGAATAAAGTAATAATTTTATAACGAAACCTGGAAGAAAAACTCACAGATAATGTAGTTAACATCGCGTAAAATACTTTCGCAATTTTTTCAAAGTGAAGAAAATAGGTGCCAAATGAAGCGGATTTTGTGCTAATTACCAATGTTCCGCTTTCTAAAAGAGATAACTGACAGTTTTTACAATTCCTTCCCCTACACAGAAAAATCTGATTTCTGTGGGCTGTTTTTTTTTATGAGGATAGCTTTAAGTTTGTCTTTTCTTACAATTAGTGCTATATAGTATTTTTAGTATTATCTACAACCAGTAATTAGCTAATGTTACGAGTCGTGTTATGCGTTGATCAGTGTGAGGAGGAATTGCATTAAATTGTACTGATTGTTAAGTTAACCTACGAGACAATATGGCGGATCAATAACTGATATATGAACACAATATTATATTTTTTTTATAATTCTAGAGTTATTGGATTTGAACGGCATAAAAAGTCCTTTACAAAATATTATCAAGACGATTGTGACTATGATATTCTCAGTAATGCCTAATAAGCTATAACCTTTATTTTATCTTTCTGTCTTTTATCTGGTGTTTTCTACTGGGTTTGTGACACATTGGGTTATAACGCTGTGTCCGTCCTGCCCCTTGCTATGTGGGTCCTCTTGAGCTCTTTGTGTTTCTTTCAGTTATATTTAGCATTTCATCTTCCATTGATGGTTCCAGCGTCGGTAATGTCTATGTTTCGCATCCGTACGTTAAACATTATTATTATTATTATTATTATTATTATTATTATTATTATTATTATTATTATTATTATTATTATTATTATTATTCGTCGTCGTCGTCGTCGTCGTCGTCTTCTTCTTCTTCTTCTTCGTCTTCTTCTTCTTCTTCTTCATCGTCGTCGTCGTCGTCTTCTTCTTCTTCTTCTTCGTCGTCGTCTTCTTCTTCGTCTTCTTCTTCATCGTCGTCGTCTTTTTCGTCGTCGTTGTCTTCTTCGTCATCTTCGTCTTCGACATTGTCATCTTCTTCTTCGTCGTTGTCGTCGTCGTCTTTTTCTTCTTCTTCTTCTTCGTCATCTTCTTCTTCGTCTTCGACATCTTCGTCATCTTCTTCATCGTCGTCGTTTTTTTCTACTTCTTCTTCTGCTACGTTGTCTCCTTGTTCTTCTATATAGCATGACAATGATGGATCATGACTTTCACCATCTTTTTGGCCTTTATAGCCCTTAGTAATTTTTAACTTTTTACTATCCCTCACCATTTATTCACAGAAGTTAGTCAGGTAGGAAACCCACCATTTCCCCTTCTCTCAATTTGATATGTCCGGTGAATATCAAATTCTTAAATCCCCCACCCCGTACCTCGCTTCCTCATTATGTTTCCAAGTAATTTTAGTTGTCTCCTGGTTCTGAGTATAAGTGATCATTTCGTTTCCATTTTCTTTAAGTCTTCATCGTTGCTTACGCTCTTTGACTATGCTATTCTCAGTATGCTTCTGTAGAGCAAAACTTCCGTTGCTTCAAGTCGCTTTTTTATCATTTCACCTCAAGCAAGGCGATAATGATACAAAGACGGAAGGAATTACAGTGAGTGAAAGAGAAAAATTTTATCGAGGAGAAAAGATAATAAAAGAACAGTTTTCAAGAAGACAGAAGATGCATTTCAATTTTTGAAGATTGTAGGTGGCAGGAAAACAAGAACCCGGAAGAGAATTCCACAGACGATAAATGCAAGTAATGAAACCATTAGAATAGGACATATATATATGTGTGTATATATATTAGGTTGGTGCAAAAGTAATGTCGTTTTCTCACATGAAGTTGAACATCAAAAAACGACATTAATTTTGCACCAACCTAATATATATATAGGTCACATATAGCTAATCCAACAGTTTCTTCATCTGTGATGGGATTGTCCAGCATTTACTGCCATATAAGAGAACTGATATTCTATAAGAGTTCAGTACTCGTTTTCTTTGTTTCTAACGAAATGTTCCTGTTTCTTAGAACATTACTTAGTATTTGAAATATATCTTCTGTTATTCCAATTCACCTTCGGATTTTGGTTTCAAATTTTCCGTCCATTGTTAAGATCCTTCCGAGATATTTTACAAACTTTGTGGTTTAAGCATATTGCTAAATAGCTTTCATCGTGTCATCGTTTAAATTTATTTCCTAAATGTTATCACCTGTCCTATGTACATGACTTTGGAGGCTTCATCTAGCTTTTTATTTGCTGCTTTTATTATTTTTCTTTTCAGAGCGTTACAGTTGAACATTAGTTTTATTTTTTTTTTAATTTTATTATAACCTACATAGAGATTTTCCCTATTTCGCACACTTCGTATTTGTCATTTAGTAATTCACTCAGTACTTCTGATATTATGATTTATTAATTGATTTGTTTTCGGCTTATCTACACGTGGAAGGTTATATATAGCTAGCTTTTTCTTTTACATATAATGATTTAACAAAGTATGGCTTAATAATTAACCCTTAGCTGGATTCATACCAAGGGTATTTGAGCGTAAGTGAATATAACAAACTCAACTGGAATATAAATCCAAGCTTACAGTACCTGGTCTTCCCAAACGATCACCCACCAAGATATTGACCATGCTTGACGTTGCTTAACTTCGGTGATCGTATGGGAACCGGTGTTCCAACGTGATGTGTTCGTAAGCCTTTTGATATTAATAACATTTTGTCTATAAATCGTAGATTACTTAATTATTCCTCGTTTATATTTCACAGTTCATTTTCCGGGATGTATTTTCATGTCCTGCTGCAAATAGTTTTTTTTAATCATTTCACCCCCAAGCAGGGCAATAAAGCCACAAAGACGCAAGAGGTTACTGGCGTTTCAAATTTGAGTGTTCAAATGAAACCATATCCTCTTGCACCACACCTTCTGAAATATTTTTGTTTTACAATGTTCACACTGTCGACAGCCACTCGAGGTAGAGGGTTATAGAATAACGGGCAGAGTTAATGAGGATATGTGGGAAAATAAGAGTTAACCCAAGACCTGAGTAGGTTAAAATTGTAATGATCGGGAAAGCCCCTTCTTAGGAGTATCCGTAAAGCAGCGGTTCACGGGAAGAAGCTACTCGATGGGAACTTACATCTCACAAATATAATACGAATGCTTCACTGTCTTGTGGATGTTGAATTCTCTAGGCCTTCTTACCTCGTTATGCATCCAGAAATTGTCTTTTTCTGTTTGTATGTGTTTAATCGTTGTTCTTATTTTCAAACAGACTTTCTCGATGCTCTTATGTTCTGCCTGTGGTATTCTTAGCGTTTGTCGACGGAACTACATATCTGTTGATTCTTTTCTCAGTGCGGAAATTGTCCACCATTCACTGCCGTAAAGGAGATCAGGTATTACATAGGCCTTCAGCATTTTTTAGCAATTCATCCCAAACAAGGCAGGAGTACCACTAGTACTCAAGAGGCTACAAAGAGTTTAAGTAAGGGAAAAGACTGGATATAGGAGGTTGAGAAAATGATAAAAAGAAAATCGGAGGGGGATAAAAAGAAGAACGTTGATCAAGGCAACAGAAGATGTCGATTGACATTAGATTTACATTTTTGAACATTATAGCTATCAGGGAAGCAAGTAAGAGGAAGGGAGTTCTACTGTCGGGAAGTGCGAGAGAAGAATCTGTTGGAATAGAAGAGGCGGCTACATTTAACTGTGTCAACAGTGAAAGGGTGGGACCGAGATGCCAACCTAGAAGCACGCTTAAATTCATGCAGTCGAGGCACCAGTGAAAATAGATTATCAGAACAGATGCCATGAAAATATTTATAGAAAAGACAGAGGGAAGCCACATTACGTCGGTGAGAAAGTGACTGAAGTCGAGACCCCAAGTCAGGACCGATCACATTGCATATCCGTCTTTGGGTTTTGCCGAGAACCTCGAGATAAACAGCGGGGGAACCAGACCATATATAGCAACAGTATTCCATGCATGGACGAATGGTAGATTTGTGGACTCAGACGAGAAAAAAACCTTCTGGCGCTGCACAGAGAACCAACTTTGCGGTAGATGCAGCAATTGATTCAATGTAGTTGTTTCACCTCAGGTCAGCGGACAGCGTGAGACCAAATGGGCGCAGTGCGGCGCTCTCGTGGAGTTGGGCACCAGCCATTCTGATGGGAGGGTTCTCTGTCGTGGGTGAATGAGATCAGTTTCGTTTTGGAGGCATTAATGTTTACCAGCCATTTCCTGACCCAGTCAACCACAGATTGGAGCTTGGCGAGTTACCATTGTTTGTTTCTCCCATTGAGCAATTTCCCGAGACACTGATCCTCTGATATTCTGATGTTTTGGGTAGAAAATAAATGTTGACCGCCTGAAGAGTGCATGCATAGCGTGCAGGAAACTGACACTCGACCCGAACTACACCGAATGATTGTGATTAATATAATATGCTCTACCAGTGTGCCATTGAACTCTCTTTTTTCCTGGACGTCATCTGAGGTGTGCTCTTTCGGGAGTCGCTTGCTTTTGGGTCGGGGGGAGTCGAATCACATCTTCTCCCCTTATCAGCAAGTTGTTATTAGATATTTATCTTTCTTCTATATGCTGTGTCCACCCCACCACCAGGACGTGTGCTCACCAGTTTCATCACCTTTGTAGCTCTTAGCAAATTTTGTCTTTTCACTATCTACCTAATGGCTGTTCTACCAGCCATTGATACGAGCTCGTTAGGTAAGTGATGCGCTGTTTTCCCTTCACTCCTGTCTGCACTATGTGCTGTGAGTGTCAAATTTTCTAAGCCTTCTTTCTTCCTTATGCGCCCCAGAAATTTCTGATATTAAGTATATATGTCCTTTTGTTTTTTTCTATTTTCTCTAAAATTTCGTTATTGCTCACAAGTTCAGTTCATGGTATTCTCAGCATCCTTCTGTAGAATGATATTTCTGTTGACTTCTACTTCTGTGATGAGATCGTCCTACATTCACAGCCATATAGGAGGACTGATATCACATAAAAATTCTGTATTGTATAACGTGTTTAGAATAGAATAAGTGACCCCGAATGACGTGTTTATGATAAAGTAACTAATTTATCACATTTGCTTATAAACAAATGAGTGATCTCTATCTATAAAAGGATATGTGTGTGTGTGTGTGTGTGTGTGTGTGTGTGTGTGTGTGTGTGTGTGTACTATGTTTTTTTTTTTGGCTTACCTATAGGAAAGTATCTTCCACTATACCAATGCGACTTCAGATTCCAGTGTTGCACTTTCGTTCTCTGTTAAAACGCTTCCTACATATTTAGATTTTTGTATTCGCTTCATTTTGTCATCTCTAATTTGTAATTCTCATGTTGAGTTCATGTTTTTGCTGACAACCATGCACGTTGTTTGCTTACAAGTGATGCTTAGTCCTTTCTTCTCGCTTTTCTTTGCTACCTTCTGTGGGAGTCCTTGTATTTTCTTTTCTGCTATCAAGACTCTGTCATCTGCATGTCAAATTCTGTTAAGACTGTGACCACCAATAATGAATCCTGGTAGGAATTCTAATTCTCTCAGAATCGCACCACTATAAAGGTCAGATCAACCCTGTGAGTAGACACACCCTTGTCTTACACCCCTTTTTATTTTTGTATATTTACTGAATTCATTTTTCATCCATATGCAGGCTGATCGCTGCCAGTATAGGTTCTGTGTTATTTTAATAACCACTTAAATTCAACGAATCACGCTACTGCACACACACACACACACACATACATACATACATACATACATACATACATACATAGATATTGAACGGCAATATACATACTTACTGGCATTGTTCAGACTGTTGATCACACTAGTTAATGTGCTTTCCTCCAAATGTAACTATGGCCCACTCAGCAAAGTTGCAGTTTAAGCCACACGTGGATGTTGAACAAGAACAAATGTGCCTGAGCATGCGTCTACAATAGGCACTGTCTAGCCGCCCTAGCAGACAGACATACACGGATATGTGCGTCCAGCCGTTACATTACTTATATCTGGCAATGTGCAGATATTCTGCTCCCCAAATCCTGAAGTCATTTACATATACTTCTGTCTGCAGTGACAGATTTCGATAGTCAATGATATTTTTCAAAAATAAAATACAAAAATATAATATTATGATTGCTACAAGGGCTCGAACGGCGACATAAACCGCTAATCTGGTGGTTGGCCGTGGGTAAATGCCCGCTTTAGGTGCCATGTTCACCACCATCCTGAAGACGTAAAACTTTAAACCAATAACGCAGTTTTGTAGCTATAGAATTTGACACCAGGTAGCAAAAAGGGTTTAATCAAGACACAGTTTGTTTTTAGAAAAAAGCGTATAAATTGGGATTACTTAGGTAAGTGGTTCGCAAACTTTTTGAAGTCGGGGCGTACTTGAAGTCCTATCAATAATTGTAGGCGCCTTATATATAAATTTCGGAAAAATATGTTATAATGAAGTCAGATATTGCAGAAAAGAAATAATGCAATAAAAAATATAAAATGAAACATACCTTAAGTTTATTCATTCTTGTGTTTAGAATAGAATAAGTGACCCCGAATGACGTGTTTATGATAAAGTAACTAATTTATCACATTTGCTTATAAACAAATAAGTGATCTCTATCTATAAAAGACAGGATGTGTGTGTGTGTGTGCGCGCGCGCGCGTGTGTGTGTGTGTGTAACGAATGCACGGCTGCAATTTTCGACGGATTTGCACGAAAATTTACATGCACATGCTCCAAGTTAGCAAGAAGGCCAAGACCGACTTCGCATTTCCCAACTCCCATCGATAGTGGAAATAATCGATTTTTTCATGCTTCTACGGCAGTTTCCATGTAGTTTGCGGCTATTTTCTACTGGCCAGAGTGAGAGCCTATAGCTGGCTGCTATGAATAGGCAGGAAGATTCTATTGGCCAGCGTAAGAGCCAACAGCTGACTGACACGAATGTTAACTAGCATACAAAAAAATCGATAGCTGCATTCGTCATGAGTGGGAAAAATTTAAATCTGCATGGCACTTTACTCCAATTGGTTCATTCGCTTGCTTAAACTCAACGTTGATTCTGATTTCGCAGAACTGGGTTTGGTGTGAAAAAATATTTGTTAACATTCTTTTTTCATTCGGTTTTTCCAGTTGCGAGTCCTTTTTTAAAGCTGATCGTTTTGTGTTCATTTTGTTTAGTTCTTTTTTCGTAACAGATTTAATGTTTAGGTATAGAGCGTAGAAAAAATTCGCAGTGTGAGATAGGCAAGAAGTAAGGCATGTAGCAACATCAGTACGGCAAAGGGCACTCCTTTAAAGGCAAGGAAGGGCAAAAATATTTTAAGTCAAGTGATAGCGATTGCTGTATGAGTCGTACGATTTTTTAATCAAGCACGGGCAAGGCCGGGCCATGCTGCTAGTAAATTATAAATGATAAATTACTATGAAAGTGTTATAGGATATTACCTATAACGATAGTGAACTCTTCCTGACACTATAAATACTGCGCCTCTCAAGAGGGGAGACGGAATCGAGTCGAGCCGCAGTCTCTGACTGTGCGCGACTCCTGTTGAACTCTCTGCTTTGGCAGATAGGAACCCGGACGAGGCTTTGCCGAAGGGCAAATTTTCGTCCGGGGTGTTAGACAAGCCCTGAAACCGTTTATACGGTTTCTTAAGGGAGTATTTTTGGCCGAGCTTACGGGCTCGGAGAAACCCACATTAAACTCGGCCTTGTGCCGCATACTTCCCTTGTGGGGGGACTGTTAAATATCGAATCGAGTCGAGCCAATAGTAGTTCACTCCAAACCAGACTGACAGTCATACAAACACCTTCAACATCTTTTATTGTTATTCTGTGTAATATATCTTTGGTATTTCTACTCTTGTGTTCGTGTTGTTCTTCCTTGGTCCTAACCTTGGACCATAACAGTGGCGACGAGGATATTGGACTATAACAGAAAGTATAAGACAAATTTAAATAAACAATCCTAATCGTCGTCATCATTTTATGTTACATAATACACATTTTCGTAAACACTTCCTCGAACGAGGTATGGAGGATTGACCAGCAACTCCTACCAGTTCAATACAGCAATACAAAAAGATTCCTATCACTGAAGCTTTTCTCGAGGCCTATCAGCAACGAGACGAGTACTGCAATATAATAAAGTAAATATATTTATTTCTTATATCTGGACACATATTTTTCTGGAATGCCAGGGCGCACCCAGACTTCTTTCAGGGCACACCAGTGCGCCCAGGCGTACCATTTGAGAACCACTGACTTAGGTGAACTTTCATTTTTACTCAACTCTCAGTGGCAGTTCTGTAATTATTTTATCGCTTGCGTGATGACCCGCACTTCCATCGACCAATTTAGTCTCTCCCTCACCAGACCATGTTACACTGACACCCACGCACCAAAATTTACGAGAATTGTGTACATAAGCATTAATTCATACGCAAATGATAAGTTCAATGAGTCTGTTTTAATGGCAGAAACAAAGAAAGAGGCTCTTCGGCCTCTTCCTCTTCTGTAGCCCTATATTTCTTAAGGTTCTATTTTGTTTAGTGGAAGTGTAATGAGGCGTAAACGCGATTTAAAAAAAAAGGAGCCAACCTCCTGGCTGGAATAGGTGGGTCACGCGCATCGGTGCTAAATGAAACTATCTGAACACAAGAAAATGATCCAGATTTACAATGATGATGTATTAGGCATGCAAACCCACCCTCATTCGAAAATGTACGCTGCACGATCATTCTACGCTTTTTACTCATTTATTTCACCTTATGCTGTTTTTAATGTAGGCTAGTAAAATATCAGAGGCATGAATTGAATATAGACTTATTGGAACACTGACGCAACACTATCTTCCCATCATCTCCTGCGAATATCGACATGTATTGATTTTGAATGCCTATTTTCAAGCAAGGCCTCTACCTTTAAAATCTAACACATGATAGCTTAATATACGACCCAAAATATAACGATGAAATGAATTTTGACTTTATTTGATATAGACGCCATATTTTGTTTTATTTTTATTTGAAAAATGCATATTTAATAAAGTCTGAATTAATAATAATGTCGGATTAAAAATAAATTCATTAATTTGTTTAGAAATTACACATAATATGAGCATATATGGGTTTTTATAGTGTATAATCGTATTTGAAGTAGAGGACACATTTTTATTTTTTATTTTTAAAATATTTTTAATAACATTGAAGTTATTAAAAATATTTTTTAATGAATTAATGAAGTGACCTCCAGTTTTTCTATAAAACGTGTGAATTATCATTGGCCAACTTGCAAGCAACGAGATTTTAAGGATACCATATTAATGGTGTAAGCTTTCTTTTTTTCTAAAACGTGTGAATTATCATGGCTCAGCTAGTAAGAAAAGAGGTTTTAAGGATACCAGATTAATGGAGTGACCTCCAGTTTTTTCTATAAAATTTGTGAATTACCATTAACAAAAATAACAGACAATATCCAGGCAAAGAATATCCTTCAGAAGCAATAGATTTGCTGCAAGTAATGTTGAATTCGAAAGAGTAGGTGAATTAATAAAATAAGCAAATAAAAGACAGATGAAGGTTATAGGATATCGAAGAGTTCTTACTAACATACACATTAATAAAATATTGATCTATTCGTTTATATGATATAATGTTAATCTGATATACGTGTCTGCTACTTATATATTTTGGATATATTTATAATTAAAATTTACGCTACATTTAATTTGTTTGTATAATAAAATCTGACACCCCTACAAAAGTTATTATCTACATTCAAAATAATGCTTGTACAGTGTGTTCCAATAAATTGGACCGATTTTAAATGTGAATTAAGTTTAAGCATCTAATTTTTTTCTTTTTCTTTCAGATTTAATAACTTAAGTCTTTGACAATTTCAACCATGGAAAGGTTAAGAAACAACGTGTTTAAGTTATGGAAGCCTATTACGAAAATAGACGTTCAAATTTATAAATATACGGCCCAATGATTCAGCTAGCAAAAAATGCACAGCAAACAGTGACCTTTTGTGGATTCAATGGCTTTTCAACAATCTTCCCTGTATTTTCATCAGCCCAAATGCGACAATTCTGCTTATTAACGAATCCACCAAGATGAAAATGGGCTTCATCACTAAAGAGGATTTTTGCGAAAAATCTTCAACGCTTTGTCTTTGCCCGTGAACGCAATTGACGAATGTACGGCGCTCCAAATGGTCAGAAGGTTTCAGTTCTTGTGTTAATTGAATTTTGTAAGAGTGTAGAGAGAAATCTTTTGTCAAAATTCGTTGTAATGTTGTTATGGAGAGGCTCAATTCCTGCGCGCGATGACCAATAGAGGGGTCTGGATTTTTCCATTTGCACTCTTGAAACTTTAACAGATTTTTTGAGTGTTAATCTTTCCATGGTTGAAATTGCTAAAGACTTAAGTTGTTAAATCTAAAAGAAAAAGAAAGAAAATCATTGTACACTTAAACTTAATTCACATTTAAAATTAGTCCAAGTTATTGGGACACCCTATATTATACACTGAAGCTGACATGATATATTAATCAAATGTGTATAAGTATACCCTGAAAATGATATACAGGTTGCGATGGATAAATTTCGTCTAAATTACGCAAAAATGAAAATAATACTATATATTTACCAAATATACACAAAAATATTTTGAAATGCTAAAATGTAAACTTATTCAGGAAAATCGCCATTGGCTTCAATCACGGTCTCCAGACGATGTCGAACTCTCCTGCAACTGGATGGTCTCCCTGTTTAAGTTGGTGAATGCTACCACAATCCTTTCTTCGGTGTTATAAGGAGTTTTGTTAGTCTCTCGCCCAACTGCGCCCCGCACATATTAATCAGGGTGTTTGCAATCTAGGGAGTTAGGTGGCCAGATGTAAGGGGTGATGTAGTCGCAGAAATTGTCTGACAGCCATTACTGAGTTCTCCTGCTTATGTGACAGGGTGCAGAGTCCTATTGACAGACATAGGACTTCAGCAGCCTCTCTCTTGACCCAGGGCAGCACTACCCCCATAAGGCACGTGATGTAAGCCTCCGTGTTTAGTCTGAGACCCCGTGGGAAGATGATGGGGGCATAACGTCGCCATCACCAGCGATCACTCCAAACACCATATGATGTTGACTGGATATGTCATCCAAATTTTTCCAAATCATCTCCACTGAAATGTTCGTATTGGAGCTTCTGGCGCGAATGCCAAGCAGTACAGCATGCCGTTTTCTAATTTCTGGCGGAGTGAATTGCGTCATGGTGCTCTTTTTCTCACAGATGCTGCTTAACTGATCCTGCTATACTGGACAGGCGACAAAATCAAAACCGAACAACACGCATGCGCGAAATTAGCAATATAACCTGACGACAATTTACCCATCGCACCCTGTTTAATATATACATCTAAGTGTGCATAGTTTGCTAACAAATCATAGACTTGTGTTCTTTTGTTTGTAGGATGAATAGTTTATTAATTTTGTCTTTTATAACATCATCAAATATTTTAAAATTTACACTATTACTCTTTGTCTGAATACAATATCCTGAAAGGTCCCGTATACCATTGTTCCCACATCCGGGTGTCTCAGCCCCCTGTTCTTTCGTTTCTTCAATTCAATATCCTTTCTATCTGTCTCTTCCTGTTCTTTCGCTTCTCTCATTTTTTCCTCTTTTTGTCTATCTTATTTTTCTCTCATTTTTGGTTGATTTTATATATATATATATATATATATATATATATATATATATATATATATATATATATATAGTTGTATATTTAGGCACCAATCCTTCTTTTATGCAAGTTTCATTAAAAACGACAGACAAGGTACTACGGTTAAGTTTTTTTATTTAATTTTTCTTGTGTACGAACAAGAGCTTTCTTTGCTGGACAAAGGGTGTGTAAGAACTGTCCAAATGTTTTATTTTTCCGAGCGCTTTCGGCTATACCTTTAGCCATTATCAAGGATGATTTGAATTTCAGCTTAATCGAGTGTGTCCATAATGTATAATAATTTAATAATAAAAACGAAAAAGCCTACCCTTAACAATATTAACTACGAACAAAGCCACAACGTGCTAACCGTATTTGGAAATTAAAAAACCACTACTACACACTAAGACATAATACACACACTCAATTAAGCTGAAAAATCAAATCATCCTTAATAATGGCTAAAGGTATAGCCGAAAGCGCTCGGAAACATAAAACATTTGGACAGTTCTTACACACCCTTTGTCCAGCAAAGAAAGCTCTTGTTCGTACACAAGAAAAATTAAATAAAAAACTTAACCGTAGTACCTTGTCTGTCGTTTTTAATGAAACTTGCATATATATATATATATATATATATATATATATATATATATATATATATAATTTTTGGCTGCTTTTCTCACTTCCTTTTTTTTTCTTCCT
>OZ038498.1:36707537-36797537 GCA_964036315.1 Acanthosepion esculentum
AGGTTTAGCCGTAAGTTCTATGTTAGCAGTTTCTTTTCTCTCACGTCTCTCTTGTGGAACTCCCTTCCGGCCCCAGGCTTTACAGTCAACTATAATCTTGAGTCATAACCACGACGACTAATTTGGTCAGGACTGGTGGTAAGCTGAAATATCCCGGTTGTCTGCACCTTGGTCTGAGTAAATTGTAAGCGTTTTTCCTTTTCTTAAAATGCATCACGAAGGTTCTTCTTCGTCTTTCTTCTTCCTCCTCCTAGAATTGGAACTCGGCTCTTCGAATTCAAATTCCGATCCTTTATCCATTACACCACCCGCGCATACAAGTTTACAGCACCTGATAGTTCCAAGTGGTCACCCATCTAGGTATTGAACATGCTCATTGCTTAACTTCGGTGATCGGACAGAACCAGTTTATTGACATGATATAGAAATAAACTGCTCATGTTTCAAGACCCTTTTAAATTTCAGTATGTTTTAACGAGGTATTGTTGGAGACCATTGTTTACATTCTAATAGACTTCTGCTTCTGACATAAAGGTTAGAACTCTGTTTCACATCGATTAAATTTTAACTGTTTCAAGTATATATATATATATATATGTATATATATTTATATATATATATAGTTAGTTAGTTAGTTAGTGCGTATATATATATACACTAACTATATATATATATATATATATATATATATATATATATATATATATATATAGTTAGTTAGTGCATATATATATATACACTAACTATATATATATACATATATAGTTAGTTAGTATGTGTATCTATCTATCTATATATATATATATATATATATATATATATATATATATATATATATATATATATATATAGTTAGTATATATATAGAAATATACTATTAAGATGCGCTATATTTATGGGATAAAGCGCTCAATATCGGAGAAACAGCGTGTGTGAATATAAAAGTAAACATCGAAGTCAACACTTAGAGTCAGGTGTCTTGACGATTGCATCTACCATGAAACAGACTGTCGCTTCTAAGTGTTGACATCTATGTTCACTTTTATAGTTAGTATATATATATATATATATATATATATATACAAGTTTAGGATTGGTATATACGGAGTGAAATCCAATAACCAATGGCTACTTTTGTCGTGATTTTATAACATATTTATGTTGTAATATTCAAATTAATAATTATATATATATATATATATATATATATATATATATTTATATATGTGTGTGTGTGTGTGTGTGTGTGTGTGTGTGTATAGGTACCTTCAAAGAAGAGCGCTACCTAAGGCTTAAAATCCAAAGACTTTCTTGAAGCTTTTATCTTAGTTTTAATTCCAAGCTAATAATTTTAATATTTCCGATAAGCAAAATACTTTGTGCATTTCAAAATGACTTTACATTCATTGGAATTATTTTTTACTGATTATTAGTAAAATCTATAAAACCGTTGATATTGACAAACCTGTCAACACAACATAATTCTCTTCATTAAAAATCATTCAGAAATAAAATATGCTTAGTAGTGAGCTCAGTCGTTACTTGTTCACTATAGAAAATTCAACATTGTTAAAAATGACTTTCCGGTGATATTTTAAATTAAAAGTGATATTTTTTTCAATTAATTAAACTTTAAATCACTTATTTTTTCTCAAATAACTTTTCAGAAACGTTTCAGTTATTTGAGAAAACTAGACGATTTAAAAGTAACCTGACAGCGCTTTTTATACATCTGGCGGAAACATATATTCATAAATCCACTGTCGGATAGAAATCATGCACTAATTTTTGAGCGCAATTTTCTAGCATCCAACCTCGGATAACTCATAATTCATAGGGGGTGAAATACATAATTCATCGGGGGTGAAATACATAATTTCACCACAGATAAAGAAGAGACCTAAAACCACAGATAGGTGGTTCTACCAACGAATGCTAACAATAACTCGGACAGAACATGTGAGAATCAAGCAAGTTTTACGGAATAAAGGAATTGCTAGGGCACTTATTGGTACATTCAGACAAAAACTGTGTGGAAATAATCCAAAGGCACATAGTAATGACGAAAGATGTCTTACAGAAACTAAACAAAGTATGTAAGACAGGAAAATATTTTTAGAAACAAAGAAAGCATTCCTAAACTACTACGAAATCTATAATGTTCTATATGGCAGGACAATTTCCTCACAGATGAACAGGAGACAGGAACCGATAGAGATGTATTTCTTCTGATGTGTTCTGAAAATAAAATGAACAGAAGTCGGGGTAATCACCGATTAACCTACTTCAGGATTTGGGGAGATTATTGATTGACTGATTTGTTTTTTTGACGGTTTATCGACCTTTTCCAGGTTATTTAAATTATTTTTAGATCCTAAGAATTTTTGGAGATAATCATGATTTACAGATACAAGTCCTACTAATTAATCCATAGATGAGGGATAGGCAAATTCATATCTTTTCCAAGGGTATTTGCGCCTAAATGAATATAACGAACCCAATTGCAATTGGAACTCGGCTTTACGATTTCCTATTCTGAGACGTTATACGTTGCACCACCCGCACATCCACATGGCATTCCCAATTGTTTACCCATCTACGTACTGACCTGGCTCGACGTCGTTTAGTTTTGATGATCGTACGAGAACCGGTGTTCCAACGTGAGACGCCTGTAAGGTTTGAGCGAATAGATAACAGAACAGAGATATAAAAAAAGATACAAGATCGAAAATTAGTTAACGTAAAACAAAGATGGGAAATTACGGAGAGCCATGACCGCCCATGTTCTGAAGGGAAATGGCGAAGAAGAGAAGTATATTCCTCTCTCAACCACTTCGCTAGTAGCACAGGTATATTTTTTTTCTTAAACCCAGCAGAAAGTCTTTGATTTCAAAAAGGAAATTTTAGGATGGAATTATATATACCTGTAAGAAAAGCGCGTCCTAATATTCATATCGTTTTTTTTCTTCTTTTCCTGTGGTTTTATGCTGTAAGACGATAAGCTTAGTATCAATCAGAAGCCATCTTTTGGAACGCTTCTTTGTAACACAATCCCGCTACTGGATTGCTTCAGCAATATTATCTCGTTATTTTGCTCTAATTAGCAACGCCACGTGTTAATCTGCGTAAACATCAAATAACTAACACTACTGAAAAGTTGCAACTATTTTATAATCAACCCAATATCCTGTGCCAACCATATCAGGATTATACTGTTAACATAGTTATATTCTCTTAGTAGTGACTGCTTTAATTCATGACAATTTCGTAATTAAATTAATTCATAACAACCTTTTAAATTAAATCCAATAATCCCATAAAATAGCATATCGTTCGTTTGTCAAGTACAGGGTGGTCCGAAAGTCTTGTTACCCCTACATATTATAATTTTCTATTTGACACGAAATTGATGGTGTTCAAACAGACCTTCTCGATGCGTGAAAGTGTCAATGAAAGTGAATAAACTGAATCCAGTACATGTGCTTTGTATTACTGTATTACTTGTTCTTCTATTGTTCTCGTTACTTTTTGGTAGGGAAGTGATAATACTTTCAGACCACTTTGTAGATTCTTCAAAGAATTTCTCGAGACAACGTCTTTACTCCCCAGAGCTCAACTCTTTTCCCTGTGAAATCTAACAAGTATAATTTGGTAACATCATGCAAGCAGCGAGGGGCAATTCTTGACCTTTTTTATTTGTAGAGTTCAGATTCATTCCTTTATCCTAGGGGGTTTCTAAGAATAGCATGTAAACTATCTCGGTTTGAATTTGAACTTCGATTATTACATATGCCGTGCAGTTAGCCGTTGTCTTCATCGGTCCCCAAGTGTCTTAAGGGGTCGTTATCGTGTTGAAAAATACACGTTTGATCTGACTGACCCTCCATACTCATTCTTTTGTTCAAGATGTAGGTTATTTGTTCAGTTTTCAAAGTGCCAACATCTTTACAAATCATTCCAATATGTAAATATAACAGCAGGTTAAGTATAAAATGGCGGAGTAGATATAATTATATTTACTCGCCATTTTTAAACCCCTCCACACATGATTTGAAGCTAAAATAGCTCCCTTCGACTCCTACGAACAGACCTGTCAAAATCCGGTGCATTCATATTCTTAGTCATTTTATACTATTTTTACTCAATGGAAGACCCAAGAGCCACTCAAGGTAGAACGAGATTGTTGTAAGGGCATAAGGGCAGGAGCTAAGGAGTGCATATTATGAGGATATGTAGGATGGATAACGGTTAAGCCTAGACTTGAAGAGGTTAATTATCGACGAAGTCAGGGAAGCATCCACCAAGGAGTCTGCTCCGCAAAGAGACAGTTCTCAGAAGGAAGATGCTTGTGTGTAATTTCCTCCTTATCGAAGGGAATGTGGATAAACTGACAAGACATAGCGGTTCCTGTGTGAAGGCTTTGAACTGGTGGAGCTCGTTTCAACATTTGCCAAGGGAATAGCTATAGAATACCAAGAGGGCTAGTGAGGTATCATCTGTGGGAAAGAGATCGTAGCGTGGAAAATAATTCATCACCCACAGGTTCGAATAAACGCTTTTGAACTCTGTCACGGCTGGACATATTCGATTTTGACTCGTCGAATCAAAGAATATGGTACCCAATCCTAAATGTTGTGATGTATTCTTCATTTGACAGAAGTTCTATATGGATTCTGTACCACTGCAATGTTTCCTCCCTAATCTATTTAGTCATTGCCTTGCAATGCGAAGTAAGTATAGTTGGTCTCTCATCAGTACAAATCACATTCATAACTTTGGAAAAATCTTTTTTAAACCGTTTGCACATCTATATATGTAAAGTTGTAGCCTTTGTCTATTTATTATCGAACTCCTCCTAGGGTTTTGGAGATAGACCCCCATAACCAAATATATTCTGAAAATGAATTACCCAGGGTATATGGATATGTATATTTAACTTTGACCAGGGCGGGGTGCACCGCCCCCACTGTATTTTTTCCCTTTGATATAAATTAAGTTTAAATTTGAACAACGGAATGACTCCTAGGGTACTTGGATAAGTATATTTCATTTTGATCAAAGGAAGTCCCCGGGGGCACAAACCCCCACTGAAACTTTTTTCCCTTTGATTTAAATTAAATTTAAATTTAAGGGAGTGACTCCTATCCAAAATATAGAGGGAGAAAGTCAGAAGATGGTGGTCACATCGGCAATATCAAAATGAAACAATATGGACGTTAAGTTGAGCAAGAAATCACCAGTCAGTGGATAGTGCCTTATAATACATATTTGTTGCAACAATTCAATTGTCTTATCAATGATGAAATCTGCCCATCAATTCATTCAATCAAGAATTGCATCAGATTCATATCAAAGGAGTCAGCTCAAGCAGTTTTCGCACAAACTCCTCACTGAAATTTTCCACTTTGATTTAAATTAAATTTGAACAAGGGAAAGACCCCTATCCAAAATACAGAAGGAGAAAGCCAGAAGATGGAGGTTATACCAGCAAGATTATTGAGTAATATTGAAATGCATCATTTTTCTCCACAAATTATGACAATGATTTAAAATCAATCATCATTTTCTTACAAAAAATGTGTGACACGCAGCAAGGCGGGGGTAATTTGGTTAGTTCAGATATAATTTTCATCAGGTCAAATTAGTCACTGGTCATTTTTTGGTCCAATACCGACTCTTCACATTCATCATGGTATCGGCATCAAGAAGCTTTGCAAAAATTCTGTGGAGCGTACATCCCTTCATGCCCAGCTCATAGACGATTCACTACAGCCACTTTGCACTTGTTTTCACCATAAACTAAGTGCTGTCAGAATTTCTGGAATGAGGAGTTATCATTATTTACACTATTTACATTCAGACTATTGTCCTCATCTTTGTTGTTGTTATCACCTGATTGCCTTCTGTCTGAATTTCTGGGATGAGGAGTTATCATTATTGACACTATTTACATTCAGACTATTGTCTTCATCTTTGTTGTTGCTATCACCTGATTGCCTTCTGTCTGAATTTCTGGGATGAGGAGTTATCATTATTTACACTATTTATATTCGGATATTTCTGAACTGATCCCTGCATTTAATCTTCGGGCGGAGGATGGACTGTTCTCATTCCACTGTCCTTGTCTAGGGATATTTAAAGATCGCGACAGCTGTTTGGGAGATGTGATTAAATATACTTTGATGCTTAAAAACAATTTATTCAGTATTATAATTGTTTAGTTAATAAGCATTATAACATAGCACAAATAGCTATATTGTAGAAAAAGGAATTTTCTACAATATACGGATTTTTTATGTATTTATGGTTATTTTTTAACTTTTATCAAAAAGAACATTCTTGTACATGTAGTTATGGATAAAATTATACATTAATTACTAATCTTTTTCATTAATAACTATTTGTGCTCAGTTGTTGACATTAATCTGCTGATGTGTTAAAATTTTGGAATAATGGAATAATAAAAATTTAAATTTCATCTCTCTGATAGATGTCACGATCTGTTAGTCTCGTTCTTATTTTTAGTTCTGCTCATTTATTGCTCCACTGAGTCGAAATTCACACTGCCCAGCCCAAGGATTCAACTCAAAATTACTATGTCACCACATTCACGAACCAATCAACTAGGCTATTGTCTCGTATAACAACATCAAAGATGAGGACAATAGTCAGAATATAAATAGTGTAAATTCTAATAGTAATGCCAACACCTGCCAAACAGGAATTCACATACTTGTAGATATGATAAAGCTGGAAAGATATGTTTGCCCTTTGTATGACAGCTTGGCGGAAAATTATGCCTACGCAACGCGGAATGCTTCACTGCGCCATATTGAAGGATGGAACATCTCGGCCCGTTGTACATCCAAATCCATCTAAACAAAATGCATTCAAAATCTCATAATATTTTCGAATAAGTGTCAAATTTCCGAAATTGGATACAGTCTTTGGTCCCTACTTTATATAAATATTCCACTATTTCTTTTTATTATATCCATAAGTAAGCAAAAAAGTGTATCTATTTTGTACAACAAATATTTTTTTGAAATATAGGAATGCACTTAATTTAGTGGTCAATATTAATCATATATGTACATGTAGATAGAATATATGAAAATTGTAGGATTCACATGATAAATACATATCAGCTGAATTTTACAATTTTAATTGTATATAGAGTGTAACCCGGATATAAGAGAGTTGTCGGGACCGGATAATAAGTCTCTTATATCCGGGTTTCTCTTATATACGGGTTTGGTCAATTTTGTTTTATTAACACAAGCTCTAATTTGGGACCAGAGAAAATCGATCTTATATCCGGGTTTATCTTATATCCGGGTCTCTTATATCCGAGTTACACTGTATATATATATATATATATACAGTGTAACCCGGATATAAGATAGTTGTCGGGGCCCGGAGAAGTCTCTTATATCCGGGGGTTTCTCTTATATCCGGGTTTGGTCTATTTTGTTTAGGTAAGTATGGCTCTAATTTTGGACCAGAGAAAATTTCTCTTATATCCGGGTTACACTGTATATATATATAAATATATATATATATATATATATGTGTGTGTGTGTGTGTGTGTGTGTGTGTGTGTGTGTGTGTGTATTCAGGCAGCATGTCTTCATTCAAACAGATTTCACTGAGTAATATCGGCATATTATTTTTATGATAATCCTTTCTCGTTCTTTGATTATATTTTTGGTGTTAATTTGAAATTCATCAAGGAAGTCGCCGTAGACTCGTCAACACAAGTACTTTCGATCTCCTCTAAGATCATCCTCAGGGGTGAATTGCGAAGACAAACTTAATATTTCTGCAATTGTTGCGATTTTTAAAAACACGCGTGAACGCGCCGCTCTGTTGTAATTATTTTAAAATTAACCGTTGTGGTTATGATGTCTTTTTGTAAATGAGCATCCCGGATGTAATAGAGGTAAGCAGAGATGGTAAAAATGGAACATGGCGTTAAATGTATATACATATATATATATATATATATATATATATATATATATATATATATATATATATATACATACATATATATATATATATATATATATATATATATATATATATATATATATACATACATATATATATATATATATATATATATATATATATATACATACATATATATATATATATATATATATATATATATATATATATATATATATATATATAATAAAAAAAAATTTTTTTCTTTGGACTAAAAACTTAAGGCAACTGGACGCGTTGTTTCGCCTTGTTCGGATGTTTATAGTTCTTTCTTTTTTCCAATTTTTTCCTCGGGTACCAATATTGGGTTTTGATATACTTGCAAGTTTGCTAGCCGAGGTTTTTTACCAACCGAGTATTAATATCTGTAATTTTTTTACCAACCGAGTATTAATCTTAAAATATATATGTACATATGTCCAGTGCTTTCTGCATTCTGCTGAGGTTTCAGACTCTATGAATTACTTAAATATAATTATCAAATCCCCCTAATAATTTCTATTATATATATATATATATGAATAGATTCCTTTTTGCTTTTATTCATAATATCCTTTTGCAGATTTTTACTTATATCTGAATTTATACACACATGCATATATATATATATATATATATATATATATATATATATATATATATATATATATATATAATCGTTATTTTAGTGGGTACACATGTTTTATTTGCTATCCCTGTTTTTGATTTTAGTAAACAGTGAAATTAATAACAACTGGCCTAAGTTGAGAGCCTTTCTTTTCTTTCTTTTTATGTGCCATGTCCTTTCAGAACGTAGGCGACCATGGCTCTCCACCTCCTCCCTCTATCCCTTGTAGCTCTCAACAAGTTCCTTCCCTTTGCTTCCTCCCGCAGACCACGTTCTGTCATCCACCTGCTTAAGCCTGCTAGGTACGTCACGAGTTGTTTTCCATTGTCTCTCTTTCTCTTTATTCGTCCCGTGAATATCAGATTCTCCAGGCCCCCCTTCCTCATTATATGTCCCAGAAACTTCAGCTGCCTCTATCTGGTATTAAGTATAAGCCTCCTCCTTGTTTGAAACCTCTCTAAGATCAAATCGTTGCTCACACGCTCGGTCCATGATATCCTTAGCATCCTTCTGTAGAACCACATCTCTGTCGCCTCGAGTCTCTTCTTCATCTTTGAGGAAATCGTCCAACATTCGCTGCCGTAAAGAAGAACAGATATCCCATAACAGTTCAGTATTCTTTTCTTTGTTACCAAAGATATCCTCCTGTCTCACAGTACCCTGCCCAACTTTTGGAATGTGTCCTTGGCCATCCCAATACGCCTACAGATCTCAGTGTCACACTTACCGTCCCCTATCAAGACGCTTCCCAGGTATTTAAACTTCTGCGTCTGCTTGATTCTAGTGTTTCCGACCTTCAGATCGCATTTCGGGCTCATCCTCTTACTGACGACCATGCACTCTGTTTTCTTGTAGTTTATGCTTAGTCCCTTCTTCTCATTCTCCGTCGCTACCTTCTGTAGGAGGTTTTGTAATTTCTGCTATCAGTACTGTGTCATCTTTGTACCTTATGTTGTTAAGATTGTGGCTAAATCCCGGTAGGGTTTCCAATTCCCTCAGGATTGTTTCGCTGTATAGGTTGAACAGGTCAAGTGAGAAGACGCATCCTTGCCATACGCCACTTTCTATTTCACTGAACTCGTTCCCTATGCGCATGCATGCTGTTTGCTGCCAATATAGGTTCTTGATTATTCTGAGCAGTTCCATCAGATCCTTGGGGCGTACTATGTCGAAGGCCTTTGCGTAGTCTATGAAACATAGCACACGTCCTTCTGCATCTGTATCGATCTTTCTGATAACATTCTGAGCATGAATATCACGTTTCTTGTCCCAGTGCCTTTAACGAACCTGCACTGTTCTTGCCCTATCTCTGGCCTGACTCTGCTGCATGCTCTGTTCATTAGAATACGGATGATGAGTTTTGTCACATGGTTCATTAGGCTTATTGTTCGGTGGAGTTCGCATTCATTTGCGCCTTTTTTCTTAGGCATAGCTACGAAGATAGATCTGCTGAGGGCTTAAAAAATTCTGTCTTCGACAGGAATCGAACCTGCATTTTTTGTCTTTACCTCAGTGAAACCACTTAAGTAGAACTTCTTAATTTAGGCAATAAAACTGAGAAAACCTATTTAAAAAGTAATACACACATATACATATATATATATATATGGATGGATGGGGGATTTGGGTAACAGTTTTTCGTTTGTACAAGTTTGGTTAAAGATAAGCGAAAATTCTTTTTTATTTGTACCGAAAACATATATAAATATATTTTTTTGTCATCCACAGACAGACTGTTTCGCAGCTCATCAGTGTGGCTAGACGTCCGGTTGCCTCTAGTTAGGATCGAAACCCGACTGAATTGGCGTCAGTCGGAATTTCTACCACTAAGCCGTCGGCGCACGGCAGGGATGAAGGTAAATTTTAGCGTGTTTATTTTTAGATTTAGATAAACACATAGTGACTGACAGTGACTCAATTCTGCCGAAGAGTCATGCAATATTAGCTTAAATAGTCACTGTTTACAAACTCAAACCAAAGAGCTCAACCGAAATTAATTTTTCAGGAGCCAATATATATATATATATATATATATATATATATATATATATATATATATATATATATATATATACGTAGTTATATACATTCTGAACGTGCAAAGTTCGGTTTCAAAGAAAGTATATTTAAGTAAAGTACGTTCAATGCATGGTATTATCAGTAGAAAGCCGACTAACGTTTGTTCGAATAGTACACAATTGTAATGATTAAATATAAGTAAAATTCCTAAAATTGCTTTTTCGAACTCTGATACTTCCAGATAGCTCAATACAGTGTAACCCGGATATAAGAGACCCGGATATAAGATAAACTCGGATATAAGAGATATTTTCTCTGGTCCCAAATTAGAGCCTGTGTTAATAAAACAAAATAGACCAAACCCGGATATAAGAGAAATCCGGATATAAGAGAAACCTGGATATAAGATATTTCTTCTCTGGTCCCGACAACTCTCTTATATCCGGGTTACACTGTATCATCATCAGCATCAGCAGCAACTGTCATTCATAGTCCACTGCAGGTTAATTTTCTTTTCTAAAACTTTCCATGTTAATCGTAACATTTCTATTCTCTGCCATGTGTTTACGGCAAACCTCTTTATTTCATATTTCCATCTTCAGTTGGTTTTTCCTCCTGCGTTTGTTGTCCAATTGGGCACCAATCAAGCAAACTTTTACCTCGTCTGTTATCTTTTCTTTTTACTATGTGTCCTCTATATCTCGTTTTAAAACTTTAATCAGTTCATTCTTATGGCTTATCTTGGTCTCATCACTTATCCATGTTGAACTCTTTCGCTGTCTTAGAGTATTAACTTTCATTGCACTTTTCACTGATCCTTGCGCGCTTAGTTTTAAGTGATTGTTTTAATAATCCAATGTTTTGCACCCATAATTGCTAACTATATATTTATTAAAAGGGTCGTTCAAAAAGTTCTAAGCCCCACCCAGGAAGAGTTGGAGAAACAAGAGAGTTTTTGACTATTTTACAATGTGCTCACCCCCCGCTGACATCAACGCATTTGGTCTAACGATATTTAAGCATTACAATCCCATCACGGAAGAAGATGATGCCCTGGTCCTCCAAAAAGTCCTCCACAACACATATGATCTTTTTAAGCAAATCACCCCAAGCAAGGCGGGAGTGCCACTAGCACGCAAGGGGTTACAGAGAGTGAGAGTAAGAATAAACAGAAGTGTTTGGAAAAAAAGATAAAGAGAAGGACAGGGATTAAGCTCAAGACATCAGAAGATGTCGATTGACATTACATTTGAATATTTGAAGATTATAACTATCAGGAAAGCAAGTGATAGGAAGGGAGTTCCACTGACGGGAGGTGCGAGATAAGAAGCCTTTGGAGTAGAAGAGATGGCAATATTTAGCCGTTTTGACAGTGAAATGGTAGGACCGAGATGCGAACCTAGTAGATCAGTGTGGGATTTGAGTTTGGGAAACAGGAAGAAGTCAGATGGAGCTATGGCTGGTGAGTAAGGGGGTTGGATTCAAAGCAATCAAAGCCACAGTTGGCTGCTTCATTTATTGCAAACTGAACAATGTAAACGGGCGCGTTATCCTGCCCTCAGCTTCCCTCTGCGTTTCGACTTGATTGCTTCCATCGGTTGGTCCATCAGTGGTTGAGATAATTTGGATGGCTTAACCGAGGGTAATCCTCTGGGCTGTCCCTGTCCCGCTTGAATTCCACCGCCCACTTCTTCACAGTTACGAAGTTGCAGTGGAGTCTTTAGCAAGTGTTTGCACCATGTCCTTATGGATTTCCTTGGTTGATATACCTTTCTTTTGCAGATACTTTCACTATTTATGCCTCTCTTTTGTCCATTTTTTAGATTTGTCACACACCTCTCACCTTTGTATGGGCCTCAGCTGCACAGAAATTAAAACAGAAATCTGAATTAATTGTAGTATTTTGCCACAACAAAAATGTTTAGTTATGGCTCTTCTTTCGGAGCGAGGCTTAGAACTTTTTGAACGACCCTCGTATATAACTTGACGATTTAAATATATTGACAAGATTATTTTTTATTATATCTCCAGCTTTATTAAATGCATTACAACATAAATTTATACTTAGTTTTATTCTATTCATGAGCTCTTTTTAGTGAATACCATCCCGCATCTTAACTGCAGATGACACTACCATTTACTCCTGCCTTAGCAGCGAATCCGACAAAGTAAACATGGCAACTAATCTTGATCAGTGGTTAGCTGGGGCAAGAAATGTCTTGTGAAAGTTCAACACCTCCAAAACAAAACTGCTTTCATTTAATTACCACAGAGAAACTTTTCTGTCTACCACCAGGATGGTTGATGCTGGACTCCAGAAGAGCAACACTACGCCTTCTTTAATTTTTTGAAGACTGTAAGTTGTGTGGAAGCAAGAAAATGGAAGAGAGTTTCAAAAGTGAGAAAAGCAACTTAGAATCGAACTAACGGTTACATCTTGCTAGTTCAACAGTAAAACGATGGAACCTAGTTTCCAATCTAGTGGTACGCTTAAATTCATGCAGTCGAGGCACTAAGAAAGAAATTTCATCAAAACAATGGCCATGAAAATATTTATAGAAAAGACAGAGGGAAGCCACGTCACTGCGATGAGAAGGTGACGGGAGGCAAGATGTCAGGTCAGGATCGATTCCATTACTGACCCTTCTTTGGATTTTGGCAAAAAGCTCGAAATATATAGTAAGAGCACCTTACCAGGTAGGGAAGCCATATTCAATGCAGTGGTGAAACGTAGATTTATAAATTTGCTCGATGGATTCTGACGAGAAAAATTGTCTATCTCACATTTTTAGACTATTTACTCATCATTAGTAGCCTGTTTCATACTGATCGATTTTCAAATTGTGCGTTTTGGGTTTTTTTTAAAAATATATTTTAACCCCTGAAGATGGCCTCAGATGAGATCGAAAAGTACTCGCGAAAATAATTATTTGAAAGAAACTTTTGGTATTTTCCTTGATCACTTTTCTACAGCCACCAAGAAATTAATTCGTGGACTTGAAGGATTAAAACTAAAATAAACAAACACATGATACCTGCTTGAATTAAAATATGCTGCCTAAACACACACACACACACACACACACACACATATATATATATATATATATATATATATATATATATATATATATACACACACACACGCACGCACGCACGCGCGCACACACACACACACACACACACACACACACACACACACACACACACACACGAGAGGCACGATGGAGTTATGGTTAATGGCTTGGATTGAGGAATCGGAGAGCCGAGTTCGAATTCCAGTTGAATCCGTTACATTGACTTTCGTGCTAATACCCTTGGGAAAGGCATGAATCCTCTTCTTCTCTCTCTCTCTCTCTCTCTCTCCAGTTATGGGTAAATAGCAGGACAACCTATATAGCCTTGCATGGCAATTGGTCTAGGAGAAGGACAACTCTAAATTCAAAACCTGCAGGACCTTCACCGCTATAATCAAATCTCATAAGCTTGTGTCGGGCTGTTGGTTCATACAAACTCATAGGTTGAATTCGACGGGAGAGTCGAGTATATATATATATATATATATATATATATATATATATATATATATATATATATATAGTGGGCCCAATAGTTCGGTTTAGAAAGTAACCACGAGAATACCTACAGGGCTTATCTGATTATGGCGGCGATGGATTGTGTAGAATCAACCACACTTTTCCGAAGAACTGATACGAATTGATGCTTCGAAACCTCCAATTACCCCTCCCCTTAAGAGTAGCTGGCACCCAAAGGCAAACGATCCCAGTTGCACAGCTAAATTGCCCCGTGGTTGGCGCTAGACAGATTCGTGCCTTTTGCCAAGCGAAAAGTGAATAAAGCACAATCGACAGGAATTTGAACTCTGCTCGTCGACCTCACTTTCCGCATTGACAAGTGTCGCACTAACTTAAGTAAAGTTCGTTAACTCTTCACTATCAACAGCAGCACTCGGTGAAATGTAAGCTTTGAAACTAACCTCGCTTCGTTTCTTTAATGCTAGATTTAATTAATTTCACCGATATGCAGAAAAGCAATAACTAAAATCTTATTAATGAATTTTCTGGTAATCAACATCCAAGGGAAATTAATTTTTCTAATTAAGACGCATTTGATTGTGTCGATATAATTATCCGTGCCTTACTTATAATTAGATTCATCGGTAGATAAAAAGTAAAAACTTAGGAAATTACAAATAATGTTTTTAATGTTCGCACAGGCAGAATTTATAGATAAGTGTACCTAGCTATATACACGCCTTGTCGTTACGAATTTGACTCGTCTTTGAACGAGCGGAAGAGAAAAAAGTCATTTTCTGTTTTACTCGAATGAACCTACGAATTTCTGTGAAACATTTTCCGCCGCCTGTGAAAACACTTACTGAATAGTTGAATTTTCGTACTTTCTTAATTTTACCGTCAAGTTTACTTAAAAGAATGCTTGAAATTGAATATCAAATTCTTTGTTAAAACATATAATCACTCGATTTGATTTACTAGCAAAAGTTTCTTCCTGAGTTTGCATTTTTACATTTCGTGTTCCGATAAATTTGCCGAAGATAAAATATACTCTGGAGATAGAATTTGATAACAGTAATGCTATAAGCAGATAACATATAAGCAGGATTCTATGAGCTTCCTTTATATTTGAATAATGATTTAACACCAAGATAAGAACTCTTTGCATTATATATATATTAAAAGATAATTTAGTAAATCATCTTGTCTCGAAAACCCACAAGCAAAGCAATGCAGACGTCATTTTCGATACTGCAAAAGCCAATAGTTTCTAATGGATTTCCTCAATTTTTTTAAGTATAATTAAAAACAGAGCACTATATATATATATATATATATATATATATATATATATATATATATATATATATATAGTTTATATGTATTTTGTTCATATATATATATTATGTTTATATATATATATATATATATATATATATATATATATATATATATATATATATATATATATATATATATATATATATATTAGTTGAATTGATGTGAGTAAATAAACTCCAACCCTAGACCGCTTCCCCTGGGATAAGATAACTTATGCCCCTGCCAAACCCATTCTCGTTAACAAGGTATCTACCAGAGTAGGGCTGACATTGAAAATAAATTTAAAACAATGCTCCGAGACAGACACTTAGACGCTGATGATAGCCACGTACAGAACGGCTTGATATAGACTACCCCATGTTGAGGTAATTTTTGTTTTTTTGCTGTAATAAACACACACACACACACACACACACACACACACACATATATATATATATATATATATATATATATATATATATATATATATATATATATATATATGCTTGTTGACTTTCCCTGCCAGTATTAATTAGTATTGGTATTAGTAGTAATATTGATTGAGAGTGAAACAGATCAAGAAAGCGGTGTACATATATACGAAGTAGCAATGTACCAATCATAATGCCCAGTACGGGGCACCTCGACGTGATGTAATGGTTAACAAACTTGTTTCGCTAGAATAATTACGACTGAGTAGTGATTTCGATCCTCACTGGATGCCCCATACTTTTGGCCTTGTGCCACATCTAAGCTACGCTTAGAAAATCGTCATAACACCGAATTCGTAAGTGTATACCAGGCATAAGAATTGTAATAAAATATAAGAAATATGGTGAGAGATTTCGATGAAATCAGTGGGTAACTTTGCAGATGGGCCTTAGTTAGACATACCTTTAGGTTGGGTAATCGGGTCCGCTCGGATTGTCTCCGATTGAGGATGTTCCCATGTAGCAATCTGTGACTCACAACGCTAGCAGTGTCTCATCCTTCAAACATAAGGAACAACCCTCTCGACACCCGATCCCTATGCACCTGCGCGAAGAACGTTTTTCGCGGTGTTTTTCATGGCCGAACGGTAAAGCACACTTGATCAAACGGTGGTTTCTTCCATAAAAGGTGACGCGGCTCCGTTCCATGCCGGGAAAGATATTTTCTATAATAAAATTTCTCGAATGTGCAGGTTGATAGACATAATACACAATGTTTAATGAATTAAATAAAAATGAGGCGTCTATTTCAAATACGGAGTATCCACTATAATAACGTTTGAAGTAATATACATATATATATATATATATATATATATATATATATATATATATATATGTGAGTGTGTGTGTGTGTGTGTGTGTGTGTGTGTGTGTGTGTGTGTGTATAAAATGTCAGTTTTAGCTAACATATATCTGCAAAATAACAATATGAATAAAAACAAAAGAAAAAATTATCTTAACCGACACGTTTTCTCAGCTAATTTTTTCTTTTCCCTTTATTCATAATTTATATACGTATATATATATATATATATATATATATGAATTATGTTACTTAATCATTTTCTTAAATTCTGGGAAGTGGGACAGAATGGGAATTTACTTTTTGTATTTTTTAATCCTGTCACCGAAGTAAGGCAATAAAGTCACTAAGGCGCAAGGCGGGGAATGTTACTGAAAATGAAAGAAACGTTATTGAAGAGAAAGGACAATAGAAAAACAGATGATTATTTCTCTCGATTCTCTTCGTTGCCTATCAAGATATTTTGCCATGTTCAAACGGATGATAAATTCTCAAGCATAAATCATATTTTCCAAACGACAATGCATCATGACAGATCGATGCAACCGTGCCATTTTAATCCGAAAGCGCCAACCTGATAACCTTATTTTCTTTCGATAGTTCCTTTTCTTCTTTCAACCGACCAAAGGTAGAACAACATATACGAGTTAGTATGAAAATTCTATCGTAAAGGTGTTCGTATTAACTTCTACACGAATGTCGAGCTGACTCGCGAATTTGGATAGGGTAGCCGATTTTGAGCAGTATTCGCTCAGTAGCACTTTTATTTCAGTTTTACTTTGCACAAGTGGACCCGTGCGAAACACTAATATGGTTTGCTCGAGGCAATTTTGGCGAAGAGACAGTAAGGTCAAAAGTGGGAGCCGAAAGCAAGAAATGAATTTAATGACGTGTCGCTTCCAATATAACAACGAACTTATATACATCAGTCAATAAATATATGCCATTTTGGATACGTCAATATGCAGTTCTATACCACTGTGGGTATTTTATCTCGTTTCATATAGACGTTTATTCTCATTATGCTATGTTACTCCACCAGTGATATTGGTGTGATATAACCCAGTATTAGCTGCCTCATAGTCGGGTTAACAGCGACTAAACCGGTTTCCTCATCAAGCTCTTCTAGTGAGATTGCTTCACACACGTAAGAATAAAATAAACCTATCATAGGTCATCTAGCATTTAGGAGATATTTAAATTTTTGTAATTGCTTGATTTTAGTTTCTTCTATTCGTAGTTGGCGTCTTGGGCAGTTTTTTACTGACAACCATGCATTCTGTCCTCTTAGAGTTGATGTTTACTTCTTTCTTCTAGCTTTCTGTTACCGCCATTTATGTTTTAGGTCATCCCATAAGTTCTGTCCGAATTTTAACTTTTTGTTAAAATGAACGGAATTTAAAGAGTGTTTTATAATGTCTAATGGAGCTGAACATTATTTTTATGTTTAGATGCATTTAAACTGATCAAATATTATTTCAGAGAACAATAAAATTAAATTTTGTTTGATTAAAACCCTGCTAACATGGAAGTACCCAAGAATCATTTGAGGCACATAATGCTTTATGAGTTGCAGAAAGGAAACTCGGCAGCCGAAGTGGCTAGAAACATTCACTCAGTTTACGGAGAGGAATGTGTGAATGAAAGAACTTGCAGAAGATGGTTTGCAAAATTCAGAGGTGGAGATTTCACCCTTGAAGATGAAAATCGAACCGGACGTCTAGTTGAGTTTGATGAAAAGCTTCTTGAAGCAGCCCTTGAAGAAAATCCTGCTTTATCAGTTGAGGAATTGGCAGTGGTTCTCAGTTCAAACCATACAACTGTTCATCGTCATCTTCAACAACTTGGAAAAGTTCCTAAACTTGAAAAATGGGTACCTCATGAATTGTCTGAAAACAACCTCAAATCCCGAGTTGACATCTGCTCTTCTCTATATTCTCGCTAACTTGTTTCACCTTTTTTGAATAGACTTGTGACTGGCGACGAAAAATGGATCTTTTATCGAAATGTTAAGCGTCGTAGACAGTGGCTTGGTAAAGGGGAAGGACCCCAGCCACAGCCGAGAGGAGAACTTCATGGGCAAAAGGTTCTTCTTTCAATCTGGTGGGATTGTCAAGGAATAATCCACTTTGAATTCTTACCACCTAATTAATGCTCAAATATACTGTCAGCAATTAGAGCGTTTCAACCAAGCTTTGAGGAAAAAAGACCTGCTCTAGTGCATCGAAAACGGGTGATGTTTCATCAGGACAATGTGCGACCACACACAGCAAGAATCACGTCACAAAAGATCGAAGAACTTGTTTGGGAGAAAAATCCTCATCCACCTTATTCTCCCGACCTTGCTCCTTCAGACTACCATTTGTTTCGTAGCTTTCAGAATCATTTGGAAGAAACAGCTTTTGTAACACAGGAAGAGGTTAAAACTGACATTTCTGAGTTCTTCGAATCAAAGCCAAAAGAATTTTACAGTAATAGAATTAGTAAGCTTGCTAATAGATGGAAGGAATCATAGATAATCAGGGGAAATACATTGTTGATTGAATCTGTAATTAAATGTAACATTTGGTCACTTGTTTTCTTTATTCAAAATTCGGGCAGAACTTATGGGATGACCTGATAAGAATACCTCGTATTTAATTTCTGTGTCTGCTAATAGTGTAGACCGGTTTCCATAGCTATGCATTCAGCTTCTGCCGTAATGAAACGGTGTCGGTGGTTTGGGAGCTTCCTAGACCGAAAGCAACGGTCAAGGTGTCCTCCGACCAAATCAACGATCACGTGTCCGTGATCAAAACGAGCCTTCAGGCTGAAGGCGGCAGCTGTGATTTAACCTGGAGAGGTATGTGTTCCGCGAAGTCTACTTGTCCAAGACCTCTCATTGGCTTTCAACCGAAATATGTGAAGGGAACTGGTCAGCTGCACAGCTGCGTCGCCACCCTAAGGACACATCCAGTGATGGCACTAATAATGATAATGACGATGATAATTTATTGACAGAATAACAATGACTTATATGAATCCAGGCTGATATCTTGTCATTTGAATTCTTGAATAATATTTTATTTACACCAAAAAGAAAAGGTCGAATTCAGGAATATATGTATTTGTATAGGCGATTACACCTATTTATTAAGTACATCAAAATAGCAATTATCCTATGCTAAACTCTGTTATAAGGTCTTATTACCCATATGTGACGAAAAGGCGTTTAAATCTATCGGCATTCCATTAAGCATTTGAAATCTATATATAAAATTCTGTCACTTCTGTTAGCCTGTCCGTTCGTCCGTCACAAGACGTTTCATTATTCAAAATAATACGAAATACTCCCACTATTTAAAAAACAATTTAATGATTAAAATAAATACTTACTTAATAAAAATGCAATATTGTTTTATTGCATATCTTTTCTTTAAGTTTTTATATACAAGATTCCAGTTTCCAGTTCGCCCAGCGTTTGCTCAAGAGTAAGAAATCCTAAGAATTTATTCTTCACTGTTAAAAGGGAATTAGGAACAAAATACTTAAAAAATAATGTTTACCACGAAATTCTATAAAATTAAATTAAATTAAAGAAATTATTAACATGCTAAGTAGGGTTTTTATCAAAGTATTTTCCAAACGATTCAACTTATTCAAATGCCATCGATTGGTTTGAGAAACTGAACGAAACGTAGAATTTATATAAATCTCGACAAAACTTCTTAGCGATAACTTCAACGATACGAAATATTGTGACGATTTCAACATGCGTCAGTGAGTAAAAAAATTCTAGGATAATAAGATATTACATAATATATAACGCAATGTTTTCAGCTTTCCTTATTTATTTGAGGCAAAATCTACTTAGATTTCTGAGCATCTCATCAGGTATGTGAAGTATGGAGGAACAAAAATGGCAATATTCCCAACATTAAAACAACTTCATATAACAGGAGATAATCTAGGTTTTTAAATAATAAACGCAACCACTTTTAGTTTATTAACGTATAGGCATCCCTCGATTAATGTGCATTCGACTAATGTACTTTCGATAAATGTGCTAAAGTTTTTTTATATACCAAAATTCGATTAGTACATACGTCGTACTCGATAAATGTGGCAAAACATTCTTCAGTTTAATCATAGTACTTGAAAACTGTTTCTTTTATACATCAATTTATTGTTTTAGTACTACATTTATTTTAGCCGTGGCTCTTTATTAAAAACACACTCCCATGTACTTTTTCAGTTTCACCATTTATGATTATTCTTTGTATGGTTGTTGTATGGTTGTTGGGTTGTTTTCTTTTGTCAACGAATTTTACTGAAGAAGTGTTGGACGCTCCGGCCTTCTTCAGGTGGTTGAAATGTCTTTATTTCGCTCACTGGGGAAGACTGTCAGTGGATCTAACTAACGCCTTTATTCACTGTGCCATCTGTCCTTGAGGACTATGAATTTCTGGATATTATAAACCTAATGTCTTCAGCATCGTTTTTTTACCAGTGCTCATATTGCAATTTTTTGCTGTTATCTTCGCATGTTTTTACCAGAGCTCATATTGGACATGGAAATAGAGTAGCGATTTGCATGTCACACTGAGTCTGTATTTAAAAAAGGCTGCAAAGTGGAGAATAGGTCTTTCTTCACAAAAACATGTCAATGATTCTGCACTCAGTCAGTCAGGATTGTGCAGCTCCAGCCTAGATATTGCAGAAATACTTATTTTCCATCCAATCTGACATATAAAAAAGACATTGGAAAAGGAGACTGTCTTTTTGAAGCAATAGAATAACTTGTCTATTCTCGTTTTACCAGCTGACCGGTTAAAAAGTCTCGTGGGACCTCACTGAATATTTGCTGCGAGTCTCCCCCCACCACTCTATTAGCTCTCAATTTTGACAAGGTAGTATTTATATAAAATACAATTTTTTGTAAGCTAATTATGTATAGTAACGGATCATCTTCAATACTAGCAGCATGGTCCGGCGTTGCCCGTGCTTGATTCAAACATCGTACGACTCATACAGCAATCGCTATCACTTGACTTAAAATATTTTTGCTCTTTCTTGCATTTAAAGGAGTGCCCTTTGCCGTGCTGATGTTGCTACATGCCTTACTTCTTGCCTATCTCACACTGCAAATTTTTTCTAAGCTCTATACTAAACATGAAATCTGTTACGAAAAAAGAACTAAACAAAATGAACACAAAACGATCAGCTTTAAAAAAGGACTCGTAACTGGAAAAACCGAATGAAAAAAGAATGTTAACAACAAATACATTTTCACACCCAACCCAGTTCTGCGGAATCAGAATCAACGTTGAGTTTAAGCAAGCGAATGAGCCAATTGGAGTAAAGTGCCATGCAGATTTAAATTTTTCCCACTTGTGACGAATGCAGTTATCGATTTTTTTTTTTTGCATGCTAGCATGCTAGTTAACATTCGTGTCAGTCAGCTGTTGGTTGTCATGCTGGCCAATATAATTTTCCTGCCTATTCGTGGCAGCCAGCTATAGGCTCTCACTCTGGCCAGTAGAAAATGGCCGCAAACTATATGAAAACTGCCGTAGAAGCATGAAAAAATCGATTATTTCCACTATCGATGGGAGTTGGGAAATGCAAAGTCGGACTTGGCCTTCTTGCTAACTTGGAGCATGTGCATGTAAATTTTTGTTCAAATCCGTCGAAAATTGCAGCCGTGCATACACACACATATATCCTGCCTTTTATAGAGAGACATAGGTGAACAAGTCAACTAAAAAATTGAAAATAAACAATGTATCTAAATATAATACAAATTAGAGATATATCATAATATATCATTCCATCTCAGATAAATCAATAATGTTTTGCGGCAATTTTTAACATTATCTTAAGATTTCTCTTGTTAAAAGTTGAAGAATTTTAACACATTCAACATTATGAATAAAAAAAATAATTAATTTTATACAGTGTTTTTTCGGATGTTAATATGAGTAAAACAAATTCACAGATTTGAACAAAAAAATCCCCAGAATTACATTAAAATCCGCAATTTTTTTTTATCCTATAATAGTTTTACTTAGTTTAAGTTGTAACGTATATAAATGTAGGTAGAAAAGACAGCGAGTGTCAGAAAGTACTTCCCGGAGCCCCCAATTAGGTTTTGGCCCCTTCGGTTTGGGGGTTCGGCTGTAGTACGCACCATCCCTGATCTTTAGTAATAAATTGTATATATGTGTTCCACTTGGGACCCAATAGACGTTTAAGGCATAAAGTCGCAATTGAAATTGAAACGGTTCATCAAGACCAGTAAATGATCAAAGCCTAATCGGTGATGGGGAAGTCAATATTTAGTTATTAGTCTGTAGCTCATAAGAATAAATAATGACAGGTAAAGACAAACTGGCACCTACCGTAGAGCGATTTTTAGGTCATCATTCGTAAAAGTGATCCTCATTTGATACCCTATAGGAACGGTGGAGTAATGGATAGCAACTCGGATTGAGGGTTCGGGGAGCCAAGTTCGAATTCCAGCCGAATTCATTATATTCACTTACATGCTAATATATCCCCCCATCTATGGGTAAATTGCAGGATAGACCGGCTTCTATAACCTTTGATGGCAACTGGTCTACCGCAGAAAGAAATGGTAACCTACATGATCGCGAAAATGGTGTCACAAATCTTGAACTCCGATCTCACTGGAGGCTCTCACTTGATTGATCTTTTACCGGTTATGTTTTGGAAATATCTGCCTTCGGTACCTACCGTAGAGCTATAATTAATAAGCTAGTCTTTTAGATGTTATGAAACAAATGCTCACTATGTCATATAAAAGACGCTCTATCTATCGTGACTTTTCTTTCATTTAAATAGAAAAGACTCGTGAAACTTGGCAAATTCTCAAACATTGATAAAAAATATATTGCCCGTATATTAATCGGTTTTTATAAGGAGTTTTATATATCAGTATTTTATCGATCAGCTCATCACATCTGATCGTGATTATGGAAAAGCCCGTACGTGGTGGAATCCCTGAAAAGAAAAAAATGAACATGGGAAAATTCAATCAATCCCGTTAGACGATTAATTGACCCTGTAATCGATTATCGGTGTGTAATAATAGTTCTGTCAAATTAAGCCTGATCGATCGATACACTCGATAAATCGATTTTCTCTCTGATGACATTCATTCCGTTTTGTATTTGCTTTTCTCTTCTTTTTTCTCATTTCATCCTTCTACAACCTTTTCTCTCTCCCTCCCTCCCCCCACTCTCTCCCTCTCCTATTTTCTTTCTACTTCTTTCTCCCTTTCTCTCCTTATCCATCCTTTATTTTCTCTTTCTTTCTTCTACCTGTCACTCTCCGTCCCTTTAGCCTTTTTCCCTTCGTTTGTTCACCCAGCTGTCTTTTTTCTTTCTTTCTCACTCTCTCTCTTTTTCCTTCCTTCCTTCCGTCCTTCTCTCTTTCTCTTCTTTCCACATTTCTTCTACCTCTTTCCATCCCCTTCCTTTTCTACCTACCTTGCTCTCTCTTCTTTCCCCTATTTCTTTCCATTTCGTCCTTCTTTTCTCTCAACTCTCTCTCTCTCCCCCTCTCTCTCTCAATCTCATTTTTGAGCCCTTACAGATTATCAAATGCCAGTCACGCCTTTGAATATGATTGATCTCTTGGTTCGCGGATCAGCGAAGCTCGATATGCATTTATCCGTGTCAGAGTTCGAGCCTCTGATGTCACCGACTCCCAGTCTTTGATCTATGACAGTTACCCACCCTGACCCTTGTTTTCCATACTCATCAGCAGTTCATGTTGGGTCAGAACAGTTTGACACAGCTACCGTTTTTAGCCCCGTTGCCCGCAATAATAAAAAAAAAAACTGAGTAGAACAATCTCCCCGCTAAGAATTATTCGTCACATAAAGACCTGTTGGTTGAATTGATGCTTTGAAGCTAAGCAAGGATTGGCTTCAGAAAACAAAACAAAACTATAAGTCAGAAACATTCGAGTTTTTCTTTTGTCCATTTCGTCTCGTTTTTTTTTCCTCCCTACTCGTATTATTTAATCAACCATTTATTTTATTATATATGTGTTTACACTCAATGTCAAAAAATGTTGGCCTTGTTTTAGGAATTTTGAAATTGCATTAGTTATATTTCGTAAATGAGTAATTTTGGGTGTTTATCTGTACAGTTTTACTTCTTAGAAAGAATTCTGATTTTTTGGGGGTTTTCTTTCAAAAATCAAAAGTAAAATCTGAAATTTTATTTACTATTTATTTATTTTTACCTCAATGGGAGTAGGTATTAGGTTGGTGCAAAAATAATGTCGTTTTCTCACATGAAGTTGAACGTCAAAAAACGACATTATTTTTGCACTAACCTAATATTTTGAACAGGATTATAGGTTTATCACTTGTTTCCTACTTAGTATCGGATTCCCAGTTCTTTCTAAAGGCTTCCTCAACTTGTGCTTCTAACGGCTCCGCCTAAACACTGAATTTTTATATATTACCGTATTTGACGGCATATAAGACGCACTATTTTTTCATAAAAATCTTTTTTTAAATTTCACTGCGTCTTATATGCTACATTTAGGTTTAAAATTCGCGATAGTCGGCCGAAATTAGCTACGTAGCAACTCCTATTAGCTTTGACTTTAGATTAACTTTCATATACGTATTGTCATTATTTAAAAGGTTATTATGCAGATTAAAAATATTATCCTTGATAATATTCATTATATTAATTTCATCATGTTTAATATTAGTACTTTGTTTCACTATAATTTTTATTTTGATACTTTGTTTTTTTATATTAGTACTTTGTTTTCACTATATTTTATGCAATAAATTCAGATTATATACTTGTAAAATATATTTGTTTCATTAACATTTTTCTTGCGATAATTCCCAGTTACATTGGTGTAAATACAATCAGAATGTTTATATCTTATTTATTCCACTAAGATGTTTACAAGACGCAGGTTGTACAGATCATATAAAGGAAAATGTTTGACTGAATTTTAGTTGTAACTGTACTGATAAGATAATTGTTTTACGACAAAGAACAGCTGAAAATGAAATCCAACATTTACTACATGTCTCCTGTTGAAATCGAGCTATTTAAAAGAGGGATATATATATATATATATATATATATATATATATATATATATATATATATATATATATATATTATGAAATGGACAAAGTCCGACAATTATTTAAAGATATTTTTTTATGTTTATATATTCGTTTTATAGATATAAAAAATGTCATAATGTGTGACGTCATTTGTTTACATTTAGATACGGCATCGAGCAGATATGAATGTACGAGAGAAAATCATGGAGAATTGTAGTTTAAAAACAGTAAAATCGACCTTGCTAACCGGAACGCTCCTCTGCGGCTAAATCGGTAAAAGCACGTCAGGCTATATGACGGTTCCGTATAGGATACAGGTTCGATTCCTGTCGGAGGACGCATATTTTCTATAAAAATTTCTCGGACATTCAGGCCGGTAAATGTCGTTAATACTGTTTATTATAAACGGAGCATTTACTTAAATATTTGTATCTATAAAAAGAAAGTATAAACATAAAAAAATGTCTTAAAATATATGTATATATATATATATATATATATATATATATATATATATATATATATATATATATATATATATATATATATGTATGTGTGTGTGTCTGTGTGTCTGTGTGAACATTGAATTCATCACTCAGAAGCGACAGAAAGTTTCCTGCTAAACACAATTATCAGGCCTGATGATTGCGTTTAGCATGAATCTAACCAACGCCTCTATGCACTGTGCTCTGTGTCCTTGAGATCCAGTGACAGGATCCAAAGAGTGTGTGTTCAATACCTGGTTAAGGCGGTGGAGAACTTGGAGAGGGGAATTAACAGGAGATAACTGATTACTGACATCCATTAGACATGGCACGTGGAACTAGAACAGTCTACCCCAGTGAGCGAAATAAAGGGTTCAGTTCGACATTCCAACCACCTGAAGAAGGCCGGAGCGTACAACGGCCGAAACGTTGTAATAAATATGGCGACAAAGATGAGGACAATAGTCCGAATAATGTAAATAGTGTACATAATACCTCATCTCAGGAATATAGACAGATAATATTTTTAATACCGGATTTTACGGTCAGCCTTCATTTGTTCATACCAAAACCTGAAAATAATTAAAAAATCATCATAATTATTTAATAAATTTGATTTCATCGAATGCATTGCTCCATTTTCGATTATTTCATTGAAATCATGGGATTTGATCTTGGGGGTCTCAAGAAATTGGATGCATGATGATGTTGACAAAGCTAATGAGAATCGTTTAAGGCCGGCCACGTTTGAAGAAATCAAAGCCAATTATTGAGAATTCAATAATTTCGCCACTGGAAAGATTCGCCAAAATCTTTAGTCTCCCTCGTTCTTCGGCAATATTGGAAAGCTTAATTTGATACTTGTGTTTCGTTAACTTCGTTCGTTACTGAAACTTGCCTTCACCGAAAAGCGAATAGCAAGGCGGGATCTTTCATTATTGAATTGAATTTATTTTCTTCACCTGTTAAAAAGGTTTTATTAGCAGCTACCGTCTGTTGCTTCGTGTTGCTTTTGATCAAATTAATGAGAAACGCTTCTCTTTGTCTCACTTGATGAATAACATAGCAGAGCATTCAATAGGGAATAAAGACTAAGAAAACATTTTAGATAGAAAAATAGACGTGCTCGGGCTAACCTAATAACTTTTACCTGCGATTGCTAAAAATTACACTAATGTTCAATTTTTTTTTTAATTAAGCAAATACAAAGAACGACACATTTTTCTAAATTTAGGAGATTTTTTTTTATTGTAATTTCAAAAGTGAAATTTTCACGTGGAATGGAAAATATCTTGATTTATAACTTAACAACTGATTAGATTTCTTCGTTTTTTTCCCCCCTTATTTTCATCGCAAATTTCTCGGTCGAAAGTGGGTCTCTAAAGAATGAGCTTCCGACAAGTTTTTGGTTAGACAAGCTTGAAATCTATAGCCATCGTTAAGAGAGAGAGAACAAATCAAAAATGAATAATGACAATACTTCATGTCAGAATTCAAAACACTAATTGTACCTGCACTCTTAAGAGAGAACAAAGAAATTAAATCAAGATGAAAAATTTCCGTTTTTCTTTTTATTTCTGTCATTAGGTTTTATTTTAGCATTTGTTTCTATTTATTGTAAAGCCACGCCAGAAGGCAGGGAATAGATATGTACAAAATAATATATATATATATATATATATATATATATATATATATATAGATAGATAGATAGGAAACAATTCACAACTTACGTGTATAAATATGTGAGCATATATATATATAGAGAGAGAGAGAGAGAAAGAGAGATAGATAGATAGATACATAGGAAACAATTCAAAACTGACGTGAATAATATGTAAGCATATATATATATATATATGTATATACATATATATATATATATACATATATATATATATATACATATATACATATATATATATACATATATATATATATATATATATATATATATATATACATATATATATATATATATACATATATATATATATATACATATATACATATATATATATACATATATATATATATATATATATATATATATATATATATATATATATATATATATATATATATATAAGAGAGAGATAGATAGATAGGAAACAATTCAAAACTGACGTAAATAATATGTAAGCATATATATATATATATATATATATATATATATATATATATATGTGCGCGCGCGTGTGTGTATGTATGTATGTATGTATACCGGGTCTAACACCAAAATTGTCCAAACAGTAACAGCATAATTATCCTTCCCCAAAATATTTTAATATCTAAAACATCACTAAACTAATTGAGTTTCTTTTTTCCAGGTTTTCAGATAAGACGTTTAGCCATCTTGTCACCATTTTTTGTAAGAATCACTGAAAAGCCCTTTGAGTTGTTCAGCTAAAAAGAGAGCAAGTTAAATTCGTTTTGTGTCAGACCCACTGTCTTCCTAACTGGGCAATGGTGGGAGGAAAAAATCGTTCAGGCCTTCAGTAATGGTACCAACATTCATATTCTGGCTTCCATCTTCAAAGTCTATTCAAGAACCATCAAGAAAACGGTGAATAAGTTTTAAAAATAGTCCGCAAATCCTTCGTTTTTTGAGTTATTAAGTTTAAAATTCACGATAGATGCTGTTAAATGTACAATCCAAGATACAATCCCAAAATACTTGGGTTGTGGGGGTTTCCAAAACAAGGTGAAATGTCAATATAAACATATGTACAAAAAGTCATCGTTGTACCTCAACGCAGCAACTGCTAACAAATGTTTAAAATGTCCTCCGCTTGCACCTTTCGGATTATTGACTGGCGGACCATTTCAGATATTCCCACACGGTGTCGAATGGCATCACAGGCCCACATGACACGTTGATGAAGCATTTCTACATTATTAATGTCTGCTGAATAAACCAATTGTTTTAGGCGGCCCATGTAGATAAAAATCGAAAGGATTGAGGTCAGGGGAACGTGCAGGCGATGGAACAGGTCCTCTCCTACATATCCACATATCATGCACTTTTTTTTATATATATTTATGGGTTAAAGTAGTCAATATCATGGATAGGACGTATGTAAATATAAATTGTATAAGCATAAAAGAGACTTTCGTCGCCGGGTGTTGACTTCAATGTCCAGTTATATATATATATATATATATATATATATATATATATATATATATATATATATATATATATATATATATATATATATATATATATGGAGAGAGAGAGAGTTTGTTTAAATAGTCTCAATACAAACCACTTGCTAAAAGCTGACCAGACATCAGAATATTTTTGTGATAAAAGCGAATTTATTGCTACAAGGACAACGCACTTAATCTTATCGTATGCACTGCGAATAGATATTAAAAGACCCAAATAGATAGATAGATAGATAGATAGATAGATAGATAGATAGATAGATATAGATAGATAGATATGAACGAACCCGCTTATCTAACTCTATAATGATAAAAAAGGAAAATAAATTGCTTAAAGTTTGACGATAAATAAAATCTATTTCTTAGATACTTTGAATATATATATATCTTTTTCTTGTCCTATCTGTTAGCCTTTATGTTTACGTAATAAAATATGCAAGAATCGGTCTATATAATCAAATGTCTTTCATCTATATCTGCACATACATGCACACACACACAAACACACACACCTATTTAATATTTAGTCTAAAGTTTAAGTGTCGATATAAGTATGTATATATTTATAGAACAACATCCACCCACCTGCCATTGAGAATACGGAATTCCTTGAAATCATGATTTTTTTTCTGGCGGCCTCGTATAAACTCTGAGATATAATGAGCATACGTTTCATTCTGGTATAGTCGAGAGACTATTCTATCGAAGAAGTCTTCAGGACTGCCACTCATCCTGATTCCAATACGTCTATGGAACTCAAATCATTGCCTTACAAGTAACATTTTAGCGGTGGGCGAGTGAGCACAATATGAGATATTAGAATAGCGAAAGATGATTTTCAAAAGCTAAATATTAAGAAACAAGAAAATTTCTTTAGAATCAAAGAAAATAGTACTGAATTGTTATGTAATATCGGTCCTCAAGCAAACATGGACTTTCGTGCCCACAAGACTGAGTGTCAAAAGGATGTTTTTTCCCCGTGACACCGCTATTTAACTACCTTCACTCTTCGGCAATATTTATTGTTTTTAAAGACGATGATTAGATTCGCACAACAAATTAAACATATAACGAAAGTGAATTTATACATGTTTTTTGTTCCTGAGAATTTACAAAAAAATAATTTATAGTTTATTTACAAGGGTGTTCCAATAACCGAATGTAAATGTGAATTAAGTTTAAGCGTCTAATGATTCTTTTTCTTTTCCTTTCAGATTTAACAACTTAAGTCTTTGGCAATTACAAGCATGGAGAGATTAACAATCAAACAACGTGTTAAAGTTATCAATGCATATTACAAAATGGACGTTCAAACAGAAATGCATTTATTGCACTTCGCGATTTTTTTGGTCAACATAAACGACCAACCGAGAGTGCAATTGGAAACGATGTAACGTTGTTGTGGAGAGGTTCAATTCCTGCGCGCGATGACGAATACAGGTGTCTGGATTTTCGGTCACATTCTCGTGCACTGCAGCAATGTTTTCAGCTGAACGGCGTAAACGAGCACGCAATGGTGTTTTCACATCTGCCACCAACCCAGTTTCCTCTTATATGGCAGTGAATGCTGGATAATCTTCTTACAGATGAAAAATAAACGTGAAGGAATAGAGATATGACCCTACAGAAGGATGCTGGGAATACCATTGTCTGAACATGTTAGCAACGACTAAGTTTTAAAGAAAATGGTGACAAAAAGGACACTTATACTTAACATCGGAAAGAAACAGTTGAAATTTCTAGAAAGCATATTGATGAAAGAGGGCTTGGAAAATTAGACACTCACAGGACAGACTGAAGGCAAGAGGGGAAAAGGAAAACAACGCATAACCTACCTAGGGAGATTGTGTAAATGGATGATAGAACAAGGTTTAGGAGAGATAACAAAAAGATAAATTATTAAAAGCTACAAATGAAAGGAAATTGAGGAGAGCCATGATCGCCTGCGTCCTGAGGGTACATGACGCACAGAAGAAGAATCAAATTTAGAAAATTTTGAACAACGTGCGTGAAGCGAATGTCGGACGAACTTCGCATTTCTAAACACTATGCACTGTGACTCAGTAAGGGTCTTCTTCGAATGAGATGGTGGAAACTATATGCCAGTGTATATTTTCAAGTCTGTTACATAATACGCGAGGGAGAAAAAGTAAACAGTGTTTGTATTGGCGTAAGCGAAATTGCGGGTTTATTTAAAACAGAATATTTGTAAGCGAGAATGTGTATATGAGATCGTGTGTATGTGTGTCTGTGCGTGTGCGTTTGAGACAGGGTGAATGTATACAAATGCAAGTGTATGCGTGACTTCTTCTTCTATGTGCGGTATCCCTTCAGGACCTGGGCGAACATGGTTCTCCACTATTTCCTATCCTTTGTAACTCTTAGAAAGGTTTGTACTTTTGATATCTCTCCCAATCCCTGTTCTGCCATCCATTTACACAAATTCGTTAGGTAGGTTACTCTCTGCTTTTCTCTGCCCCCCCCTACCATCAATATGTCTTGTGAGTGTCAAATTCTCCAAGCCCTCTTTTCTCATTATCCGTCCTACAAATGTCAACTGTCTCTCCTGACCTGTTTGTTTTCCTTTTCTCAAAAGCCGCCTCATTGCTCAAAGTTTTAGTCCATGATATTCTCAGCATCCTTCTGTAGAACTACATTTCTGTTGCCTAATGTTTCGTCTTCTTCTGAATTCACTTACACAAAGGTGGACTATTTTTCGCTGATAGTACATAACAGTTTAGTCATACTCTTTTCTTTCTTTCTAACGAAATTCTCCTGATACTTTACCTATTTTTTGGAAGGCTTCTTTACAATATTTCAACCCATGCTAGGTCATCCAAATGTCGAATTTTGGAGAAACCTCCCGCGTAGATCAAAAAGGTTGCAAGTGTAAGAGAGAGAGAGAGAGAGAGAGAGAGAGAGAGAGAGAGAGATTCGTTATATGTATGAGGAAGAGCGTACGACGGCCGAAACGTTATAATAAATATGGCGACAAAGATGAGGACAATAGTCCGAATAATGTAAATAGTGTACATAATACCTCATCTCAGAAATATAGACAGATACTGAAGGATCGGTACGGACCCGATACACCGAAAATATAGAGACAAATTGAAAAATCCTACCAGAAACTGGCACGAATATCGAACCATCTGAAGGCCGGAACGTACAACGGCCAATACGTTGTAATAAATATGGCGAGAAAGATGAGGACAATAGTCCGAATAATGTAAATACGGATAAGGATTTTGTAACACAAGTCTTACTAATTAACTCATAGCTGGGGGGAAGAGATGGTTCTATACCTTTCCCAAGGTTATTTGCACGTAAGGCAACATAACAAACACAACTGGAATTGGAATTCAGCTCTGTGATTAACTATTCCGAGCCATTATCCATTATACCACCCGCACATCCCAGCCTACAGCAACTGGTATTTCCAAGAAGTTACCCATCTCGGCACTGACTAAGTTCAACATTTTTTTTAATTCAGTCATTGTACGGGAACCGGTTTTTTAACGTGAGGTAGCCGTGAGCCGTGAAAGGGACAGCCAGTGTGAGCAGATGGAACAGAGGGAAATGCTATGAGATTGAATATGTGTGAAAATGAATGTGTAAAACAAAGTATGTGTACAAGTATGTGCGTGTGTTATTTCATACTTATACTTTTATGTACTGTGTGCCATCAAGCCGTGGGCGATCATGGCTATCCACGAATTCCTATCCATTGTAACTGTAAGCAATATTTGGCTCCTTACAGTCCCTATGTGTTTTAGTCAGTGAACGAGAAATAGTGAGTACATTAATTGAGAAGGCGTGTGTATACGAGAAATAGTATACCAGAGGCAGTGTGTATAAGGTGCAACGACGGGTATAGGCATAAGATTGTGCGTGCGTGCCTGCGTGTGTGTGTGTGTGTGTGTGTGTGTGTGTGTAAGAAAATAAATGAGAAGGATAACTTGGTTGCTGAAAAATTTTGGCCTCCTGAAAAAGAAATATTTATAGGAAAAAAAAAAGAAAGCTGATGATTTGTCATGTGATTAGATTTACAAAAGTAATTCAAGCCGAAAACTTTTCAGCACCTGCTTGTGTGTCCGTCAATGAAAGGAAAATGTATTTGTGTGTACGTGTACGTATATGTGCGTTTATCTGATAAAAAGTGAACGTGTAAGAGAAAGTTTGCGTGTGTGGATGTGCTTGTATTTGTAGACGAGATAATTGAGAGTGTGAGTGTGAGTGCGCGTTATTAAAACAAAAAAAAATCTGTGCCTCTGTATTTGGATGTGTGAAAAAACAAACAAAGAAAATACACTGCGGAAGTGAAACAAAGAAAGAACGTGTGCGTCCGGATTAAGAGAGAAAATGCGCGAATGTTGATGTCAATGTATGTGTATGGATAAGAAGGAATGCGCGTGCGTGTGTAAAAGAGAGATACTGTTTGTATAGAAGAATATATATATGTGTGTGTGTGTGTGTGTGTGTGTGTGTGTGTGTGTGTGTGTGTGTGTGTGTGTGTGCATGTGTGAGTGTGTGTGTGTGTCGCACTAATCCCGTATGGAGCACCATATGTACTGAATCCGCAGATAGCCTGATGAAGCCCAACCACTCTCCAGGCCGGTTACCTTCTCCTAGAAGATATATATATATATATATATATTTATATATATATATATATAAACAACTGAAAAAAAATTGGGTGTTTTTTTGCGAAAGTATTTATTTATGTTTTTATATATATTTAATATTTCAGACCACTTCGGTCCTTCCTCAGAAATTCATTGAATAACTATATTTGGGAGTTTGTTTAGAGCGTCCGTCTTGGGACGCGGACGTCACGTGATGTGGAATGCAACTGTGTTTGAATTTTTTAACGTAAATCTAACGATAGTATTTTAGATGTTGTTTAAAAACGTTTTTTTAACTATATCTATAGAAATTTTTTAACTATTGAAATATTTATACAGATTTAAAATACCCAAGTCTTTGTTTAACCCTAGTTTATATGTGTCTAATTTTAAAATCCAGTATATCTCTTTTTTTCTTCGTATGTATGTTGTACTAAAACCTGAGTCTATCAATATACATTTACAGTTGTCTAATGAGTGTCCTGATTAATTAAAGTGTTCAGCTATGGGGGAATGAGGATTGTTTTGACGTATGTCTAGTTTGTGGTTGTTGAAACGAAATCTAAAATTAGTTCCAGATTCGTCAATATATCCACTATTAGGACATATTGTGCAGAATAGGTAGTAAATTATATTATTGCTATCACAGGTGAGGCGAGGTGGATGTATTTTGATTTTGGAGTTGGGTACAGAAAATTCACTATCTGTTATTAGGTGTTTGCAAACTAGACGAGTTTTATTACATTTATAATTTCCTGTTTGGTTTGTATTATTTAGATATTTGGTAGAGGTGAGGATAGCTGATAAGTTAGGTGTTTAGCGAAAATGTCTTTGATATTTTTGTTTAATTGGAGGTTCTTGTAATCATTTTTTAAATAGTGAATAAATGTGTGGGAATACTGATTATGGTTAAAAACCATGGGAATCCGATTGTTGTTTTTACTTTTCTTGTATGTGAGAAGTGTGTTACCATTTATATGGATAGTTTTATTTAGTGCTTCTTTTATTATATTTATTGGGTATTTACATTTTAGAAATTGTTCTGTTAAGTTATTAATGTTGTGTAGAAATCTAGATGGTCTGAGCATATGCGTTTGATTCTTAGAAATGAGCTGTATACGATAGATTTATATATATATATATATATATATATATATATATATATATATATATATATATGTATGTATATATTTATATATAAAGATATATATATATATATATATATATATATATATATATATATATATATATATTTCATTGAATACGACAGACAAGGTGTTTTTATTTAGTTTTTTATACAATTTCTCATGCGATCTAATCATTTTTTTTCTTTTCAGATGATAAATTATATAAAAGCTGACGGAATGTTCTTTTTATCCAAGCACTTTCGGCTATACATTTAGCCATTTTCAAGGATTAAATAAGTTAACTGTTAAATAAGAAATAGTTTGTTACATGTATGTTTTATAACTATTAACATGGACACAATATCTTGACCGTGTTTTGAAAAATGAAAAGTCAGCCCTTTTCTCTCGACACAAACACGCAAGATTCACCCACCTTTTGCCAAATTCTGATGAAGAGAGACGACGCCTTTCCGTCCTAAAACCGAGCTCGTCAATCAGCTCATCACGAACGGACCCACTAACTAGCACTTGATATAATGCCCTTTGAGACAACGCCTGCACGTTGGAGAGGCTATCCAACGCCCATAAGAGGCTTTTCAGAGCAATACGACATTCGCGATAAAAGGAGCATTCGACTCGAGTAAACAGTGGACCTCCTCCTTGCACGAGAGTACACTTCTCAGGGATGCGAAGGGCATTTTCCTTCTAGAAGGCGCCCTCCTCATCCGAATCGCGACACATTCGATCTAGGAACGCGATGCGAAGCATATATTGACGAATGTCAATGCTCGGCATACACAGGCCGCCTTTAAGGTGGAGGTAACAGATCTCCCAACATACGCTAACGGCTTTGCCTCCCCACAAGGAGAACAAGAGCCTAACTAATGAAATTAGTCTGGTATACGGAAGTGGAAGTACAGAATGTCGGTAAAGGAGAATCGGGTAGATGTGCGAGACACACTTCCACCTTCCACTTTAAGGAAAGATTCTTCCGAGACCACAGACAAACTGCAATCTCGGCCTTCCATTTTACATCTGACCAATTCATTTCCAACTGGATATCGGGACCGAACCAGACGCCGAATATCTTGATTGGCCCGTCCATCCGGAGGAAAGGTCCGGAAAGAGAAATAACCCTTCCACGCACCCAAACCCAAGCCAACAGACTTATCACTATTGATCTTGGCCGCTGTCACCCCCTTGCACCCACTGATTTCTTTGCTGACTTCATCACTCTCCGCTCTGCTCGACAGAAGAACCGAAACATCATCAGCTTAGGCAGAATACCTGACCGAGGTGTTAGCACCAGGTAGGGAAATTCCGCATAGAACCGGATTCGTCTTTAACTTGCGAAGGAAAGATTCCAGCGCAAGAACTTCAAGCAAAGGCGAAAGCGGACAATCTTGTCGAATGGAGCGAGACAATACAAAATGCTCCGATCGTTCCTCATTAACTTCCACCAGCGCACTGGGAGTCGCATACAGAATTCGGATACAGGTGTGAAAGTACGGCCCGAAACCGACCGCCGAAAGGACAACCTTCAGAAATCGATGGTCCACATGAAGGTTGTCCTGAATAGTTCTGTTCTTCACAGCACAAGTCTGTTCGGAGCCAATCAGACTAGAGAAGAGAGACTGCAATCTGTTCCCTAGGACCTTAGCCAAAATCTTTAAATCTGTATTTAACATAGTTAAAGGGCGAAAGTTACCTAACCCACACCTATCATTCTTGTTCTTGCGTACAACTTGATCACAAAAATGCATACACACGCGCGCCGACACACACAAACACACACGCACACACAGATATATATATATATATATATATATATATATATATATATATATGTAACTTGCAATATTTGTAAGTTGCGTTTGACGATGTAAGTAGTTTTGTAATACAAATGAACACTGTAAAACCGTTTCACGCCTTAAGCGACCATCAGACCAGAACCCACATTGCTTAATAGATAGATAGATAGATAGATAGATAGATAGATAGATAGATAGATAGATGTAATCATAAAAGCAATGCACTTTCTCCGATTTTGAAATAACTTTTTCTTCATGATGATCCTCTCGCGCCACCCCGTATACCCAATATGGCACGGCAGATGTAAATTTCTTAGCCTCGGGCACGTTGCTCTAATCACGAGTTAAACCTGCAGGAATTTTCGACTGAAGATATTTCTTCTATTTTTGTATCGATAATTTTGCAATGGCCGGTAGAAAATCGATATATGCATCTACATAATGTCGACTTTCTTGTTTCTGAGCTTCTGCTCAGACAGGCCGTTTTAAAAAATGCGTCCGCAAAACAAAATTGCGCTTTTTTATTTGTTGTTGTTTTTTTTTATTATTATTTATTTATTAATTATTGTTTCTATTTATTGGTTATTTTGTAACGTTTTACATAAATCTGCGTTGCTTACGAGGTTAATTAAAAATAATCAAGTTTTGCTTTCCACTTTTCACCAAAGACAAACAAATGTGGGTAAGAATTTTGCAACAAAGGACTCACTCTTTAAATCTTACATTGCCATCTAAACAGACATGAGTGCACACATACATACATGCACATGTATGCATACTTACACAAGACTTGGGTATTCGTGGCTCTCCACAGCGTCCTGTCCTTTTAGCTGTCAGTAAGTTTGGCTGTTCCACCCCGCAATCCATGTTCTGCCAACCATTTACACAGGCTCTCTAGATTAATTATGCACTGTATTCCTCTGTTCTACTTCCCTTCTATATGTTTTGTGAGTGTAAAATTCTCCGAGCCCTCTTTCCTCATTGTGTGCGCTATAAATTTCTCTTTCTGATTCTAAGTCTAAGTAATCGTTTTGTTTCCATTATCTATCAAAATCCGTCGTTTCTCCCGGGTTCGGTCCATGGTATTCTTAGCATCTTTCTGTAGAACCACATTTCTTTTGCGTCAAATCTCTTCTTCATCTACGACGTGATTATCCAGCATTCACTGCAATATAGGAGGACTGATATCACGTAACAGATCAACGCACTTTCCTTTGATTCTAACGACATTTTCTTGTTTCTTAATACGTTGTTTAGTTTTCGAAAGGAATCTTTCGCGATTTCAATGCGCTTACAGATTTCGATTGATCTGGTTTCTACAGCTTATCAAACTCTTTCAGGTTATTTAAAACCAGAATTATTATTAGATTATGAGAATTGGGGAGGAGTATTTTGTTTTACGGCATATCAACCTCAATGGGTTATATAATGTCGACAACATTTTTAGGATAGATCCGTATGAATAGAATATGTATTCTTTGGTTTAGATTGGTTTGATTTATTTTGTTTTACGGCATATCAACCTCAATGGGTTATTTAATGCCGACAACATTTTTAGGATAGATCCGTAGGAATGGAATATGTATTCTTTGGTTTAGATTTGTTTGATTTATTTTTGTAAAAACTATCACTAACAATGAATTGTTGATGAAAAAGTTATTACTAGGAAGACACATTTGGAAAAAAAATTAGCAAAAATACTTTTTTAAAAAATATTATCAGTAATAAGGATCTTGTTGGTATTAAATAACCCATGAAGGTTGATATACCGTAGAACAAACCAAATCAAGACAAACGTACGGGACCCGGTGTTTTAACATGATACGGCCGCAAGCACATTCGGATTTTGGTGTTGCATTTTCCGTTCTATGTTGTAACAATTCCTAATTTTTCGTAATTGCTTCATTTTGGTGTCTCCAGTTCGTAATTAGCGTCTTGAGCTGTTCCTTTTGCTGGGAGACATATTTTGTCTTAAGTGCACTAAGAAACTAGTCACGTGACTACAAAGATGCCTACACAACCTCCAAGCTTGCCAGGCCTTTTGTTCAGCTTATAAGACCTACGATATGTAAGTATGGTAGATATGTTCGTTCTTTATTGCGTTTGGCGCCTACTTTTAGTTTCATTTCGTTTGACGGATTACCAAACGATCACAACGAATTACATTTAGTGTCAAATCGGCGCTCGATTGACAAGAAGACATCTTTGAGTACGCAGGACGAGTTAAATTACAAATGGTTGGTCAGTGCGTTGTTTGCAGTGAGCAAAATAAAATGTCACTGCATCAAACCATGTCATCCAAGACAAACCGCTGCGATAGGAGATAAGCATTTTAGTCTCGCGGGAAATTTCTTTATTCCGACATCATAGCAATTTATTTATCGAAAATTGACGAGCAAAAAAAAAAGGCAATAAGCTAAAAAAAAAAAAAAAAAGCGCATCAAAAACTGACAGGAAAAATACTTCATCGCAGAATTCAAATCATTTTTTTATTTTGCTGTTTCATTTTGATATTTTTCATTTTGCCAGTATACTTTAATTATATTAAACTACTTTTCTCATTTACACCATTGTTCGGACTGTTGATAGTAACACTCAGAGTGACTATAAGTTTGAAATCGTTAGACCATGTTGTCCACACTATGTCCACGTTGTTTATATCTATCTGTCTGTGTGTGTGTGTCTCTCTCTCTCTCTTTCTCTCTCTCTCTTTCTCTCTCTCTCTCTCTCTCTCTCTCTCTATATATATATATATATATATATATATATATATATATATATACACATACAGGGTGTCCATAAAGTCCGTGTGAACTTTAAAAAATTTATAACTTCATTTGTATTTGCGATAGAAATAGTCTGTAAAAATGTTATAACTTTTAATGTACTTAGTTTTAAGTATAGCTAAAATAACTAATGTGATTCCAGGCATTACTGTAAATCTGTTGGCAAATGTTTTCCGCGAACTGCAAAATCGTGTTACCCTTTGTATTGCTAATGATGGAGGACATGTGGAAACTTAAATAAAATTTCAATAAAACCTTAAAAAATATAGATTTACTTCGTTCTAATCCTTTTTACGAATTATTTCTATCGCAAATACAAATAAAGTTATAAATTTTTTAAAGTGCACACGAACTTTATGGACACCCTATATATATATATATATATATATATATATATATATATATATATATATATATATATATATATATATATATATTAACGATAAAAAACAAATGAAAACTACAAATCAAGTTCACTTTCTTCAGAAACAGTCATTCACTCCTGTAGTTCACTGCTATTAATAATCAGGGATTCTATTCTCCGAAGCTATTCGAGGAACCTAATTGAAATAACAAAACATAAAATATTAGTATACAATCCATTGTGTCTAAAAGTTTTAATATCCGTCTATATTTTTGGATAAAGGCGTTGGTTAGATCCAGTGACAGGACCCAAAGCGTGTGAGTTAGAAAAATAGGCAACTATCTCACTTACTAAGCGGGCCTTCTGCTGATTTTATTCGAGAATGGAACATCAATTGGTTCGGTTAGTCATAAGGAACCTTATATCTCAATAAATCTCAGAAAAATCTGATATGCCGGAAGATTTACATTGGCAATATCTTAGTGGAAAGTGTCGAAATAAAAAAAAGGCAATAAATTTTCCAATTAGTCATTTACAACTCATTGCTCTGTCACTGGACTGGATAAATAGGCTAATTGATCGAGATGGCTATAGACTTTACTTCCAGCAAATTCACTCAGAGATATTCCGTCGGTAACCACTAAGTTCATAATTGCTGCAATTGATTTCGATACAAGGAAAAATAAACACGGGAAAATGAATGAAACATTCCAAAAAATTAAGAGGGTGGGAAAGGAACAATATGAATGCGAATGAATGATTTAAAAATAGAAGTGATTACATAACAACAGCCTTTTACAAAGTATCACCCAATAAAAGGCCTGACAGTCACTCAAGGTAGAGTGTTACTGTTAATATGGTTATGATGAATAAACTGAGTAATATGAAAAAATAAGTTGGTGTTAGGAAGTGACTATTATGAGGGTATGATTCACCCTTGACTTGAAGAGGTTTAAATTGATTGATTCTCGTGTCTTGCATTGGGTGATATATTAACAGTAACACTCTACCTTGAGTGACTATTGAGCCTTTTGGGGTGATATTTAGTAAAAGGATGTCGTTATGTAATCATTTGTTTTCTTCTTTTTTAAATCATTTATTCGTATTCATATTGTTCATTGCCTTCCTTAATCCTCTGGAATGTTTCATTCATTTTCTCGTGTTTATTTAGTTATTTAAGTTGAGAGCGCAAGCGCATGCGCTAAAGCCAAACATTTACCAGTCCCCGCAACCAACTATATTTCACCTTCTCTCCCTTTGGTGCATTGAGGGAGGTGCTGCTGCGAGCTTGAAATCCCCGGGACAATGCATTCCTCATGTATTTACCGTGTTCTGTCCGAAGACAGAAACAAAATTGAGTGATAAAACGTTGCTTGTCCGCCCGAAGGTAAAATGTATTTACTTCTCACGCCAGCAGGATGTGACACAAGGTCAGTTTAATGTGGGGGAGCGCGAGCGTGTGCAGCTGGACCAGGCCCAAAAATAGCCCAGCCCCCACAACCGTTGATTGCGCCGTTATCGGTATTGATACCGATCCACCTTCTTTAGTGCTATGCGTGGGTGGGGAGGACACCTGTTTTCCGGAGCCGCGCACTTCTCAATATTTTTAGTTACGCTCTGTCCGAAGACAAAGATACAGCTTCGTTGCGTTCTGTCCGAAAACAAAGATACAGCTTAGTTGCGCTCTGCCCGAAGATAGAAACGCATTTGATAAATAAAAGGTACAGATACTACACTTTGATCCAAGCCTAAGGGCTGGACAATGTGTTGCAAACTTTTACGGGAACAGTTAAGCTGATCTACATTGTATCACACTAACGAGGTTGGACTTCATCTTATCTGCGCTGGGCGCTAGCATGTTGTGAGCTTATGTATACTGGCACAGGGAATGTCTATATTGCCTAACGAATCGCTTCTGCTAAGTGGAGATACCTATTATAGGGTGTGGAAGAATTAGCAACAGAAACATTAATAATGAGCGGAAGGAGAAAAGAGTAATCAGGGGGACAGTAAATAGCAATTGACGTTGTATTTAAATTTTTGCAGATTAAAGTTGGCTGGAAAGCATGGAGCCGGAAAGGTGTTCCACAAGCGAGAAGTGCGAGAAAAGAAAATGTTAGCATAGAATTTACGGTTATATCTAACCAGCTCAATTGTAAATTGATGGGATCTCGACGCTAGTCTAATACTGCTCCATAAATTCAAAAATCTAGGTACCATAACAAAGAGCTTATCCGGAAAAATACAATGAAAGTATTTATAGAAAAGACACAGAGGCAACCTCATGGCGGAGGGGAAGTGACAGAAGCCGAGCCGCCACATCAAGAACAATAATATTGCTGATTCTTCTCTGGCTTTTATCACGGACCTCAAGGTATATAGCTGTTGCATCGGACCATATGTGGCGGGAATATTCTAAGCATGTACGATTGGTAGACTTATAGATATGTAAACTTCTGTCTATCTATCTATCTATCCATCTCTTTTTTTATCTATTCCACTTTTACATATCTATGCTCGTCTGTTCGTATCTATCTCATTCTTTTTTGTCTACTCTGTTTCACTGTTCATGTATATCAATCTTAAGGCATATTTATCTATATGTCACATCCTGATCATATATATCTATATATCTATCAATACCTCTATATCTCTAACTTCCTACTTATTTAAGTACGTTCCCACCTACCTATATCAGCGTGTTCAGATCTATCTCAGTCTGTCCATATCTGCCTCACACTATATTTATCTTAGTCTATTCATATCTATCTCTCTATTTGTTTATCGCATTGTCTCATATTTATCCATCAATCAATCAATCTGTTTATTTATCCGTTTTTTTTTTATCTATTGATCTTTTTTACAGAACAATAGAGAAATGTCGCTTGACAAGCTCATTTTCTGATTGAACAATTATCTGAAAAGTAGATTGCATCTGGTTTCTGTAAAGTTGTTTGATTTTTACATTCAAATAGATAGATCGCCATTTAATTGATATCATCTTTTGTAGAAGATGGTTATTGATACTGGCGCCATTTTGTTTCGGTAGTAGCCATTTGCAGTTGCTTAAAAAGAAAGCTGTTTTATTGAACAAAGGATTATCATGCCAGCACCAATCTCTATCTAACACCAACAAATGCTCATAAAACATCTGACAACGAGGAAGAAGGAAAACTAAACATTCTATTTAAATGGCTGGTCAATAAAAAAAAAAGCCAGTTACACCAAAATCCAAACTCAGAACAATAATATTGATTTTATATGTGTTAATATTTACTTATTTTGTTGTCTTTAGATAATTTACTTTTATTGTTTTAACTTATGACACTTTTTGTTTCGTTTTTTCTCTGAATAATCTCATTTGTATTCATCGTTTTGTTATTCTACATTGAGTGGGAGATTGGATGGTAAGAAACTGAGACTCATCGGCTGTTTTTCCGGAAAAAAGAAAAAAGCATAAAAAAGGAAGCGGAATACGACAAAAGAGTTGAAAGGAAAGGATGCGACAAACAAGAAAGTTAAAGGAACTGGGGTAAAGAAAATAGATGACGAGTAGAGAAATTCTCAAGTAATATGTGGACAAAAAGTAAAAAGAAAGATATAGATGGCTGATCAAAAGCTGACATAGATAGATAGATAGATAGATAGATATTAACAATATACATAGCAAAATAGAAGGGAGGAAGTGTAGTGACATTGTATCGGTGGTGGGATTATATGAACATCCTGGTTCATTTGCATTTCATATAGCCACATCCGATGCAATTTCAATAGTGTTGCTTTCCTCCTGCTTCGCATTGTGCGTTTATTTATTTACCTTTAAATAATAAAGCGTCAGGAAATTATTTAGCCCAGATCGCCTGAAGACACCAACAGGTTGAAACCAAGGTAGCGTGAACGGCTGATCTACTATTATTTTCAAATTTGAAACTCTGCATGTTAAATTTTTTTCTTCATACAAATCTTGAGCACTTTTTAATATTACTGTTTCCCAGCCTAATTCAACTTTATATATATATATATATATATATATGTGTGTGTGTGTGTGTGTGTGTGTGTGTGTGTGTGTGTGTGTGTGTGTGTGTCTGTGTAATATAGATAGATAGATAGATAGATAGATAGATAGATAGATAGATAGATAGATAGATAGATAGATAGATCTCGCTTAAATGAAAAATTACAAAAAAAAGAATGGGAAATATCGAAAAGATAGATGAAAAGGCTGAGTGAAAATTGTCCTAGATAGATAGATAGATAGAGAGAGAGAGAGAGAGAGAGAGAGAGAGATCTCGCTTAAATGAAAAATTACAAATTAAAAAAAGAACGGAAAATATCGAAAAGTGTGAGCGCTATAAGAAATAGATTCAGTAAGAAATAAATAAGAACATATAAAAAAAATAAACAAAAAGGAAAACATAAAAGAAAAAATAAATAAAAATAAAAGTATGTAAGGGAATAAAAACAAGAAAAAAGAAAAACGCAAGAAAAATACAAGAAATGTCTTGGAATAAAAATATATTAAAAATACAAATGTAGAAAAGAAAGAAAAGTAACGATCGAGAGAAAAAAGAAAAAATGATATGAAGTAACACGAGAAAAAAAGATAAAAGAAAGAACAATAGAATAATAAAAGAATATATGTATCTAAATAAAAGTGAGGGATGAGACTGTTTAAAAAAAATAAAAAGAAAGAAATATATTACTTGGAAAATTAGAAAAAATGTCGGAAATATCCTGAGAATAAGTAATAAACAATAACGAACATGTAAATAAAGCAAAGTAAGAAAAATGATTAGGTACAAGGAAGAAAAAGATGCAGAAAATAAAAAGAAAAGAAAAGAAAGAAAGAAAGAAAGAAAAGAAAGAATGTAAGAAAAGAAAGAAAGAAAATGAAAGAAAGATAAGAAAGAAAAAAAAGAAAAAAGAAAGAAAGAAAAGAAAAGAAAGAAAGAAAATAAAAGAAAGAAACAAAGAAAGAAACAAACAATTAAGGAACGAAAGAATGAGCAGAACGAACTAACTAATTAAATAATCAGTGGATTAAACGAAAGAAAAACAGAAGAAAATCGCAGTTGACACGAGAGAAAATATAAAAGAAAAGGGGAAAGAAGAGTAGGAAAAGGAAGAACATAAAAGATAGAGAGGCAGAAAGAAAGAATCTATGAGAAGAACCAACGAATTAAAAACACAAGTAGATTAAGCGAAGCAAAGAAAAAAGAAAAAGAAAAAGAAAGGAAGAAAAAGAAGAAAACGCAGTTGACAAGCGAGAAAATATCAAAGACAACGGGAAAAGGAGAGTAGGAAAAGAGTTACATAAAATGATACAGTGGCTAAAAGAAAGAAGAAAGAAACGAACAAACAATAAAAGAATTCACGAGAAGAACGAAGGAAATAAAGAAACAATTGGTGGATTATAGGAAAGAAAGAAAGAAAGAAAGAAAGAGGAAGAAATCACGGTTGACATGAGAGAAAAGATCAAAGGAAACGGTGAAAGGAGAGCAGGAAATGCGAGAACATAAAAAGATACAGTGGCTGAAAAAAAAACAAAGAAAGAAAAAAAGAAAGAATGAAAAGGAATGAAAAGAGAGAATTTAGGTGATATAAATTCAAGCATTTCTCATCACAGCATTTCTCATCACAGGAAAACTAAGTAAAAAAATGTAAAGATTAAAAAAAAGGGAAAAATAACAAAGAAAAATTACAAAACGATTTTCAACTGCAACATATGAATCATGAATCATTTCTTCCTTGGTCATCATCGTCTCATCTGATTTATCACGTGTGAAAGCGACGAAATCTCAACTGAATTCAAAGCGGCAATTTTCATCGACTTGGGATTGCACGGCTATTGGTCGTTTTACAGATATTTACGCCATTCTTCAGCTATAGAGTGATGCGAAGAAATTAAAGAGACCTCTGTTCAAGCAAGAACATTCATTCAAGAAACTAAATAATTCAAGAATATCTTGTGTTATCTGGGATCACTATTAACAGATTTGAAAGTCTACATACTTTTAAGTAGTAAATTATCAGATCCGATATCTTCACCTGTGGAATATCCGACCAATCTTCAGTGGATGCATTAACCAAACCTTCCCTAGAAACATTCGGGACATTCTCTTTCTTTTATCATCTCACGTGTCTCCAGACATGTTAAATAGAATTTATATCGAGTGATATGTTTCATATTAAATTCTAACGCAATTCAAGGTCCAAGAGCCAATAAAGATAGAAGGTTATTAAATAAGGTTGTTTTATGAACGTAAGAAGTGCAGATGATGATGACAATGATATGTAGGATAGATAATTATTGACCATATACTTGAAGACGTTAAGTTTGTAGTGATCTTGGAAGTACACTCTCGGCAGTCTGTTTCACAAAGTAACAGTTTAGATGAAGAAGCTGTCTGAATGGAACCTTCTCCTTAATAATGTGATACGAAGGAAATATAGACGATTCATTCCAACGTACGTGGCTGTGAAAGCCTGAACTGATGGACCAAAGAACGTAGCTCGTCTGAACATTTGCCATGCAAATAGCGATAAGCCTGCAACGTTTCGCCAAAGGAAAGGAAATGTAGAGCTAAAATAATTCAAATCACGTAAATGCCTTTTAGCTTTTGTCAAAGGCTGGAAAGAGAGCATTGCGCAACTTAATATCTTTAGAGCTCTGTCAAAAAATCTAGAAAGTAAGGATTGAGTAGTTCTATATATTTGGAGTTCTGTCAAAGGCTGAAAAGTGAGGATTAGATAGTTCCATATCTTTGGAGCCCCGTCAAAGGCCGGAAAGGGAGAATTGAGTAATTCTATATCTTTTGAACTCTATCAAACTTGAAAAGTGAAGATTGCATAACTGCATATCTTTTGAGCTCTCAAGGCTGAAAAGTGAGCATTGAGTAGCTCCCTATCATTTGAACTCTGTCCAGGCTGAAATGTGAGGATGAGGCAGCTCCATATCTTTTGTGCTTACAAGGCTGAAAAGTAAGGATATAGTAGTTCCATATCTTTTGAATTCTGTCAAAACTGAAAAGGGAAGATTGGGCACCTCCATATCTTTTGAGCTCTGAAGGCTGAAAGGTGAGCATTGAGTAGCTCCCTATCTTTTGTCAAGGCTGAAATGTGAGGATTGGGTAGCTCCATATCTTTTGAGCTCTCAAGGCTGAAATGTGAGCATTAAGTCTCCCTATCTTTTGAAATCTGTCAAAGGCTGAAAAGTAAGGATAGAGTAGTTCAATATCTTTTGAAGTTTGTCACTTCTGGAAAGTAAGGTTTGCGTAGCTCCATATCTTTTGAACTCTGCCAATAGGGTTGACCATCGTTTTCTGGAGGCTGTTATTTCGGCGGCCGGTTTCGGGCCGTACTTTCGCACCTGGATCCGACTTCTGTATGCGACTCGCGGTTTGCTGGTGGAGGTGAATGGGGTACGATAGGAGCCTTTCGTATTGTCTCGCTCCATTCGTCAAGGTTGTCCGCTTTCGCCTTTACTTTACGTTCTTGCGTTGGAACCTTTCCTTCGCAAGTTAAAGGCGAACCCGGTCCTACGCGGAATTGCCCTGCCCGGTGCTATCACATCGGCCAGGTATTCTGCCTATGCTGACGTTGTTTCGGCTCTTGTGTCGAGCAGAGCCGAGATTGACGAAGTCATCAAGGAAATCAGTTGTTATGATATGGTGACAAGGGCCAAGATCAACCGCGATAAGTCTGTTGGCTTGCGTTTGGGTGCGTGGAAGGGAGTTTCTCTTCCCGGACCTTTCCACTGGTCGGATGGGCCCGTCAAGATTCTCGGCGTTTGGTTCGGTCCTGATCTCCGGTTGGAAATGAATTGGTCGCAGGTGCAAGGGAAGGCCGAGATCGCAATTAATTTGTGGTCTTGGATGAATCTCTCCTTAAAGGGGAGGGCGGAACTCTATGTTTCACACATCTACCCGATTCTCCTTTACCGACTCTGTGTTTCCACTTCCGTATGACACTTTGCTGGCGTTCGTGAGGCTCTTGTTCTCCTTCTTGTGGGGAGGCAAGGCTGCCAGAGTCACTCGGGAGATCTGTTGCCTTCATCCTTCTGAAGGCGGTCTGGGCATGCCAAGCATTGAGATTCGTCAACATATGCTTTGCATCAGCTTTCTAGATCGAATGTGTCGCGAACCGGATGAGGTTGGCGCCTTCTGGAAGGAAGACGCCCGTAAGAACTTCCCATCCCTGAGAAGTGTGCACTCGTGCGAGGAGGAGGCCCACCGTTTACCCCGAGCCGAGTGCTCCTTCTATCGCGAATGTCGTATTGCTCTGAAGCGCCTCTTACGGGCGTCGGATGGCCTCTCCAATATCCAGGCGTTGACTCGTAGGGCATTATATCAAGTGTTAGTCAGGGGGTCCGTACATGATGAGCTGATTGACGAACTCGGACTTACGAAGCAGGAGGCTCGCTCAATATGGCCTTGGGCGCCCGGGTTGAAATGTCTCAATAACGATGAGGCATCACTCACCTGGCTGGTGATTCGTGGGGCCATCTGGGTCGCCAAGGGACTTTGTTCAGCTGGCTTGGAGAAATCTCCAAACTGCCGACCCTTTAGTGGGGAGTTCGAGACCCAGGGTCACGCCTTCTTTCATTGCACGTTGGTAGTGCCTTTGTGCAAGTTTGTTGAAGGCCTCATGGTCCGCATGCTGCATGGAAAGTTCTTTGTCCTTGAGGCCTCTTCCGTTTGTAGCAATGTGGCACCGCCGCTGACGAAGGCTGAACAGTATATGTTCCACTGCTTGCTAGGTGTTATGAGAGTCGTGATTTGGACAACGCGTCAGAAGGGATTCTATGGAGGCGAGAAGTTCACCTCTTCCCAACTGATCTTGTACTTTAAGCATCAGCTTAAAGTCAAGATTAGGACGGAAAGTTAGCGGCTCACTTCATCAGAATTCAACAAAAGGTGGGTGCACCTTGCGCGCATGTGTCGTATGAAAGGAGCTGATCTTGAATGGCACATTGATGCCGGTTAGGCATCAGGATGTTGCTCTTCCTGGGTTGAACTAGTGCAACCCAGCCCCAAACTAGGCTAGTTTAGGTTTTATTTTTGATGTTTTAGTTTCTTTTTCCAGTTAACTTAGCTAGGGTATGTATGCTCATTTGGCCCCTTTTTATTTCTGTCCCTATTTTTCTTTAAGTTTAATTCCCCATCCCCTCCCTCGTTAGGTGGTTAGTGATGTCAGTTCGCAGGTGGATGCGGGGTGCCTTTCGTTTCGCATGAGTGTTTTTCGTATTTGTTGTTATGTTTGAATGAGTGCGTGTCAGTGTGTGTGCTTGGGATGAAGGAATGTTTTATAGAATGTTTTATATGTTTTATTTTAGTCCCGCATTGATTTCGGCCTGTGAACTGGTATTTCTGCCACATTTAGTGATTGGGGGGGGGGGTTATTACTAATATTATTTTACTTTAGTTTCTTGTAAATATTTTGTATTCATTTTGTAAATACTCATTGAGGTTAGTTTTTTAGAATTGTTATTTTATTCCCCTCCCCTCCCCCCACAGACATTGAACTGTAAATATGAGGACTAGTTAGTATTTTCATAGAGACATTGAGGTATTATGGCGATTGTAGTAAGAACGGTACGGATGGATGTGTTGTTTTGGTGTAAGGAATATTGTTCGTACGATTGGGTCAGTGTTTGCGGCTAGCTAAGTTATAGTTAAGAGAGAAGAAGACCGTCCTTTTTCCCCAATCCCCCCTTCGGCCTTGTGCCACATTTCTGTAATTTATACAGAATAAATATCGCTCTTCGCTGTGGTAACAAGACGTTTTTAATTTAATCGCAGTACTAGACTGACGTCGATATCACAGCAATTTACTGTTGACATAGCGAGATATAGCTGCTAATTCTATGCTGTTTCTTTTCTCGTTGTGGAACTCCCTTCCGTTTCCATGATTTACAGCCAACTTAAATGCAATATCAATTGCTATCTACTGTCATCCTGATTACTCTTTTCTCTTCCCACTCATTAGTAATGTTTTTTCTTCCTAATTCTTCCACATCCAGTAACCACTTGTGTCTTAGTAGCTTTACTGCCTTGCTCTGAGCGAAATCGATTTTTTAAAAAAAAGCAACAAAACAGGGGATGCTGTGAAGAGCCATGATCGTTTACTTTCTAAAGGAATATGGTACACATAGAAAGAGATGAGGAATATTGAGGAATTTCTTTCAGTGGAATGATCTTCCCCTAAGCTATTCAGAAAACCAAAGCTAACCGTAATCGGGATCACAGCAATCGGAAACCCTACGATTCTTTCATAAGTGCATAGTATGTGCTTCGCCAGGATGACATACGATTCTGAATTCAGTGTTGTCCTCCTACACTCTCTGTCTCCCAAGACTGAGGATCGCAGTCTCCACTATTTAACCCATACCTGGGGCATACGTAGATTCATCATTTTCCAATGGTGTTTGCGAGAAAGCAAATAAATCTAAAACCGACTGGGAAGCGAAACGTTTCTTTCTCATCCAGATTTGCTATTACACCGTCCGCTCATCCAGACCAACCGAACGAAATCTGCTCTAAAATGCCTAACACAAAGATAAAAAGAAAAAAAATATATAGATGTTGGGTTACTTGTAGTTCTAACAATTTTTTTGGTTTTCAAGATTTCTTATCCCTACTCAGGGAATCATTCGTATTATTATCTACATCTTCGATATTTTCACCTCAACGTTTAGGCTGTCATTTTTTTTTATCTACGCCAGGATTATGATATCACCGACGGTACGCAGACAGACAATTCTTGAAATAACAGATTGACCAAAAATAACAATTCTAGTACTGTTCAAATTTTCTACCAATACTTCAACCATTCACAATTTTAATTATCCAGTCTTTTATGCTGGACGTTCGGCGGTTTAATAATTGGCTATCTTTTATCCGCTTTCTCATAATTGCTCATATATACCATATTGGAAATTATCCTTTCTAATAGTCAAGGTTTACGTGAACGAGATATATACGTTCCTTTTCCTACTTGAGTGAAGTGAACAACGATGTACTACACAGAACTGTTTATCTTCAGGGACTCTTGGACATTGATTCATTTCAACTTCAGAAAAAGCATAAATATGGCTCATTCAGAATTTGAAAATTTCCATGCATCTGAAATAGAAAGCATTGTACAATGCCTGGCTACTGATTCCGTTTGGGCTTTTTGATTAAACTGAGAATTTGTCAATAAATATATCTTTATAAAATCTTTATAAAACCGACATAGAATAATGATATATATTGAAGTTATATCTTTATAATTGTGAATGTAGCTTTGCTTGGGTATCTTACGGTGTGATTCTTTTGTTTTTTGCCATTTTTCTGAATTCTCGTGTGACACGTATTTTAACCTCACTGGTTGCCACTGGCCCGCAAAACGAGTTTTCTAGATATCACACTACGGTTGGTACTCATTTTCATATATGCTTTTACTAAGATCGTATAGGGCGTCTATTGAGGATCGAGCCAAATACACTATCAAACGAGCCTAATTTCTATCTACCTACGCTAAATCCCTAACGTTATTTACCAAGTCTACTTACTCTGACACAAGGCTATACGTATAGTTTCTCCAGTGAGGATGGAATAATATACTATCTAACCCGTCTACCTATTATTCTTCTAGGCTAATTTAGTCTGTCACAAGGCCGCAAGTATAGGTCATCTAATGGCAATCGAAATCGGAGCACAGTTAAACGAGTCTACTATAGTTATTTACTAAGATTAGTCTGGCAAAGGGCCGAAAATATAGGGCGTCCAACGAGAATCGAACTCAATCCACGATCGAATGAGCCTATTTCCTATCTATTTTCCTAATGCTATTTACTAAGTCTAGCTTAGTCCTGTACAAAGCCAATTTAAATTGATCTTACTGAACCCTACGCTCCTGAATTATTTTGCCTGAATCAATCCTCAAGGGCCCCCTGCTGAGCGATCTATTTATTTTAAAGCTTGCTGGAGAGTTATACTAAGATAGACTGGCAGTATCCACCACACTATTTTGACTTTGCGATGAACTAAAAGAATGTCAAAAAAATCTCATATTGAATTTTTTGTTTAAATGCATTTAGTTGACTAGTTTTATTAAGTTTATCTTGAAATCTATGACCAGACACATTAATCTCAATTGGAATTTCACTTTGTTTTAACAATAAGGCAATCTTGGATAAATTTAATATCTACCATATCATGTAAACTTAAAATATATTTATAGCATACCGGCACAGACATTTTGTCATCGTTTGATAATTTGTATTATAATAATCCTATAACAGAATGTGTTTTTTACCGTTACGTTACAACAACGATTCATTTTAACAAGGACTTTCTTAACGAACAACAAATGAACAGGATTTTTTTTTTGTTTTAACAGACCTACTCAAAAGTTTAATTCATGTACACAACTAAATACTATGATTCCAATATATATATATATATAATTAAGTAATTCATTGAGCCTGAAACCTCAACAGAACGCAGAAAGCACTGGACGGTCGTTTCGTCCTATATTTGGATTTCATCAGCAGTGCGCATCCCCTACCGAGAATTGAAACACTGACAGTTAGATTGATTTTACTGCTTTTAAACTACAATCTTCCATTAATCTCTCACGTACATTCATATCTGCTCATGGCGTATCCATATGTAAACAAATGACGTCACACATTATGAAATGGACAAAGTCCGACAATTATTTTAAGACATTTTTATGTTTATAAATTCTTTTTATAAATACAAATATTTAAGTAAGAGAGAGAGAGAGAGAGACAGACAGACAGACAGACAGACAGACAGACAGAAAAAGAGAGTGTATTTGTTACTATATTTTCTGAACCTTTAATATAGCGGATATTCGACGTAAATTGGGGTATATAGTCCAGTAGTCGAGTATCTCTAGTGGTTTATTCATCTCTATTCATGTGTAAAGCGTCTGTGAGAGGCATGTGATCCATTAAACCAGTAAAATGCTGTTCTTCAAGTAAATGACGGAAATATCTTAAAGCCAAATAAATTGCAAGTAATTCCCTCGAGAATGGACTGAATTCTTGTTATGCTTTTTGTTCAATTTTACAGTGAAAAAATAAATTGTTCTGTCTATGCCGCTTTACATTTGATGTAGAACTGATCCAATTAGATTGGAAGAAGCGCTTGTTGTTAATGTTAGTGTTAAATTATCATCTTCACAGATATAGGAGAGTCTAGCGATTTTTGCTAGCGCCATTTTAGAGTCCGGAAATATAGTTAATGTTTCTCCTACTAGGATTACTTTTTGCATTCTTATTTTTTTGATTCCTGTAGCAAATAGAGTCAAGGTTTTGGCGCAACCTGGAATAAATTTTCGGTAATAATTAATTAAACCAAGGTATCTGCGTAATTGCTGTAACCATGTTGGTTGGGGAAATTGCTGTATTCCTGCAACTTTCTCTGGAACAGTTGCAATGCCATGTTGGCAGAAGAAAGTCAATTGAGGAACAACGAATTTACATTTGTTTACATTTATTTTTTAAACAGAAATCTGCCAGTATCTCAAAAACTTGTTGCAAGTGGACATAATGTTCTTTGATATACTTGCTAGCGATTAGAATATCATCGATATATACAAAGGAAAAGTTAACCCACTCAACACCTCATTTATTAGTCTCGTAAACCTCTGTGCATCATTACGTAATCCAAAAGGCATCCTCGTGACCTTGTAGAGTTCGAAAGATATGCTCATCGCCGTTTTATTTATATTTTCCTCCGCTACTGGAATTTGGTAGTTATTTTAACCAAATCTTGTTTTGTGAAGAATTTGGCTCCTTGTAAACTCATGGCGAAATCGTGTATGTCTGGAATGTGATATCTATTTGGAACCATTTTGGCGTTGAGATTCCGGAAATCCCCTCAAGGTCGTCAAGCCACTGTGACTGCTTTTGCAACCATGAGTATTTGAAAAGTGTGGTCTGCTCGATACCTTGATAGAGCATATGTGGAATTTGTCTATTTCTATTTCGTATTTATCAGGACGTAATCTGTATGATGATGCGTGGGTTTATTTGTTCTGCAGCAAAATGGCTAAATCGCCCGTGTGCTTTAAAGGAGTGGTAATATAAGTATTTTTTTAACAACTCTTATATTAAACTATCAGGTTGTAAGGCAGAGCTACTTCCTGTTGAGGTATACAGTGAAGTGATGCCTTTTGTGTCTAGCTTTGTGTTACTGTCGATGAGGGAGCATGTAACCATATCTAATGATATATGAAAATAGGATAAAATATAACGCTCAGAGAATAGAAGTTTTAATTGGGCTCGTATGAAAATGCACAGAAAAGGTCGCAGCAAAGAAAAATGAGAATTAATGTTTCTCCATAAGTTTGGATTTTAGATCCATTTGCAGCCTGAAGTGTGTATGTGGACAACGTGTGTTTTTGTCTTGGTCAGATGGAATAACAATCATTTGTGCGCTAGTATCGACTAAAAATAAGTATCCGGTATTTCTGTCAGGGATATAAAACAGACGACATCCATATTCTATTCGTCTTTGCTTGCTGCTGGAATATCCGTTTCCCTGGTGGGCAGTTTGGCTTTTTCTTGAGTTGAATGCGCATGCACTTCCTTGCCTGATGTGTAAACAGGCATCATATTTGAGTCGCCTCCGGACTTCCTCTAAATTGTTCTGTTCGGAGAGTAGGAATTGTTTTAAAGTCTGCACGGCGAGAACGATGGTTATTTTGCTGTTGGTTTTTCATTAAGCTTTAAATTTGAATGCTTAAGTCTGTTATATTTTTTCTACTTGTGACAATCTATCCTGTCTGTCCGTTGTGGTAGCGTATGCATTGTTCTTCTGGTTATTAATTTCGTGTATTTTATCAGCAATTTCCGATAATTTGGAAGAGATGCTAAGATTTGTGTTGTATGCGTGTGAAGTTTGTCTGTACACAGTTTCTAATTAATGCTATGAGACATTAGTATTTTCACTTTGTAGTGTTCACTGTTTTCTTAAGAGTTGGGATGGCTTCATGTCACCGAGAGTCAAATTATTAAACAGGTCATGCAGCCTTCTTGTGTTGGATTTGCCGATGCGGCGTATCATGGCATTTTTCAATCTAGCATAAGGTTTTTCTGTCAGTAAATCAACAACTTCATTTGCGACATCTGGACGGAGTTTCTTCACTACATATGCTTATCATATCGAATTGTGTGATGGGATCATTTTAGCGCTAAAGATCGCATGTAGTTAGGAAAAAACAGGTTTGTACGTTTGTTGAGTTGTATGTTGGGAGGTTTACCGTAATGTGGTTTCTGCCATTGTCGCTCAGTATTGGAATGTCTTGGCAATGTGGTGATGTTTAAAAATGAAAGTTGTCTTATGTAATACTGTTGGAGAAATGTTCATTAAACGTAGTTGGCCAATACAGTTGGGATCCATCTACCAAGGTTTTCGCTTTTACGTGAATGTTTGGATACTAAACAATGAACAACACATCTTTCAAATGAAACATATAAAAGGTTATTTTGTGGAAGAAAATCTGAAGCAGAACGTCAGCTAAAATAGCATTTATATATTCTTTTCAGAAATACATAGCAATAAGATGTTCAATTTTCCTTGCGGTGAAGTTTGTTTTATTAATTAAGTGTTTTTAGCGCGTTGTGAGATATGTGAACAGACTTACTTTATTATCTGTCTATATTTCTGAGATGAGGTATTATGTACATTATTTACATTATTCGGACTATTGTCCCCATCCCTGTTGTCATATTTATTACAACGTTTCGGCCGTTGTACGCCCCGGCCTTCTTCAGGTGGTTGGAATGTCCTCAAGGACATATCGCGCAGTGGATAAAGGCGCTAGTTAGATCCAGTGACAGGACCTAAAGAGTGTGAGTTCAATACCCGGTTAAGGCAGTGCAGAACTTTCAGAGGGAAATTAACAGGAGATATCTGATAACTAACATCCATTAAACATGGCACGTGCAACTAGAACAGTCTACCCCAGTGAGCGAAATAAAGGGTTCAGTTCGACATTCCAACCACCTGAAGAAGGCCGGAGCGTACAACAGCCGAAACGTTGTAATAAATATGGCGACAAAGATGAGTACAATAGTCCGAATAATGTAAATAATAGACTTACTTTATGACGGTCAATCTATTATGTTTGTGCGTTCGTAGACAAAAGCTTAGTAAGCGGTTGCTGTTTTTACCTTCTATTGTGTGCGTAGACAAGGGCTTACTCGGCAGCTTCTGACTGTCGTCTCTTCCATTGAGTGCGCGTGTGTAGGTGCGTATGAGTGTACGCACGTTTAGGTCAAACTAGCCTCCGAAATTCTTTTGAATCCCGAGAAGCAGTAAGCTTCTATTTTCATATCCGTAAGGGGGATCAGAAATCTAATTTCACGTAGAGGTGTGAACTTTTTGAATACAATGTTTTCATTAGTTAACAAATCATCTTACACTGGCCCGCAAAAATATTTTTCTCGAATTTACGGAAGTGGTGAAGGGGATTATTGTTGTTATTTTCTAAATATCCCCAAAATAACACGTGGTATGTATAGAACTATGTCCGCGAGTATTTTAACGGTATTTGCCCTTCAACAAACCTTCAAGCCTTCCGATGGGATTTTATTGGTTGAAATTATACATATAGGATTTAATTCATATATATATATATATATATATATATATATATATATATATATATATATATATATATATATATATATATATATATACTATTCACCTGCACTATATTATTTCAGGTGTTATACCGACGAATAAAAGTAATAAGATTATGTCCTTTGTTAGATATTATTTTAAATTGAGTCTACTTGCAGAATTCCGCAAGTAGAAGGAAAGAGAACCGGCTTCTTCTACTGCCTCAAAACTGGTTTAAGTATTTTATATGAGAGTCCAGATTTGAACTGTTGTAACCGGGAACTAAACAATATTCTTATGTTTGAATAAAAACCGGAATGCCACTTCTGCCGATAGAAGACCCCAGACTAAAACTGTGTTGGTATTTTCACAGACCCCATTAAGGGTGAGACGGGGACAAATATCACTTATCGATTATGAGAATCGACGAAGTACCCGAACAGAATTACTCGAATACTATCTAGCATCACCGAACATTATTACATGTAAAACATTGCCTAAATTTCAGAACACATACTAAAAAGAAAAGGGTTGATTAAAAACGAATACTTCTTCAATAAATTCTTCAAATAACTTGCAATCGAGTTTAAAAGCACGTTCAATCTAAAGAGTACTATTTATTAAGGTTTTTGTAAAGTCATTAACAGAAAAAATGCTAAAAGAATTGTCTGATATTGGTTAAAAATCACGCTTTATAAGAAAGGGTAAACCATCTTTTACCACCAAGACATCGCTCACTCGTTCTGAAATAACCAAATGCTGAACGTTCTCAAAGCTATTTCAAACGAATAGCAAATTTGAATACGGCAACAGACTTATTTTGTGTAGTCTTTATGATTTTAATAAGAGGACTATCTTATGGTGGTAGAAAGATGGTAACAGATCGTCTACCCTTTCTTAATTTTTACAGGATTAAGAGATGTTAAATCGAATTCTTTCTTTTTACATTTTTTTTGTTCGCTCTGTCTTACCAGCCGTTTTCTTATACTTCTCTCTTTTTTTATTCTCTTGTTTTGTCTCATTTTTCTTCAATTAGCGTCCCACTTTCTTTCTTTTTCTCTCTTCTCCTTTCCTTCTCTGTCTCTCTCTTTCAATTAATTGTTTTTCTTCATGCTATCAATCTCTCATTCTCTCTTTTCAATTCTATCGCTTTCAACCCTTTCTCGCTTTTCTTTCCTCTCTTTTCTTTTTCATTGTTTTTTTTTTAATCTCTAGTTCTCCTACGATATTTCTCTTTTTTATCCATCTCTCATTTTCTGCCTCTTTCTCTCTTTTTTACTCTTAACCTTCTGGCTCTCTACTTCCTTCCTTTCCCCGTCACACTTTCCGATTCACTTTTTTGATGGGTACATTTTTTTTCAATCTGAGAAACTACAAAGGCAAAAATGGAACCAAATTGATTTTATAGACTTATTCTTTAAAACTCTGGACATTCCCAACCAAACCTTTCAAAATTAAAAAATTAAAAAAAACGGAAGTCAGCGTCGAAGACTTTTTTTTTCCGATTCTGTTTTGAAATAGCTCTCTCTTCTTTCATGATTTTTTTGTCCATTAACTGCTTTTAAACGGATAAGAATGAATTTCAAATTTCAGAAAAATAATGAACAAAATAAATATAAATAAATTAAGGATAAAATTAATACTAAAATCAAATCAAATGAAGAAACAGATAACTCATTAAACGAAAAATATTTAAAACCGGAAATTGAAAGAAAAATTAAATGTTGCTGCTAGATGTAAAAGGTGATATTATCATCTGTCGATATTTCTGAAATGAGGCATTGTAATTATTTACGCTACTTACATTGGTCTGACTGTTGTACTCATCTTTATTGTCATATTCACAACGTGTATCACATGAAGAAGGCCGGAGCGTACAATGGCCGAAACGTCGTAAATTATGTAAATAACACTATCATTATGCAACGGATATTTTGGATTGACATACTTATCTTAAATTTCCCTGTTTCAGCTTTTGTGTTCTCTAGCCTTTCCCGTGTTCTCGGAACTTTAAAGGTGTTATGGTCCAGGTTAGGACCAAGGAAGAACAACACGAACACAAGAGTAGAAATAACGAAGATATATTACACGGAATAATAATACAAGATGTGGAAGGTGTTAGTATGACTGTCAGTCTGGTTTGGAGTGAACTACTATCGGCTCGACTCGATTCGTCTCTATCTCTTGAGAGGCGTAGTATACATAGTGTTAGGAAGAGTTCATTCTGTAGTTATAGGTAAGGACCCATAACAAAAGGTTAAACATTTTCATTATTCTGAAGTACGTAGGTGCATCAGTAAATCGTTGCTTCGTGATGAAAAGAAACATTGGCTTTTACACTAGTATTTATTTATTTTTTTAAATCCTCTCCTTCACCGGAGGTCTGAAAACACTCCCAAACATACTTTTAAAAAAAAAAGAAAAGAATGTAAAAACGATATATTCAATTTTGAGGATACTTGCTGTCACTATACCCTAGCGATATTCACTAGAGAAAATAGATCACATAGATCGAACATGGTAACAGTGACAATTTCAAACGAAAATTTAACTTTAGCCTGTGGATTACGAATCCGCCATCTTGAACTAGGCATGTCATTTTATGAAATGTGGAACTGTAAAAGAATTACAAGGGCGTTTTTCACCCCCCAGCAAGGCAATAAAGCAAACAAGATGCATAGGGTTACTGTGTATGAAAGAATATGACAAAAAGGAAAAAAAAAACATTATTAAGGAGAGAGAACAATAAAAGAACAGGAATTAAGAAAACAAAAGATAGCCATTGACAATGCATTTAAATTGTTGAAGATCAATGCTGACCGGAAAGCAAGACGCCGAAAGAGAGTTCCACAAGCAAGAAGTGCGAGAGAAGATAGTGTTAGCATAGAAATTACAGTTACATCTAGCAATTTGAAATGCCAAATAATGAGACCTAGCTGCCAATCTAGTACTGCGCTTAAATTTGTAAAGTCGTGGTACTAAAAGGGGAAAGATCGTAAGAACAATTATCATAAAAATATTTATGGAAAAGGCGCAGAGAAGCTACGTGACGGCGGTGGCAAATCGGGAAAATATATAAATAATAATAGCTCCTCAAACCACAAATTCGAACAGAAATTAAGAAACTCCTCTAAACTATAGCAAAAAGCGTGGACTAATATGTTTCATAGTTTACCTGTTGAGCACCAAACTATATTATTTATATCATGTTCCCCTTTTGGAAAATCGCGCTTTGCGTTTTGTTCTCCACGACAATTAACATTTCCTTTCTATTTACCCTCTGGGACATCTTCTTTGTTCGATTCTTGTCTTACCTACGTCATGGATAGAATATTGGCTTCGAAGGTTTTAATGTAATAATGAATATGTCAATCAAGAAAATCTATTTTTGCCGGATATTTTTGGTCTTCCACTCATTTTATTTGATCGTGATGCATTCTACAAGAGTTTCAAAGCTTAAACCTCATAATCGGTCTCCCGGTCATCACCGTTTTGGAAATACAGTAATATTTGGATACTTCCATTCTCATGAAGGTGTATCTTATATTAGAATGTGTGGGTAGCGGAAGCGTTATCATTAATTTTGCGAGCCAAGTTCAAATTCCGTCCGCCATTTATATGATAGGTCAGTCAGAAAGTCCCGATTTATCACAATTTTATGGAGCAACACCAAGATTTATTCTTTAAAATAAAGTCCATCATTCTCAACGATCTTCCGTCAGCGATCAGCCAGCATCCGAATCTGTCTCAGATACCAGTCTGCTGGATTTGAATTAAAAAAAAATGTGTAAACAAGCTTCCTTCACTTCATCAAAAGTGTTGAATCGCTGGACGAGGAGGAAGTGTGCTATTGAACGGAATAGGCCATAGTTACTCGGAGCAGCATCGGGACTGAACGGTGGATGTAGAAAAATCTGAACACTGTCCATCAGTTTGAACTTTTTCTTAGTCAATCTGGCAGTGTGCGGCCTCGCTTTGCTGAAAAAAGTCCGACCTCAGTTGACCAAATCAGGATACTCTTCTTTAGATTGTCATACACATGGATTGCTGCTGACAATACAGTTTAGCATTGATGGTGCAACCATGTGTAAGAAGCTCGAAATACTCCTTGGAAATTCCACCAGACAGAGATCTAGATGCGTTGTTTTCTTCCCGCTTCCTAAGTGAGTCAGGACTTTCTGGCCGACCTAGTATATTGTTACGCAATAATTGGGAAAACTATGAATCTATCCCTTATCTCCAGGGATGGATTAAATAGCTCGGTAGATTTGGCTGTCTCATCTTGGTTGGCAGCCAGCTTAGGAGAATGGATTCTATTAATCCCAAAACGTGGAAATGGAAACTAGAAATAAATTCCCAGGAAGTCATTTCGACACGTTCTTCCCAACAACTGCTATTTTATGGAACAGACTCCCGGGAGGATGCTTCCCCAATTAATGCAATTTTAACCACTTCAAGTCGAGAGTTAACCGTTGTCTTTACTAAAAATTTCTCATAAAGTGCACTTCCTGCTGTTACGTGCATCAACCGCAATCGGTAACCATCTACCTTGAATGACTCATGGGGCTTGTATTGGAAGAACAATTAGTAAAAGATAGTAATGAGAGTTCACGGATTCCCAGATTCTGTTTCTAGATTAAGAAACAATATATGAGGCGTCATGAAAGCCTACCTCCTGAATTGCCAAGTCATTTTTTTATAAACATTTTTATTGTAATCAAGCATAGGCCGAGAAAAATAGATAAATAATTATTCAATATATATCAATTAAAACAAGATGAAGGATTTAAAATCCATTATTCGTTTTGGAATAAAAACAAAATTAGTGAATTTCCAAGAATTAAAATTTTTTTTTCATGAATGACTTCAATAAATACAGTATTAAAAACAACTCCCTCAGTTTTATTAAATCAAACCATTAATGTGTTCACGACGATCAAAAGCAAGCCGTATAATCAGGTATCAAGTGGATTATTATGGTGCAGCTGAAGCTTCTAAAAGCGAGTCGATTTAGGCGGGCGGACTTCGTTCCATACAAATTGGCCACTTAACAAAATCGCACTAATGGAAAACGGAAGGAAACGTGAGTAGATTTATGTTTTTGTTTTATTATACGGTTACCTTTTTTTTTCTTTTGTCCGATATTGCTTCCTTTATCCGAATTGTCGTCTGCTGAAAGATCTCCTGAAATGAACGTTAGCCCTTGTCACGTGACAGGGTTGTAATGAGTGGCGGTCATGTTCAAATGCTTTTAATTAGAATAACGATAGACGATTTGAATGAAAAGGAATGCCTTTCTTTTTCTCTTCTCGTTCCTCTCCTTGCTCTTATAATTATACGTGTCGATTTTTCACACTATTTGTATCCAGAGAATCTCACTAGGGATCAAGTGACAGCAAGCAGTATCAAGAACACTCCACATTATTATTATTATTATTATTATTATTATTATTATTATTATTATTATTATTTCTTCTTCTGATTTCTGGTGTGTACACATTTCTTTCCGGGTCCCGTCCATAGACCTAATGTTAGAAATAGCATGACATTATCCACTGACCAAATTAACAACACACACACACACGTATATTTACGTAGATAAAGCCGTTCGTAAGGTGTGGGCTGTACTCGTGAGAACGATTTTTGTATTTCTTTAAGGCATGGGCTACCAGGAATCCCATCAATGAGTCTACTGGAATATTTTCAAACCAATCCGAGCGCTCCAACTACAACAGGGATTGTTGATGTTCCCATGTGCCACTTTTTAGATTTAGATTTCAAGCTCTTTGTATTTTTTGATAGCTTTTTGAAGATCTTCAAAGATACATTGCAGTCTGCAGGGACTGCCATATCAATAAGGAGGCATTTGTTTTGTTTCCGGTGTCTAATAACAATGTCTGGTACGGTTAGTTTTGGTTGTTCTGTCTGTGTGTATTGTATAGTCCCATAAAATCTTATCAGGTCCTATCTCCGAAACCGGGTTTGGATGGTGTTCATACCAATTCCTTTCAGTTTCCTCCCCGTAGAAGTTGCAGATTTTCCAGTGCAGATATTGGCCCACTCTGTCATGCCGGGTTTTATATTCCGTGGGTGCCAATACCGTGCAACCTGATACAAGATGATCAATTGTTTCTGGAAATTTATCACAGAATCTGCATTCTGGGCTAACACAATATTTTAGTATGTGTGCTTGATAATTTCTTTAGTTAACAAACATTGGTCCTGTACAGCAAGGATAAAACCTTCGGTTTCAGGTTTCAACCCTGCACTATGTAGCCACTGCTGGGTACGGGGATTGTCTATATCAGCTTTTTTGGTACGTGCAGAGTATTGGCCATGAAGCGGTTTATCCTGCCATTGTTTCTGTATCTGGTCTGTTGCATTTCCTTTTGCTTTCTTTATAAAGTATTTTGAAGCTTCAGTCAGTGCATTGTGGTTTACTCGTATTTCTGAACCGATTTATTATTATTATTATTATTATTATTATTATTATTATTATTATTATTATTATTACTGAGTAAGAGAGTAGTACGCCAATAAAGTGTTGCCGGGGTACAAATATGCAAAGCCCAATATACCGATCAGATTCAGTATAATAATGGTAAAAGGGGTACCTATATTACAGCCAAGTATTAGACATCTCTTCAGGTTAGTTCACTCAGTCCGTTCAGTCGGTCTCCGATTAGGAGACTTCGCAAGTAACTAGATGTGACTCCAGAGTCTCCTTGGCTGCCTAATCATTCTACAAACTTTTAAAAAATCCTCTAGATCCAACCATGATGCTCCCTTACTAAACCCACTTCATAAGCAGAAATGCAACGTGCGCCTCCACCCCAGGAGACACTCCCACGAACGGTTAAAGTCAAGCAAATCTGTTGCACTCAACGTGATATTTACTTAACCCATTTTAATTCATCAAGGCAAGACGTGTACATGTTAACTTTTTTAATCAGTTAATATCAAAAGCTACAGGTGTAGCATCCAGACATAAATTGTCGTTAGTAGTAGGAGTAATTGTAGCAGTATTTGAAGTTTGACATCTGTAGTATCTTAATATATTAACATTCATTAATATGCCGAGTATAAAAGTAAATACGATTTAAGATAGTCCGCTTCTCCTACTATATATTTAGAGAGTCTTGATAAAATCCAAAGAAGAATCAGCAATATTATTGGTCCTGACCTGGTGTCTCGGCTTCAATAATTTTCCTCCTGTCGTAATATAGCTTTCCTGTGCTTCTTCTATAAGTACTTTGATGGTAACTGTTCCGATGAACTCCTCGCTTTGGTACCTAGACTTTATGAATTTAAGTGCAATACTAGGTAAGGAACAAGGTCTCATCAATTCACTGTTGAATTGGTTAGATGTAACCGTAAATTCTATACTAACAGTTACTTCTCTCTCACTTCTCATTTGTAGACCTCTCTTCCGGCTACATGCTTCCCAGCCAATTTTGATTTCAAAAATTTAAATGCAATATCAATCGTCATCTACTGTCTTCTTGATTACTCTTCTCTTATTCTCGCTCCTTAATAATGTTTCGTTTTTCTTTCTTTCACACTCAGTAACCTATTGTTTCTTAGTGGCTTTACTGCCTTGCCTGGGGTTAAATAATTGAAAATTTCTTTAGTCTTTAGTAAATGAAAAAAGTGAAATGACAGTAACTACAGCAGCAGCAGTAAGAACAGCGAAGCATCGGTGAACGCAGTCAAGCGTGATAAGCAGCAACAGCAAGCATACTAGGTATAAGGCTTCAAGTTCTATACTCCGGATAGTCCCACAGGAGGATAGCCTAGTGGATTAAAGCGTTGGTTAGGGACTTTGTTGAAACAGTAATTGCGAGATCAATCCCTGGGCTGAGTAGTGCACAATGGAAACAGGTTGAGCAGTACTAAATAAGAACTAGAAGATATATCCATAGACATCGTAGGTTACCCGGCTCGACAAGCACCTGATGTAAGCAACGGACGAAGTGTTATGGCAAAAACAACAGAGAAAAAGACAATAGTTATAGTGTAAATTATGATAACGCCTCATCCCAGAAAGTCAGTCAGAAATATTCTCCTTCAATATAATGGTCGCTAGAACAGCTGCTTCATGAATTGATCTGCCAACATCGACTGGTCTAAGGAAATTCAGACAACTAGGCCTAACTTTACGATTCTGTTTCTATATGAGATGATGGGAACGTAAAACGTGTTCAAATTCTATCTACGGCCATCCGTGGTTATTTTCTACTCATGAGAAAGACATACTGGTACCATATAACTCAATTTAACCTGTCGCGTGTCACTTAGAAAAGATCTTCACTAGGTAATACTTAATACCGTGAGAAAATACTATGATGAATTTACCACGATTTCCTCCGACGACCTACTAGGTCACGCACTCATGCCCTTAGAAAAATCAATTTCTTCTCTCTATTTTGAAACCGTAATCGATAAAGTCTTAAAGTGACTTGTTAGCTTTGGCACAAGGCCAAAGGTGTCAGGTACTCCGTATGGGTTGAATTGTCAACCAGACTATCTCGCTAACCCACACCGAGATATCTACAACAGCCCGAAATTATTTAAGAAGCGAATCTTAGACTTGTATAAGACCCGAGTAATGGAATTACACAGTGAGAATCAAACAATGAACTGGCTAATTGGTTGGCGAAGCGAGCTCGCTTACAATCCTTCTACGGCAAAGGTTACTCTTCTTTCTTATGTTCTGTTTCTCTTCGGGATGTTGGTGTCCATGGCTCTCCACAATTTCCTGTCCTTCGCAGCTCTTAATAAATTCTGTGTTTTTGTTATTTCTCCTAAACCCTGTCCCTCCATCTATTTACACAAGCTCATTAAATATGTTATGCGTTGTTTTCTTCTGTCCTTCTTGCCTTCAGTATATCCTGTGAGTAAGAGATCTCCCAATTCCTCTTTCCTAATTGTGTGCCCTAAAAATTTCAACTGTCTCTTCCTTATGGAAAAAAAAAACCTTCATTTTTGTTTCCATTTTCTCTAAAACTTCGTCAATGTTAATATATTCGGTCCATGGCATCCTCAGCATCCATCTAGATCCACATTTCTGTTGCTTCATGACTCATTTTAATCTTTGGAGAAGCTGTCCAACATTCACTGCCAAATAGAAGAAATGACATCAGTACTCTTTTATTTGTTTCTAACGAAGTTTTTTTTTCTGTTTCTTAATACTCTGCTTAGCTTTTGGAAGGCAACTTTGTCTATCCCAATACGCTTCGGTTTTCAGTGTCACACTTTCCGTTCTTTGTTAAAACACTTCCTAGATATTTAAATTTTCGTACTTGTTTGATTTTTTTTTTTCACCCCCGATTTGTAATTTGTATTTTGGTCTCATCCTTTTGCAAACAACCGTGCATTCTGTCTTATTGCAGTTGGTTTTTTAATCCTTTCTTCTCGCTTTCCTCGCCACCTTTTGTTATTTTCCTTCAGTATCTGCTATCGACACTATATCATCTGCATATCTTATGCTGTTAATATGTTGACCGCCAAAAATGAATCCTGGTAGGACATCAAATTCCCGTCCTGTATATGACATTAAATTATACCCACGCCCTGAGCAAGACGATAAACTACGTGCAACAGCAAGGCCTCTGATCAGGAGGTTTTGAGGAGCGTGGAACCACCTCTTAACTGCTGGTGTTCCCAGGTCCACCTTGACCTGGGGTGGTAGCACCTGTTAGGGTCCCAGCCATGGACAAATAGTTAACCCCCAAACTGAGGTCAACACACTATGAAAATGTAAAAATAGGTTTTAATTCCAGAAATACTTTGTAATAATTTATTACCAGCAATAAATTTTTGAGAAAAATATTATTACCAGCAATTCATTATTACTAGGAATGCATTTAAAAAAATATTACCAGCAATACATTTTTGGAAAAAAATATTGCCTGCTATAAAAATTTTGTCGGCATTAAATAACTCATTCAATTTGATATGCCGTAAAACAAACCAAACCAAGACTTCTAATTCTCTCAATGAGCAATTAACTTTTCATATTCTTATCAGGAATTTGCCCGAGTCTATCTGAAGAATACGTTTTCACACTGGATTTATTCCGCCTATATAACGAGACGGATCCGAAGAAAATTAAAAAAACCACCAGAATTTACTATCAGCGAATATAATCTTAACACCATAATATACACGGATAACACAGTGTTGATGGCAGACTTTTATGAACCTTTAGAGAAGGTACAAAGCGAAAACTAGGAGAAAGAACTAAAATATTAACTGTCAGAAAATAGAAAGCAAAACTTACAAAGGTGTGTTACATACTGGGGATGTCAAAATAAAGTAGGTATATAAAATTAAATATCAGTGGCTTGAAGCGAAATTGATATGATTCTGCCTTTTTTACAGCGAAGGTCTCCCTTTACGGGAACCACTCGAGGAAAAGGGTTAGGTTTGGAGGCCATTTGTGTATCTCGAAGTGAAAGATAACGGTTAATCAGGTTACGGTTAAGTTTGTTGTGATCGAAGAAACATCCTGTTGGGAATCGGTTCGACAAGGCAGCGGTTCGCGGGAAGAAACTGCTCGAGTGGAACTTACTTCAAACCAATGAAATACGGAGGGAATGTGGATGATTTGCTACTATGTAAGTAGCATGGCGCGTTTTTGCTGTTAAGGTTAACTTCACAAGGAGCAAGGAATGTAGTTCGTCCGAGCACTTTCCATGGAAATAAGCGGTAGAGCAGCGAGAGGCTTGCTCCATCCCGCCTATGGGAGAGCGGTTGAAGGGTGGAGAATAATTCGTCACCCACAAGGGCCCAGAGACGCTTTTGAACTTTATCACGGTTGGAGAGTGAGGTCTGGGCAGCTCACACCGAAATATGACAACAGAACTCTCGGCCTGATCTGGCTCTTTTTAAAGGTGGAAGAATGTTAAGAATATCATGAACTGTAGATGTAATCAATAAGGAAGTTTAAAGAAAAATAAGAACTAAAGAAGAACTTAAAAAGAGATAATAGAAAAGGAAAGAAGGCTTAATTTAACACTTACAGGACGTATTTAAGGTAAGAGGAGCAGTGTGAAATAGCATATTACCTACTTAATGACTTTCTGTTCATGGATGACAGAATAGAAAGAAAGGGAGTGGTAACCAGTCAAAAATGACTTAGAGCAACAAAAAAAAAAGAAAAGTGTTGAAAGCAATGATCGCTCACGTCCTGAAAGACATATAAAAGAAGAACCGGTTCTAAATACTTGCAATCATATATTCAGGGAATATTGTAAAAAATCTGTATCATAGAATATTTGTGAATATCCGGGATTTTATAAGCTGGCATTTAAAAGATAAGAAGCACTAACGCTTGTTCACGTGGATTAATTGTGAGTTTTAATAAGATATTTTCTTTTTTTATTCGCATTCATAAAAGCGAGTTCCTCTGACATCTCGGAATGAGGAAATGTCACTAACTATTGATTTTTTCCCATTCGAATGAATTGCTTTGGGAAAACTATGAATCTATCTCTTCTCTTCCTAACTATGGGTTAAATAGTAGAGTAGACTGGACTTTTTAAAACTTGGCCGGCAAACAATCTAGAAAAAGGAAAATCTTTTAATTCAGAACCGTGCTGAAAGCTTACGGGAATTCACTCCACTGTCTTTACAAAGCAGTCGTGGTTGTTCACTGATAATAAAGAGAAGGAAGCTATGGAGAGTCAGGATCACCTACATCTTGAACGGACATGGTACTTTACTTTTTAAAAAATGTTGATTTTAGTCTAGTATTCTTATGTAGGACGATAAACAACATCCGGCAGCAAGGCCTCTAATCGGGAGATTGGAGGTTTTGAGCCGCGTGGAACCACCTCTTAATTGCTGTTGTTCCCACGTCCAATCTGACCCAGGGTAGTAGCATCTGTTAGAATCCCAAGTATGGGCAAATAGGGAATCCTGAAACTGGGGCCAACACATTATGAAAGTATAAAAATACATTTTTATAGTAAAAATACCGGCAATATATTTTCATAGTAGAAAATTTACCATTTTTGTAAAAAGATAAAAATTACCAGTAATAGATTTTTGCAAAGAAAATTATTAATGCTCCCCAGAAAATTAGATTTTGGCATTAAATGACGCATAAGGAGTTGATATGCCTTTAAATAAACTAGTATCCTTATCTTTATTGTATATATCATAAGTTGTAAATAACAAGATTTCACTCATTTTGTCTGCTTTGTTAAAATAGATGACTTACCTGACTTTCTCATTTTCCGATTCTACCGTTTACTCTGAAGAAACTTCTCTGTTTATAAGTCCTAATTTTCCATTTTTGATACTGATTATCGCTAATCCATCACCAGTAAAATGATAGCTGCTAATGATTATGCGGGGTCTCGACAATATTGGATTTTCTAATACTATAACCTGTGTTTCGACAATAATATTGAATTGGTCTTGTCTTGATATAATAATATTTTTATGTCTTGCATTTCCAAGAAAGACCTTAATACTTTTGAGAGGTTTTAGATAGAATTGCATTATTACAAAGGCGGATTATGATCTCTCTCTCTCTCTCTCTCTCTCTCTCTCTCTCTCTCTCTCTCTCTCTCTCTCTCTCTCTCTCTCCATTCATCCATTTAAGATTGTGTCTTTAATAGACATCGTATCTTGAAGATATCCGCTAGTCGCTAACGGGCAGCACAGATGCATCCTTTCCCTCTAGGATCCATTGATGAATGACAATTTTTTGCCAATTACACTTGAAATTATTTTAGAAAATATCAGCTTACGCGCTGAGGTTGCATCCACAAAAAAAATATTAAGATATCGAAATAAGATGTAAAAGTTACTTCCCTTGATACGTCGTTCTTAGCCAAATATTCCTACTCCAAAACAATTTCTTCACAATGAGCATCAGACGACAGAACCATCTAAACTGGGATATTCTGCTCGCTAGAGAGTGAAATTGCACAGGGGAACCTGTTTGTTTGCGGCCTATTATTGGGGATTCTTCATTTAGATTGAACAGCTATGATTCAGTATTTGTCTCCAACTATTTTTTAAACTTGCTATTATTGAGTAAAGGGTGTTTTTCACTTTTATTGGAAGAGGAAGGGTGTTTTCCACTTGCGGGAGCTGATAATGATTGAAGTATGGACAAGATTGATGAACAGGATAAAAATAAGGGTGACGTAGTATTGACCTGGTGGTGGTGATTGGGGAAGGGGTGTGATAATGACGGTGACAGCGAGAATTACGATGCGTGAAAAATGTGGCTCGGAAAAGATCATTAGGATGATGACAGAGATAGAGTCGCTGAAATAGAGAGAGAGAAAGAGAGAGAGAGAGAAGAGAGATATGAATAATGACAGATGCGTGTTATATCTATATGAAATAAATGATTGCCATAAAGTGATCTTCTAAGTCGAGAAAGTCATAATTAGTGAAATCCGGATTTACTGTGTTTACTACATGTATGAAAACAGCGTCTTTTGAGCAAATGAAACGCTTGGCAAAAAGAGAGACAGCATTTTGGCGCCAAAACTCAATTCAATCGATTTCGATCCTCACTGTGTAATCTACTTGTTCCAGATTGACTAATTATCTAACGTGGATGATTGTCACAGAGCAAGAGAGCAAATGTCATAAACAAGTTTAATCACGTTTTATCATCACTCTATAACGTCTTCCTTTTTTTTTTCTGTTGTTCTCTCTTTCTGGCCTTCACCTTCTCTTTCTCTCTCATTTTACAATCCTTCTCTTTTCACCAACCTCACACTTTCTTCCCCTCTCTCTCTCTCTCTCTCTCTCTCTCTCTCTCTCTCTCTTTCTCGCTTTCCCGGTCCCTTTACTAAGTTTTTCCTTCGTTTATTTTTTTTTATTTCTATCACTTGCCCATCCTACTCGCTGATTGACGACATCTTTCTGATTGGTTCATATTTTCTTTTCTTTTTTTTCGTTCAATCCCAGGAACTTATATTGTTTTGTAGCAGTTTTTATTGCTTTCCAAATATCTTCGTTGCCTGAATATTGTTTTCCATTCTATTTTAAGGATAGCTTAATTAAGGCTAAATAGCTACACTATCTGAATTTTAAACCAAACACTTTATTCAATTAAATTGTTGATTATCCTCATTTCGCTTTTTTATATTAAGTTAATATCTCTGACCAATTATTATTATCTCGTTTATTCATCTTTTCGCCTCACTCGTTTCTCGTTTCCTCCTCTGAACCCAAGTTCAAAGTAATATTAAAGATGTAATACAAGACTTTTCTTTCTATGTGCCGTGTCCTTTCAGAACGTAGGCGATCATGGCTCTCCACCTCCCTTTATCCCTTGCAGTTCTCAGCAAGTTCCTTCCCTCTTCTTCCTCCCCTAGACCACGTTCTGGCATCCACTTGCATAAGCCCGCTAGGTATATCATGCGTTGTTTTCCCTTGTCTCTCCAACATTCGCAGCCGTAAAGAAGGACAGATGTCACGTAACAGCTCAGTATTCTTTTCTTTGTTACCAAAGAAATCCTCCGGTCTCACAATACTCTGCCCAACATTTGAAATGCGTTTTTGGCCATCCCAACACGTCTACGGATCTCAGTGTCGCACTGATCGTCCTCTGTCAAGACGCTTCCCAAATATTTAAACTTCAGCGTCTGCTTGATTCTAGTGTTCCCGACCTGCAAATCGCATTTCGGTCTCATCCTTTTAAATAAATGAAATCAATGTTTGAAAGATTGATGCGGGTTATAGAATGTCATGGAGCCTATATTAATAGGTAAAGTGATTTATTCATGGGTACGGGATACCGTATTAAACATATGATTCCATGACATACATGTTGAAATCTTTAGCAAGAGCAAAAAATAAACAACTTTCAGAATATAGCAAAAAGCGATCTAAGGAAAATTCAGAGAAATACGGAAGAAAATTGGATTAATCAGCAAGAAAATATTTCAAGAAGCTGTTGTGAATGTCAACAGATAAAAGATGAAGAATATTAAAAACAATGGTTCAAGATATGCAAACAACCAAATTATCAATTATACTTAAATCAAGACCACGAAGAAATGAAAATTAAGTTGGGTGAAGAAATACCTGAAAACTGATTTCTAAACAGTATTTCTTTTTAGTGGCGACTACAGGCCTTCAATGAATGGAACTGAAGTTTGGCTAGAATTTGGGTCCTTTACAAAAATAATCAACCAACATAAAACAATTAAGTAACAGAGTAATGTTCTGAACTAGTATTGTCAACTGTATCATTATAGGTCATACCAAAATTGATTATGGTGCCAAGGTATATACAGTGAAGTTGAGGGCTTCAAATATCTTGTATCTACCATAATAGATTTCCAAAAAACCTCAACATCCGCAAAGCTCTTGCATGGGATGCGTGTAACGAACTTCACAAGATTTAGTGCTTGAATCTTCTATCCTCCTTAAAAGTCCAAACTTTTCAAACACTGATTGAACCAGTCCTACTGTACGGATCAGAAACTTAGGCATTATCTGTTCGTCTTGAAAGACGACTGGGTGGAACATGTACACATCTAGGTAGAAAATTCCCGAACATTATTTGGAGATCCCATGCAGCGCTTAAACAATTTACGGACAACTGAGACCAATCTCTTTTAAGCTCAAACAAAAACGATTACAGTTGCCTGCTTCTGTCACCTAGCGGACAGGACAATCGTCCCATCCTTACTCCTATGGCATCGTTCTGGAAGTGTCTCCTCACGAAAATTGATTTTCCCAGATACCATAGCTCAGGACACGGGATTGGACATTGGGGATCTCGAGATAGCAGTACAGGACCGAACAGCGTAGAAAGGGATTGTCAATAGAGTTCCAACCAATCATAGGGTCGTATCGTAGGATGATGATGATGATGATGATGATGATGATGATGATGATGATGATGATGATGATGATGATGATGATGCTGTGAATTATAAGTTCTTGGGCAAGATATTTTTTTTAGTGGTACAGGGCTTAACCAAGAAACATTAAGTTAAATTGGATATTCATACAAGACAATGCTCCTTTAAATTCTGCCTCTCTTACCAGAAATTTTTTCAAAGACATCAAATTAATGGAACGGTAACCGGGCTGTCTGAAATATTAAGCCACTAGAAAACATGTGGCCAATCTTTAAAAGATTGGTATATGAGAATTCCAACCAATCTTGTCACATAGATGATCTCTCGGAAGCAATAAAATCTCGCAACAGTAGAAAAAAATAACAAAATCAATGATTGAAATGAATCCATATTAACATGAAAAAATATTAATGTATTCAAGTCTATGGAATATGATCTTAAACAAATATGTTTATGTCGAACATATCATTTGGGTTTATTTATAAATAAGGATTTATACTGAATTTTGCAACATAAATTGTTGTGAATTTTCTACATAAGGATCGCATCATTCAGTGGATTTTCCGTAATTTAATGCTTATATTAAGTCTGTTAGCGAAAAGATTTCGCCATTAATTGCATTAATATTACTAATTGATTCAATGTATGATTATCTCTTTATAATATAAAATATATGCCGCATAATATAATACGTTTATTTATATATATATATATATATATATATATATATATAAGTGAACATTGAAGTCAACACTTAGAGGTGACTGGCTGTTTCATGCTAGACGCAATCGTCAGGCCACGATATATATATATATATATATATATATATATATATATATATATATATATATATATATATATATATATATTAATACATGTTTCATTAAATAATATAGATAAGTGTTGTCTATATATTTTATGTAAGTTTTTTTTTCATATAGTCTGATAAGCTTATTAACATTATCATTAAACAATGAAAGAAAATCACAATATTGATACATATATATTTTTTTTTTAATCCAATCTAAGCTTTCGGCTTACATAAGCCATTATCAAAGATGACAATTACACAATATATTTAAGCAATACACGAACAAGAAATTGATGATAGTCTTGTTTGTTTACATGGATGATTTCCAAGCAACGATAAACACGTGCATCTAAAACGCTGAAAGCGTAAATTGCACAACAGCTCATGACGTCACACATGACCACGCGAGAGTGAATCCGATGTGTATTGAGTATGTTGATTTTTTTTCAAATCGCTAACCGGGGGAGAAGAATCATTGCGAATAATTGAGTTGGATATACTAGATTTAGTGTAGTATATAATTAACTTAATTTTTTTGCTAGGATCTGTTGTAGATATGTTAGTATTTACTAATTTTTTTAGTATATTTTCATCTTGTTTATAATTAGTATGCATTTGATTACGATATAGGAGATTAATATGTTTGAGATTAGTAGAAGCAGTATTATGTACTATTTGCTTAGTATTTGAGATTTGAAAAAAACCAACATAGTTTACAAATTCAGGTGCCCTTTGGGAGATTGTATCTCCAACGAACTAAATAATATCTATGTTGGTCACACCACAAACTCGCTTTCACGACGCTTGACACTACATTTGAATGATAACTCTAACATTTTTAGGCATTTAAAACAACATGCCTGGCCGCATACACAATTCCGGAAAATCCTCGTCGAAAACACAACTATACTTAAACATGAAAACAATAAACAAAAACTAAAAATTCTTGAAGCTATATACATAAAACAGTTGAAACCTAACCTGAATAAAATAAACTATGAAATCTCCAAAAATATCCTTAAATGCCTATAATTAGTAACAGAAGTCATTGGTTCATACAGAAGTCATTGGTTGCACTCCCGTCGAACTCGACGTATGAGGGTCAGACAGATCAGTTCCCAGGAACTGAAAGCCCGACAGCCACACAGGATTTGATTATAGTGGTGAAGGCTTTGTGCAGAGCCATCCACACTTTTTGGAGGGACGAATACAGGGACCTGGTGCAACGGATGCCACAAGGTCCCCAAACGACCCTCCGCCGGTTTTGAATTCAGAGTTGTCCTTCTCCTAGACCAGTTGCCACCCAAGGCTATAGAACCCAGTCTGTCCTTCTATTTACCCATAGTTGCAGGGAGAAGAAGAGGATTTACACCTTTCCCAAGGGTATTAGCACGTAAGTGAATGTAATGGAATCGACTGGAATTCGAACTCGGCTCTCCGAATCCTCAATTCAAGCCGTTATCCATTACTCCACCGTGCCTCGTTCATACCAACGGCTTTCCATACTCAATACTCATCGGATTCACTCTCGTGTGTTGTGAGCTGTTGTGCGATTTTCGCTTTCAGCGTCTTATATGCCCGTGTTTATCGTTGCTTGGAAATCATCCATGTAAACAAACAAGACTATCATCAATTTCTTGTTCGTGTATTGCTTAAATATATTGTGTAATTGTCATCTTTGATAATGGCTTATGTAAGCAGAAAGCTTAGATTGGATTAAAAAAAAAAATATGTATCAATATTGTGATTTTCTTTCATTGTTTAATGATAATGTTATTAAGCTTATCAGACTAAATGAAAAAAACTTACATAAAATATATAGACAACACTTATCTATATTATTTAATGAAACATGTATTAATGAAAAAATGCTGCCTAAATACACACAATATATATATATATATATATATATATATATATATATATATATATGGCAAGAAAGATAGAGATAAGAATCAACACTGAATGGGCATGGGAACTGCAACTTTTACGCTTTTATTCTTTTTCTGATCACACTGAGGCGATATTGAGCACGTTTATCCGTATAAATTTTTAATCATATATATATATATATATATATATATATATATATATGTTGCGTGTGGCATGTATCTTATTCCTTTCGCTGGTGAGATGAAATTTCCGGGCACGAAGATGATGATTGTAGTATTTTGACAGATATGGCGAAGGCGAAGAAAAGTCCTAATCGCAGTGACGTGAACAGAGAAGGGATGAAACAGATGATGTGCCCAGAGAGGGTGGATAGTGGTGCAAATGGGGTGGTATCATGGGGCAAAACGATAATATTTCTTGTAGAGAACATGTTATTAGGGGCAGTAAATTTACCGATGTTGTCTTGTTGCTTCTCCTTACCACCCGGCCTGCACGCACTACTCCAATCCAACCTTACCGGCTGCCCCCCCTCCCCAGCAGAACTCGATCAGTGTGAGTCAGTCCCTCTCACACAGTTGTCGAATATTTTAATGAGCTAAGTGGATTCAACCCCACCTTTATCAAACCCCGGCAATCAAACTTCCTTCTGTCTCATTCACTAACTGTTGTCAATCTTCGGTCACTGGCAGCGATAATAATAACTTTTTTTTCTCTTTTTTTTTTGTTTGCTTGTTTTGTTTTGTTTTTGTTTTTTTGTTATCAGAGGGGAGAATGACCAATATGATGGGATGAATTTTCCCTGGCCATTCATTGATTTCTGTGGAAATCTGGGATTTGTCTTTGCTTTTTATTCTTTCCAGCGTTCTTTTTTCTCATGCCATATTTCTAGACTTTTCGCTTTTATTGCTAGAAGTTTCTTTGTTCTTTTTAAATTCCTTTTTCTCTTGCTATATTTTCTAGACGCCGTGTTCTTATTTCTCGAAGCTTTTGTTTTTTTAGAAGTTGTTTTCACCCTAGTCATATTTTCTAGATATTGAGCACTTATTCCTAGAGGCTTCTTTGTTTTTCTCATGCCATATTTTCCAGAGTTTTACTCTTAATTCTAGAAGCTTCTTTGTCCTTTTTATATTAGGTTGGTGCAAAAATAATGTCGTTTTTTGACGTTCAACTTCATGTGAGAAAATGACATTATTTTTGCACCAACCTAATATTTTCTATAATTTTTTTCTTTTGTCATTTTTGTAAATTCCTTCAATTATTTTCTATTTTCTAGTTATCGTTTTATATTTCCAGAGTTTCTTTGTGTTCTTGTAATATTTTTTTAAAGTTTCCTTTTGTGATTGTTGTTTTCTAGTTTAAATTTACACCATGTGTACATGTCAGTTATGTAAAAAGATTTGTTCTAATAGACATGGCACAAGGTATTGTGCGCTTTACCAATTGTACTATGACTACTGCAGTGAGTCCCATATAAATTAGGTGTATCCCACATTTTGGCAAAAGGCTTTTAATAAACATCTATACAGAAAAGTTCATCATCAAATCATGTTAAAAGCCCCAGTTATCGAAATTTACGAAGCTTTGCTTAGTCAGTCACAAGTCTGCAATTGTCTGGTGTTCCTAAGCACATATGCATCAGTGTAACTGACAAACAGAATGTTGCTTAACTTTAATCCTGATTAGTATTTAGATGCCTAATCACGTAAGAACACCTGGTAAAGTCATCGAAATATAGCCTTGTGCCAAACTAAGAAACATTTATATCCTTTCGGACGAATAATACATAAAGCATTAGTTTTTGATTGTTTTGTTTTTTTGTTTTATTTAACGATGTTCACCCTGTACAAGGCCCAAGAGCCACTCGAGGTAGTGGGCTGCAGAGTAAGAGGCAACGTTTATAGAATTATCTGTGGAAGATAACCGTTGACCATAGACTTGAACAGGTTTGCATTTATTGGGGAAACATTCACTTGGGAGTCGCTTCCACAAAGCAGAGATACGTGGGAAGTGAAACTTGCATCTCACAAATGGAATGCAGTTGGTTCGCTACAATGTGCGTGGCATGGCAGGACTTAGCCATGAAGATTAGAACTGGTGAAACTATGGAACGTAATTCGCCTGAACACTTTCCACGGAAATAGCGATAGAGCAGCGATACGCTTGCGATGTTTCGTCTGTGAGGAAAGCGATTGCTGTGTGGAAAATAAGTCGGCAACGACGCAGAGACGTTTTTTGGACTCTATCGAGACTGGAAAGTGGAAAATGGCGAACTGTGCCGCTCCCATGCATATATGACAGAATATATATATTCGGCATGATCTGGTTCTCGTTAAGGTAGGAGATAGCAGGAGGAGTCCGGTACAGAGAACCGACCACTTTTCCAGTATCTTTAGCGATGGATCGTATGTACGAGCTTCCACTCAGAAATCAGAAGCTTGATTGCCTATAAATTTCGGGATGTAGAAATAACAAATCGACCTAGACGCCTACGTGATTGAAATAGTTGCAGATTTCCGAATGCTTTCAGTGATCGGAGTTCACGCCAAAATTTAAAATAATTGTTTCAAGACAGAAAACCCTCCCACCTCCCTTTTTTTGAAGATTGGTGCAAAAGAGTCTTCCATTTCGTATTGTCCCAAGTTAGTTTTGATAAAGTTAAACATGAGTAATAGGGAAATTAATATTACACCATACAACTCTAGTTAGTTGAGTCGCATATTTTTGCTTACGCATTTAGGGAAACTTGCTTATCTGAAAACAAAATTTAAAAAAAAACTAGTTGATTGAAGGTATTGAAGAAAACTGCCAGCATATTAAATCGTTGGTTTTATATATTATATTTATTTAACTTCTTTTTAGTATTTTTTTAAGCATATCACCCCAAGCAAGGCGAGAGTGTCACTAGCACGCAAGGGGTTGCAGAGAGTGAGAACAAGAGCAAAGAGGAGTGTTTGCAAAAAGGATAAAGAGAATGGCGGGGATCAAGATCAAGGCATCAGAATATGTCGATTGACATTACATTTGAATATTTGAAGATTATAGCTATCAGGAAGCAAGTAAGAGGAAGGGAGTCCCACTGTCGGGAAGTGCGAGATAAGAAGCTGTTGGAGTAGAAGAGATGGCTACATTTAGCCGTTTCGACAGTGAAAGGGTGGGGCTGAGATGCCAACCTAGTGGCACGGTTAAATTGATGCAGTTTGGGAACCAGTGAAAGTAGCTCATCAGAGCAGTTGCCATGAAAATACGTTTTTTTTAAGCTTTTCACCCCAAGCAAGGCTGGAAGCCACTAACACGCAAGGGGTTACAGAAGGTTTGGAGGAAGAGCAGATAAGAGTGGTAAAGGAGAGGATGTGGAGAAAGACAGTGGGTCGATCAAGGCAAGGGGGTTACAGAAGATTTGGAGCGAGAGCTGATAGGAATGAAAGGTGAAATGATGTGGAGAAGGGAAGTGGATAGATCAAGGCAACTGGAGATGTCGATTGACGTTACACTTAAATAGTTGGAGATTGTATTTGTCAGGGAAACAGGAATAAGGAAGGGAGTTCCACAGGCGAGATGTGCGAGACATGAAGCTATTGGAGTAGAAGAGACGTCTACATCTAACAGTTTCAACGGTGAAGGGGTGGGAACGGGTTGCCAGCCTCGTAGGACGCTTAATTTCATGAGGCCTGGGGAAAAGACAGTGCGGATTGAAGATTATGTGCAATTGAGGATTATCTACAGGGTGGGTAAATATGATTTTCTGATTTCACATCCTACTGACGTCAGTTTAAACTAACGTCTTATTTTTTTCCACACGTTTTGACAATTTTGTTTCAGATTCTTATTTTGTTGATTTCAGATGAAATTTTGCAACTTTTTCAACATATTTCAGTGGAAATTTCACTTTCGAAAATTATAGTTCAGGTATGTGGAAAAAAAGAAAGCAACAGATTAAACTATGTATTTACTCTGTCTCCCCACTAAGACGAGTTGTGACACAAGGTCTTTTTTTAAGGTGGGAACCCGAGCGAGTACACCCAGGCCAGGAACAAAAATTGTCCGCAGCCCCCGCAAACCGTCGGTTGGGCTAGCCTCGGTGCGAACACCGATCCCTCACTCTGTTGCAATGAGAGGGTGCAACCTCGGGCAGCTGTTCCCCAGGGCCGTCACCTGTCAGTACAAGTTTCCTCAGTTGCGAGTCGCAACTCTGTCCTTAGGCAAAATTTACTAAGAGCTACAGGAAATTTACTAAAGATAAGAAATTGTGGAGAGCCTTGAACGCCAATGTTCTGAAGGGACGCGGCAGATAGAAGAATCATGCCTGTTGCAGCACCATTGAGGGCTGGGGAGACCTATGCGGAGCAGGCAAGATTTGTCACAACGGCTCTGGCAAATAAACTGTTTTGTTTTTTACGTTTATCTCCTCAGTTACAGTTCTGTAGTTTTCTTCATAAAAATAGCTCAGCTGTTAAAGCAAAGTTTAACGGATTCTATCTTTAAGTTAGCTTACCTCGTTCAAAGACGGGAGTAAGCTATATCATGCATGGTCGTGTTTTTTTAGGGATGATCAACCTATATTACAATCATGAGTTGTGTGACGTATCAGAAGCGTATTTCGAATGAACTGACGTCAAATTGTTCCGTTTTTATACTAAAATAAGTCTATTCAAAGCAACTCAAAGTAGAGATATTTCTACGAATGAAATAGAAGGCAGTAGGAGGTTAAGATTATGAGGACAGATAGCGACTATAGTCTGTTCGACAAAGTAGCAATTCTTGGGGAATAACTGAGTATAACTTATCACTGGTACACTGAAAAAATAAGGATGTTTCGACTCTGTGGAATAGTATGACTTATCGTAACTTTGGAGGTCTGAACTAGTGAAACTAAAGAATGGAATACTAAATAAAAAAGGGACTACTTAAAAAAATGGCCACCCTGTATCCATATGGATGATAAACCTGAGGAAAGTTGGAGAATGGGTTTATTGGAATGTCAGTCAATAAATTGAACCTGTAAACTCTTTGTTGACTACAGAGTCACATCATAAGCACGATAGGTTTTTGCTGTTGCGGTTTCAGTCGAAAGTGGGTTTTTACGAGGTCGGTTGCTATCCTAAGTTAGAGAGCCCAGTCTGTTTTTATATTTAACCCATAGCTGGAGACTTTAGTCGAAATTTAGTAACAAGAAGAAATCGGACCAATTTCATCAATACTTGGAATATTAAATATATGCCATTTTCAAGAATTAGCCAATTTCATAAGCCCTGTTTGAATATAAGTATTATATATTTTACAAACATCCAAGATGTTCCTATACAATTTTGACAGGTGCAGATAATTTGATTAGATCACAACAGCTGCATATCCATTAGATTCAGAAAGACGATTACTGTATAGACTGAATAAAAGAAACGTTTTACCAGATAATCATGGCATCACCTTTTATAATTGGAGTGGGGAATCTCGATTGGAAACACCGGATAATGGTCACGTGACCTTAAGAAACCATAACCATTTTATGTCTTGTTGCGAGCTGACGCTAATGTCGCGAGAAAAGTAGGATTAGGAGTCATTTGCCACAAACAACGCGGTCTTATAAATGAGGCCCTGCTATAGAATGCATCAACAACACGACCGTTAAGTTAACGCAGAAGCCATCTTGTTTACTCTATCAAACCCGGGTTTTCTCTTCATGAATTTGAATGTAAAGGGCTTTGATGGATTTGTTGCACCCATAAAGACTTTGGTAAAATTGTTCCACTCCTTCAATTATCACCTTGGTTGACTTCTTTCTTTCCTTCTTTCTTTCCTTCTTTCTTTCCTTCTTTCTTTCCTTCTTTCTTTCCTTTTCGCTTTCGTTATTCATTTCTTATACTTTCTCTATTACTAATACTCAATTTATATTTCCTTTTTTTCTCCTTTAGTTTCTTCTTTCTTTTCCACTTTTTTACATTCCTCTGTATTTCTTTCCTTAACCATCGTTTTTTCTTATTCAACCGCCGGTTTTCCTTCTTTGTATTTTTCTTTTTCTTTCTGATAATTCTTTCTTTCTTCATTTTCTCTTCGTTCGTTTCTCTCATTTTATTTTTCATGCCTTTCAATTATTACTTTTTCTTTTTTTTCTTTCTTTACGTTTCTTTATTTTTCTTTGATATTACAGTTTTTCATTTAATTTCTTTTTCTTCTTATTTCTTTTATTTACATATTTTCTTTTACTTATTTTTCCTTTCTTTTTTCTCTTTTCTTTCTGTCTTTCTTTTTCTCTTTATTTTTTCTTCAGTTCCATTATCTCTTATTCCTTCTCTGTTTTGTCTCCTCCTTTTTTCATTTTTTTTATCTTTATTTCCTTCTTGTATCTTTATTTCCGTTCCGTTTTTTTTTTCCTCTGTTTCTCAGTTTTTATAATCTTTCTCTTATTTTTATTTATTACTTCCTTCCTTCCTTTCTTCTTCCTTTTTTCGGTTTATCTTTCATTCTTTATTTATCTGTCTCTTTCTTTCCATATTATTTACTCTAGTTTTCTCTTTCTTTCTACTTTCTTTCTTCCATTTTTCTCAAATTTAACTCATTCTTCCTTTTTATTCGTTAATTTGTTTCCCCACACTTTCTGGTTTTCTTTTTTATTTTCCTCATAATTCATTCTTTCTTTCTTTTCCTCTATCCTTTCTTTCTTTCTTTCTACCCACAGAAGTTGATTACTGTAGGCATATCTACACGTGATAAACGAGGGTAAATAGTGAACATAATATTAGTGTTGTTCCAAACTTCCAAGCGGAGAAAATGTCTATCTTGAAAATCAGCATTAAATTATTTTACTTTTACCGCACTTGAACGCTGATAAGCAATATCAACTACCTTTTTGGGTCTGATTTTTTAATAATAAAATGTTTAAGTTCGTTGAAAATAGTTAACTGGCTACACTAGCCCTGCTTTCTACCATTGAATGTAAGCAACAAAAGGGATCTGCTCGCAATTTTTGTATCATTTTTTTATCATTTCACTCCAAGCAAGGGGATAATGCCACTAAGACGCAAGGGGATAATGGGAGTGAAAAAATGAGAATACTTTAAGAGCGGAAAGAAGAAACTCAATCCTAAACAGGAAACAAGGAATAAACCACAACTCCCTTTCAAAGGGCGGGAAAGGAGCGTAAACCGGGCGATAGGCGAATGTATCTACTCCTATTGAAAAAAAAATGGTAAATATTATTTCGTAGTGTAGTCGAAGAAGTTAGAATTGTAGGAACTAAAAGCAAGCGGGATTCAAGTGCATCTATTCAGGAAGGGGCAGTTAATTATGGCACCGGCACGAATGTAATTACCATCGAAATGGTTATACATGCGACAGTATATGAATCATTTCATAGCCTGTCACGTTCTTATCTTACTCTCTTCTTCCTTTTCTTCTTTCCTTTGTTTCATTCATTCCTTCCCGCTTTCCGAATCTTTATCGCTTTTCATCTTTCTTTTCTTCCTTTCCTACCCACTGCTCTTTCTTTTCATCTTCTTCGGGCAAACATCTCCGAAGTTTTCCAAAAAATTTTTTTTTCAAACTACTATCACCTTTTCTGTTTCCCCTGACTTCTTCTTTTCCAAAACGGATGCTTCCTAATCACTTATTCGAAATAACTCTGACATTTCTTTGATCTCACCGCATGTATCAGTCGTTTTCTCAGATAATCGGACAACGCACGCGTTTTATTTGACATCAGTGAGAGGGACGGGTTTAAAAGCAACCTTTATTGATGGCAGATTTTCCTAAGGAGGCTGTCAGTTATTGCAATTAATTTGAGTCTGACTGGCATTAAGATGTGTATCACTTAAGAACTCCCCTGTCTATATTTGCGCTATCACAAAGGAAACAATCCAGGCACACATGTAGAAGGCTCAAAATGTCGAGCTGAATATTAGATCATTTTTTGTCTGTATTTCTGGGATGAGAAATTATCAATATTTATATTAGTTACATATATATTAGTTAGAGTAATGTCTTCATCTTTGTTATTATTATCACAACTTTATAGTAGCAGAGTAGTAAAGCTTTTGTTCGTGGATTTGCTGGTATAGTAATTGACAGTTCAATCCCTGGTCCGGGCAGTAGAGATTTAAAATCAGCGGTAACAGAGCCAGCGTTAAAGGACAAGATGATATATCCCAGGTCGACAGGAAAATATGGTGAGACACTATGAACAATAACTAAGCTGTTCATGTCAAGTCAATGTAAATTATTAGATCTTGAACAGGACATGGTAGTTGCTGTTTAACTCATGAAAGTTGTGGAGAAATTTGAAATTCATTAATTTATGGTGTCACCTGTTTACCAGAAATACCTGATGGAGGACATTACCATTCAACTGTGGACGGCACAGTGGCTGACCATGGGTCTTTAATGATCGTCACCTGAAGTATTGTCTGCGGTAATACTGGTTCAAATCACATCCACATTCAATGCAGAAGATACCAAACAAACAGATGTAGCAGATCAATTCACCATTTTTTTAGCATTTGGGAGATACAAAATAAGATCCAACTATTAACACTATATCAGATAATACGTTCACTTGGCTCATGACATCATTAATTGGACCCTGGTGGACTGGCAATGTGTGGCATGGTTCAATGAGTTATGATTCCAGTCGTTGGGTTACGGGTAGGGTTTGAATATGTCAGAAACCCTATGAAGTAATGGACCCCAGTTGTCAATAAGGTATTGTATAGAATAGTGGCAATTTCATAATGGTGTTCATGTGGCATGGTCTACTGAAACAGATTATTGACAGGTGACTGCAATGTTTCATTGCTCCATGACCATTTACACGTATTTAAGGACTCTGTGTACCCCCAACAATGATGGATTCATTCTGCAGATTAATGCACTGCGTAAATGGGCTGATGTTGGTCACAATTGATTTGGGAAGCATTCTGGTGACTTCCAATAACTACATACACCCGACATAAATCCAATTAAGCATTTATAGGAAGTAGTAGAGAGATCAACACACAAAATCGTACCTACAAATCGGCGGGACAGCTATCATGGCTTAACATCTCTCAAGAAGTTTGCCAACTAAAAGATATCTTGTCGTCCAGTTTTTTATCGTAAAAGCATAAATTACATTGTAACTCAATGGCTGAAATGTATAGATGATCGGGATTTCTATTTTAACTGATTTAAACACTGTTGTAATACATTAATTCAGGTATATGTCAATGACTCTAAAACTGAATTCATGGGCTTCAACAAGCAAGGCAAAATACAAAATGTTTCAAGTGAATCAATAAAATCTGTCAAATCTTTCACATACCTAGAAAGCGAAATAAGTTTTACTGAAAAAGACGTGAAAAGACGTAAATGTTGGTCCGCCTTGAATAAAATGGATGAAATCTGGAAATCTGATCTACCAGACTACATCAAAATGGAGATTCTTTCGGGCCACTGTAGAGTTGGTGTTAATGCATGGTCTCACTGCTTAGACATCAACTAAAACCCTAGAAACTAAGCTTGATATAATCTACACTCGCATGCTGAGAATTATATTTACCATCTCTTAGAGACAACATCCAACTAAATCACAAGTCTATGGACCCATCCCTGATATTTCTACAATCTTATGCGAACGTAGAAAGTGTTTTGCTGTTGGTGAGCAAAGCAAGAACTTGCGAGTAATCTACTGCTCTGGACACCTAGCCATGGTGCAAGACGGGTTGTTCGCCCACCAACAACCTACATTGAACATTTACAGAATGCCGCCCTAATAAGCTTCCGACCTCGATGAAGGACCACGATGGTGTGATGGTTGGCGTAATAGGCTCATGAACGAATAATATAAAAGTTCATTTTAATTCGGACATTATTTTCTGAACAACCTAATGGAAATGAGCAGATCATGAAAAGCGGAGGAGATAGCACGGATATTATTGAAGAACACTTGCATCTGGTATTGTCCTACTGGGCATCGCTTCCTGTTGCAGGAATGACAGCATAACGGGTTGAAACATATTCTTGACATCTATGCCACCCACTGTGCAACGTTCTCGCCACAAACACTGAGCGAGTGTTGCTACTTATATCTCTCAACCCCTGGTGCTAGGGTAATGTCTGATGGGTGTTGTGCGTGTATTATCACTGGAAAACATCGTTCCTCACGTCTATGCCACAAACGTATAATCAACATTTTTTATTTTGGGTTCTCTTATTTCTTTTGGCTCGGAGAGGTTCAAATAATTTTAAGCCAAAGCCTCGGGGGGGGGGGGGGTAGGCAGTACTTGTACTTCGGGAGGAGGTGGGGTTTATTGTCCGGTATTACCGTTAAACCCAATATAAACGTCGACCTTGTGTCACATTCGGTAGCAACGTGGGCACGTTGAAAAATACCCTCAGCCATATTTTCTGGGTTTTCGTTAGTTTTAGTAGTGACTTTTGAATATATATGTTGTTGAAATTACTTCCAATTTTCGATATTATTAATAGTAAATTCACAGCTGTAATTACATATTTCACTTATTAATTATTAGAAATAATTAACGTATTTTGATGCTTATAAAACGCATGATTTCCTATAATTTATCTCCACAATCCAATAGTTTTTTATTTTGATGTTTTCTTGTAAAATTTTAACAGAACGGTAATTATTAGTAATTATTTGACATTATGATAATATAAAGTCTAACAATTTTATTCTTTTAAAATAAAAAATAAATACAATATAGACTTTTCAACAAGTTCATTATCTCTAAAAACCACCCTACGGCCTATAAATCGAAGGTTAATGACGGGAGTTATAAGTTGGGATGCAAGTTGAGCGCCAGGTCCCCAGTTGCATCCGATTCTGGGCCCTTGAAAAATAAAACAAGTCCAGTGTTTCAAAATTAAATTAACGTTTGGAGAGAAGTTGTTTATGCAGTCGGAATACTGGGTTATTGACAGGAAACGAAATTCCTGTTACAGTAACACCTACTTAAGTAATACTTACCTTTCTTATTTACTTCTTAAACTACTGATCACAAAGCAGCATCATTTCTGGCAGACATCTTGAAAATGCTACTACTGTATAGTATGCTTTCGTTGGGGCGTACTGAGTATTTTCGACTGATTAAGTAATCATAACGCTGTCAAATATTGTCGCGCAAATGCAGCAGGCCGCCAAAAGCTGAAACAGCCATTTTCGTTTATCACCACTGACAACGACGCATCAATATGCGATACGAGTTAGTTACCATAAATTTCGTACTTCTTTTCGGTCTGTAAAGAATTTTTCATCATTAGTCAGGTTTACATGCTGAAATATGTTATTTAGTGGGTAAAATTGGAGATGGTAGGTAGGGCTATGAAGTAAAAGGGGAAAAAATTGTATTTTTCCTACTTTTTCCTTCGGTATTTTGGGGAGGGGGTGTCCAATACATCGGAGCGTCTTGTATGAAGTTAAATTCAGTACGCAGTTCACTACGTCGTTTTCTCAATGATTAGAAATAAGTCTTACCTAGATCTACATATACTAATACTCCAGTTGGCAAATGTCTTAATTTAAACTTTTAAAAATTAAAGATAAATTTACCTCTGCCAATTGATACTATTATCAGTACATGTAAACTATTTACAAATCTTTGTTATTTCAAATTCAGCAACAGTTATTATAGACTGAAATTTGGATTTCCTGTGGATAGACCTTTTAGTGACAATTTACCATGCTTATATCTAGAATTTTTAGAACCGGGCTCGTTTCTGTTCATCCTTCCAAAAATACCCATTACCGTATTTTCTTTTGGAGAATACGAGAAAATGTGAATGAAAATTGAAGACAAAAAGGTCGTGTTATACGCAAGGACGTGTTTCAGAAGTTTTTACTCTGCTTAAAAAACTCTTATTTGAAACAGCAAGATTGAAACTACACTCAGCACAAATACATAATAATACACAAATTAGTAGGTGTTTCTAACAAGTATTTGGTATGTAGGCAATATTTGTTCTTTGGGAATCAGCATAATTGAACGTCTTTTGTCTTAAAGATAAGAGATTCACCGAAATTGATTAAAAATATAATAAAGGGAATACACAAGATCTTTTATGTTTTGATAACATTAATGTTACAACAAAACACCTTTTCCCCCAAATAAGTTTTGACACGAAAGTTAGAAGACGCAATGGCTGAACATCCGGTTTATTTTTATTCTTTAATATGGTAAAAAATTAAATATTTTAATGAAATATATGTTCGACATTGAGATTTTAATAAATAATATGGCATAACTTTTTTTTAAATTACATAGAGATGGCTGTACTACGGGGTTGTATTATATTCAAGGATGTAAATTATTCTGTTTTTAGCTTAAGAAACACGGGATCCTATTATACTCAAGTCGTATTACACACAAGAAAAAGCGGTATGTTTTAGATATATCGATGATATCTTAATAAAAAAAACATTGATATAAAACCTTTTTTTAACAGACTCAACCTGGTTGAACCAGCTATTAATTTTACCTTTGAAGTTGAAGTCTATGTATGTAGAACGGACTCCAGAAAGACGACAAGGGCGAGTGTATTACCCAATCAACGTCTTCTGAGACCGAAGTGCTTACGGCCACATTACTTTGAAATAAAGGTTTTCGTACGATCAGCGAACTTAAGCAACAGCAAGCCTAGTCACCGAGATGGGTGACTGTTGAGGAATACTCGGTGTTGTAAGCTGGGGTGTGTGGGTGGTGTAATGGATAACGGCTCATAATTGGAAATCGGAGAGCCGATGTCCAATTCCAGTCGGGTTGGTTATATTTACCTTAAATAACCTTAAGAAAGGTATGAATCCACCTGTTCTCCTCCGAGCTATGGGTTAATTAGTAGAAGTGGAAATATTTAAAATCATTATCTCCTAAAAATCGTGCAATATACAAATCGGTGGGAAAGCTATCATGGCTTAACATCTCTCAAGAGGTTTGCCTACCAAAAGATTCTTGGCGTCCAAACCTTTAGAGTTTTATCGTAAAAGCATAAATAACATTGTAACTCGAGGGCTGAAATGTATAGATGATCGGGGTTTGTATTTTGACTGATTTAAACACTGCCTTTAAATAATCAACAAAAGGTTGATAAGCCGTAAAAGAAAATTTATCATTCAATCTGTGGCCGAAGTTTATTGCTCGAGTGGTAAGGGTATCGATTTTTTAGGCATGTGCGAACACCTTTCTGTGTCTTTCTTAGATCTTTATGTGCCTGTTGACTTGGAAAATGTTTCTTTGGCGCATATAATACGCCACCGATCAGCAATATAGCAGTGTATTCGAGATTGCGAGGCTAGTTTCTATCCCTTTTAAACCTTTTTAAATTATTTTACACCCAAGCAAGGCGATAATGCCACTAGGACGCAGTAGGTTACTGGGAGGGAAAGAGAATGAAAAGACATTAGTGAGAAGTGATGCGAAAGAGCAATAAAATATGATTCACAAAGACAAAAAATGATGACTGGCGTTGCATTTAAATTTTTGAAGATTATATTGCCTCGGGGCAATAAATCCGAAGAGAGTTCCATGGGAGAGAGGTGAAAGTAAAGAAAATATTACAATAGAACCTACGGTTACATCTAGCTAATTCAATAGTAAAACTGTGAGACCTAATTGCCAATCAAGTAGCAAGTTTAAATTCATCCGGTCCAGGCACCAAGGTAAAAAGCACATCAGAATACTTGCCATGAAAACGTTTGTAGAAAAGACGGAAGGAAACCACGTCACGTCGGTGAGAAAATATCTGAAGTCGGCGTGTCAGGGTTGATTACATTACAAACCCTTCTTTGAATTTTGTCAAGAATTTCGAGATATATTGTAGGAACACCAGACCACATATGACAGCAATATCCAATGCAGGGAAGCATGATAGATTTATAACTGTGAAAGATAGATTCTGGGGAGAAACATTGCCTGGCACGAAACACTGAACCAGCTATCCTAGCAGTAGATCTAGCAATTGATTCAATATAATCATCCCAATCCATGTCAGTGTAAAACGTCAGCCAAGGAGGCGTAAAGTGTTGCTCTCCAGGAGATTAGCGTCAGCAATGATAATCGTTATCTTCTGTTTTCTTCATTTCTGATCTTTTATTGTTATGTCTCCTTAATAATATTTTCTTTTTCTTATATTCTCTCACACTCAGTAACCCCTTTATTGCTTTGCTTTATTTCCTTGCTCGGAGTGAAATGAGTAAAAATAATAAAGGAAGAATATACTTAATCTCTAAAAAAAAACAGAACTGAATCAATTCAAAGGCATTAATCTTTATAAAGAGACGAGGCAGAAGAAGGGGGTTATTTTGATTCAAACACGGAAACACTGAGAAGCACAAACAGGGATTTTATAAGCGCACATATGTGTGCAAAAATCTGATAGCGGCAAATACATGATTGTATAGATTCGGTCAGACTTAATAAAATAAGCAAGCTTACATATAAACGCTGTGCTATTATATTATCTTGCACGCAAATGCAGTGTAATGCATGCATATACGCTATTAAACTTTGTTGAGATTTACTAATTTTTTTTTATTTTAGTTTTCTTTAAG
>OZ038498.1:36802537-36810037 GCA_964036315.1 Acanthosepion esculentum
ATTTTATGGCTGTTAAACGCACTTTAAACCTCGACCTTGCGTCACATCCAGTTGCAACGTGGGCGCCCTGGTAGATACCACTAATCTTAACTTTGAAGACGTAACTACTAGAGATATAGTAATGACTACTTTTGATTCATTATAGTATACAATACCTGCTAGTAAAAGTAACTAGAATTATTGAACAAGAAACATTCATACGCTTAATTGATTGATTGGTTTTCTTCTACGGTTTATCAATATTTTACAGGATTCATATCTTTCCCAAGGGTATTTGTGTGTAAGCGAATATAACGAACTCTACTGGAATTCGAACTCGGCTCTTCGATTAACAATTCTGAACCATTATTCGTTACACCGCCCGCACATCCAAGTATACAGCACTTGATATTCTCGACTGGTCACCCATTTAGATACTGACCAGGCTCGACGTTGCCTAACTTCGCTGATTGTACAGGAACCGGTAAAAGATTAAGGAGAGAGAATGATAAAAGAACGGAAATTTAGAAGATATTTTTTTGAAAATCAAAGATTACTGGGAAGCAAAAAACCGAAGAGAGTTCCACAAGTGAGAAGCCTGAAAGATATGGCCAGGCGGATGATTACGATCGTTTCTTGACGCTAATCAAGTGAAGCAAAGTACAGTGTAACCCGGATATAAGAGACCAGGATATAAGAGAAACGCGGATATAAGAGAGATTTACTCTGGTCCCAAATTAGAGCCTGTGTTAATGTATATATAATAGACCAAACCCAGATATAAGAGAAACCCGGATATAAGATACTTCTTCTCCGGTCCCGACAACTCTCTTATATCCGGGTTACACTGTATAATGATTTAAGAAGAAAGTTTTTTAATTCTTTCCTAAAACTAATGTTCCAATTAATTAGAAAAAAAATAAATTTACGGTCTTAATTCTGAAACAAAGAGTTTTATAACTGCAAGTGATATGTACACAAGTTTAGAACGAGGCTATTTTAGATTTTAAAAAATAATAATATGGTAATAATCATCCGGGTTCTTCTTGAATAAATTCTTGATGCACTTGAAGTTAATCAGAATCTGTTATCTTTACACATTCTTCTCGGTTGCATTTGCAAAGAGGTGAATGTAGGGTGTTGATCCAATATGAATGCCCCGACCCAGCTTTTATATCGACTCTTCTTCATGGCGGGAGGGGCTACTTTCCTCTCCCTACTCTTGGGACCCGGCACTGTAGTTTGGTGTTTGCTCAGTGAATGAATCATGTCTGATTCCCTGGGTTTTTTTTGTTGGTTTTTTTTTTTTTTTTTTGCTTTTTCTGATGTTGACCCCTGATTCAATTTGAGCTGATCTTCTGTCTTATGACTCGGTCAGACGCTTAATGAGTATGGTTTCTCTGGCTATGATATGTGGACATGGAGAAAGATGGGCGAAAATAATATTTATGTAATAGTATATACGTATATTTTTGCTGAAAGAAAAATGTTTATATATTAGATATTTCTGCATCTTAGACCAGTCTGACTCAACGCCACTCCAGAGATGTAAGACTGCGTGGTGTGGGAATGGAATCCATAAACGGCGTCTTCAGAGACTATTTCACTTGAAGCAGACTGCCAAGAATAAATTACACATATTTAGTAAGTTGTCATTCTTTTTTCTAGAAGATCATGTTCCGTCAGAGTTCTTATTTGGCATAAAACCTGAGGGTTTTTTTTTGCCTTTGTTTTATTAAAACTGTAGCTCTTTAATAAATTTTCAATCAGGAAAAGAAACAGTTTCTTGTGAACCAATCAGCAAGTTTTGCCTACATATATACGTATGAAATTGTGGGCGTGTATATTTTAATGTGTAGATAAAGTAACAGTTATCAGCACGATAAGATTAATAGGCGAACCGCGTTCGAATTCTGACCAAATTTGTTTCGTTCACTAAATTTCAATGGTAATGGGTCCATCTCCTCCACAAGGATATGGATTAAATCGCAGAGTAAAATGGACTCTTTTACTTTGGATAGTAACGAATTTGGCAGAAGGGAAATTAATACACTATTAATGTGAATACACTGTATATCCTTCTTACGCGTAAACAGTGGCCTGAACTCTTGCATGCAATTGTACAGACGGTGAATAGCATTTCGCAATCATTTATTCACACCTCTTTGCACTTGTATACGCCCATTTTTATACTGTTGCTCAAGAAATACAAGTGCCAAAAGCCACTCGAGGTATTGAATGAGGTTTTTGTAAGGGCGTAAAAGTGGGGTAGTATGAAGTGCATGTTATTAGGATATATAGGATAGATAACGGCTGTCCCTAGATAATGAAGAGATAAATGTCATGATGATCAAGGAGCATACACTCGGAAGTATGTTCAACAGTTCTGGAGAATTTCTCTGACTGTAGCTACCTCCGTACCAATAGGAATTGAATATCGATGGTACGTGTATACGTGATACGGCTGGTCCTACCTGTGAAGGTCTGAACTGGTGAATCCAAGGAATGTAGCTCGTCATGAAGATAGTGATAGGATACTGAGAGGCGCACAATGTTTCCTCTGTGGGGAAAAGTAGATGTAGAGTGGAAAATAATTCGTCCTCCACAAGGCCGCGTAGACGCTTTTGAACCCTGTCATGTCTAGGAGGTGGGAACTGGGCGGCATCAGTTCCGACGCGGTAGCAATATAGCGAGAGTTGTAGATGGGCTAACTGGACGAATCAGGTGCCGTCCCATATACGTTCATTCAATGTGGAACAGATGTGACGATCCTGCGGGTCAGAGAAGCAGTTGAACAACTTGATGAGCCTTTTGAGTAGTACAAATTTTCTTTTAGGTCAAGACGTGGATGATCGTGTCTCTCCACAACTTCCTCTTCTTCATAGCTAGAATTGTTTGTCTCTTTGCTCTCCTTTCCAGACCTTGTTCTGTCATCCGTTTACATTAGCTCGTTAATTAGTTATACCTCTGTCCCTTTTGCATTCATTATCACCTGCGGGTGCTAAATTACACTCCCATGTACAGCAATCTTCTGAAATAACCATCCCGCCATTCAAAGGCCTATAATCCAACATGATCTCAAACGGTTCTCATGGAACAAGGGAAAGATGTGTGCATCTTTGTGTATTCGTTTGTAGTGGATTCTTTCATCGCACTGAACTTTATCACACTATGTGTTATTAAATCTCAGAGGTGGGCGGTGTATTGTTACAATTGTTAGTACGTCACAAGATTGGCTGCAGTCTTTGAAAATGTATTCCTATATCTTTCATCTCGCGTTCGTTTGCCCATTTGGGCTTAATAGCTGTCTTCTAATGTCAACGAACACTCGTTGCCATTTTTGTGATATCAACGAATACTCGTTGCCACTTTTATGATGCCAAGCAATACTCGCTGTCACTTTCGAAATGCTCATTGTAGTAGAGACTTTGTAATCGCAGATACAACTATAGTACGCCGTTGAACAATACTGGTGTCAGACGCCTTCGAATATCATCCGCACTAATAGTACTTGCTCGATAATACTCGCTCGAATAGTAATAGTAACCACTGAATAGTGATCCGAATAGAGAAATAGTATAGTGAAAAGAGTAGAGAATAACGGTCCGTATAGTAATAGAGGATAGAGTAGAAATAGCGATCCGGATAGTAATAGAGGATAGACTAAAAATGAGGGATCATTTAGACGTTACGCTACCTCCCATATATGCGTTTCATCTATGGTCACGTGGTCTACTTAATTCAATAATGGAGTCGCCTGTGTTTGCTCACTGACAATCTATGTTCAAATTTAAGTGTAGGCAGCGACACTTTATTCCTATATAACAGACTGCCAGGTTAATAATAAATAAATAAATAGCATCGTTATTCAGAGTATCGCTATTTTGTTTTCTATCATTGTACGTGGGTTTTTGATCATTTGATTGATTTGTTGTTGTTTTTTACGGCTTATCAACCTTTTACAGGTTATTTAAAGCCAAAAAAACATTTTACATTATACATTTGTATTTTTTTTAGAATGTAAGATTTTTCTTAATAATAATGATTTACTGACACATGTTCTACTAATTGAAACCTATTTGGGTGATGAAGAGGCGAACTCATACCATTCCCAAGGCTATTTAGACGGAAGTGAATATAATGATGCCGACTGGAATTGAAACTCGGCTCTCAGATTTCAAATTCCGAGCCGTTATGCATTACGCCACCCACACATTCAAGCTAACGACATCTGGTATTCCAAAGCGGTTACCCATCTAGATATTGACCAGGATCGACGTTGCTCAACTTTGGTGATCGCACGAGAACGTGATATGGCCGGAAGCTGTAGTGCATATGTATACATCACCCGTATATTCAAGTTAACGGCACCTGGTATTCCCAAGCGGTCACTCATCTAGATATTGACCAGGATCGACGTTGCTCAACTTTGGTGATCGCACGAGAACGTGATATGGCCGTAAGCTGTAGTGTATGTGAGAGTAAGGGCAAATGAGAGGTAGAATTCCAACGAAAGACACAATGCGTGGGAAACAACTTAAAACGTCACAAAAGATTCGAGCTGTATATATTTGGGGATATTCGGAAGAATTAAGCCTTCACTGTTCTGTTTAGAAACATGTGTCTGCTTCTTTGTTTATAATTTATTTTTAAAATTTGCATATCCTGTAGAATAAGAAGCGATATTGAGGATTCGTGCGTTGCTTCCATGTTGTTTTATATTACCGAAACAGACGTTTGAGGCAAATCTAAACGACTGGGCGCTTACTTTGAGCTAATTACCATCGCCCGAGAAAAAGAATGTTCATAGTTGAATCTACAGTACAGTAATTAATCTGACCAAATATAATTATTTTATTTTATTTCATATATACAATATCCGATCAAAGAGTATCGGGACTGGGGTAACGGAGCTAAAGTAGGCAGAGTGATGCCGATTGGCACAGATTGACCTTAAACTCTGTTACGCATAGACTCCAAGTTATAACGTTCTCGTTCACTTCCGTCCACACCAGGGAGGTTCCATTTTTGGACATGGCTTGCACAGTAACATTCCCAAAGACCACGCATGTGTGTGGATGAGTGTGTGTGTAAAGTTGAATGGGAATCAGACAGAATGGTAAATATATAAGGCAATTTGGAAAATTTCTACTCTGAGATGCTTCGTCCATGATCCAGCGTCATCAAAAGAGATTTTATGTGAGAACCAAATCTACATTAGGGAGATAAAACGGGATTGACGTTAAGGGGTTAAGCACTTGACTTTCTCTTTTTACTTTAAACGTATATTTACAGAAATTATATTATAAGTATGTTCAACTCATTTCTTTCTTATTTTTATTCACTAGTCTATTTTATTAGGTTGGTGCAAAACTAATGTCGTTTTTTGACGTTCAACTTCATGTGAGAAAACGACATTATTTTTGCACCAACCTAATATTCAGATTTACGTAACCGATATAGTTTTAGTTCGAAATTCGTAAGATTTTCTTGGGAAATAAAATCATTTTAGAAGAAAGTCAAGGCATCGGTGAAACAGGCCAAAGTTAAATAAATACCAATTTTTCTTTCTCTCTCTCATATATATATATATATATATATATATATAAGTGAACATTGAAGTCAACACTTAGAGACGACAGTCTGTTTTATGCTAAACGCAATCGTCAGGCCCCGAGTGCTGTTTTTTTTTTTGCTGTGGCCTGACGATTGCGTCTAGCATGAAACAGACTGTCGCCTCTAAGTGTTGACTTCAATGTTCACTTTCATATTTACACACGCTCTATCTCTGATACTGAGCACTTTATCCCATAAATATATCACACCTTAAGACTATATTTCTTCATATATATATATATATATATATATATATATATATATATATATATATATATATCATTGAATTATATAGACATATTGTGTCGACGCATTTTTATACTGATCCTTCCCATTTGTCTAAACAGTTTCTTGATGTTAAGATAAAATTCATCAAGGAAGGCTCCGCAGTTTTTTGTAACCTAATTACTTCCTATCTTTCCAAGATAATCGTCAGAAAACTAATTATATATTAAATTTAACACAACCAACTTAATCATACGCAATAACAATTCTCCGTCAACTAGTGTTTTGGAAAAGACTAACATTATATATCAGTTTAAATGTCCTTTGGGAGTACATATGTTGGTTTGACGACAACAACGTCATTTGTCAGATAGAAGATCCACTTATCTCCACCTTCACAATACAGGAAAATACTTGTTGACAGCACCATACTACACCCCGAAAATAATAAACAATAACTTCAAATTCTCAAGGCCCTCTATATCAAAATCAACCAACCAACTCTTAACAAAGTTTATTTCAAATATAGCAGCAATATAGTAATCTGCCTTTAACAATTAATATAATTGCAAATTTCTACCAATTTCCAGTCAGCCCCCCCCCTATTCAAATGATTGTTTTGCAAAAGATTCCATAACTACAACAAACAAATTTTAAATTTTAAAATAACTATAACAGAGCTCGTTCGCGCGTGTTTTTAAAAATCACCATCACATCGAAATGCAGATTTTATCGCAGTTGCAATAAGTTTATCTTTGTAATTTAACTCGAAGATGATTTTTGAAAAAATCGAAAGTACTTGGTTTTTAAAAAAAAAGCAAACTACGGCCCCTTATTTAATGAATTTCATCATAATATCAAGAAGTAGATTAGACAACTGAAAAGGATCAGTATAAAAATAAGTAAACAAAATATATGTATATTATTCAATGAACCATATTTGAATGAAGATATGCTGCTTATACACACACACACACACACACACACACACATACATACATATATATATATATATATATATATATATATATATATATATATATATTTGGTGTATTTGGGAAGCAATTTTTCCTTTATGCGCCGTTGGTGAAAAACCAACGAAACTTTCGTGTTCATTATTTTTCATTTACTTTTTCCATATTTCTAATTATTTTTCTGATTTCCGGTTCGTATTTATAAATATAATTATATAAAATAATCAACAAGTTACTCTATATGTTTTTTAATCAAACGTGCATATATGTATGTATGTATATATATATATATATATATATATATATATATATATATAGTTTTAAGGTATGCTACATTTATGGGTGATAGTATCCAATATCAGGGATCAAGCGTATGTAAATAGAAAAGTGGACACTGAGGTCAACACCAAGTAGCGACAGACTGTTGCATGCTTGAGTGCAATCTTCAGGTTGTCACCCATCGGTGTTAACCACAGTGTCTACTCTCAGATATATATATATATATATATATATATATATATATATATATATATATATATATATATATATATATATATATATATATATATATATATATATATATATAATTAGAAAACAGACAACCTTGGACCCTTAAGGTTGTCTGTTTTCTAATTAAATTAAATTAATAGTTCCTCTGATTTGACATTGAGCTGTCTGGATCACACCCTCCTTGGGATTATCCATA
>OZ038498.1:36815037-36822537 GCA_964036315.1 Acanthosepion esculentum
ATTTTTTTAATATATTTTCTGTTTATATGTCCTTTTTACAGATACACATATTTAAGTCAATGCTCTGTTTATAATAAACGGTATTAATTGCATTTACCCGCCTGAATGTCCCAGAAATTTCGTAGAAAATATTTTTCCTTTTATAGATACAATTATTTAAGTAAATGCTCTGTTTATAATAGGATCGTTCAAGAAACATCGTTGGGCAATTTGCTGATTAAAAACAGTAATTTGTACTTTGCTAACCAGACATTTCCTCCATAGCTGAGTGGTATATCACGTCAGATCAAAGGACACACGTTTTATACAAACTTTCTGAACAATCAGGCCGGTAAATGTAATTAAACAGAGCATTTACTTTAATTTTAATTTTTTAATTTATATATATATATATATGAATATAATATATATATATATATATATATATTTATAAACATAATATATATATAAATATAATATATATATATATATATATATATATATATATATATATATATATATATATATATGTAAAATGTACTATATATGGGTATAAAAATAACGTATAATTAGTAATATATATATATATATATATATTAAAACTTTGACTGTAACGTAATAGAAACTAGATTTTAATTCTATATAAATTAAATTTTAATCTTAGCTATTTTTATTTTATTTTTTCATTTTTCTCAGGACTATTTTAATGAGAACAAGAGATAAATTGAAATTTAGGTTTCAGTGTATGATTTATTTCATGATTTACTCGGACTATTTATCCTCATATATATATATATATATATATATGTGTGTGTGTGTGTGTGTGTGTGTGTGTGTGTGTGTGTGTATAAATAAATGTTATATCGACCTATTATATCTGTGATAAGAATAAACCTGGAGTACACTGACATACTTTTAGTGGAAGCCTACAGAGTGGATTAAAGAATAGATTTCTTAACTCCACTAATGGATGGATTGAAAATACGCTGACATCGGAATTCAAAAATGTGAATAATGCTATGGAGATATCTAAAAAAAAAAAAAAGTCATACCAAACTGGTAAATAAGAAATTCATTACAAAATTAATTCTAGAAAAATGTCATTGTAAGGAGAACCCAGACTGTGGAGTTCACCGGGCACTGATGATAAAATCTGGAGTCATTAGTGGAAATCAGTCCATCAAAAGGGTTCAGGAATTAGCAAAGATGTTAAACGCATCACAATCTACGATATGCCGATACTTAAAAACGATAGGGAAAGTCAGCAACCTGGGCACGCTCTTAACAGAAAAAAAACAAAGCGTGTTGTTGATAAAGAAAAACGGAAATTATTTATGACTCGCCATAATATACAGTGTAACCCGGATATAAGAGAATTGTCGGGACCGGAGAAGACGTCTCTGATATCCGGGTTTGGTCTATTATATATACATTAACACAGGCTCTAATTTGGGACCAGAGATAATCTATCTTATATCCGGGTTTCTCTTATATCCGGGTCTCTTATATCCGGGTTACACTGTATCTATTCCAATCTATTTATATCTGTTTATATCAGTCTTAAACTGATCCTGTCTCCCTTCACATAAAGGCTGTTTTGTATCTATCAATATATTTATTTGCCTTTTTGTTATAAGCATCTGTCGTGACCGGTTTATATTTATCCGCCGGTCTTTTAGTCTGGATTTCTCTGTTCAAATCTACATTGACCAGGTTATATCTATATCTGTCTATTTATATCAATCCATTTATCTCAATCTGTTTAGATATATGTATATAAACCTTTATGTACTAATATCTATTATCATTTTTCACATTCAGTCTGTTTAATAACAAGGCAAAAGGAACATTATATACATACCTATGTGTGTATGTGTGTGCGCGCGTATATATACATATATATAAATATATATATTGTCATCCACAGACAGAAGGTTTCGCTGTATCACAGCTCATTTTGTGGCTAGACGTCCAGTTGCCTCTAGCTATGATCGAAACCAGACTGAATTGGCGTTAGTCGGGGGGGATTCTACCACTAAGCCGTTGGCGCCAGGCAGGGACGAAGGTGAATTTAAGCGTGTTTATTTTTAAACACATGTGATGCGTTTAACATCTTTCCTTTTTCCCGAACCCTTTTCATGGACTGATTTCCAGTAATGACTCCAGATTTTATCATCATATGTGTATGTGTGTGTGTGTGTGTGTGTGTGTGTGTGTGTGTGTGTGTGTGTGTGTGCGTGTGTGTGTGTGTGTGGTTAGAGCGTTCGCTTTCTGACTATGAGACCCGGGTTCGAATCTCACCACGGTTGATTTTTCGGGAAGAGACTCCCTGATGTTATCTGTCTGGAATGGGACGATCCCAGCGTGCGGCACACTTTAGAAAATGCCTGAAAACCAGACTACTGGTAGACCCAAGCCTTGAGAATTTGGGTAGACGGACCGTCAATAGCTGTGCTAGCACGATGACACAAGTCATCGTAATCGAGGGTTTGAGTGTGCTGGCCTTGTTCAGATTGTTGATCACGCTAGATAACTTTCTCTCCCAGAAACTGTAACTAAGGTCTGCTCCGCATAGTTGCAGTGTAGACCAGAGGTGGGCTCTGTGGGTGTTGAACAAATACAAAAGTGCCTGAGCGTGCTTCTGAATTAGGAATTGGCTAGCCGCCCTAGTAGACAAGTATACTTGAATACGAGTGGACAGCTATTTTACATATATATATTAATTCAATTTAAATAGACAACCTTAAGGTTCCATTGGTTATAATCCGTGTGCGGGTTTATTTATATGGAGGAGCAAAATCAGCTCTCAAAAAAGTACAATGTACAAATCACTGGTAGTCTCCATGTTCCTGTATGGATGTAAAACATGGACATGTTGGCAGATACAGAGAGAAGCATTTGAGAATAAATGCACGAGAAAACTCCTTGGCATTTGACAGGAGGAACCCCTTCTCACCAATGTCAAACGGAGAAAATGGCGTGGTTTAGACACATTACAAGTCACGACAACCTGTGCAAGACCATCAAGGCACCGTTGAAAGTGGATGTAGGAGAGGACGCCAACAAAACAACTAGTTGAACAATGTCAAACAGTGGACAGGTATAACTGCCAAAATTGGTAATGGCTGCCATAGATAGACCGTTGTGGAAAAGAGTTACTGTAGTTTCTGCATTCGGATCTGCCCTACGATTACAAAAGTCAAGGAGATTATTATATATATCTATATGATAAAATATAGTTTTAAGGTATGCTATATTTATGGGTTAAAGCGCTTAATATCAGGGATAGAGGGTACGTAAATATGAAAGTTATGTTATAAAAATATAACATTGATTTCAACATCGAGGGACAATAGGCTAAATGCAATAACCTGACGATTGCGTTTAGTATGAAACGCTGTCGTCTCTTGGTGTTGACTTCAATGCACATATATATATATATATATATATATATATGTGTGTGTGTGTGTGTGTGTGTGTGTGTGTGTGTGTGTGTGCGTGTGTGTGTGTGTGTGTAATAATCCGTTGTTATATAATCCAAGTGAATCCTCTCAATGTTTTATTGAAACAAAATATAAATTACATAAAATAAAAATTAAGATTACTCCATGCTAATCTTAATTCCTATTGTATGTAATATATATATATATATATATATATATATATATATATATATATATAACCTCTATAGATCTCCTCGGATAGAATTTATAAGCATAACCTAGGATCTCGAATGCCGACTTTCAAGGCCGAAAGGTCCTCCCTAATTTGAAGATTAGCATATTACATTCAAAAATGCTTTTCTCGATCGAATGTGATCGTGCGCTGTACGAAGCTAAGTTTAGTAAATATCATTTTCTTCCCGTCTCGCATTCCCATGTTTCATTTTTCTTTCCCTTCCTTTCTCCTGCCTGACCTCCGGTCTGGCTTTTATTCCTATCACTACCACCCACGCCTTCTTCCTCTTTTCATATCCGTAACCCTAAACCTTTTCCAACAAGGAGAAGTGTAAATATCAAACGCCACAAGAAATGTCGAGCCGAATATCAACTAGAAGATTCTAGTTCTCTTCTCAACGTCATTTTTTTTTCCTATTTCCTTTCTCGATGCAAATACAACAATTATGCCACCGATTCATTTCACTGAAGAAACCATAGCGAATTGACAAAGATCCATCGCTCTGACTTCTCTTTCAACTCAATGTAGCGTGACTTGCAAAATACTGCACAGAAAAAAGATATTTATATAAACTCCCACGAAATTCTTTTTTTTTTTCGAGCCATCAGTTTTGCAAACTCTGTAATGTTTAGCAAATGGAATTACCAAAAAATAAAATAAAAATAGATCATTAAACCCGTCATCAATTTTTCTTTAATTACTTCATATACCTCAGTGGCTGATTTAGTTATACAGTGTAACCCGGATATAAGAGAGTTATCGGGACCGGAGTAGAAGTCTCTTATATCAGGGGTTCTCTTATATCAGGTTTTTCTTATATCCGGGTTTGGTCTATTATATATACATTAACACAGGCTCTAATTTGGGACCAGAGACAATATCTCTTATATCCAGGTTTATCTTATATCAGGGTCTCTTATATCCGGGTTACACTGTACTGAATTTAGTCTGGGAGATAATAAAAAATACGACCTAATTTCGGCTGAGCTGGACAGGTTTTCTGACCATATTTTTGAGATGAGGTATTTTAACTATTTACACCTATTTACATTGTTCGGACTGCTGTCTTTATAGTCATATTCACGACGTTTCGGCTGTTGTACGCTCCGGCTCTCGTCAGGTGATATACGCTGGAATTTCGAACCGAACCCTTTATTAAATCCACGGGGGTGGATCATTCTAATTCACCGTGTCATGCCTTTTCTGAATATCTGTTTTCAGTTAATTCCTTTTAGTAACTCAACTCTCTAAGTTTTGTACACCTCTTCTGTGGCCAGGTATTGAATTCACAGCTCTTTGGATCAAGTCACTAGATTACTTCAAATAACGCGTTTATCCACTGGGCCTATGTGTCGAAGTTTTCTCCTGCAAAGGGGGTCGTAGGTTCGAATACTGCCGAAGCGCGTATTTTTCTTTAATAAGATTTCTCGGATATTCAGGCCGGTAGACGAAATAAAATATTGCTTAGAATAAACGGATTGCGAACTCAAATATGTGTATCCACCAAAAATATCGTTTAAAATAATGTATACATACATAAATACTACAGTTCAAAAGTTTGAAGCCCCCCCCCCCTGAATTAGCATGGAATGAACTTAACAGAATAGTGAAACCTCCCATCCCAGAAATGAAAAAAGAGCTCTTACAGCTTTTGGGAAAAGAATGGAATCAATTATCAAACTTTTACTTCGAGAAGATTTGGCCAAAAATCTGTGCTGCAGTAATCAAAGTTAAAGGAGGATATTTTGTGGAGAGCAAAATTTAATCATAAAATGATTTTTTTTCTTTATGTTATAATAAAATTTCTAATAAAAAAATCATGTCTCGGTTTTTTTAAACTCTGTACAGTGTAACCTGGATATTAGAGACCCGGATATAAGAGACCCGGATATAAGAGACCCTGGTATAAGAGAAACCCGGATATAAGAGAGATTGTATCTGGTCCCAAATTAGAGCCTGTGTTAATAAAACAAAATAGACCAAACCCGGATATAAGAGAAACCCGGATATAAGATACTTCTTCTCCCATCCGGACAACTCTCTTATATCCGGGTTACACTGTATAATAATTTTCTCTTATTTGAAGTACAAAAACAAATATTTTGGGGGCCAATTTAAAAAAATGGTTGTAGTATATATATATATATATATATATATATATATATATATATATATATATTATTTTTAATATCAGAGACGGATATGCAATGTAATTGGCCCTGATCTGTCATCTCGTCTGCAGTCGCTCTCTCACAGACGCGACGTTGTCTCGCTCTGTCTTTTTTACAAATACTTTCACGGTAATTGTTCCGAGGAGCTGCTTTCGCTGGTTCCTAGGCCTCATGAATTTAAACGTCCTACGAGGCTGGCATCCCGTTCACACCCCTTCACCGTTGAAACTGTTAGATGTAGACGTCTCTTCTACTCCAATAGCTTCATGTCTCGCCCATGTCACCTGTGGAACTCCCTTCCTTGTTCCTGTTTCCCTGACAAATACAATCTCCAACTATTTAAGTGTAACGTCAATCAACATCTCCAGTTGCCTTGATCTATCCATTTCCCTTCTCCACATCCTTTCACCTTTCATTCCTATATGCTCTCGCTCCAAATCTTCTGTAACCCCCTTGCCTTGATCGATCCACTATCTTTCTCCACATCCTCTCCTTTACCACTCCTATCTGCTCTTCCTCCAAACCTTCTGTAACCCCTTGTGTGCTAGTGGCCTCCATCCTTGCTTGGGCTGATAAGCTTAAGAAAAAAAAAACAAAAAAAAACATGACAACAATTAAAAGAAAAACATGAAAAACGATCTAGCTAAGTTTTCGAATCTCTCTCAACAGAGCTAAATCGAGGTTAATAAATAGGTATATATTATCAATAAAAGGAATGGAGAGTATGTGAAAAAATCATTATTTAGATGGAAATCAATTGGAAGCCAAGGACAAAATCCTTCTGTTGGCAAAGAGAAGGCTTCATAGATAAAATATATATGGCTTCTATTATTTTTAGGTGGTAATTAAAGTGGGACTTATTAAAGACGGAAAACGAGTTCACACTGAAATTAGCAACACAACTGCGGTTATTTATAAGGTGTTCCGCGATAGAAGACCCTGATGTACTTATCAAAACATCTGATGATAAATAATTAGATTTCCGGATTTTTGTAGGCACGTATTGCTAAATCCTAACACTTAGCCTTTGAGTCGTTCTCCCTATGTAGTGCGAACTGCAACTACATTTAAATAAATAAATCAGGGAACTATTATGGAAGAACGTCCTTCCGTATGTATGTAAGTGCAGATATAGCGGTGAAAACCACACGAGTGTTAGCAGACAAGTATCATTGTCGAACTGCAAAGGAAACCCGCTTAGCAAATCTGTCACTAATGCTTCCCAGTCAAGGAAGACATAGGTAGACAGGGCATCTCTGTACTGAAGCAGGTTTGACTTTAAGTTACGAAATTTTATTTTTACTTACGGATTGAACAATGTCCAATGGATAGGCATTGTTACAAAGAGTAGTAGTAATAATAGTAATTTTTATCTTTTAACATATATATATATATATATATATATATATATATATATATATATATATATTATGTGGTGCAGGTTCAATTTACATTAACTTCATTATCTGCTTTTCGTATGAATGATTCGTGTAATATATATATATATATATATATATATATATATAAACTGAAATAGGTAATAGATCTGGATGACAGGAGAGACAGAATTTGCAAATAGACAAAATGTAATGAAATCTAATCCCCAAATTCGTTATATGTATATATATATATATATACACATATATATATATATGTATGTATATATATATAT
>OZ038498.1:36827537-36837537 GCA_964036315.1 Acanthosepion esculentum
GTGTGGAGTAACCAATGAGAATCGAACTCACTATTAAGTCGTAACAGTTTTAGTGAAACAAGCTTGCTAACCATTATACCACGCCGAGGTGCCCATGTTTTATTATAAATCCATGTACAAGCATCATTAATCTTTACTTATATACTTAAGTATATGTCCAAGTAATGTTTACTTATAGATTCAAATGTAAACCCGGAGAATGTGTAACTATAATCTCAAGTACAAATCCAACCAAAGTTTGCCTATAGACTCAATTATAAACCCGACCAACATTTACGTGCATCGCTGAAGATACAGGTAAAATAGTCGGCGCCCTGTACCGCTCCAGTATGTACTTGACTCCTTATTCTATCCTCTATCGTTACAAAATCCAGATCAGACTGAAAATGGAGTGCTGTTGTCATGTTTGGGCGGGAGCTTCCCAGTACTGATAGTTCAAAAGCGTCCTCGCGTTCTTGTGTGTGACGAATTATTTCCTACCCTCCAACCTCTCTTTCACAAGTGGGATGTAGCGAACCTCTTACTGCTCTATTGCTACTTCTATGGAAAGTGCTCGAACAAACTACCTTCCGCCGGGTCTAGCCGTCACGGCTAGGACCCGCCATGCCACTTACATTGTAGCAAACCACCCACATTCCCTCCGTATTCAATCGGGGAGCAGTAAGTTCCTCTCGAACAGCTTCTTCCCGCGAACCACTGCTCTGTGAAACCGACTCCATGGAGAATGTTTCCCAGATCACTACAATCTTAACCTGTTCATGTCAAGAGTTAACCGTTATCCGTATAAACGAACTATTAACGTAAGCCTCTATCTCGGGTGGCACCCGAGCCTTGTACATTGTGAACCTTACGGTAAAAAAGACCAAGTAATCTTTCTCTATAGAGTTATGTATAAACTCTTATAATGTTTAGCTACAGACTCAATTACAAACACGTCTAATGTTTACCTATAGATTCAATTGTAATAAGAAAAAACACATTTCGACATGCAATAAGGGTTGGAATGTCGTAAAGTTTACCAACGCAACCATTTCAACGTTTGTGACATTGGCCATCTTGCGGACATCAGTGCTTCTAATGAAGTCACTCTGGTGCAAAGTGAGATTGATACAGAAGCAACGCTGGTAGACGTGACATTCAGGTGAGCAGACAGTACGACGCCTTTGCAGATCCTTATTTTTGCATCTTTCTCGGGTCACCTACTGCGCCACACAGATTCGGAGAGGAAGTCATTTGAAAAAGAATCGTTGAAAACCTTGGCACATATCTAAAATAATTTAGTCACGCGTGTAGATAAATATTGAATATGATTGAATCAGATAGATAGATAGATAGATAGATAGATAGATAGATAGATAGATAGATAGATAGATATAAACATATAAATATACAAATTTGGATAGATAGATAGATAGATAGATAGATAGATAGATAGATAGATAGATAGATATAAACATATAAATATACAAATTTGGATAGATAGATAGATAGATAGATAGATAGATAGATAGATCTGTAAACGAGATTCCCACAACACATGTGGATTTGGTGGTTAGAAGTGTATTCCTGAACTAGCTCCAGCTCTCTCTAAACTCTGCAATAAATGCCTTCCCGCATCTTGCTTATTAATTTTTTTTTTCGTTTTCAACGATCAAATAATCGTGGAAAACTTTGGCACATATCTAATATAATGTAGGCACGCGTGTAAACAAATTTTGAATATGCCTGAAGATAGATAGATAGATAGATAGATAGATAGATATGAACATATAAATATACAAATTTAGATACATAGATATACCTAAATATACAAATTTAGATAGATAGATAGGTATGAACAGATAAACATATAAACATACATATTTGGATAGATAGATAAACTCTAATGAACTCTGAATTGATTAAATATTTCACATCACACTGTCTTCTTTAATATAAGCATTTCGCTTTTCTATGTCAGCTGCTGATATATTAACGATTATTATTGAAAGACTCTAACAAGCTTTAGATAAGAATGGCGAAGCTTGGGCTGTTGCTTTGGATATCTCAAAGACATTTGACAAGGTTTGGTATGCTGGTTATCTTCTCAAATTTGAAAAGTTATGGTATTTCTAGCTAAATTCTTAAATTAGTTCAGTCCTTCTTATCAAATAGCGAAATGAACGTTGTCTTGAATGGCCACTCTTCTATATCTTAATGATGGTGTCCCCCAGGGCTCTATCCTTGCACTTAAGCTGTTCATAATTTTCGTCAACGAAATTGCTGATGTCATTTCTTAACTCGGTATCTATTGATGACAACTATTTACTCCAGTCTTAAGGTACCTCGACGAAAGCTTTTCTTGATAGATCAGTTACGATTGAGCAGTGATTTCGATACTCATTGGGTGCTCCATACTGCCGGTCTTGCGCCACATCTAGGCTGCGCTTAGAAAATCATTACTCCAGTTTTAACAGTAAGTCTGATCGGTTTTCTAACGTCAAATTGGTAGCTAATGTCAAAAACGCCCTACAGTCTGTTGTTAGCTGGGGCAAGGAATGGCCTGTAAAATTTAACGGCCCCAAAATGAAAAATAATTTGACGTTTCGATTTTTATTTAAGCTTCATCAGAAATTATTTTCTTAATCATATTTCATTTTCTGAAGAAGCTCAAATAAAAAGCGAAACGCGAAATTTATGAACGACGTTTCACGCACACATACCCACACTACACACACACACACACACACACACACACACACACATATATATATATATATATATATATATATATATATATATATATACATATATATATATGGTATAAAATGATATTTAGTTTCGTCTTCAGAGTTATTCAAGGCAAAAATAAAATAGAAATGTTTATGTTGTTATAATTGCATTATAAAATCCAAATTTGTGTTGTCCATAGAATTGAACTGGGAATTTAAACTACACATATACATACATATATATATATATATATATATATATATATATATATATATATATATATATATATATATATATATAAAGTGGACATGGAAGATTGCAGATTGCACTAGCATGAAACAGACTGTCGCCTCTAAGTGCTGACTTCCATGTCAACTTTTATATTTACACACGCTCTATTTCTGATATTGAGCACTTTATCCCATAAATATAGCACACTTTAAGACTATATTTCTTTATATATATATATATATATATATATATATATATATATATATATATATATATATATATATATATAACAAAATATAGTTTTACGGTATGTCATATTTATGGGTTAAAGTGTTCAATATCAGGGATAGAATGTATGTAAACAGAAAATTGTACATCGATGTTAAAATTAATGTCTACTGATATATATATATATATATATATATATATATATATATATATATATATATATAAGTGAACATTGAAATAGTTTATTTAATAGTTCATGTTTAAACAAAATCTTCTTATATATACACACACATTTAGAATAAGTGACTATTCATGCAAAATTAAAATTGCAAATAAACTGTGCATTCGACCGTCTAAGACCTTACGAACAACCGGATCTTGCCAATAAAGTTGACAAGAGTTTGCTGGTAACATACTGGCATTTTGGGAACTCTTCAATTCAGTACGCAATTCAAATATAAGCGTATCGCATTAAGTGACATCATGTATAGCTATAGGTGCGTGCGTGTGTGTTTGTGTGTGCGCGTCGCTTTATACCTACTCATACAGACATATACATGCCTAGTAATTAACTCTAGCGATTGTTATGTTTCTTTTCACCGCTCAGTAATTATTTACGCATGAATAAACGACAAAAGCTATTATTTCTTTCCTTTGTTTTATAATTTCATGTTAGGTGAAATGCTTGCAATTCCTACCTAACATTTAAAATAGCTTCATGTGTACAGGAACACACTCAAAGTATTCAGTTCTCTCACAACAATACAATACACACACGCATTCACTCAAAGACACACACATATATATATATATATATATATATATATATATATATATATTGAGTATTTAGGCAGCAATTCTTCATTTATGCATGTTTCTTTAAAAACGAAAGAAAAGGTACTACGATTAAGATTTCGACATAATTTTACTTATGCTCGAACAATTGATTTCTTTTTTCTTTTGTACACAGAGTGTGTATAAATTGCCCAAATGTTCTATAAATCTAAGCGCTTTCGGCTGTACTTTTAGCCATTATCAAAAATGATTTTATTTTTTCAGTTTTAATTTTAGTGCGTGCGTTGTGTGTATGTTTTAGTGTTATAGAGCTGTTTTATTTTCCGAACACAGTTAGCATATTGTGGCCGTGTTCGTGGTTAATATTATTAATTGTTGGCTTTTTCTTTTTTTGTTATTATTAAGGCTTCCATTATTTTTAATCTTTGTTTTTGTTTTACATGTGGATGAGGTTATTATGTTTGTATTTTCTACTAGTATGTTTCAGATGGAGTCTGATAAGTTTTTGTGTGTTTAAATGGGTTCTAATAGGTTTTAATGAAATATATATGTGTGTGCGCGCGCTTGTGTGTGTGTGTGTGTGTGTGTGTGTGTGTGTGTGTGTGTGTGTGTGTGTGTGTGTGTGTGTGTGTGTGCCCGCGCAAATAAATTGAAAAATAGGAAAGAACCGTTAGGTAAATAATCCGAAGTTCTTTAGTATTTTTATTTTTAAAAAACCAGTGCTCAATACATAAGTAGAGCCTAAATTATAATTATTTTTTATTTTTTAAATGGAATCATATTTTTTTAAAATAATTATAATACATACATATATATATATATATATATATATATATATATATATATAATTGTGTATTTTGGCAACAATCCCTCTTTTATACAAGTTTCATTAAAGACGACTGACAAGGTATTGCGATTAAGTTTTTGTTCAATTTTTCTTGTGTTCGTATAAGTCATTACTTTTCTGGACATAAAGTGTCTAAAACTGTCTTAATGTTTTATATATCCGATCGCTTTCGGCCATTCTATTAGCCATTATCAGAAATACATCTTGAAAATTTTCCCAACATTGGATGGTTAATATCAATTTCTTGGTGAAATCATTAACTCGGATGATATTTAACAAGATTTACATTTATCATCCTGAATAATGATCACATTTTACAGAACCTCCAGTTGTATTTTCCCTGCTTTAACGGATACTATCTTGTACATCATTTTGAAAACCATACAAGTCTTAGTGCTGCCAAAATCAATTTCTTTGAATAGTGAGCAGAAACTAATTTACTTGTGCTTCCAATAAAGAAAGAACGTCTGTCATATTACAATATATTGATAAAGTGTCAGAGACACAGCAAGCAACAAGAGTTTCTAATTAGCTTATGCCTCTTAACAAAAGAGTTTATCGCATCACGGCAACGTATACTTGTAAAATCTTCAGTAACTTACATTTTGCATCTCTCCAAATCGGCAACAGAGACAACTGTATACTCCATCATAGACTAGTAGTTAGCGAATTAGTCTAATGGGCAGTGAATTCAGTCTTCACTAAATACTTCAAACTTGCAACCTTGTGCCAGTGTAGGTTGACAATTGCAATTACCTAAAATGCATTGGATTTGATCCTCATTAGGGATCTAACATTTGTGGCCTTACACCACACTGAGCCAAGCTTAGTAACTGCCAGTTTCAGGGTATGAAATAGGATACAAATAGATTGTAAATCATGTTTATTATTTCCGATTAACGAGGGATTGATTGCCTTGAAAATAAGCATTCAAATTCCTGTTCGTGCTCGACCACTGTTTCCAGTGAAACAAATATGCGTGTATTTAAAGACAACAATCAGGACTTTGTGTTCTAAATGGTATTTGAATTCTTGTTCGCCTCTGAGTTATACGAAACTTCCGATTACTGTGTCTGTTGTAATGCAGCGGTTAACAATCTATTGGGAGTTCGATTCTAATCCCGTCAGGTGATGTTAATGTCTATGTGGCTATTTCCCATAGCAATGTCAACTCAAAGAATTTTTTAATGTAAACAATTATATTCTCATTGAGTAGTCTCTTATTGTGACCTTGTGCTCGACAAAGTATGTACACCCTATCTAGCTTTAAAATCATCATTCTAAATATTGTTTGTTTTTTTTACCGGGCTCGAACACCAACCATTGACTTTGGTGGTAAAAATATGACTACATTACCAATCAAGCAGGCCAAAGATTCATCTATTCATTATTTCCAGTTCTTTATACTGTCTTTAAAAGGATAAAACTTGCTTTTTCTTTTCGCTGTCTACTTGCTTTTTATAAGTTTCTGTTGAACTATTGTACATTTGGTCATCTGTCTGCTTGCCTGACTATCTTTGGTAATAAATTCAGCACATCGTGTAAAAAGAACCACTAATCACGTTTGGAGGATTATCTCCCTGTTTTCTAACTTCTACGATTTCGACGTGGTTTTTATTGGCTTTCTTTCCACTTATGCCGCATAGCTGTGACGTCATTTATAACGTCACGCCATTTTTGCTCCTTCGATACCTAAATAAGACAAGGAAAAGAGATAAGAAATTCGCTAAGTTAGGTTTAAATACAGAGCCTCATTTTCGAGAAAAAGTGATTCAATTAAGATGTTGGTCGCCATATTAGGTGTTGTGTGCATTTTATTCTCCCTGCTTGTTCTTCAACATAACACTTGCTTGCTTTCTGAAATAGCTTTCCAAAAACCGCAATAATTGCATTTATTTACGATCGCTTTTTCCGGCAAAATGTTTTTTATAACATTTTTCGTTTGGTTAGACAGGTTTTCTTACATTCACTTTTGAATATGTTTTTTTTTTTTTAATTTATTATTAGAATTGAATTTATATTTTTATAACCTTTTTTTGGTTTTCGCTTTTTCTATTCTTGGTGAATGGGTTTGAATCTGCCCCCAGATATAAACACCCGTTGGAATAGAATGTATTTGCAAAATTTACCATAATGGCACCAAAAAAATGATCTTTTTAAAAAAAAAATTGGTGGAGAAATTCTTACTAAATAAATCGTGTTTATTATAAATATGAAAGCGTACAAGCAGAAAAAAAAATACTGATTTTAAAGCTTCCAGATCTTTCTACTCTTGAAATGAACGCAACATAATCTTTCTATTCCATCTACTCTAATTTGGTCTTGGTCAGTAAAAATATAGGGATTTGGTACTTAGCATATCATGATGCTAACGTCAAATTTATCGGACTTAATCATCGAAGCTTCCATCGTTGTAGTTGATAAGAAGGTGCCATGATAGAAAATAAATGCGACTTGATGTCGCATCAAATACTCCCTGGTTATTTTCATTCTGTTTAGCAGTCGAAGAGTGTATCGATCCATGGTCTTGTGATAAAAAAAAAAAGCAAGATTAACAAGTAGAAGTAGTGAGCAAATAATTTTAGTAAAGCTATTGGTATTTGACAGAGGAAAGGTGCCTTCGTGAAACGTTCAATAGGCAATGAACTTAGCAACAATCGTTTACACGTGCTTGCCAACAATTCCGCTTTACCATATTCTAAATAGTCGAATTCCAGTCGAATCCATTGCATTCACTTTCTTGCGAAAGGTATTAATCCTCTTCTTTTCCACCCATCTATGGGTAAATAGCGGGACAAATCGTGTACTATAGCCTTCTATGGCAACTGGTCTACCACAGAAAGAAATGGCAACCTACTGCCGGAAACAACTGACTCGTCAGTCATCTATCGAAAGATACATGATCGCCTACGCGTGTATCACGCATAGCACACAACTGAAGCTATTTTAAATATGCACATAGATAGATAGATAGATAGATAGATAGATAGATAGATAGATAGATAGTCAACAGAATAAGATAGCCAACAGGATGGCATACATAGATAGATAGATAGATAGATAGATAGATAGATAGATAGATAGATAGATAGATAGATGATTTAATGACATAACTCCTTATGGGTCAATTCATACTGACATTTACTTTTCTTGTTAGCTTTGAAGTAATAAAGCTGTGATGTTATTCTGATTTCACAAATGACTACATGGTAGATGATACTCAGCTTCAGTGCATATATATGCTTGTGTGGACATAATTACTAGGGATGGTGATATGTGATTTTTATGAAGTTACATTTTGGAATACAGTTTGACTTAAGAAAGTGTGGGATATTATATGGATTAATGTTATGGAAGAATTTTTTCATGTTGGTCGATTTTGTTTAACGACATATCGACATCTATGGATTATTTAATGCCAAAATCTAAATATTTTGAACACAATTGCATTCCTTCAACTGCTGATAAAATGTATTGTTGGCAATTCTTTATATATAAATGTATTATTAATTTTACTATAAAAACGTATTTTTATACTTTCATAGTGTTTTGTTTTTGTTTGAAGTTTCACTATTTTCCCATATCTGGGACGCCTAACAGAGGCTACCACCCCATGTCAGGGTGGACACCTGGGAACGACAGCAATTAACAGGTGGTTCCATGCTCCTCAAAGCCTTCAATCTCTCGATGAGAGGTTTTGCTGCCGGATGTAGTTTATCGTCATACTCAGGATTAAGAAAGATCGTAATGCTAATGGTAATATTAGACGTTTCCTTATAAGGAAACATTCAGCATTCATTGACCGAGCAGCCAGTGCTACTTTCGACGGAAATTCATAAAACCTTTCTATTAAAAATTTTTTTCAGGAAAATATGTTTCTCAAATCCATTGTTATTGCGCTTTCCGGTACTGATGGGAATTTCAATCCTAACCTTTTGTCTGAAGTGGTATGAAATGTTAACACTTTGATGCCATTGTTTTCCATTCGAGTGACATCTGAGTTAGATAGATAGATAGATAGATAGATAGATAGATAGATAGATAGATAGATAGATAGATAGATATGAAGGAATAGATAGATAGATAGATAGATAGATAGATAGATAGATAGATAGATAGATAGATAGATAGATATGAAGGAATAGACAGATAAATATTAAGTTTGTGTAAATTGGCCAATTTCAGACGGAAAATATATTAGAAAATATACAAAAAACGCCACCCCCACAAGGCTGACATCTGATCTGGACCAAATCGGCAAACTGACTGTAGTTTATTTTAGTTTACTGGCGTTAGAAAAACAAGCCTCTGTTTCGAGAAACTCTCTCCAAGTAATTACTTTAATATCTACGGAAAATTAACCATATCTAGTTGAAAGAACATAGTTTCTTACTTATTCTTTACGTTTCTTTTTCTATTTTTAGATGACCTTCAGCGGATTTCATCGGCTTTAGATTTACATCTATTTATTGCGTAAAAGGGAAGAGCGGAAAATAATACAGACAGATAAGAGATATGTTTAAAGCTATGGCGGCCTCCATACACATACACACACATACACAGCACACACGCATAAGCACGCATGCACACACATCTTTTTATTATTTATACGTTAGATTGTATGAAATACATGTGATTGAGTTGATGTCCTGTTTTTTTTTTTTTTTTTACATTCGGAATTATATCTACCGGCCTATGTATTCGGGAATCTTAACAAAAGATTGTGGCCTCTGGATCTTAAGGATACATACACACTCACAGACATACACATGCACACACATATACATATCATATATATATACAATCTTAAAATTTAAAAATTCAACCTCAGCGTTGCGACCGCACGCTCCAAAATTTCTTACAATTAACAATAACACATTTCTTAAAAACATCTTTCGGATTACGCATATTCTTTCGTTGTCCTGTTATTACCTGGATGTAAAAAAAAAACAAATATATTTTCATACCTGAGGATATCTGTAGGAACAGATGAAACTCGTAAAAAAATTTAAAAAGACCTTATACAACTGGAATTTATAAACAGGTATCATAAAATTCATTTACAGGTTCGGGGTTAATGTCAATTATTAAATTTGTTTGCGAAGATGTATTCTCGCCATTTATATCATTAACTTCAATATCTGTTTTTTGTATGAATGATTCATGTCATGTAAATTGAACTGCACC
>OZ038498.1:36840037-36845037 GCA_964036315.1 Acanthosepion esculentum
TGGGCTATTCCGCCTTAGTTAGCAACCAATCTAGGAGAACAACATTGAAATCAAAACCAGTTAGACATGGGATTACCAACACTTACCTTTAACAAAATCCTACTTCCTACAGAAAGCACTGTAACAGCGTGTTGAGAGCTGTGGTTCTAATCCTCCTGAACTGTATTTATTGAGTGTAAGGATGTGAAACAACCCTCTACGCTTATTGTGCCCAAGCCAAGCCTCGTATTGATATTGGTTTTATACATATAACAATAGATAATTCGTCAAATTTGTCACCTTATTGATAGCGAGTTAGAACAGGGTGTGGACTTTCCAATGTTGTTTTCAATAGTGTACGTTGGTCGGCATCCATCTTCTTTGTCAGATTTAATGGGCTTCCATCTAAATTTAACCTTCGCAATTCATTCATACCCCTACTTCTGTAGTAAAATGAGTTTCCATATTGAACCGAAGCTTTCGATGGATTTCAGTCCCTGGTATACCTTCAGCCTATAAAAAAAGATTACTCGTTGAAAGTGGAGGGGCCATGGTGAATCTATGACAATAAAAAGCAATTTATGGATCAATTAGCACATTTTTACGGCAGCGACAACAAGCACACGACAAACCACCATCCACTAGGTACGGTTAATCTCAAGAAATAATGATTGTTTCTGCTCATTCATTGAAAATTTCTATAATCATATGTACATATATATATATATATATATACATATATATATATATATATATATATATATATATATATATATATATATATATATATATATATATATATATATGTATATATCTGTATATGTATCTATGTATATATATATATATATATATATATATATATATATATATATATATATATATATATATATATATATATATACAGTTCACTCCAAAGGTATTGGAACAGCAATGCCAATTCCTTTGTTTTTGTTGTTCACTGAAGACATCTGGGTTTAAGATCAAAAAACGAATACGAGACAAGAGTTCAGAATTTCAGCTTTTATTTCCTGACATTTACATTTAGCTGGGTTAAGCATCTTAAGACATACCACCTTTTGTTTGAACCCAACGACTTTTCATTGGAACAAGTGACTGACAGGTGTTTCTTTTGCCTAGATGTTGCCTTTTAGATTGATTGTTTAATCATTAAATAGCTCTGAATGACTACTCTTGGTTTTCGTCTTGGGTTTTACATATAAATACTGTGTTTCTTATTTTTAAAAAAGGATAAACCAACATGAAGACGAGAGAGTTGTGTATAGGAGGAAATAAGGAAAATCGATCACAGCCATTGGACAAACATTGGATATAGCCAACCTAACAAGTTGGAATGTCCTGAAAAAGAAAGAAACAGATATAGAACATGTCGGCCAAGGAAAACAGCAGCAGATGATGACAGAAACATTGTTAGAGCTGTGAGGAAAAACTACAAAACAACAGTCAGTGACATCACCAGCAACATCTAGGGTGCAGGGGTGAAGGTTTGAAAGAAGGTGTGTTAAATGTCTGGTAAAATATCACAAATGAAGAATGCAACAGTTTGGTGACCCCAATGTGTCGCAGGCTTGATGTAGTTATTGCTAGTAAGTGATATTCAAGCAAATATTAAATGTTATTTACTTTAGGACTATCTGTTCCTTTACTTTTTCACACCTAAAAATAAGTCGATCTGATACAAATTGTGGTATGCCCCAAGATCTTTAAAACATCTAAATATAAATACAAGGAATAAAAGCAGAAATTCTGAACTCTTGTCTCATATTCATCTTTTGATCTTCAATCGAAATGTCTTCAGAGAACAAAAAAAAACAAAGGAATTCTTCTTGCCGTACCAATACTTTTCGTGGAGACTGTATATATATATATATATATATATATATATATATATATATATATATATATATATATAATATATATATATATATATATATAAAGCAAGAAATAAAATAAATTTTATATATATATATATATATATATATATATATATATATATATAAAGCAAGAAATAAAATAAAATTTTCAACTTAGTTGGTTCTATTAATGTTCAACTCTTCATAATGAACACTATAATTACTAAAACTGAGTGACTGATCAGGCGTTTTTATGTTTTTTCACACACACCTCTTTATACACACACACACACACACACATATATATATATATATATATATATATATATATATATATATATATATACTAGCTTGAAAGCCGCCCTATTGATCGGTCTTTATGCTATCTCCTGCGGAGTGCTATTGATTGGGCCCTCGTCTTGTTCAAGAGTTTGTGAGTCCCTAACTCTTTGCATATTCTCAGTACTGGAAGATCTCCTGGCTGCCGTTTGATCCGGGTTTTCATTTGCACGGGACATTCTTTTCCTCGCTGCAGCTTTGGCTCTTTTTATTACAATCTCGTCCTCTGTTGTGAGAGATTTCTTTTTGCGAGGCATAGTGCTGTCTTATGCGATAGGCAACAATAAACTACAGAAGAACTCAAAATTGATTGCTGCGTTTAAGTATTGCATTAACATTTCAGCTTAGCTTTTAAAAGTACACTGATAATTCTTCTGTTGCCACTTAATTTAAAGACAATTTGATATGCGTATGTCCTTATTTTCCGGACGAACAATTATTTTTTTTGTTTATGGGTGCCTTTCGCTGGATTTCGCAAATAATTTCACTTATACCCAAATTCATGCCCAAGTTATGCCCAAGTTATAAAAATTGTTATTGTACAAAAATTCAACGCAAAAAAACACCGATCGCAGTAATGAAAACTTGGAAATCCAAAATTTCTGTAATGTGAGATATGGAAAGTTAGAGAGTTGTTTCCCTTTAATTGAAAAGTGTGACACAGTTACAGGACTTCATCGGACACACACACACACACACACACACACACACACACACACACACACACACACATATATATATATATATATATATATATATATATATATATATATATATATATATATATATATATATATATATATAATGGAGGCACTGTGAAGTAGTGGATAGCGGCTGAGATTAAGGAATCGGAGAACCGAGTTCGAATTCCAGTCAAATCATTTACATTCACTTACGAGCTAATACCCTTGGCAAAGGTATTAATCCTCTACTTCTTCCTCCAGCTATGGGTAAATATCAGTGTAACAGCCTTGGGTGGCAACTGGTCTAGGAGAATGATGACTCTGAATTCAAAACTTACCGAAGGTCGTAGCGCACCAGGTCTCTGTATTCGGATCTTCAAAAATTCTCCAAAAAAGCCTTCACCATTATAATCAAATCATATGCGCTGGTGTTCCTAGAAACAGCTGCTTGACCCTCATACAACGAATACGGCAGGTGAGTCCACCATATAATTATATATATATATATATATATACACACACATATATATATACATATATATATATACACACACATATATATATATACATATATACACACACACACAAAGATATATATATATATATATATATATATATTTATTATGAATTAATATTATATATATATTTATTATAAATTAATATTATTATATATAATATATATATATTATATATAATATTATTATATTTATTATAAATTAATATTATATATAATATATGGATGTTTTCTATAAAATCTGTCTGCGTGCAATCTGTGGGATTAACCTTCAAGATAGGATATCTAACGTAAACTTGTTTAATAGGTGTAATATTGGAGGAATCGAGACTTTTCTTATACAGTCTTAGTTACGGTGGACTGGTCATGTCTTGAGAATGTCTGACGAAAGGATGCCCAAGATTCTAATATACAGCCAGTTAAATCAGGGCTACAGGAATGTAGGACGCCCATGGCTAAGATACAAATACAAGCTGCAAAGCAACTTGTCAGCTATCAATATACCACATAACACCCTTGAGCGCTTAGCATTGGAGCGGTAGAATGGAGATCAATGTGTTTTAGTAGACTCCGCAGTTTTCAATCTGCTTGTCTGAATCATCTTCAAGAAGCGAGAGCAAGATCTAAAAGGTCAGCCAATCTAACAGTGATTTCATCTCACAATACCCACTCTTGCTCCATATGTGGCCTCCTTTGTAAATCACTAGCGGGTCTTAAGTGCCACTTAAGATTATCGCATATAACTTAAAAGCCCCCTTCCTTAATTGTATATAAAAACAGACGTCACACCTCGCATATGTCACAAAACTCCTTGTTTACGTCACAACACTTAATGTGTACGACTTTAGATTCCAGAATGCGTCCCACGCGATTTCCTCACGTACATGTAAAAACTTATTTTTAAAAATCATTTCAAAATTTTAATGAGCTCAATAATACCCATCCTGATGTTAACGAATAAGACATCCGAAAGCTTGAACACCTAATTTTCTTCCGAAATGAAATTTCTGGCAGAATTTCCTCCTTGTCTAAGAAGGATTATACGTAACTTGGAAAAGTTGATCTTTAAAATCAATCGACAGAAAACATCTCTAGTTTTTAATAGCATTTGGCTTAAATAACATTTGCTGACATATATAGTGAGGAATCTGCCATCCTCTATCTTAAAAACAACTTGAAAGATATCGTTTGACCAACACAAGTAATGAGCAAAAGTAACGATAAAAACATAAAAACTACAGATAAAATTCATTTTCTTCATAAACAGTCATTCAATCCTGTAGTTCACTGCTACTAAAAAGCAGCGATTTTTCTTTTGATGACCATGCTGGCCGAAACTAATCGAGAAACCTCATTGAAATAATAAAACAAAAAAATATTAATATACAACCCAATGTGTCTGAAAATTTTAATTTTTTAATATTTTTTATTGTTCAAAACATATATATATATATATGCATGTATGTATGTAAGTGTGTGTGTGTGTGTGTGTGTGTGTGTGTGTGTGTGTGTGTGTGTGTGTGTGTGTGTGTGTGTGTGTGTGTGTGGATAGAAAGAGTGAGAGAGAGAGAGCATACAGTTCGACTGAATTATGAAATCCGCCATTTCTTTTTC
>OZ038498.1:36850037-36902537 GCA_964036315.1 Acanthosepion esculentum
GGTCGAATCCTGCCGGGGCCCTTATTTTTCTAATAAGTTTTCTTGAATATTCAGACCAATAGATGTAAATAAATAAATATACTGTTTAATAAAGAAATAATAACAGAGCATCGACTGAAATATGAGTATCCATTTAACATAACGTTTAAACAAATAAATTTATACATACATACATGTATATATACACACACATATATATATATATATATATACATATATATATATATATATATATATAATTTCTTCTAGGTATCTCACTCTCTGTATATATATATATATATATATATATATATATATATATATATATATATATATATATATATATATATAATTTCTTCTAGGTATGTCACTCTCTCTCTCTCTCTCTCTCTCTATATATATATATATATATATATGTACGCGGATATATATATATATATATAATTTCTTCTAGGTATCTCTCTCTGTATATATATATACATGTGTGTATGTGTGTGCATATATATATATATATATATATATATATATATATATATATATATATATATATACATATATCATTTTTCTATGTATTTCTCTATATGTATACATATATATAAATATATATATATGCACATATATATATATATACATATATGTATATATATGTATATGTATGTGCGTATGTGTGTGCGCGCGTGTGCATGTATAAAATTATCTCTACATATATATCCACATATAGGGGCGCTTCGACGTGGTCTAATTGTTAGCAAGCTTGTCTTGTTAGTTCAGTTTCAACTGAATAGTGAGTTCGACCCTCACTGAGTGCTCTATACATTGGATCTTGTGCCACATCTATGCTTCGCTTAGTAAATCACTATATATCGCCACATAGATATTTTCATATAAAGCATATATATAAAATTCCTTTCATATACTGTCTGTATGTTTATTTTGTAAGCATACAGATGTTCCACATATACTTATGTATGGTTATATGCCTCTCTCTCTCTCTCTCTCCATTTATATATATATATATATATATGTGTGTGTGTGTGTGTGTGTGTGTGTGTTTGCGTATGTAACATTTTTCCTTTTTTATGTATGTATAAGTGTATATTTCATGTGTGTATATTTTTATATCTAGAGGATCTATAAGACTGTGTATAAACATTTTACACGAAGTGCTTGTGGGGCTATTTCAGTCCTTCGCCTATTTTCATGTCTTGATTCCTGACCGCGACTGGTACGATCAATGTCTTGGCTCTATCTCGGCATTAATTTCCCGCCCACCACTTCCGCGGCGCGTGAAAACCCATTCGATGAATTCCCTTTGGAACAAACCAACTGTAAAACTGATTCCGCACGAGTGAGAATCGACCAAGAAATCCCTGACTTTGCTAAGAAACTAATTTAGTACTAGATCAGCCAAATATTTTCTCGGCTGACATTGACGTATTGTTTTAAGGCAAACCGAAACAAAAAGAAATAAAACTCGATAAAAGTTCGCAAACAACGACTGGCACAAGAAGACGATAAATATTTACTTGTTTTTATGACAAATATTTCACCTTTCCGAACCGTCCAACCCCAACCCCACCCCGAAATTCACACGATATGCTACGGAAGGGTCCTGTGGAAGAACCTTTTTTCTCCGTTATTCCTGGGGCATTATTTTTCCTTTCAGTGCTAGAGATCAGTTTTCGAGTCCAGATAATAAAAAAAAAACAGAATTTCGAATCGTGATTTTCAAGGTAGGTAAGAAATTCTTGCCCACCTGGAATGTTGATGCATTTTCTTCAAAATCAATAACCATTTGGCTTAGTGTTGTCTTATTGATAACAAAAATCATTGTAATGTTAGGGACTACTTAAATTAAATGGTCCACTCTTAAAAAAAAACAAGAATTTTTTTTTTCCATTTTCAAATAAATTTTGTAGATTAACATTATTCAGACGTTCCACGACATTTTTCAAAATCGAATATTAGAAGTGGAGTCCTGTTTATAATATAAATACAATGTCAAATTGATCTCTGACTTTTCAAAGAGTTATCTGTCGTTTTTATTTATTTAAAAATATTAAATTTGAAACTGTGCTTATCTCACTGGCAATTGTGAACCAATGATGTCATTTTTCCTCAATTCGTAATAGTACACAATTATCAAAGACGTAAGTTCAGTTTTCAATATGATATTTGTAAATAAAAGCAAATTATAGATAGCTCTTTAAAACAGCTCGGATCGATTTATCATTGTATTTATATTGTAAACAGAAACACACTTGTAAAAATGATTTTTTTTTAAAGTATTTTCATATTCTGAAAAATGACTTGGAAGGTCTAATGAATTATAGTGTACAAAACTTGTCTAAAGAATTCTTTCCTGTTTGTTAGGGACGGGCGAGTTGATTTTTAAGTAGCGCCTAATATTAATAAACGAATTTTATTACACCGATGTCGTTTCTGAGATATTTGAATTTTCTCTAACGTTAGAAGAGGTCGATAGCAATAGCCAAGTTTTGAATTGCTGATTTTAGAAGAGCAACGCAGGAGAATCTTTCTCCTTTCACTTTCCTCATTTGGTTTCGTTTCGTCAAAAGTTCAGTTTAATAACTATCAAAACCCAAATTCATGAACACAGAAATATGTAGACATGTTGCAATTCTTCTAATACAAAATAATAGGATCAAATGTGTGTGAAATATGCATATGCACATGTGTCTATATACAGAGTCTGGGGCAAAAATATAAACACACCTCAGGAAAGGAAAAATTTGTCTCTTAACAAATTGCGATAAAATAGTTTACTGTAGTATTTTCCCAACAGATGGCATTACCTTCGTGTCTGTAGCATCAACAAACCCCAAAAGATGTTGTGTATCGCCGAAAACCGACTACATTGGCGGCCCTTAGACAAAAAATTGAAAATACATATACAGCATTCCCACTGAACAATTTGGCCAACGTTTCTCATCGTTCGCGGTATTAATACATGTCTGGAATCTAAAGGCCAACACTTTGAGGATCTCCTGTAATTATACATATATATATATATATATATATATATATATATATATATATATATAGTGTGTGTGTGTGTGTGTGTGTGTGTGTGTGTGTGTGTGTGTGTGTGTGACAAACTGGAAAAAAGGTATTATCACACGTTTTATCCGTTACTATTTCATCGAACTTTATTGAGGTTGCCACGTCTACACATGCGCACGAAGCGAGAGATGATGGTAGGTTCGAAATGATCGTTGGATTCAATTTAAGAGCACTCACAATTTGCAGCCCTCATTATTTACACGAAGAGAAGAAATATATTGAAAATACTCTCAAAACCCTTCAATGCCCTATTTCATATTCAGTGCGAAATAAAAGGCTCATAAAATATTCCAAAATAGAAGAGCTGGCCTTCCTGACAGAATCGAATAATATATTATTCTACCCACTAGCTCTATCACAACTGCAAGTGTAAAGAATTTATCTAAACTCAACATAAAATTTGTCACAACTACATCTAAAATAATCAAAGATTTAAACAATGAAAACCAAAGCGACAAGACAAAACTTGAAAGAGAAATTTACTCTATCAAATGAAGGAAATGCCGGAATGAATACACTGGAGAAACCTCAAGTTTAAACAACAGACTTTATGAACACAAAAGGGTCATTTTAAAAAAAAACAACACACAACACGCATTGGTTGTTTACCGTAACCAAACTGACCATAATTTTTCCATAGGGAATCCTACCTTAATTAAAAGAAAAATAATCCACTAAGACGAAAATGTCTGGAAAGTGCCTTGATTGCTAGTTCAGCGACAATAAATTTGCGTCCAGGCTCTTATAATATACCACCATTCTTGGTAGATTTTCTCTTGTCACGATGTGGGATAGTGATGGAGAGGAAAATAATACAGATGAATTTGGCTAGATGGAAAAACTATGCTTTCCATAAATATATTCTTTCAAAAATTTTGAAACTATCCGCGTCTCTCGTTCCGTTCGCATGTGTAGACGTGGCAATGTCATCAAAGCCCATTCCGAAGAAATCCTAACGGATGAAATGCGTCAGAAAACCTATTTTTCGATTTGTCATACTATTTTTCTAAATACGATTTGTTTATATATAATATTATACAAAATTATATATCGTTATATCATATGTATATATATATATATATGTGTGTGTGTGTGTGTGTGTGTGTGTGTGTTATCCATTAAAAAAATATTTTGAAATATACGAGGTCTGATCAAAAAGCAACGAGACTGTTGCTATGGTAACGGAGCTAAAGTACGCAAAGGGAAGCCGCTTGGCACAAATTGGCGTTCAACTCTGAAGCGTATGTCCACTAAGTTATAACGTACTCGCTCAATGCCGCTGTTTATAGCAGTGTTGGATGAAATATGTGTTGTGTGGTTGAGAGGGTGGTCCAGAGGTTCCATCAGTTACCATGGCTTATTCAGCAGTTTTTGGCCAAACACAACATTCTCCAGCCCCAACAACCACCATATAACGCCAGATAACGCCCATTGCGAGATTTTCTTCTTCATAAATCAAATCCCACTTGAGAGGAACACGATTTCAAGACAAGACAACTTCTCACTTTCCCAACATAGGAGTTTCAGGATTGTTTCCATCAATGTCAACGATGCCTCATGAGGTATTTGGCTTCATAAGGGGACTACTCCGAAGGAGATTAAATGCCGAATTGATATATGTTGTAGTTTTCTTTTTATAACACCAGACCCTATACCTTTTAATCATATCTCGTAGAGCAAGAAGAAAAAAGGAAGAAATCCATTATTACAATAGAAAATAAAATCAGAAAAGAGAACAACTGAACCGCCAATATTTTAATTATGAAGAAACACGATGTCTTTTGCCGGTTAGCTCGTGTAAGGGCCTGACTATGCACGCCATTATTGTTGAGGTTTCTAACGAAACATATATTTTACAAATGTCACAACAATCCTTACACCACCTCCAGCCGCCCCACAAAAGAATGTGATATTCCCTTTTCTCTAAACAAATGTTTTAAAAGCTTTGTTGGATTTTTAAAAATCGGTATCACCCCAAGCAAGGCAGTCCAGCCACTAACACGCAAGTGGTTACAGGGTGTGGAGGAATTAGGAACAGAAACATTAGTAATGAGTAGAAAGAGAAAAGAGCACCCAGGACAGTAGATAGCGATTGACAAGGCATTTAAATTTTTACAGATTAAAGTTGGCTGGAAAGCATAGAGCTGGAAGGGAGTTCCACAAGCAAGAATTGCAAGAAAAGAAACTGTTAGCATAGAAGTTACGTCTACATCTAGCTAGCTCAACTGTAAATTGATGAGATCTCGCTGCCAGTCTAGTATTGCACTTAAATTCATACAACCTAGGTACCATAGCGAAAATCCCATCCGAACAATTACCATGAATGTATTTTTTTAAAAAATGATACAGACAGGCAACTTTACGTTGGTGAGCAAGTGACAGAAGCCGAACCACCAGATCAGGACCAATAATATTGCTGATTCTTCATTGGATCTTATCGTAAATTGCAGCAATATTCTAAGCATGGACGAATGGTAGATTTATAGATATGCAAGATAGATTCCGGAGAGAAAAATTGCCTCGTCCATCACAGTGAACCGACTTTCTTAGCAGCTGATCTTGCAATGGATTCAATGTAGTCTTTTCACTGCACATCAACTGAGAACGCTAGCCTGAGAAGGCGCAAGGAATTACTTCTTTTGGAGGATAGCATGATGGAAGGCAGAGAGAGCTGTCTCTCAGGTGATTAATACTTGGATGAGTCACACGTTTCACCAGAGTTCTTAAAACTGGAACAACAGGCGATGATTTCCAGGAAGCAGGAAAGCAGGAGGCAGCGAGGCATTTATTATACAGTTTAGACAGAACAGCAGCTAGTTCGGGAGAACGCTTCTTAATCACTATAACAGGGATGCCATCGGGTCCACATGCTTTGTGGCGATCAAGGTTAGAGATGATAGCAGAAACTTTGGAAGAGTTTATATGCATATCGCTCAACAAGGAATCAGTTCTAAGCGGGAAGTTAGGCATGGATACTCCAGATGAGTCAAGAGTAGAGTTTGAGGAGAATTTACGGGAAAAGCATTCAGCTGTATCAGCAGAGGATGATAACACCTCAAATCGATTGAAGAGTGTCAAATAAAGCCCTTGCGTTTATTTAGTACCCTGTTAAAGAGATGCCAGTTGTCACGAGAGCCAAAGTTTTTAGAGGCTATGCGGTGCCCCATTCTCTCAGTAAACAGGGACTTAGCTCCTTCGAGGACTTGCTTACATTTACTATGAACAGTAGCAAATAGACACCTGTTATGACGAGAGCTGTCACGCTGGTATAGCCGGGAATAGTGGTTCCTGTGAGCTATGGCGGCTTGCCGGCTTTGACCCAAGAAGAAACCTCAGTGGCACAATTTTCATTTGAGTTGTTGAAAATGTCAATCAAAGGGATGTCACAAAGAAAATCCGGCAATGAGTCCCAATCGGCGTGCTGGTAACGGAAAGAGGTCTTATGGATAGAGGCGCCTGTATAATGGATGCTTGGAAGGAGATATCAATAGCTACCATAGGGTGGTCTGAGTTACCAAGAGGACAATATTAATGAAGTTGGAAAGAGTGAGAGGAGATAATTAAAGGATCCAATAGAGAAGCATGTTGCTCGGATTGGCTATGGAAACAAGTAAGGAAGTCCACGATTTGAGTGAGGGATGGGGCAATGGAAAAGGTTTATGTCTGTATACCAGCAACATCCGTACATTTAGAATGTTTCAACCACGTGTTGTGGTGAGCAATAAAATCACCGAAGATAAAGATGTTCGCAGACGGGTGAGGAGAAAGTGCCTTTTCTATACTATCGGCTATTGCGTTTAATATACGGCAGCATTGAGAAGAGGACGGTAGAGTAGCGGATAGCGACTCGGATTGAGGAATCGGAGAGCCGAGCTCGAATTCCAATCGAATCCATTACATTCACTTACGTACTTTGGGAAAGGTATGAATCCTCTTCTTCTCCCTCCAGCTATGGGTAAATAGCTGGTCAAACCGGGTTCTATAGCCTTGGATGGCAACTGGTCTACCGCAGAACCTACTGCGGGAAACAAAATCTGCCTCGTCAGTAATCGAAAGATACATGATCGCCTAAGCGTGTATCACTCATGGCACATAACTGACTCTTTGTGAAGAGTGGGGGTCGATTAAGGAAAAAGAGATATCTGACAGAGTTTAGTGACTTAAATGTGCTGAAGCCCCATAATGCATGTGTATATCCTCTAGCTGATCTGGAAGTATGTTCGAAATAAAGTCCCTGTAGACAGCTCCTGTAAGATGTGATAGGGGAACATGTGGAACTACCAGATAGTCACCCACAATTCAAGCCCTCACATTAATCGTAAACTGGTGTTGGTCTCTAGCATGTATTGTATCATAGGTATTTAGATCCGCCAACAAATGTGGGTTGTGTAAATTTGTCATTCCATCTCTTCCAAATGTTGTCCCAATCGTCTTCAAAACGGAAGAGACAATCAACGGATCGGCAGTTTGGGCAATAAACAATTGGAAAAGTTCTCCCGTGTTGTCTGATCAGAGGACGAAAGACTCTGCACATGTTGCAAATGATACGGAAACAGGGGATGCTCTTGAAGTACCCTCCATGTGGTACTATGAGATGTACAACATACTAAGTCCGCTTAATGTGTGCTGATACTCGGATTGTTTCCGACAGCATGTAGAATGTGTTCTTCGTTGTCAGGCGTATAAGCGGATCTCGGTCTTCCGCGATTCATAGTTTGTGGTGCCACGGATCCTGTCTCAGCGACGCAACGATAAACAGCAGCAAAGATTGGATGACTCGGCTGCCTTCGGTCTGGAAACACAATCTGATACAGCCGCCCATTACCATCTACGATGCCGTCTGTAAAAGTAATATCTGCCAGCTCACGATATGAATATCCTGCCCTTGTTAAGTGAAACACTTCTCAGTAAACTCACTACTACACACGTTGAATGTTGAAGACAGACTAACCGCAAATGTACACGAATGACAAATGTAACCTAATCCACATGGCAACATGGCGTCATCTACCGTAAACTTTCTTTAAACTTAAATCAAAAACGAAAGATTTGCAGACATATATTTACATGGACTTTTGTCCTTGTTTTGTTGAACCCGCCCCAAAGTAAGCCAAAGTATTACCCCTATACATATATATATATATATATATATATATATATATATATGTGTGTGTGTGTGTGTTTGTGTGTGTGTGTGTGTGTGTGTGTGTGTGTTTGTGTGTGTGTGTGTGTGTGTGTGTGTGTGTGTGTGTAATTCTGATTATAGGCTTAATGTTAGATTCTTTAACACGTCTCTTTGCAGATGTAATCTTCCGGTTTCTTGGAAGTTCTGAAACTGTTTTCATTATTCCGCCTATTTTTTGATGACCTTCGTCGAGTTGGTTGATTTGTAACAAATAATAAACAATAATTATCCAAACAGTTGTGGAATAATGAAAACATTTATGAACTTAGAGAAATACTGGTAGGTCGAAAAATATGTCTGCCGAAGCGCTGATAAAACGTAAATACAACAGTCCGACAGTTATGTGTCAAAATAATAAAAACGTTTGGTAATTTGCCTATGTACTCACATTTTGAGGTGTGACGGTATAGATAAAAGCTATTTACTGCCATCCAACAGATTCGACAAGTTGCGTACGTTAGGGAGTCTTTGATTTTCCAGTATAAATAGTTTCAGATGAAAGGCAAACAGAACAATGATTGTCAGTTGCAAAGAATCTTCCAAAACGAGGCGTGACAGTGCTTTCTGTTACTGCTACGTTTCAAAAGGATGGCAGGGCAAAGTTTGTGAACGGGGAATTTGATAGGGGACGTACGTGAGTGCAAACGTCTTATCAGTCCTGACAAAGGAGTTATCAATACTTTGACGAAAGATTTCAAATCGAAATAAACGAATCACGCCGTTTAAAGTAGCGGTGAGTGACGTGTGATGATAACCAGCGAAAAGAAAATGTTTCGCTTACCTTCGTTTCCATCGTACCTCTTTGTAAGTCACCTCCTCAAATCCAGAATGCTTCCACCAAGTACGTGACTACCACTGGCAAGGGGCCAAGTCTATGTTTATTTCTCACCAAGGTTCCATCTGTAGTTGCATCGTTTAAATTGCAAACCCTAGTATTAACCCGAGTGTATATGGACACAGGTTATTATTACCTATTAAATATGTATTTCCAAGGGTTCAGTTAATAATCTCCTTTAGCGAAGGTTCTGTTTCATGTGTGGACTGGGTAAGTTACGATACCTGATGAAGGCCCCAATATATTTTTACAGCTTCGAATTTTAACGATATGTTTATAGCTGAATAAGCTTTTGATTCTAACAAGTTACAAAATCTTGGCGACAGTTTAGTTTCATATTATATTTGTTATCTCTTCAGGTTTCCATTTTAGTTTCGTAATTCTTGTTAAATTTATAGTAGTTTTTTTCCCTTCCTTATCAACTGTCATCGTTATAATAATCAGTCACTTGTTAAAGACATTAGTTGTAGTAATAGTAGTAGCGATAAATAATAAGTGTAGTCAAAGTACAGCAATTCAGAATAACAAAAACAACTTGAAGTAGATGATAATTATGGCGAGACTTGCCTGACCAGTTGTAAAAATACATCACTTTTCTTTTTTTTCTATCTTTCAGTAAGCATTGCTGTGGTTGTTGAAAACAGAAAAGATTCGTAGAATGGATGTCTGGTGTAGTGTAATGGTTGCAGCTCTTAATGAGAACGCGGAAGGAGCAGAATGCGAATTTCAGTCAGGCTTTTTATATTCACTTACTTCGCATTAGCCTTAGGAAAAATATGAATCCGTCCCTTCTCAGCACCCAGCTACTAGTTGTATAACAGGACAGACTGAACCCCATAGCCTTCATTAAAAACTAGTCTTCCACAGAAAGAAACGACAGAATCTACTGCAGAATCAGTAATGATTCGAAAGAGACATGATCGCCCAATATGGCACTTAAATTAAGAATCATAAAATGTATAAACAGTTGTTAAATATTCTTTTCTTGACTATTACAAGTTCCGTAACCCGTTAGGGTCGTTGTGCCACCACACGTACTGTAGTCGTTGTGTTTACTGGGAAAGCTGTTCTGAATTCAAAGTTTCCCACCCAAGGCTATAGGACCCAGCCTGTCCTACTATTTTACCCAAGGATATTAGCATGTAAGTGAATGTAATGAATTCGACTGGAATTCGAACTCGGCTCTCCGATTCTTCAGTCCGACCCACATCCATTACTCCAACATGTCTCCACAAACATAAACCAGACAACAGTTGTTATGACAAAAGTACGCTGGTGTAGGCTTTAAGAAAGCTTTATTCAACTGAGAATACAAGGTTCGCATATAGTGTCACTTTATAGTCCCAGTAAACAGAAATAGCTCTCTCAAAGAGGAGAGTAACAAAACAAAGGGAAACCATTCTTGATTATTCATAACAGCAGTAATAACTAATAATAATAATAATGCTTACAAAGTGCTGACAGTCTGAGAAATCGATTAGACTGGTTGATTTTACGTGTAAAACCATTGTTGGCGTATTTAATATTGTATTTTTGCTAAAATAATTCAGTGAGGACCCAACTCAATACTAAACAGAAAATAATTACGACAGGGTACTTGTTTTGAGATCAAATACGTCGTTTTTTAAGTAATCAACACTGTGGCTGTTGGTGTTGTAGAATGTATTCTTAGAATCATAAAATGCAGAAACAGTCGTTAGATTCTCCTTTCATATTTTCTTTTTTATGTGCTGTGTCCCGTCCTTACGTTCGCGATTATGGCTCTCCACAATTTTATGTTCTTTGTAGCTCGTAAATAATTGTGTCATTTTGTTATGCGTTGTTTTCCTCTGTCTCTCTTGCCTTTAATCTCTCCTGTGAGTATTATATTTTCCAAGCTCTCTTTCCTCATTATGTGCCCTAGAAACTGCAACTGTCTTTTTCTGATGTTAACAATAAGTTTCATTTCCTTTTTGTTTCCATTTTCTCAAGAAGTTCGTCGTTGCTTTTATGTTCGGCCCATGGTACCCTCAGCATCCTTCTGTAGAATCACATTTCTGTTGCTTCAAGTCTCTTTTTCATCTTTGAGAAGGTTTTCCAGCATTAATCGTCGTATAGAAGGACAGATATCTTTTAACAGCTCAATACTCTTTTCTATGTTTCTTATGAAATTTTTCTGCTTCTTAATACTCTGCTTAGCTTTTGGAAGGCATCATTCGCTATCACAATACGCCTTCGGATTTCAGTGTCGCACTTTCTGTCATCTGTTAAAACACTTCCCAGGTATTTAAACATTTGTATTTGGCTGAGTTTGGTATCTCCAATTTGTAATTTGCATTTTGGGTTCATCCTTTTGCTAACAAACATGCATTCTGCTTTCTTGCAGTTGTTGCTTAACCCTTTGAGCCCTGACCACCGCTTTACTGGTGGTAGAGAAAAATGACATAATGCCCAGCCACCGGTTGAACGGTGGGTAAACACTTTGTTGGGGCGCACCCACCTTCACAACCACAATAGACCGATCCTATTATTATAAATAGAACAGTAGTTCTAGAGATTGTGAGTGGAGGAGTGTAGCAGTGTAGTGTAGTGTAGTGTAGTGTAGTGTAGTGCAGAGTGAGACTTCTGTAGTGATCAGTTACACTTCCGTTTCTCGACCGGAAGATACCGTTGGACTTTATTACTATTACTTATTGTTACTACTAACCTACGTTCGTTCTACTACTAATCTCTCTGATGTAAATACCTCTCTGAATATACCAGTATTTTTCCCTACGACCGTGTTTGTTCGTTATTACCATATACTCACGTGGAAACACTCAACATCTCAACACACCAATTATTTGTGAATTTTGACTCAGGAGCCTAAGCAGAAGGGTTAAAATTGTTCAGGAACGCATGGCTCAAAGGATGAATCTTTTCTTCTCGCTTTACTACACTGCCTATTGTGGTTTCCTTTCTAAACAGATAATAATTATGGCAGGATTCGTTTAGAGATATAATACGTCGTTTATTTAAGTAAGCAACGGCGTGACTGTTGGTATTGCAGAAAGCATTCGTAGAATCATAATATACAAAAGCAGTCGTTAGACATTCCTTTCATACTCCTTCTTATACGTGTCGTATCACTTCAGGGCGTTGGTGGCCATGGCTCTCCAAAATTTCCTGTCTTTTGTAGCTCGTAATAAATTATGTCTTCTTGTTAACTCTCCTAAACCTCGTTCCGCCATCCATTTACTCAAACTCACTAGGTAGGTTATTCGTTGTTTTCTACGGTCCTTGCCTTCAATATGCCCGTCCTGAGTAAGACGATAAACTACATCCGCGTCCTGGGTAAGACGATAAACTACATCCGCGTCCTGGTTAAGACGATAAACTATATCCGACAGCAAGGCCTCTGATCAGGATGTTTTGAGGAGCGTGTGACCACCTTTTAATTGCTGGTATTCCCAGGTTAACCCTGACCCGGGGTGGTAGCACATGTTAGGGTCCCAGCTATGGGCAAATAATTAACCCCAAAACTGGGGACAAAAAATATGAAAGTGTAAAAATAGGTTTTAATACCAGCAATACATTTTTGGAAAAAATATTACCAGCGATTCATTTTGAAAAAAATACCAGCAATACGTTTTTGAGCAAAAAGATTATTACTGGGAATACATTATTACCAACAGTAAATTTTTGAAAAAGAAAAATATTACCAGCAATACATTTTTGGGAAAAAGTAACAGCAATACATTTTTGAAAAGAAGTTTTCGATAGATAGATAGATAGATAGATAGATAGATAGATAGATAGATAGATATGAACAGACTGTGATAGATAGATCAGAACATTTAGCTTGGTTCATTCTGTACTCTAATTAACACAAATCCTGTTGTAAAAATTGTTATCATGACTTCTCTATTTAACTAATCACGCTACTTTGTTTCGATGGTCAATCGTTATCCATCCTACATACCTTCATAATAAGTAGCCCTTCTCACACCTTTACATCTTTTTTATTAACCCTCTGCCTTTAGTGGTACTTGGGCGTTATATTGGATGAACAATAGTAAAAACGGTAGATAAGAATAAAATGTAGGTGCACTTTTCATAACTTCCTTAACTGAAAATAGTGATAGTAATATCATACTAATAAAAACGAAGCATTACCAACTACTGAGAAATTGGTTAATTCTACATAGCAGCCTTTCTACTAAATAGTAAAAGACAAACAGACTAGCCTCTATAATCCTCACCCCACGCCGAGGCGCCAAAAAAACTATTTCAGTAGTTGTAATATTTTTAAAAAATCGTTCGTGTAACAAGTCGTTGTAGAATTAATCAATCATATGAAAAGAATTGACCGGCAAGTTTTTCATTTGAAGAGTAAAGGTAATTGCAGTAATGGAAGATATTGTCGCTGTTGATAACAAAAAACATTTTTTATATGTATATTAATATTGATTAACCTTTGTTCGAGGATAATAATGGAGGTCGTGAATTAGTATGGAGTATTTGTCCTTCTAGAAAGGAGCGGCTTGTATTCCAAATCACTATTCAGAATTGCCATTGTACCTGACATAGATAGATAGATAGATAGATAGATAGATAGATAGATAGATAGATAGATAGATAGATAGATAAAGAGAGAGAAAGAGAAAGAGACTGAGATAGATAGATAGATAGATAGATAGATAGATAGATAGATAGATAGATAGATAGATAGATAGATAGATAAAGAGAGAGAAAGAGAAAGAGACTGAGATAGATAGATAGATAGATAGATAGATAGATAGATAGATAGATAGATAGATAGATAGATAGATAGAGAGACAGAGACTGGTATAAATAGATAGACAGAGAGACATGAAGAGACTGAGATAGATAGATAGATAGATAGATAGATAGATAGATAGATAGATAGATAGATAGATAGATAGATACTGAGAGATAGATAGATGAAGATAGATGGATAGAGAGAGAGAGAGAGATACTGAGAGATAGATAGATGAAGATACTGAGATAGAGAGAGAGAGAAAGAGACTGAGATCGAGAGAGAGAGAGAGACTAGTATAAATAGAGAAAGAGAGTGAGACATGAAGAGACTGGGATAGATAGATAGATAGATAGATAGATAGATAGATAGATAGATAGATAGATAGATAGATAGATAGATAGACTGGGGAAAATAGATAGATAGATAGGGAGATAGATGAAGAGACTGAGATAGATATATAGATAGATAGATAGCGAGAGAGAGAGGGGGAGATAGATGAAGAGACTGGGATAGATAGATAGATAGATAGATAGATAGATAGATAGATAGATAGATAGATAGATAGATAGATAGATAGACTGGGGAAAATAGATAGATAGATAGGGAGATAGATGAAGAGACTGAGATAGATATATAGATAGATAGATAGCGAGAGAGAGAGGGGGAGATAGATGAAGAGACTGGGATAGATAGATAGATAGATAGATAGATAGATAGATAGATAGATAGATAGATAGATAGATAGATAGATAGAGTTAGATTGACGTATATAAACAGACTGATATACAGATAGATATAAGATACACATTTTCGTGTGGATCATGCTGTACTTTAATTAACAAGAGTCGAGTTATAAAAATGATTATCATGACTTCTCTATTTAACTAATCATGCTACTTTGTCTGTAGCGTTCAATGCTTTCGTGACCAACTGATTGTTCGTAAGAAAAGCACATTCGGAATTTACTAAATAAATAAGGAATCAGATTGTCGTACCTCACCATGGAGCAATGAAAGATTTCGTTTCATCATAAAACTAATGAATGCTCTTCAGCGATCATGTATGACATGACCTGTTCACGCAGAATATACGCCTCTCATGTGCACATACACAAACACACAAAGAGAAATATATGCATACATACATATACACACCTGCATATATATATATATATGTGTGTGTGTGTGTGTTTGTGTGTGTGTGTGTGTGTGAGTGTGGGTGGGTGGGTGGTTGTGTGTATGTTATATTGCTCGTATCAACTCATAATTCGGGTTTCAAAAGAAAACACTGGAACACAAGATTAGTCAAAGAACTGTTTAATCACGTGGATTGATATTACAATACTAGCGAATATCATAGTTAGTGCTACTCCTTTGCGACGGCCTTGTGTCCCACTTGTGACTACTTCCATAGACAATGGGAGAGTCCACGTTCAACAACATCTTTCCTTTCCCCTTAGCCGATCCATCAATACGCTTCTTCATCGTCATCGAGGCTTGTTTGTACAGTTGGTATGACTCTTGCGTTGTATCGAAACAGTCAGTGTTCGATTCTTGGTAATGCAGTTTGTGCACTGCTGAGGAGTCCCAAATAGGATGAAACGGCCGGCTAGTGCATTTTGTTGAGGATTCTCCTAGACTCGATGAATTACTATATTAAATATTCTAATTCTCCAGAAGTTTATCATATATATATATATATATATATATAGAGAGAGAGAGAGAGAGAGAGAGAGAGAGAGAGAGATGTGTGTGTGTGTGTGTGTGTGTGTGTGTGTGTGTGTGTGTTCCTGTGTGCGTGAGTTATAGACAAATTGATTTCATTTCTAAACAAAACTCGATCTGAAGAGTTGGATATTTAAATATATCCATGAAATAAATTAAAACCGAAATGGATTTTTAAGGCTTGTCTTTACTTATATATATATATATATATATATATATATATATATATATAGTATGAGAATGACAATTGGAAAAATCTTAGTTTTTGCCGACGCGTTTCGTCTTCCGAGTTTATCAAGGCAAACAATGACAGCGAAATGGTTTTGTTGTCATAGTTACATTAAATCCAAAATATTAAAAATAATGGTGATATGTAAGTTCCACTTGAGCAGCTTATTCCCACGAGCCGTTACTCTGTGGAGCTGACTCCCAAGAGGATGCTTCCCCGATCACTAAAATTTTAACCTGTTCATGTTTAGGGTCAACCGTTATCTTCACAATATATCTGCATCAACTATGTCTCTTATTCTGTAACCCTTTACCTCGAGTGACTCCCGTACTTTGTACAGAGTGAACGTCTTTGTAAAAGAAAATGACTCCTATTCTTCTAGTCAAGTAAATAATTGCTTCAGTCTGGTCAGATAAATAATTCCCATTTTGTTTCTTCGAGCGATTTTGATCATTTCTAAGTGGCACAAATTAAAATGATGCCCTTAACCCTTTGAGCCCTGACCACCGCTTTACCGGTGGTAGAGAAAACTAACGTAATGCCCAGCCAACGGTTGAACGGAGGTAGGGAAAAAAGACTTAATGCCCAGCTACCGGTTGAACGGTGGTTGAAGACTTGTAACTATTTTTATATCTACCGTGAAACGTTACATACCAGTTATTTGCAAATTTTGACTCAGGGCCTCAGGCAGAAGGGTTAAAATTGTTCAGAAATACAGGCCTCAAAGGGTTAAACTAGGTGATTATAAGCGCAACAGCTACATATCAGGCTACAGATTTATTGATCCACTCTCGTCTGCATATAACTTGTTTTTCAAACAAGTTTGTTCATTTTTGTTTTGCACCCGTACGCCATAGTTGGCATTGTGCGTTCATTATACGCTTTACGATTTAATCGTATTGGCAATACAACATTTAACGATTGGCTGGAAATTATTTAGTAGAAATGGACACAATCGACGTACACACGAGTACATACGGTAAACGTGTAGATATCTCCTCAATGATTCTAAACTCTCATGCGCCTCGGCGTGGAGTAACATTTAGAAGCATTGATTTTGTTGCTCATTTGGAACACCATACAATAAATTAAACAACCCAAAAGCATTGATATGTCGTAAAGTTAAGCAACCAACCAACATTAAAACCTCTTCTGTATTTTATGGGATATGACTTTTCTCATCGTATAAAGCGGCTTTCGCTAGGTTCAAGTAATAACATGGCTTTACAAATCAGTACTACTCTTCTAATTACGGCTACATCACGTTGAAATACCTTTTCCCGCACGATCACAGAAGTTAAGCAGCCGTCGAGCCTGCCCAGTACCTAGACGGGTGACTGCTTCGGAATACTAGCTTTTATAAGCTTGGATGTGCGGGTGGTGTAATTGATAATGGTTCAGAATTGTTAATCCGAGAACCGAGTTCCAATTCTGGTAATGTTTTTTATATTCATTTACACGCAAATCCCCTTGGGTAAGATATGAATTCTCATCTTCTCTTAATTAGTAAGACTTGTATCACTAAATCATTTTTCTCCCAAAATTTGTTTTTACATTCTAAACATATTTTCTGGCTTTAAATAACCTGAAAAGGTTGATAAGTCGTCAAAAACAAACCAATCATTCAATCAAGCTTCTTCTTCTTCTTCTTCTTCTTCTTATTATTATTATTATTATTATTATTATTATTATTATTGCAGCAATATTAGTAGTATCGGAAGTAGTAGTATTTAATCAGATAATATGCAGTTTTCCCTTAAGTGTTCATCACTTTCCGGATTATTCATGCTCTTCCTAAGAGGTTTCCTTCCTGTAACAGTTCTACTGGGCAATCAATGCCAATCTTCGTTATCCTTGTCTCTGTACTTTCAGTCACCGTACAATTGGTATGTTTGTGATATTCAGTTTCCATAGCCTGCGAGTTGAAACTTTAATAGGTCATGTTTCGTCACATTCTTTTCTTCCTTTTGGCCTATCCTTGTAACAAAAGGACACGATGGATCAATAAGTAACCTTTCTTTTTCTATTTTATCTTCTCGCAATATGTCTCCATTGTTATTATTATTCTATTTCCTTTGACTTCTGGTGTGCACACATTTCTTTCCGGGTCCCGCCCAGAGACCTAAGGTTAGAAATGGCATCATAACATTTTCCACTGACAAAAAAAAAACATATTTTACATAGTTCTCCATATTTGGTATGTCTGATTTGTGGTGTTTTTTTTCTGGGTTTTCGAGTTTAGTGAAGAATGATGGCATGACTTGTTGATACTCTTCGCGAGACAATTTCGTTCGTTTTCTTTTTATTATTTGATTTGATATTGAGTCATTTAGTCCAAGGTTGGGAATAATCGAGGTTTGGTGACCTAGTGTCTCTTCGTTTGTTCCAGTGACAGATTTTTCGTCCTCAGACTGGTTCCACTCTGAGGTACGCGACCCTTGTTAACCCGGGTGACGACCGATCCGGTATGAAATTTTATTCGTATTCATTGAGATTCGTAGAATTTTGCGATTTAACCTTGATTGCCAAGGAATGATTATGTTCGAGTTACCAGCTCTACGACGACACTCAAAGAAGACCCGAGAGCACATCCAAGAAGACTTGAGATCACGTTATTAGTATTATTATCACTCTTTATTTGTCGTTATGTTCACCAAAGGCGTTACAGTTTCAAGGATTCCAAGATACTTATCATCTTTTTCAGTATTCTAGCCGATCCAACGGTTTCAATCTGTCTTCTAATACCTAATCTTGTCACTAACATAGGTCTATTTCCGGTTTGACAGTTATTATAGTCATTGTTTTGATTTTCATATTTCATTACTTAGTTCTTGTGCAAGGATCTAATTTTGTTAATGGGGGTGGTCTTCACCTATTGATTAACAGCCATGGCGATAATTTTTTTAAAAGTTTGCTCAAAACAACTAAATCCTGTCTTCTTATTTCTGAATTTTCACATGTTCGCATATGCTACACTGTGTGTACAAAATCAATTAAAAAAACCCTCGGGAGAGTATCTTCATCACAAATGTAATTTTGACAGAGCAGCCAGAAGAATGCCACTATTTAAAGCTGTTAAGAAACAATAACAATAACACCTCAAGGCTTGGCACACTATAATCACACTTCTTTTATTAGTGCTTGTGTATTGATCTGAAAATTGCCTCGCCAAAGTTTTGTTTGAACTGCCAACAATCTACTGAATGGGGCTCCTTTTGCTTCTTGTGCAGCGGTGGCCGTTTACAATTTTCTGGATTGCATCAAGAATGTCAATTCAGAAATGTTCATTTCAATTTTGCAAATTCTTCTGATGTCCGCTTGTAGATATTTGAACCAAAACAGCTCCCTTTTCCCAGGCGCTGTTCCGTACAGCAGAAATAATTTTGAGAGTAACAGACGCCCCTTCGATCCCAAACGAATTAATGGACTCTCAAGGGCAAATCCGTCTTCAGACGAGAATCCAGTTGAATATGATTAGGCCGTTTTGGATTGCGAAATTAAGAAATGTTCAGGCAAACTTTAATAGAGGAAAATTTGTATTTTATCATCAAACCAGTTTCGTTTTATATACCAAAAAAAAAACGTAGCACATATGATAAAAGAGTAAAAACTTTCAAATGCGTTAATTTCGAAACTGCCCAATTTGAATTCGTTTTATAAACGATTCTTGGATTGTTTAGCTCATTGGATAAAGTATAACACTAAAAGATTTTAAGAACTTATTAACAAAATATCCCTCTCATGTTTAAATACTCTTAGATATAAATTTCTAGATGTCTCACTGGTTTATATCTTGGGGCATTTTTGCAATTTTATAAATTCCTGTTTCAGGTTCAATATTGCTACTTATTTTTTTGTGCGTTGATGAAATCTCTTATTGCTGTTAAAGTAGTTCTGACAATTTATTTTAAATAAAGATTGGATATTTTCTTTTCAGTTATCGTTGTTATGAAGTAGATAAGTAGTATTATGTGGCTAGGCTTGTCAAAATTATATTTACAAAACAATACACAGTGCATTATTCGTTCATTGCAATTTTGACTGCATTTCTGTTTTTTTTTAAGTATGAAATTCGAAGGTGCATTAGAATAGCGAAAGATGCCTTCCAAAGGCTAAGCAAAGTATTAAGACAAAAGAAAAAATCGTTAGCAACAAAGAAAAGAGTACTGATCCGTTGCTTAATATCAATTCTCCTGTACGACAGAGAATACTGGAAAATCTCCGCACAGATGAAGTGACTTGAAGTAACAGGAATGTGGTTCTAGAGGAGAATGCTGAACTGAAGAATCAACAAGGTTTTAGAGAAAATGGAAACCAAAAGGATACTTAAACATAACATCAGAAAGGGATAGTTAACATTTCTAAGAGATATATAAAGGGAAGGGGGCTTAGAAAACTTAACACTCAGAGGACATACTAAAGGCAATAGGGACTAAGGAAAGCGGCACATAGCCTACCTAATGAGCTTCCGTAAATTGTTAGCAGAACAGGGATTTGGACGGATAGCAAAAAGACGTGCTCTCAGAAGACAGGAAATTGTGGAGAGCTATGATCGCCAACGTCCTGAAGAGACACGGCTGATAGAAGAAATATGAATTTATTAAGGTGAAAATGTATTGAATGCGCAGTAATTTCGGAATAACCTGCGTTAAATTTACGGCCTTGCCTCACAAAATTACTACAACGTGGAATAATTAAAATCATAAATGTTGTGGATTCCGGGATGAAATCCGGTATCAAATAATAAACAAACGCCAAGAATGAATATAGGAAATAAATGTATTAACGTAATAATACAAACTGGTAATACAGGTTAGTAGTTCCAGGAATGCGGGTTAGTAGGAAAAAATATATATAGTCTTTGGTATCGACGTATCGCTGTATGACTTCTTACTGAGTCTAAATGCTCGTTACTGTGACTCTTGCCGCTACGTTATTCTACTCGACCGACTCTACGTTCTCTATTACTACTACTGTCCGACGTCCTGCCGGGTATTCACTGGTAGTAGTATATGTATACCTTGGGTGAATCCATTTGTGTAAAAAGGGGAGACCCCTCAATAAAATTGGAATCAGATTGGCTGAATTTAAATATTTAACATTTCAGAACAAATCGTGTCACTAAGAATTTTTTTCGATCTTTTCCCCTCTATTGTAAATGCTACAAACAGCGGCTTTTTACACCATCTGTTCTTTCTCTCATTTGTATATATATATATATATATATATATATATATATATATATATATATGTGTGTGTGTGTGTGTGCGTGTGTATTAGGGAAAATCTATGACAAAGTAGAATAAGTATTCATGAGACGCGTTTCATCTTTTAGGATTTCATCGGACTAAAGTGTTCTTTGCGTTGATGTGACTACATATGCCGGCGAAAGAAACGGAAGGAGAATTTAAACTTAAAATTCATTATTTTTATATGTGTTTTGGGTATATTGTCTAATCGATGTAATTTACTTTCCTTTTCTTTTTATTTATGTTTCCATAATTATTTTTATTAAATATACCGCAAATTTTATAACATATCCCTCATATATATATATATATATATATATATATATATATATATATATATATATATATATAGGGAAGAGGTTACAGTTGTTCAGACGATAGAAAAGTGTATATATTAAAAAGAAAAGAGAGAAACTGTAAACTATTGGGTTGTAGTATGTATTTGTTTTTAAATATATATTATGTTTTATGGAAAATAATATATATATATATATATATATATATATATATATATATATATATATATATATATATATATATATATATATATATATATTTAAATCCACATTACAAACAAAACGTTCTCGGTTTCCCTCTTCTTTTTAATATATATACATATATATATATACCCAAGTATAGGATTGGTGTTCCAATAAGCATCAATTACTATTCTTAAAAGAGTGCTCGATACAGAGTAGAGCAGATATAATTATTTATTTAAAAATTATAACATAAATATGTTTTAAAATCACTACAAAAATAGCCATTTTGTTTCAACAAATATATATATATTTTGTTTCAACATTTACATATATATATATGTGTAATTTGGCAGCAACTTTTCTTTTAAACATATATATATATATACAATAAAATCTAAAATCAGTTCATATGGGGAACAGCCTATTTGGGCAGACGAAGATAGATAGATAGATAGATAGATAGATAGATAGATAGATAGATAGATAGATAGATAGATGTACGACAGCGAAAATACATTTGTGTCATTAAACGCAGTGTAGTAGATGATATCCATTCTATCATTATCTTGCCTTATTAGTTGTCGATCTGAATAGACTTGTTGATGCAAGTTAACACGAGTCAGCTTTCTTAAAATAGTCCTGGCATAGACACAAATGTATCTTGTTTTCGCTTCCATCAGAATGACCTTCGCTGCATCTAATCCCCGGTCTGAACGTTTGAGTGCTGAGCAAATATTTGTATCGAGAGACGACTGAACATTTGAGAAATGATCGTCTCTTGGACTACAGTGGACGCGTTATGTAAAACCGTGTCATGGGGAACAGCTCGGCTTCGTCAACAGTTCTAAATAAACAAACAAGATGGCATCGAATAGCTACCTGGCTTAAACTATTTTAAATGAAATAACAACTGTTATTTGAAATAATGTCACATTTAAGAATGTAAATATTGAAATGTTTGCAAAAATTTTATTGAGTAATCCACTTCGAAAAGGCTGTTGACAATGACAAATCTTTGCAAAGTAGCAAGACACAGGAACATATCGTTAGAAGCAAAAGGGAAAGAGCTGGACTTCTTTTATTAGTGTCTAATATCATATATAACAATGAATACTTGACAATCTTGTCACAGATGAAGAAAAAGAAACATAAAGCGAAAGAAATGAGCTTTTATAGGAGAATGAAAAGAATAACAGACAGAACATGCCTTAAGCAAAATAGGAGCAGCAAAGAAACGTATACTTACAATCAGAAAGAGACTTTTGAATTTATAGGACACAACGGAAAGACGGCATAGAGAATTTAAATCTCATGGAAGTGCCTCGGTCCAATAGTTGTCCTGCATGTTATAAACAACAGCAAAGATTACCTGAACATTTTGGGAAATCATATTCATCCAATGGCCCAGACTTTATCCCCTGATGGTGACTGCATCTTCCAAGACGATAATGCTCCAATACATACCGCTTGAGTAGTTAAGAATTGGTATGAAAAGCATGAAAGTGAGCTAGAATATATGGAGTGGCCTCCCCAATCTCCAGATATCAATATTATTGAACATTTGTCGTGCATTTTGGAGCGACAAGTTAGGAGCCACGATCCTCCACCGTCGTGTCTTAAAGCGCTGGAGCAGGTGTTAATGGAAGAATGGCTGAAAATTCCTCTGGATGAAGTCAGGAAGCTGTATGATTCCATTCCTAGACGTATTAAAGCTGTATGTGAGGCTAAAGGAGGACCAACTCCATATTAAATAAATTTACTTTGAATTTAACAAGTGTTTCAATTATTTTGTCCAAACCCTGTATGTATATATATATATATATATATATATATATATATATATATATATATATATATATATATATTATGAAATGGACAAAGTCCGACAATTATTTTAAGACATTTTTATGTTTATACATTCTTTTTATAGATACAAATATTTAAGTAAATGTTCTGTTTTATAATAAACAGTATTTATAACATTTAGCGGCCTGAATGTCCGAGAAATTTTCATAGAAAATATTAACCCACCGTCAGAGGACGAATATTCAAAGAATGTATAAACATAAAAAATGTCTTAATATATATATATATATATATATATATATATATATATATATATATATATATATATATATATATATATATATATATATGTGTGTGTGTAGAGAGAGAGAGAGACTTGAACAAAATAGACGTCATTATTGTACCTTTAGGATCCTTTCGGCCAACGCATTTTCAAAAGGTATTCGTTGGCGATATACAAACACTATCAAGACATATTAATAATAATAACGAATGTGGAGGGAAAGTTGGAACGCGATTAAAATAAATTTTACCTGTAAATAAATTCACGAATGAAAAATGTCATAATTACGATGTTCCAAAATAGTATAAAATAGAAAAAAAAAGACAGTCGCTCAATCAACCGTAAGGAACGCATAAAATGCTCCTTTTGTTTGCATAGGCTCAGCTGATAGAATTTGATATACACAGCCTCGAGGACTCTGAGATGGTAAACCGAGCGAACACTATGTAGAATGGAAAATATGTGTCTTCATACAGCACAATCAGGATTATCCACGAAATTCTTCCCGATCGACGTGTCGTGAATTGCTTGAGTGCTTCTTAATATACGGCTTTGATTACTTGAACGCAAATACGCAGGTACATGCTGCTTAATCCGCGTCTCCAACCTCTGATTGGTTCGTCCTATGTACATCGCTCCACATCGGCATTTGAATTTAATACAAGTAAACTTTTCTGAAAATAAATATATATATATATATATATATATATATATATATATATATATATATATATATATATATATATATATAATGAAGAGGTTATAATGGTTCCAACGAGAGAAAAGTGTATATATATATATATATATATATATATATATACATACATACATACATATATATATATATATATACATATATATATATATATACATATATATATATATATATATATATATATATATATATATGTATATATATATATATGTATGTATATATATATATATATATATATATATATATATATATATATATATATATATATATATATATATATATATATAATTTCACTCCAAGCAAGGCAATAATGCCACTAAGACGCAAGGGTTACTGGGTATGAAACAAAATAGGAGGATTTTAGTGAGGAGAAAGGGTAATTAAAATACAGGGGGTAGGAAGGAAGAAGACGGCGACTGACATCGAATTTAAAGTTTTGAATATTATAAATGGCATGAAAGCATGAAACCGGTAAAGAGATCCACAGGTGAGATGTGCAAGAAAAAAAACTATTAGAATAGAACTTACGGTTGGATAAACCTATTTGAAATAATTAAACATTACCTAACGTTAGGTAACATTTTTCATTTTCAAAATTGTTTTACATGATTCTAATATCTAATGAGGTGGAAATGCACAGGTGGTCAACACGCAATACAAACTTTGGTCACATACAAATAAAAATCTCAGTAACTTAGATTATAGTGATGATTACTTATTCAAGAGGTCGTAGTTGAATAAAAGCATTTTTGTCTTTTATTAAATTTATGTGTAACAGTTCATAATGTATTCTTATTGGAAAACTAGAAACTGAATACAAAGTTGATAGATTTTTCGTTTTGAAAACAAAATTCTGCGAATTTCTGCAGACACATGATAATTCAACTTTAGCATGATCCTCAAATATTGATCGCACGTTTGGACTAAAAAGTGCACCTGCGCGAGACATTGTCTTTTTTTTAACCATTTCACCCCAGCAAGATGATAAAGCCACTTAGACGCAAGGAGTTACTGAGTGTGAAAACATATGAGAAAAAGAAAACTTTATTAAGGAGAAAGAACAATAAGAAAACAAGAATTAAGGGGACAATTGACATCTTAATTCCTGTTGACGCCAAACCCCGACAGACTAAGTTATTTATTTATGTATATTTATTTATACACATTATAAATATATATATATATATATATATTCTGTTGTATGGATATGAGTTAGTGACCTCGGGCTTCACGCTTTTGCGATCATCAGACAGAGTTTGTCTCAGGATCACAAAAGCATGAAATCCCAGGGTCACAAACTCATATCCATACAACAGAATATGTTAGCTGTGTCACTGATATTGAGCGCTTTCCACTAAGTACTACACATACAAAAGCAATATATATATATATATATATATATATATATATATATATATATATATATATATAAATATATATATATATATATATATATATACAGTTTCTTAGTGCAATACTCTTTCGAACTCCTCTGCGACTGCCTTGTGCCCCACTTGTGACTATTTCCATAGTCAATGATAGAGTTCGTGTTCAACATCTTTCTTCCTCCTCATTCGATCCATCGAGACGTTTCTTCTTCGTTGTCGAGGTTTGTTTGTGCAGTTGGTATGACGCTTGCGTTGTCTCAAAACTGCTCGGGTTCGAATCTCGGTAATGGATGCGCACTGCTGACGAGTCCCAAAAATAGGATGAAACGGCCGCCCAGTGCTTTCTGAATTCTGTTGAGGATTCATCTAGAATCGATGAACTGCTATAACGAATTTACCTAAATCCGCAAAATTCTATTCCTTGTATATCCTTGCTTGAGCCAGCTAATGCTCTGCGATGGAACTGTTCGGGCGAAAGGAAAGTCGTGGTTCTTGGGGCACAATCCGTTTGGTTATGAATACTTGGATGAATATCACCACATAATTTGTGAGTAGCGGCGCTATATCGGCTCTATTCTGCTTCTTCTTCGTCACCGAGGCCCATTGGTACGATGCTTGCGTTGTATCGAAACGGTTTGGGTTCGAATATCGGTAGTGGATGTGCACTGCCAATAAAGAAATAGGTCCAGTGCATTCTGTTGAGGATACTTCTAGACTCGATGAATTACTGTAATGATTTGCCTAAATCCCCGAAATTATATATGTATATATATATATATATGTGTGTGTGTGTGTGTGTGTGTGTGTGTGTGTGTGTGTGTGTGTGTGTAGGGGGTACGCGCCCACGTGTGGATATAGAAATCATCCTTTCATTGTGTCCCTCAGTTTCATACCACAAACCTTCATCAGACCAAAAACCAATTCGTATTTAGTCTCCTCAGTATTGATTTTCATGCCTACACTGTTTATATCTACAATTCATCTATTTCCGATATTAGGCAGTCAAAAGTAATAGTCAGGCTCCCAAGAATCTTCTTCTTAAATTCCATGACCATTTTGGAAGTAAGTGGTCATGGATCTCCGCGACTTCCTGTTCTTTACCAAGTTTGAATTGTCATTATTTATTGTGACGAAATCGTGGAGTTTTTTCCAGTTGACTTCTTCGCGCCTTCTCTTCTCGACAGCCCGCGCTATCCATAGCACAATAATCCAGTCCTGCTATTTAAACCAGTAATTCTCAAAGTGTGCCTTTAGGCCCACAAGTGTGCCTGAGAAATCTTTTAAAATGGGCCTGGAGTTGGCCCAAAGAAAATAGTTGGGCTTTGAAATTCTATTTTATTTTTTCCACTGGCGTAAATTATGAAAAATAAACCGTTTTACTTTATTTTTAAAGGCAAATAATTCATAAATTATTTAAATGTTCGATATTTTCTTCATATAGTAAATTGTATTTTCAAATTGATTTGAAACATTTTTTATTATGTAGTGTTCATTTAATTTATTTTACATTTATTTGAGACCAGAATTTTTGATGCATCTTCTTTGTGTTATTGAATTACAATATAACAGAATTAATTAACAAAAATGTTATTTTAGATTTTGAGCGCATTACTTTATCTGCGTTATATCAGCAATCTTAATCCACGTTTCTAGTATTATTAATTTATTTACCAAATTTTTTTATTTACAGGCGATGCCTTTTTTAGATTTTATCATTTCTGATGATCAAAATTGAATTTAAATTTCCTTCTCTCAGTCGTTTTTGAAAGTTTTTATTGTATTTTTTTAGTGCAGTCATTAGTCAGGATTTATATTTTCTACTACATTTTGCTTTTGTAAATAAGAATAGAATTTCTATTTGTGCTTTTTTTCTATTTGTGCTTTTTTTGGTGTCAAACAAATTTCAGACTCACATGAGTCTGAAATTTGTTTGACACCAAAAATAGGCTAAAAAGAAGAAAAAAATGGCGAGAAACACTGATTTAAACATATACATTGGGTCAGACGATGTGGATTCATGCCTTTCTCAAGGGCATTAATGCGAGAGTGAACGCAACAGAGTGGCGCCGAAATTTGAACTCGGCTCACTGAATCAATTATTTCACATCGATAACCATTACTCTAAGCGCAGAGGCTGACGAGATGTGATGTTTCATCCCGTTTCGCGCAAAAAGTATACTTTATCTTGTGAAAGGCAAGAACCCACTCTAACTATGGGTTAAATTATCGTACCCTACAGCGGCTACTTTATAATTGATCTATGCTACTAACTTAAGGGTTGTAGAATGCAAAAACGACCGTTGCTCATAAATAAAACAGTAAAAAGATTACGCGTAAAATTACTAGACAAGTAATGTAGCTCCCTTGTGCCTTTTCTATAAATACTTTCATGGTGTTGAATTTAGGGCACAGGACTAGATTGGCGGCAAAGTCTCATCAATCCACAGTTGAATTGGTTAGATATAAACCAAGTAGGAAACTTAAGACGAGTTTGTCGATTACTACTACTACCACTACTAATACTACTATTACTACCATTATTATTATTATTATTATTATTATTATTATTATTATTATTATTATTATTTCCTTTGATTTTTGGTGTGTACTCATTTCTTTCCGGATCCCGTACAGAGACCTAAGGGAAGAAATGGCATCATGACATATTCCACTGAGCAATTAAAAAAAAAATTATATATTTTACATTGATAAAAGCCTTCTTATGGTGTGTACTGTACTCATGACAAAGATTTTTTTTTATATTTTCTTAAGGCATGGTCTACCAGGAATCCCTGCAATGGGTTTATTGGAATCTTTTCCAATCAATCCGAGGGTTCCAACTACAACTGGTATTGTTGATTTTCTCATGTGCCACATTTTTTAGATTTCGATTTCAAGATCCATCTACTTTGAGAGTTTTTTGAAGATACAGTGTAACCCGGATATAAGAGAGTTGTCGGGACCGGATAAGAAGTCTCTTATATCCGGGTTTCTCTTATACCCGGGTTTGTCTATTTTGTTTAGGTAAGTATGGCTCTAATTTGGGACCAGAGAAAATCTCTCTTATATCCGGGTTTATCTTATATCCGAGTCTCTTATATCCGGGTTACACTGTACATTGCAGTCTGCAGAGACTGGCATATCTCAAGGTTTATTATTATTATTATTATTATTATTATTATTATTACTACTACTACTACTACTACTACTTCTACTGCTGCTGTGACTGCTATGTGCAAGCTAAAATATTTAATAAAATCTAATAAAAATTAGATAGATAATAACAGATTTCATGGACGAAATTTAGGCAACTCTAGACAATTTACGATGTATTTGTTGACCTGCTTAGTGTTCAAGGTAAAATGTAGGTCGCTACATGTCTGGACTAGGTAGATATAGTTTCAGATAATCGGTCAAGGGAATGAGATGACATACAGTTGATAAACTACAAATGATAGAATGTCGCTGCAGGAGTGAGAGTAACAGTAGGAGAAAAAAAGGAAAAAAAAAAACGTGTGTAATCTGAGGAAGTAATCCCTTAATTCACAACATAAATATATCAGAAATTATTAAAAGGGGTCAACAACAGAATAAAAACAAATATCATTTGGTACCTATTGAACCTAGTTTTACTTTTCCCGGGAGAAGCGGGGATGAGAAGAACATCAGAATATATATTCAACCCACGCTTAGATTATTCGAAATGATTAATTGGAAATATTAACAATTTCTTCCAATTAATCATTACGAATTTGATCTGCTGACACTTATCTACTCAAATAACCTTAGTTAAACATTTTAAAACGTGACTTAATAAATAAGAGAGAATGAATATTATTTTATTGTCATATTAACCAGTACGTTATATAATTATTTTTGCATACTGGACAATCTTCAGAGATGAGAGAGTTGAGGTGGTTCTACAGAAGGATGCTGAGAGTCTCCTAAACTAAACATGTGACTAATGATAAGATTTTAAGGAAATTGGAAACAAAAAATACCCATATTCAGGATCAGAAAGGCATGTTGAAATTTCCAAAATAATGAAAAAAGAGAGATTGGAGAATTTGATAGTCAGTTATGTGCCATGCGTCATACACGCGTAGGCGATCATGTATCTTTCGATACATGACTGACGAGGCAGATTTTTTCCCGCAGTAGGTTGTCATTTCTTTCTGTGGTAGACCATTTGCCATCCAAGGCTATAGAACCCGGTCTTTCCTGTTATTTACCCATAGCTAGGGGAGAAGAAGAGGATTCATACCTTTACCAAGGGTATTGGCACGTAAGTGAATGTAATGGATTTGACTGGAATTCGAACTCGGCTCTCCGATTCCTCTCCACCGTTCTTCTATTTGACACTCACAGGATGTATTGAAGCCATGGGAATCAGAGAAAAGTAACGAATAACGTACCTAATGACCTTGTGTACATGGTTGGCGGAACAGGGTTAGTAAAAAAAATCATACTCAGAGATAAAAAAGAGGGGAAGTTGTGGAGAGCCACAATCGCCTATGTTTGGAAAGTACACGACATTCTTTTTTAATTATTTCACCCTTATGCAATGTTATGTGACCTCAAATGAACACTTGCTTGTCATATTAGTTTATTTGAAATAAGACCATAAGAGGAGAGATGTTTAACTAAATAAAAGTTCATTAGAGCCTCTATTACTTTGCTAAAAAAAGGTAGTATCCTAATAGGCGGATAGTAAGAAGGACCAGACGATCACTTTCGTAATGCTCGTTGTAATAGAGACTTTGTAAATCGCAAATATAACTATAGTAACGCCGTTGAAAAATACTCACTCGAAAAATAACCACCGAATAGTGATCCGAATAGTAATCCGTATAGTGATTAGTATAGAGAATAGTACAGTGAATAGTATACAGAATCGCGATCCGTATAGTAATAGTGAAATAGTATAGAGAATAGAATAGAGATAGTGAGCAATATAGTATAGAGGACAGACTAGAAATAGCGAACACATAAGGCCTCACGCAACTTCCTCTATATATGCGTTTTCTCTATGGTCACGTGATTCAATTCAGTAATGAGATCGCCTATGTTTGTTCACTGGCGATCTATGTTCAAACACAAGTGTCGTCAACGGCACTTTATTCCTATATAACGCAACGCAATAATACAAGGGGTTACTGAATGTGAAAGAATAAGAAAAATGAGAAACATTATGAAGGAGTGAGAACAAGAGAAGAGTAATCAAGAAGACAGTAGATAACGATTGACATTGCATTTAAATTTTTGAAGATCGAAATTGGCCAGAAAGCATAGAGCCGGAAGAGAGTTCTACAAGAGAGAGGTACGAGAAAAGAAACTGTTAGCATAGAACCTACGCTTACATCTGACCAATTCAACTGTGAATTGATGAGACCTTGCCCTTAATCTAGTACTGTGCTTAGATTCAACACCATGAAAGTATTTATAGAAAAGGCACAGGGAAGCTACATTAACATTTCACCTTTCTAGTGCTGAGAATATGCAAAAGCTTAGGGACTCTCAAACTTCTGAACAAGCCGAAGGCCCAATCAGGAGCCCTTCATAGGAGCTAGCTTAAATGCCGCCCGATAGGCCGGATTTTAAACTAGTAAAGTAATACATCCAAATATAGATTTCATTCCACAAAGGGAAAGTACACACAGTCACACAACACTTTTTTTAAAAAAAGATTCCTTTTTTCTTCTATGCGCCGTGTCCCTTCAGAACGTGGATGATGACTTGTCCTCTACAACCAACATCCCGTACTTTGTAGATCTTATCAATGTTTAACCCTTTTACTATGTTCCATATTTCCTTATTCTGCTCAATATTCCGAACACCCAATTCATTAATTGCTCGCCATAATGAGTCTGATCATAATTTTCATTTACAAAATGTTACTTTAATTAAAAGAGAAAGCAATTTACAATTTACAGTGTACCTACCAGTTCTATCACAACTAAAATAGAAAAGAATTTATAAATTTGTTACAACTACCACTAAAGCAATAAAAGACTTAATTAATACAAAACAACATAATAATAAACTAAAACTTGAAGATTGGTTATTCACTATTTTCCTGTCCCTCTTACCTACAACATGACCTGTGAGTGCTTAATTCTCCACGCCTTCTTTCCTCATTATACGCCTTAGAAATTTCAATTGTGTCTATTTGATTCCTATGTATGTATCCTTTTTGTTTCCATTTTCTCTAAAACTTCGTCGTTGCTCGCATTTTCAGTCCATGGGATTCCCAGCATCCTTCTGTAGATTGTCAAATCCATTACACAAACAAACAAAAAATGGTGGTGGAGGCAATTTCGTTACAGAAACATTGATGGTTATCTCCTAAATGTTAATTTTTTGTTTCATCTAACAACATTACAGTGATCCAGTCATCATTCGACTGATTCCAAAATCATTTCAGTGAATTTGAAACGAGCCTTTTTATTACTTACATCGCCCGGACTGTTGTCCACATCTTCGTTGTTTTATTCAAGACGTTTTGATCGTTGTACGCTCCGGCTACCTTCAGGTGATTGGAATTTCGAATCAAACCTTTTATTACTGGCATAGTTGGCATGTTTTTGACTGTTATGATGACCTTTCAGATGGTTTACATAACCTGCCCTCGATAACAGCATGCGCTCACACACAACACATGTCCAAGACTGCATATTAGTTGGAAAATTAAAGTGAGCGCCTCGTCTTAGACTACGCTTGATCTGAGATATTCATCCTCAAATGTATTGCATCCTTCCCTTATAAAATGCCTCCACTCTGTACGACGTAAAGTCAGTTCTCCCTAATGTTACACAGCCATGTGGATTCAGATTATCCTTCAGATTATCTTTAAACCTTTTCTTAGGTTTGTGTCGTTGACGTTTTCCTACCATCAGTTCCCCGTAGAAAAATTGTTATATATATATATGTAGGGTGTCCATAAACTTCGGGTGCACTTTAACAAATTTATAACTTTATTTGTATTTGCGATAGAAATAGTCTGTAAAAAATGTTATAAAGTTTAATGTACCTAGTTTTAAGTATAGCTAAAATAACTAATGTGATTTCAGGCATTACTGGAAATCAGTTGGCAAATGTTTTCCGTGAACTGCAAAATCGTTTTACCCTTTGTATTGCTAATGATGGAGGACATGTGGAAACTTAAATAAAATTTCAATAAAACCTTAAAAAGTATAGATTTACTTCTTTCTAATCCTTTTTACAAATTATTTCTATCGCTAATACAAATAAAGTTATAAATTTTTTAAAGTGCACACGAACTTTAAGGACACACTGTATGTATATATATATATATATATATAGAGAGAGAGAGAAAGAGAGAGAGAGAGGTAGAGGTGTATGTTTACACTTATCCAACTTTTCTTTTTATATAGACTCTTGTCATGTAATAATCATCACTGCAATTACAGAATAATTTGTGAAATAATCATTTGCACACGGTGGATTTTCACTGATCCTCCCGCGCCGTCGTATATCTATCGCTGTCTACATGTGTGCTTAAGTATGTATATATGTCTGTTGCATTTTGTGTAGATTTAGTATGTGTTTTCACGCGCATGTCCGTGTGTATGCGTCTTTTTGCGTTTATGTTTCATGTATGTTTGCCTGTGCGCGAGTGTGTGTGTGTGTGTGTGTGTGTGTGTGTGTGTGTGTGTGTGTGTGTGTGTGTGTGTGTGTGTGTGTGTGTGTGTGTGTGTGTGTTTCTACTTTTGAGGTCGTTGCTTTTAATGCAAAATCAGCTTTCTCATGAGCACGGACAGAAACGACTGTCGTCATTTTTCCTGAACCGATACTTATCTACTGCTACTTTCCTTTGATGAATTATATATATATATATTCTTTTGATGCCACTAGAATGTGACAACATCTGCTTCGATATCAAAGATGGGTAATTCAGAACAGTAACAGAAATCGGTATACGTGAGTTTGTAAAATTAGTTATTTCGTATATAGTGTTTCGAAACAAAATCCCCGCGTATGGAAGATTGGAGCAGCACATTCTTCCTAACATATATTTCGCATAAAATATTGCGACAAAACAATTAAGAATATCTCTTATTCACTTTAGTTTATTAGACATTGAATTGTATCACTTCGCGTCCACCCTAGCTTGGCTAAAACTTCGGTTGACCTGATGAATATTTATTATCGTTCTTAAACTTAAACATTTTGAAAACCCAATAAAATTTTTGCTCTTGTATATAAATAATTGTTACAAAAATCCCTCAGAGAAAGAAACGAGTCGGCTAAGATAAGTTTTCCTGTTGTCTTTATTCATATATATATATATATATATATATATATATATATATATATATATATATGAGTGAACATAGAAGTCAAAACTTAGAGGCGACAGTCTGTTTCATGCTAGATGCAATCGTCAGGCCAGACGATTGCATCTAGAATGAAGCAGACTGTTGCCTCTAAGTGTTGACTTCTATGTTCACTTTTATATTTACACACGCTCTATCTCTGATATTGAGCACTTTATCCCATAAATATAGCACATTTTAAGACTATATTTCTTCATATATATATATATATATGTTTATATATATATATATGCATCCATATATATGTATGTATGTATATATTATCTGTATGTAAAAATTATAATAAATAATTATTGATCCAATCTTGATATTGAGCTCTCTTTTGAATTAATGCTTTGAACGTTAGAATTTATATTATTTTCGTTCTTATTATATATATATATATATATATATATATATATATATATATATATATATATATATATATATATATATATATGAAAAATTTTGTTCATATTTATTTCATTATAGGGAATTTTTTCTAACTCTCTCTCCGGCTAATGATTTTCCTTTATCTTTTTTCGTGGTTATATTGTTTGGCTTTTACTTCTTTTTTCTTGTTTTGTATTCTTCCTTTCTTTCCTTCATTCCTTTTCCTTTGTTTGTTTCTGTCATTCTTGTCCTTCCTCCTTTCCTTCTTTCCTTTCTTCTTTCCTTTTTCTCTACTTGTTTGTTATCTTCTTTTTTTCTTTCTTTTTTCTTTCTTTCTTTTATATTTGGGTTTGCTCTTGTTATGTCTCTCTCCTGAAAGATTATCTTTACATTTCTTATTACCAAACAATCTCACCCATTTACCCGCTTTTTTCATGCCTTTTATTCCAGGATTTCAATCTGATTTTACTCTTCCTCTTGACAACGCGTATAAATTTTCTGATAAAAACGCCACAAATTCATGTTTGAATTATGCACGATAGACAAAAGAACTTGGTGCAGCAAGAGGGAAAGCATTTAATACCCAATTCAAAGAGAACCCTTCTCTGTGATGAACCAGTTTTTCTTACCTCGTTTTAACTCATTATCTTCCATATATTTCTCTTAGATCAATACTCTTTTTTCGCAGTAGCTGCCAATTTTCAGAAATTTAATTTTACAAGAGCACAATTATTACAAAAGCACAATTATTTGAAAAACAATATTTAAACACATTCGAAACTCAACAAAATGTAAGAGGTTTTCAAATGTCTCAGCTACATTTAGAATAGATAGATAGGAAAGATAGATAGATAGATCGATAGATAGATAGTTAGATAGGTAGATAATGAATATACGTAGAAAGAAAGAAAATAGTAGAGTCGTTTGAAAGAAAGAAATAAACGAAAGAAAATGAACATAGATAGATAGATAGATAGATAGATAGATAGATAGATAGATAGATAGATAGATAGATAGATAGCCAAGGATATTTCAAAATAGATAGATAGATAGTTTGATAGATAGCTAGATAGATAAAGAAGACTTCAAAATAGATCTAAAGGGAAGAAAATGTACTGACAGATAGATAGATAGATAGATAGATAGATAGATAGATAGATAGATAGATAATGAAAATACTGAGATAGATATGAAAAGACTGAGATAGATAGATAGATAGATAGGTAGATAGATAGATAATGAAAATACTGAGATAGATATTAAAAGACTGAGATAGATAGATAGATAGATAGATAGATAGATAGATAGATAGATAGATAGATAGATAATGAAAATACTGAGATAGATATTAAAAGACTGAGGTAGATAGATAGATAGATAGATAGATAGATAGATAGATAGATAGATAGTTAGATAGATAATGAATATACGTAAAAAGAAAAAAATAGTAGAGTCGTTTGAAAGAAAGAAATAAACGAAAGAAAATGAACATAGATAGATAGATAGATAGATAGTTGAAAAGGCTTAGATAGATAGATAGATAGATAGATAGATAGATAGATAGATAGATAGATTTCGTCAGAGTGACTGCTCTAAACAAAAGCTTCTTATTTCATCATCAAACCATCTATGAATGGCAGGTGATAGCCTCCCAGCATGTGAGATTTCTATTTTAAACGATTCACATTCTTCAGCACATAATATGAACGTGCAACCTGAGTATGACTTCAGGCGCTTCCTTTCGGCCGCCGGTCTCATTATCACTCATCGTGTTTCCGTTGTTAGAAAGAAGTAAGAGCCAACTTGAACCCTAAAACAATAATACCCTAACTACTACTACTATTTCTTCTTCTTCTTCACCTTCTTCTTCTTCTTCTTCTTCTTCTTCTTCTTCTTCTTCTTCTTCTTCTTCTTCTTCTTCTTCTTCTTTCCTCTCTCATTCTCTCTCTCATGGTTTCTATCGGTTTTATGCACTCCGATTCTCTCTCTCTCTTTCTCTCTCTCCCACCCCCCTCTCTCTCTCTCTCTCATTCTCGGTTTTTCCTAACAACACTCTCTCAGTTTCTATTGATACTTCAGGTGTTGTAATTATTCGCACTATTTACATTGTTCGGACTGTTTTCCTCATATTAACATATTTACGGCGTCTCTGCCGTTGTACGCTCCGGCCTTCTTCAAGTATTTGGAATTTCGTACTGAACCCTTTATTTCGCCCACCGGGGTAGATTGTTCTCATTCCACGTGACACGCCTCTTCCGGATATTTCAGTATCAGGGATTTCCCTTTAATTCAACTATTTAAAAATTTATAACTTCATTTGTATTATCGATAGAAATAATTTGTAAAAAGTATTAGAAAGAAGTAAATCTATATTTTTTAAGGTTTTATTGAAATTTTATTTAAGTTTCCACATGTCCTCCATCATTAGCAATACAAAGGGTAATATTATTTTGCAGTTCACGGAAAACATTTGCCAACTGATTTACAGTAATGCCTGAAATCACATTAGTTATTTTAGCTATACTTAAAACTAGATACATTAAACTTTATAACATTTTTTACAGATTATTTCTATCGCAAATACAAATAAAGTTATTAATTTTTTTAAAGTGCACATGAACTTTATGGACACCCTGTGTATATATCTGCCACCCATTCCAAACCATTTAATGTAAATTCCGAGAAGATTCTTTTTAATATTGCTTCATTTTTATATTAGATATATGCACATGTCCTTGGGAATTGAAAAAAAAAATTACCTCATAAATTCTATAATAAATTTTACTCACTGGAATATCCACCCATTTGATTAGTTGCTCTATTAATAAATAACAAAATAAAAGATTATATATATATATATATATTGCATTTGGGCAGCAATTTTTCATTGAAGGAAGTTTAGTTAAAGATCACTAAAATATTTTTTTACTCTCATACTGTTTGAAACCTGATCATTTTTCTGGTTTCCCGTGAGAATTTGAACATCAATTATCCAATATCTTCTGGGCTCCCTGGGCTTTCATATATAAGTGTATACCTATACCTATAATCCTATAAACACAAGAATATTCTTAGATAATGGCTTAAGATAGATAGATAGATAGATAGATAGATAGATAGATAGATAGATAGATATTTAATTTGATTCTCTTTTTTGTCTTTAATCTTTCTATTTTCTTGACAAGGTATTCACCGTCACTTTGTCGGCCCATTGACACTAACGTCGATTTTAATGTCGCTTAATATATGCCGAGATTGATTTTTGTCTTTTAAGTTATTCTTAGTCGTACAATATCTTTTTTCTTACTTGACTAAACCTGAACAGCATGCGAAAATCACACACTCTATGCAGTGTGTTCGCACTTGAACAAAACAATCATAAAAGATGTCATTAAATATACGCATGCGCCCCGACACTCTTCCGGCTCCAAGAAAACAATTTCCGCTTATTGTAATTTACATTGAAAAAAGGGGAAGCCATTTTGTTAAATAGGTCTCAGATCATTCTCGAGGATTTTCTTTTTTGTATATTCTTAGGATGACTTCTGTAAGTAAGCTTGTATCGATTTAGATCAATGGCCAAGTTAATTATATCACATTGTCCGGAAGATGTTTCTTTTAAAACATTACCGAAGAGAGCGCCTGTCAGGGAAAGTGCACTCTAGCGTGATCATTATAGCTGTAGGTAAGCGTTTGAAATGGCCGTCACTGGATCGTAACAGGTTATTTGACGCGGATTTAATTCCGAGTAAAAACGGTATCTGTTTCGCAAGAAATAAAGTAGAGAGAATTAAGGAGGATGAATTGGCTGATGATTATCCGGCATAGCATGCGAAATACAAGATGCTTAAGTAAAAACAGAAAAGAAAAGTATAGAAAGGTAATTACGCCAATGCCTTTACCTACATCTCTCAAGTCATATCGATCAATCTTATCTTCCCATTTATCTCAGTGTGTTCATAATAATCATCTATCACTGGAAATTCCCATCAATAGCAGAAAGAGCAATAATACTGCTTTTGAGAAACCTATTTAAGAGAAAGATTTTTACAAATTTCAACAGAAAGTAACGCTAACTGTTAAGTCAATAAGTGACAAATATTTCCTTATAAGGAAAAGACCAATCTCACCATTATAATTAATGTGAAAAAAAATGGCGTGAACCAACAGAATCTGAGGTCGGGTCGCTGGCTGTGTTTGCCATACTCATAACTAGTAGACAATAGGCAATCCCTGCGAAAGCTTTCTATGCATGATGTCCCTTATACAAAACAGGTATATTCGAATTTGAAATCTAACGTTCCAAAAATGCCTGGACGTGGCAAACAAAATAACATCTAACATATTCACATTTCTATCTTGAGAATGACTGAGACGTGAAAACAGAGTATAGACATGTACTTTCGCCAGATTGTCTATAATTTTGATCCCGATGAGTAACAACTTATTCGAAAATCAGAAAAAATACAAAAGATTCACCAGACATATCTTGCCAGTTGAAGTTAACAAAAAATTTGTACACACACGCGCGCACGCACACACACACACACACACACACACACACACACACACACACACACACACACACGCATAGATATACATCTCCCCAGTCTTTTGAACAAGAGTAGAAGTTTATCATTTGTTTCCTGTTTAGGATTGAGTTTCCAGTTCCGTGTAAATTCTATTTTGACTAACACCTCTATTCCAAAACACTGAAATTTTTACTATTTATTTTTTCCACAATAGGAGTAGATATATTCACCTATCGACCGGTTCACACACCTCCCCAGTCTTTTGAACGGGAGTAGAAGTTTATCCTTTGTTTCCAGTATAGGATTGGGTTTCCAGTTCCTTCTAAAATCTACTTCAAATCTACACTTCTAACGTCTCTGCCTAAACTGAAATTTTACTATTTATTTTTCCACAATAGAAGTAGATATGTTCACCTATCGTCCTGTTCACACTCCTCCCTGATTTTTTTAACAAGAGTAGAGGTTTATCCTTTGTTTCCTGTTTAGGATTGTGTTTCCGATTCCTTGTAAATTCTACTTCAACTCTACACTTCTAACGTCTCCGCATAAACGCTGAAATTTTTACTATTTATTTTTTTTCCACAGCAGGAGTAGATATGATCACCTATAGGTCTGTTCACACTACTCTCAGGTTTTTTGAACAGGAGTATAGATTTATTCTTTGTTTCCTGTTTAAGATTCGGTTTCCAGTCCCTTGTAAATTCTACTTCAATTCTACACTTCTAACGTATCCGCCTAAATACTGAAATTTTTACTATCTATTTTTTCCACAATAGGACTAGATATGTTAATCTATCGTCCGGTTCACACTCCTCGCCGGTTTTTTTAACAGGAGTAGAAGTCTATTGATTGTTTCCTGTTTAGGATTGGGTTTCCAGTCCCTTGTAAATTCTACTTCAATTCTACACTTCTAACGTCTCCGCCTAAATACTGAAATTTTTACTATCTATTTTTTCCACAATAGGACTAGATATGTTAACCTATCGTTCGGTTCACACTCCTCCCCGCTTTTTTGAACAGGAGTAGAGGTCTATCGATTGTTTCCTGCTTAGAATTGGATTTCCGGTTCCTTTTAAAGTCTACTTCAACTCTATACTTCTAACGTCACCGCCTAAACGCTGAAATGTTTACTATATATATAGTATGTATACTGCTATCGTCTCTGTCTGAATTTTATGCTATTATTGGGATTTCTGTTCCTTCAAAAGTCTTTTCCTTCCCTATCACTTCCAATAGCGCCTTACTGGCATTACGACTTGCCTGGGGTGAATTGATTTTTAAAAAATGTAAATCTATTATTATGGCCTCATTATATAAAAATGATTTATTTTACATTTTTCTTCTCAATATAATCTTCTCTCTTTTGAAAGCACTTTGTTTAGTGGTGAATGTTATTTTCATCGGTAAAAACATTACACTGAAAATTTCATGTACATATTGTTATTCACTACTAAATAATTGATACATCGTCGTCTGTATAAGGATTTCAATGTTAATTTTATTGATACAAATTTACTTTGTTCCTTACAATTTTATTGATACAAATTTACTTTGTTCCTTACGCTCAGTGGTAGAAAAAAGGACACGTGTAACAACGTCTTCTATCTTCGATAAACTTTAAAAGATTTTTATCCAAAATTCATGCTTTATGACTGAGCTAGCTGTGTATTTTATACGAATGGCAAACAGTCAGTCGACGTTCGTGCACAGTTAAAGAATTTAATACCAATTTTCAAGGCATTTTCTTCAATTGGGTGACTGGAATAAAAATAACATTAATCTAACTGTCCATTCAGGTCGTTGGTGATCATGTCTCTCCACAAAGTCCTGTCCATTTTAACTCTTAATGAATTTTGTCTTTTTGTTATCTCTCCTAAACCTTATTCTGCAATCGATTTATTAAGGCTCGCTAGGTAGGGTATACATTGTTTTTCTCTGCACCTCTTGCTTCCAGTCTGTCTTGTGAGTATCAAATTTCCCAAGCCCTCTTTCCTCATTACGTGCCCTAGAAATTTCAACTGTTTCTTCTTGATGTTAGATATAAGTGTCCTTTTTGTTTCCATATTTATAAACACCTGTTGTAATCACATTCTGCTGTTAGAAAGAAAGAAAGAAAGAAAGAAAGAAAGAAAGAGTAAGAGCAAAAGAAATAGTGTCAGAGAAATAGAAAAGAAAGAAGCCAAACAAGAAAGAAAGAAAGAAAGAAACCAAAATAAAAAGAAGAGAAAACAATGAAATTAAAATAAAGAAAAGTAAAATTACAATGCCTAATATTCATTGCTCTTCATATGACGAGCTAAAATAAATTATGAAAATTCGATTAATTAAAAAAAAAAGATCCAACTCAAGTGTACTCTAAAGAAGTGTCAATATAAAGGGTTTCTGAAAACCAAAGGAACAAATAAAGTAGTACAGCATGTTTTGATTTTCTTCCAAAGTTAAAGAAAATGGAAACAAAAAAGCTAATAATAAATTAATTCAGTGATTGCCAGAATTTCTGACTCATAATGAGGTAAGGAAGTTTGGAAAATTTGACACTCACAAGACACATCGAAAGTAAGAGGAACAGAGGAAATCGGAGAGAAACCTACCTAACGTGTTTGATTAAATGGATGGCAGAACAGAGAGAGGGATTTTAAAAAGACAAACACGATAAAGTATAAGAAGTTGAGGAGAGTCATGAGCAACCACGTCATGAAGGGTCACGGCACAAATATAAAGAAGTACAACATGATTGAGTAGGAATGATCGTCTGCTAGAAACAATGCAATGCAATGATATAATTACAAATTAGAAAGCGTTTCCGAGAGAAGAAAAAGGAAAATCATTTCGGATTTTGAAATTCGGAATCTCCACTCCAGAGATCTAATCATCGTAAACAAAAGAAGAAAATATGCCTGATTCTGCAGAGTAAATCTGGAAAAAATAATTGGAATTAGTTAGGAACAATTGGGGAATATAATGTTGAATTTTATTGGGGCTCTTGGAACTTTCCCAAAGAACCTAGCGAAATAACTTGAAAATGCTTAACTCAGAAGACAAAATAAAAACATTACAAAGGTATTATCAAAATTATCAGGATACTGAGAAGAAGGGTGCTGGTGTACTGAGGAGACTTGTTGTCACTTTATTCCTAGCGGGAGCAATCATTGGTGCAAAAATTAACTTGAAAAAAAAAAGAAGAAGAAAATAGGCTGATGAGCATAATAATTAGAATGCAGGGATTGCCTTTTCTCACGGGAATATCCGCTATTCCCCGTGGTGCATTTGCAAGAGATTCGCCTGTTGATAAAGCCTCAAATTGAGTACATCATTTTTAGTCGGTGGGCGGGCCACATGTTGCCGCCATATGGACGACAACTGCCGCCCGAAAACGCTATCGTAAGAAAACAAATACATGCTAAAAAAGAAACTGTAACTGTATTTTAGTCGACAGTTTTAACAGGAACTCCACCATTCACAGCTCCTCACACTTCATTCTGAAACGAGCAGACTTCTAGTGCAGTCAACTAGAGTACACAATGTTCTGAAATTTGGCAGGATTCTATTGGGGTCGTTATACCAGGTTAACCCTATCCCAGCCAGGCTATTTCAGTGTTGTGAAAGGTAGGAGGGATTTTTTTACCCGTCAATTTAAAATGGTATAGGTTTCTAAATAATGCAATACTGTTTCAAATAATGGCTTAATTTATCGAAAATGTGACCGTATTATTCTTTTATGTTATGTTTTATTTTCAATTTTACGGCCACATCACGTTCAAACACCGGTTCCTTCACGGTCACCGAAATTAAGCCGCGTCGGTCCTGGGTGACCACTTGGGAATATCACATGTTGTAAACTTGGATGTGCGGATGGTGTAATGGATAATGGTTCTGAATTGTTAATTTGAGATGCGAGTTCCAATTCCATTTAAGTTCGTTATATTCACCTATGCGCAAGTGCTTCGGGAAAGATATGAATTCACCTCCGTTTCCTCCCGCCTGTGGGTAAATTAGTAAAACTTGTATCACTAAACCATTACTATCACCAAAAATAGAATAAAATTATTTACAAATTATTTAAATTTTCGGTGTGAAATAATTGACATGCCGCTGAACAAAATCAACCAACCTAAAAAAAACAACAACAATGGAATTAGTGATATTCTGACAAATAAGCCAAATATTTCAATGCAATGGCTTTTAATTTACAATGCAATGAATTCATGTTAAATGTTCTTTGAAATATCTGTGAACTGAAGACATGACATATCTGCACTAGAAGGTTATACATAATTTTTAAATTACAAAAATCCTGACTCCAGCAATTATGAAACAAAAGGAGTATTCACTATATTTACAATTACCCTTAGAGGAAGGGTCAGCAAAAGTTATCAGGATTTTAATTAAATACCGCAAACATAAAAGCAACACTATCAATTAAAAGGTATGGGTGGGTAAAAAAAAAGTACCCCTCTGCATGGGATAGGATTTGTTTAAGCGTTTCACCCCAAGCAAGGCAGGAAGCCACTAGCACGCAAAGGGTTACAGAAAGTTGCAGCGAGAGTAAATAGGAGTGATAGAGGAAAAGATGAAGAGAAGAATAGGGGATAGATCAAGGCATCTGGAGATGTCGATTGACATTACATTTGAATAGTTGGAGATTATAGCTATCAGCGAAACAGGAAAAGGGGAGGGAGTTCCACAGGGGGGGGTGCGAGACATGAAGCTATTGGCGTAAAAGAGACGGAAACATTTAACAGTTTCGACAATGAAAGGGTGAGAGCGAGATGTCAGCCTAGTAGAACGCTTAAATTCATGAAGTCTGGGAACCAGCGAAAGCAGCTCATCGGAGCAGTTACCATGAAAGTATTTGTAAAAAAGACAGAGGGAGGCGACGGCACGTCTGTGAGAGAGCGACTGCAGACGAGATGCCAGATCAGGGCCAATTACATTGCATATCCGTCTCTGGATTTTATCAAGGACCTTGAGACAAACAGAAGGGTCTCCAGACCATATATGGCAGCAATACTCCATGCAAGGGCGAATGGTTGATTTGTAGATTTAAAGGATCGACTCCGGCGAGAAAAACTTCCTGGCACGGCGCAGGGAGCCAACTTTCCTTGCGGTGGACGAAGCTATTGACACAATGTATTTGTTCCATCTCAGGTCAGCAGTCAATGTTAGACCGAGTAGTCACAAAGAGGTGTTCTCTTGGAATTGAGCGTCAAACGTTCTAATGGTGGGGAGCAGGGATGGTTCTCTGGGGTGAGTAATAGAGAGCAGTTTCGTTTTTGAGGCATTAAAGTTAACCAGCAATTCCTGCCCCAGTTCACAACCGATTGGAGGTCCTTTTCGAGACAGACGGCCAGGTTAGTTTTGACAGCGACACTAGATTTGTTTTTGAGGCAGGAGTAAATTGTAGTGTCGTCCGCGTAGATGCCTACTTGGGAACCTATGACGTCAGGAAGATCGTTGATGAAGATAAGGAACAGACTAGGACCGAGGATGGAGTCTTGGGGAATACCTGCGTTCTGGTGGAAGGATGGCAGTATTCGAAATTCAGCCAGGGCTTCACTTTACACTTATTATTAAATCTTCTTCTTCAATGTGCCGTGCTCATTCAGAACATAGGCGATCATGACTCTCCACAACTTCCTATCCCTTGTAGCTCTTAATAATGATTGTCTTTTTACTATTAAGTAGCTGGCTACTGCTTTCTCCTGTTTCTTAGGCATCGATATGTTCTGTGAGTGTCAAATTTTCCAAGCCCTCCTTCCTCATTATGCGTACCAGAATATGTCGACTGCCTCTTTCTGATTCAGTGTATAAATGCCCTTTTTCCCATCATTTTTCATCTTTGCTCATACACTCGATATATGGTATTTTCAGCATCCTTCTCTAGAAATATATTTCTGTTGCTTCACGTCTTCCCTTCATCTTCTATATAGAAGCGATTTTCCAAGCTTAGTTTAGATGGGGCACAAGGCCGAAAGTATGGGGCACCCAGTGAGGATCGAACTCACCACTCATCTACTATATAGAAGGCTTGATATTTAATAACAGTTTAGAATTATTTTCTTTCTTTCTAACGATTTTTTCAATCTGTTTTTTTAATTTTTTATTTATTGTAAAATGTCCGGTTATTTCAGCCTCATCTCTATATATTCTTGTACCGAAAACTAATTACTTTTGAATTAATTTTCCAATCTACCCTCTTATTAAAGCCGACTGGAAAGCATGGAACCGAAGGAAGTTCCACAAGCGAGAAGTGCGTGAAAAGAAACTGTAAGTATAAAAGTTACCGTTACATCTAGCCATCTCAACTGCAATTTCAGGAAGAAAATTACAACGCGATCAAGCAAATCTTAGAGGCGTCTTTGAAGAGATTATTTTCATAAGGTTGGAGATTAACGGGTCACTGCGCCTATCGAATCAACATATGTTCTCTATGCTATCAATCAATCAATGAGTATTCATCCTGATAGCAACTGGTTTCTAACAATGGCGATTAAGCAACAGCAAGTCTCCATAATATTCCAGCACCCTACTGCTTTCTCCTGTCTCTTTGGCATCGATATGTTCTGTGAGTGTCAAATTTTCCAAGCCCTCCTTCCTCATGATGTGTGCCAGAAATGTCAACTGCCTCTTTCTGATTCAGTGTATAAATGTACTTTTTTTCCACCATGATGTTTCTAAAATTGTCGTCGTTAAGATGGCTCCACCCCTTGTCCTAATTTGTTGATCTTTCAATCATTTTCCTCAGATCTTTAGGACAAATCCTATTACTCGGAAAACGACTCGAACAAATGTCACCTCCTTGTTCCACTTTCTTTTTTAGTTTTTTGGCAAGTTCGCTATACTTAGCTTTTTTCACATCTAATTTATACTCCGCCCGAACAGCGAAATCTATTGTCGCGAATCTTTTTTTTTTTTTATGAATGGCATGTCACTTTAAGATCTTGGTGATCATAGCTCTCCACAGGTTACTTTTCTCTATTATAATAGAATTGTTATGACTTCTTTGGAATGGTAATGTGGTTCCATTGACCACGCCAATCGTTTGAAATTAGTACATTCCTTCTAGTCTGGCTAACAGCCAAGACTAGATAGTCAATTCTGCACTGCTAGCCTGAGAGGAGAAGAGATGTATTGATGACTTTTCCAAAAACTTTACTGCAAAGGTGAACGCAATACATAAGACCGAAATCTGAATTCTGCTTACATTTATACTTTTCGCGATAACTATTAACGACTCAAAGGTTGTCATGCGTTTCATTCTTAACATTGTTTATATACGGACTGTTGTTCTCATCTTTGTTGTGATTATCGTAACGTTTCAGACGTTGTGCGCTTCGGTCTTCATCGGGTGTTTGTCGACCCTTTTAATCCTGGGGGCATTTCGAACTGAATCCTTTGTTTAATCTACAAGAGTAGATTATTCACGTTCTACTATCTCTAACGATATCTTATTCTTATTTTTATTCTCACCCAGTATCATTTGGATTTAAGTCTGCATTGCCCGACTCGGGCAATAAACGCACAATTACTATCACCAAATACTCGAACCAACACTTAAACCCACTAGCCTATTATCCTGTGGGACACAACCCGGGTGCTGAATTTAGACCGTTAAACCTATGCTGTCTGTTACCGATATTGCTACTAATACTGCTGCTGTCACTGCTTCACTGAAGCTCCTCTTTTCTATTACTTGCTGACATATCTCTTTTTTTTCTTATGTTTCATTCTCTAGGACACGTTGTTGGCTTTTGCCACTGACCTGTATATTGAAAACGCAGTCGCTTGCACGGTTTCCAATAGATTACTTTTCCCACTCAATCATGTTTATTCTTGGGCAGCTGATCTAACATACTTTTGCTATTTTTCCTAATTTTCAGTTATTTGATTGACTTAGATAAAATGATCATTTACCATGAAGCAGTAGAATTCACACTGTATGTAGTCCGTAGTGGTGCATTTACTCACTAAATTACATTTAGGTAGCTGCTAAAATAATTAAATACGAGAATTTGAAGAAGCCAAACATTCCTGAGTTTTATAGCAAAAGTCTACGAGAAGCGGGTTACTTAAAGCTTCGTCAGCACGTTGTGAATATAGACAGGCAAAAACACATGCTAAATGTTCACTTTTATTTCCGGCATTACTAATGGCACCCTGCTGTGCCACGTCTTGTTCAGGCCTCAGGCTGTTGCCAACCATTGTATCAAAGATCTCTCTTAACTCCGTTATGTTTGCCTTTTTTCGCAATTATGTTCCCCAGAAATTCCAACTGTCTCTTGATTTTAAGTGTAAGTGTCATCCTCTTTCCAATTTTTCTGGAGAATTTTCTCACTGCTTACATATTCAGTCCATGGTATTCTCAGCCTCTGTAGAACTACATCTCTGTCGCACTGGATCTCCCCATCTGTGAGGAAATTGCCCAGCAGTCACTGTCTTATCATATAAGAGGATTGGTATTATATAGCAATTCAACTCTCTTTCTAATGAAATTTTCCTGTCTTAATACTTACTTTCTCTATTTATTCTCTATTTCGATGGGGATTTCTGTGTCATTTTCTGTCGTCGTTTACTGGACTACCCAGATACTTAAAATTCTGTTCCTACTTGGTTCTGATGTCACCAATTTGTGACCTGTAGCAGTCGCTCTTACTAACGACCATACATTCTTCCTAGTTAATGGATAGTGGTTGTGCCTCGCTTTCATTCGCCACTCTGACTTTGTGCTCTTACAGTTTTTCTTCTGAGTTCGCCATTAACACAGCTTCATCCGTTTATTTTATATTGTTATTGTTATGGCTGTCTATAATAAATCCTGATAGGTCTTCTAGCTCCTTTGGGATGGTAGCAGTAGTAAAATTATTATTTTTATTCTATTTTATTTCTTCTCTCCTCGTTGTTTATGGGATTACGGTCATATCACGTTCAAACACCGGTTTCCGTAGGATCACCGAAGTTAAACAACGACAAGTTTGGTCAGTAACTAGATGGGTAACCGCTTGAGAATAACAGGTGTATGTGGTGGTGTTGTAATGGATAACAGCTCGGAGTAGGAAATTGGAGAGCGGAGTTCTAAATCGATACATGTTCGTTATATTCACTTACGCTCAAATATCAGTTCCAAATACATTCATGTTCGTTATAGTCACTTAGGCTCAAATGTCAGTACCAAATTCATTCATGTTCGTTATATTCACTTACGCTCAAATGTCAGTTCCAAATCCATTCATGTTCGTTATATTCACTTACGCTCAAATGTCAGTACCAAATCCATTCATGTTCGTTATATTCACTTACGCTCAAATGTCAGTACCAAATCCATTCATGTTCGTTATATTCACTTACGCTCAAATGTCAGTTCCAAATCCATTCATGTTCGTTATATTCACTTACGCTCAAATGTCAGTTCCAAATCCATTCATGTTCGTTATATTCACTTATGCTCAAATGTCAGTTTCAAATCCATCCATTTTCCTCATATTCACGCTCAAATATCCTTAGGAAAGTTATTTAGTTAACTCTTCTCCCTCCAGCTATGGGTTAATTCTTAAGACTTGTATCAGTGAACCATTATCATATCCAAATAAATCCCTGCAATCTAAACATATTTCCTGTCTTTAAATATCAAAAGAATTTTGATAGGCCGCGAAAGACAAATCAATCGTTTATGTATTTCTTTTTTTTTTTTTCATTCAGTCTTTTTCTTATATTTCTTCTTCGTTGAAGTTCCCACCTCCGTTCTCTATTTTTTTCTTTTACTAATTCCACCCTGTTCTTTATTTAGTTTCCTAATGTTTTTTCGTTACACATATTTTTTGACTGACTTCCGGTAATCTTAAAACAAGACCGGATCTACCATTCTCTCGAGGCACATATACTCTAGTCTCTTCTTGTTTTTTGTTCAAAAGGTTGACTATCCTTCTCTTCGATCCCCTTGACGTACTCCATCTTAAACCAAGCAAACCTCTAATTATTCGACCTTTAGGGATATAATGTGCAGACAAACATCCGGTTTAATATAAATCTCCCCTCATCTCCCAGGTTAAGAGAAATCAAAATCTGACAACCTCAGAGCTTGCAAAACTGCAAATGTTGATCCAAGTAGGAAATTATAATTTTAAAACCACGTGGAAAAGACCACCATACTAGCTTTGATATCTGCGGTTGTTCTTTTTGAAAGTCACTGGTGGTAATCGTTGCAAAGATAGTTTGTCTACCTTTAACGCAGAAAGGCCTTGACAAACTCGGATTTACTTGAAATCTTGCTTTGTTTGAATGTAGTAAAGGTTTATCGTTAGTCTTAAGCTAGTTGAGTGCCACGAAATTGTTATAAATTATTCCTTATTAAGTGCCATACGCTTATAGTACATTTATTCTTTATTGCTTATCACACACTTGTAGCTCTGATCATAGTAACTTTAATAAATACTTTGGTCTGCTTCGAAACTGAGATAGTTTTCAGTTGGTTGATTTGGCTTAGTGTCATATCAACCACTATGGGTTATTTAAAGCCGAAATCTACATATTTTGAACACAATTATATGGCTTCAACTAAATATATTTTGAACGCAGTTGTATGCCTTCAACTATAGATAAAAATGTGTTGCTGGTCATGTACTGTCGATACTTTTTATATAAAAATGTATTGCTGGAATTTTTACTATTAAAATATACTTCTATACTTTTATAGTTTATTTGTTTGGGGGGATCACTATTTACCCATAGCTGGGACCCCTGACAGAGGCTACGAACCTGGGTCAGTGTAGACCTGGGAAAAACAGCAATTAAGAGGTGGCTCCAAAACCCTCAAAACCTACCGATCAGAGGCCTTGCTATCCGATGTAGTTTATTGCCATACTGTGAGATAGTTATGAATTTCCCACGTCAGAGGTCAATATAGTGCTGCTGTAAAAAAAATCATGCCATGAAGGCGTTGAGCTCACGAGAGCCACCTGGAACTTCTAGCACTGAGAATAATAAATTATTCCAACCAGGTTATAAATTTTTACTTAGTCTGGCACAAGGCTACAAATGCTGAGCGCCAGACCAAAATCAGTACTAACTGTCAGTGAAACCTGGTCTTTTGAACAAGAGTAGGGGTTTATCCCGTGTTTCCTGTTTAAGATTGGGTTACCAGTTTCTTCTAAAGTATTCTCAATACATTTTTTTCCTAGTAACCCCTAGCGTCTTAGTAGCATTATTGCCTTGTTTAGGGTGAATTGATTAAAAACCAAGATTGCTAACCATTGTTCTACGATGAGGTTCCACACACTTATAGACAAGCTGAGCTTAGACTGGAACATTGCCAGAAATATGGAGGACCTAGTGATAACCTTGCTTATTACACAATGTACTAGACTAAATACTATTACACAGTTTGGCGTGTAGATAGATATTTGCGAAATTGAATTTAGACTGGTACAAGGCCACTATTAGGGAGTGCCGAATAGTGTGTTAGACCAGCTTGATAATCATTGCATTATGATTATGCACTCAAGTAGCATTTTCTAATTATTTACTAAGCTTCATTAATTTTGGGTCCAAGGCTACAAGTATAGTACGCTCAGTGAGGAACGAATTCACTACGCTGTAGTAATTATATATTAGGTTGAACCATAATTTTTGGAAAAAAATTTAACCCCAAATAATCATTCCTTAAATATATCAAGTGATGAAAAGTAGGTTACATACAACAATGTTGAACGCAAATACCAGTGGATTGACAAGGATTAATCTCCAGAAACAACGACAAAAGCTGAGCTCCATGAAAAAATATAATGATATACGTGTGGTGGGATCGTCAGGGAATTATATATTTAAAGTTCTTAAAACCCAAATGAAACATTAAATGCACATTTATAGTTCCAGCAGTTGCAATGCGTCTCTAAATGTTTAGTCGAAAAGCGCCCTGTGCTCGTTAATAGGAAAACGTTGTTCTCTTCCAAGACAACGCAAAGTCTGTTCTACCCAACCCACCCTAATCTCCTGATGTTGCATCAAACGATTATTACGTTTTGCTATCCTTTCAAAACGCTTAAATGGTTAGGGCGGGATATTCTCTAATGCAAATCAGATTCAAGGGTTAGTTGAAAAAAGTTTCACATCAAAAACCGCTAAATTTTATTCGCATGGTATCGAAGAGCTGACAAGTCGTTGCAAATAATGGTGAAATATATAACTGTATAAAACATAAACAAAAGGGAAAATTATTTATGACTCTGCCTAATAGACGACTAAAGCCTCACCCGGAATTAGGCATTCATGTGTCTGGGTGAAGGAAGTGGGATACTTTTTTGTGTGCTTTGATTGATGAACTGATTCGTTTTTTTTTACGGCTTATAGAATTTGATGTGCTTCTACAGGAAGATGCTGACGATACCATGCGCGTAATATGTGAGCAACGATGAAATTTTAGAGAAAATGGAAACAAAAAGGAAATTTATACCAAACATCAGGAAGAAACAGTTAAAATTTTTAGGGAACTTATTGAAGACTTGAAAAATCTGATAGGCACAGGGCAGATTGGCAGCAAGAGGGACAAAGGAAAAGAACACCTAACATTCTTAGAGAACTTGAGGAAATGGTGACGGAACAAAATTTAGGAGAAATAACAAAAAAGACAAATTTTATTAAGAGCTAACAAGGACGGGGAATTGTCTAGAAAGGGTATGAATCCACCTCTTCTCCCTCTAGCTATAGGTTAATTATTAAGGCTTATATCCTTTTCTTCTATATGTGCCGTGTCTCCCCAGGGCATGCCCTGAGGAGACACGGCACATATAGAAGGAGCCTGAGGAGACACGGCACATATAGAAGAAAAGGATATAAGCCTTAATAATTAACCTATAGCTAGAGGGAGAAGAGGTGGATTCATACCCTTTTCAAGTGTATTTGCGCACAAGTGAATATAACGAACCCAACACGAATTGGAACTCGGCTCTCCGATTATCATTTCCGAGCCATTATCCATCACCCCACCCGGACATTAAAACCTTATAGCACCTGGTATTCCCAAGAGGTGGTATTTCCAAGAAGTCACCTATCTAGGTACTGACCAGTCTCGACGTTGCTTAACTTCGATGATGTGGTCGTAAGCCTTCTTTTGTTGTGTGTGGAGGTGTCTTCCATATTATGTACTGTGAATGACAAGCATTTTGTTCTTTCTTGTTGGTCTCTTTTTGCCCAGTATTCGACCATGTAATCTCCTAATTCGCTTTTTCCCAACGACATTCGAATCACTTAACTGTCGAAGCATGACAATTTGACACGAATGTCGTTTTGCTGCTGTTCCCCCTGTTCTCATCTTGCATTTCCCGTGTTCAGCTCGTCAGGTGCGTGTCAACGCTTAATCATTGCCACCCGACATGGAAAGCTGGGTACAGAATCGATGACCTGATTTACAAACTACGGCCATCGTGTGCAAGCACTTGCGTGACGAACCCTGAGCACAAAGTATTAGATTGCAGGCTGACAAATCTGAAATCCTGCCGCTGGTACCAGTATCGGGAACTTCGCTTTCACGCGTTCAACTCTAAAGCA
>OZ038498.1:36912537-37015037 GCA_964036315.1 Acanthosepion esculentum
TGCAAGATATCTATCAACCGCTTCCGATGGGGCCAGATGTGGCACAAAACCGAATTTAATCTGGGAGTATCCGAGCCCGTAGGCTTGGCCAAAAATTCCCCGTAGACCCCGTATAAAAACGGGGTCGGGTAGCTGTTTCCCGAGACGAGACTCTGCCCTTCGACATAGCCTCGTCTGGGGATCCTCTCTGTCCAGAGGCAGAGAGTTTTCACCAGCACAGCTAGAGACAAATACCCGACTGCAGACCAACATACAGTGTTTACTACTGTATTTATGCGAATGGGGACATACCCATTATCGTCCGTAGGTATGCTACAACACTCATTTACCGCATCTTTGTCCGATGTGGAAATCCGGGCGATTTCTTTTTGGCGTTTGTTTCAAGTTAATTACCGTTGACCCAGGATTCGTCTTCATCTATAAAATTTTTAAAGTAATTTGATAACAGTTTTAATCAGTCCTCTATAATTTGACCACGAAATTCCTTCTACTCTTGCGAACAGTAGCAGCGAAACAAATGTTTCTGCCGGGCGTTTTCGGAGTAGATCGGCCGCCAAAAGCATTGAAACGATAATCATGGAATCCTCACATAGTTTATAATTTTGGCAATGCAAAATTTATTTGAGTGCTGCTCGCGCATATCCAGGATTTGCGGGGGTGTTTTAGTTGGCGATCGCCTTTCAGAATTTGGATTGTTTTCAATAGATTCTCAGCCAAGTTTGAAGTGGTACTACGGAAATTTTAGCAGACCTTCGCCCACTGAATTATCTCTGAAAGCCTTCTGAAACACTGAAGAAGTTTGAGTAAACGAATTTAAGAATTTCAAAGGAATCTATTATACAATTGAATGTCTCCACAACCAAATTGCTATTAACCCCTAATGATGACGCCAATTTTCTTGATATTCTTATAAAAAAAGATGAGTTTAAATAACTTACAGTATTCTCTTAGCTGTGGATTTGGTTTCACATTTAATGTAACGATTGATAGAGAATTTTAGTTAAAATCTTCCTTATGATATATATATATATATATATATATATATATATATATACGACGATTGCTCTAGCATGAAACAGACTGTCGCCTCTAAGTGCTGACTTCCATGTCCACTTTTATATTTACACACGCTCTATCTCTGATATTGAGCACTTTATCCTATAAATATAGCACACTTTAAGACTATATTTCTTCATATATATATATATATATATATATATATATATATATATATATGAGGAAAATTTTAACTAACATTTTCCTTATTATATATAGCATTTGAGGTGTTGTTTTCCCAACTTGTACACCATGTTCCTTGTTCATCGGATCATGTAATTACAGTGAAGTCAAGGTTGAAGGACTTGGCTTATCGTTATTGCAATTCCTCTGTTGACTCGTTTGATTTTGTTTGGTCGAAAACTCAATTCAAGATTGTTAAATCTTTGAAATCCAATAATGATATTTATATTTGTAAACCAGATAAGGGTGCTGGTGTCGTACTACTGGGCCGAGTATATTACATTCAAAAGATGTTGATTATTTTGAATGATTCAGAAAGGTTTTTAAAAAATTGGTCCTGTAGAAACTTGTGACAACACGTATAGAAACGAAATTAAAATTCAGAAACGTCTATTATACTTGTTTAGAAAAGGTTACTTTTCTAAGGAGACTTACGATATGATTAGACCTTCTGGTTCCCTTAGACCGAGGCTTTATGGTCTTCCTAAAGTTCATAAGAAGGACGTTTCGTTGACCCCATACTATCAATGATTGGTTCAGCCCAACATTCTCTGGCTCAATGGCTTTTGCATGTCATACAACCGGTTCGAACATTTTATGCTAAATATTGTATACCTGATTCGTTCACGTTCGTTGAACGTTTACAGGCCATACAGCTTTGCCCTGATACTGATTTTATGTGTTCTTTTCATGTGACCAGTCGGTTTACTAACGTACCATTAAGGGACACTATTAATATTTGTGCAGACTTGTTATATGAAGGTGACATTACTCCACCTCCTTTTCCTAAGGATGTATTTATGGAACTTATCACACTTTGTACCAGTTCAGTGGAGTTTAGCTTTGATGGTGTCATGTACAGTCAATTGGATGGGGTCCAGATGGGTAGTCCCTTTGGCCCTGCGTTGGCTGATATTTTCGTGGGCTACTACGAAATGTTGCTCTTTGGAAAAGTGTCTAAACCGTTTTTTTTTTGTCAGGTACGTCGATGACACTTTTGCAACTTTTTCAAATGAAAGTGAGGCTGTTAACTTCTTTAATAAGCTTAACTCCTTACACAAATGTTTGTCCTTTACATTTGCACCTACATCAAGGAAAATCAGTCTTGTTAAAACCTTGGTGTACAGGCCGATCATCTTAATGCAGTTTTGATATAATTAAAAATAATAGCCGTAAAAATAAAAACAAAAGCGATAAAATGCTCTATGAAATAGGCTAACTTACATTTGGCTGTCAAAATTTAAATTTAAAGGCTAAACGTCTCTGTATCTTTAACGTTTTGATGTAGACTGGAACACGCGTAATTCTTCTGCATTATTTTCCCCTTTTTATATATAAGACTGATTTAATTTAAAAAAAACACGTTATTTGAAACCGTTTCATTTCTCGGAATGAAACACGTCACTAAGAAGTTTTTTTCCTATCTTTTCATTAAATTACCCACTACTCGTCTGATATATAAATTATATTTTTTGTATCTATCACTACATACACACACACACACACACACACACACACACACACACACACACACACACACACGATAAGGAACAATAATCAAGATAGCCCTGTAGACTATTTACAACGACAGTGAGTTTTGTCGTCAATGGACTCGCAATTTATTTTCACGCCTTACTCTAGACTAAACTGAGGTTTGTTGAAAAGCTCTTCGATTCGATGAATGTCAAGGTAGCGAAGGATTCGGGACGTGATGTCTCAAAGCACTGCGAATCTAACTCTTGTTCGTTCATTTCTTTGTCACTGGGTTCTTTGTATATACCAACGTGATGACTAGGCAACATATGTCAATATTTTTCATTCATACTTTTGTGTTTTCTCTATTCTTCTTGTTCTTGTTCTTTATCTTAGACGTCGCTCGGCAAACAGACGATGCATAAATACAGACGTAGTCACTCACACAGACCCGATACGTTAGGCTTATGTTAATCTTTTTCCAGGTGTGAAGGTCTGACCAATGCAGAATATATACATATGTATGTGTGTGTGTGTGTGTGTGTGTGTGTGTGTGTATGTGTGTGCATTTTTCATTGAAAAAGGACGACAAGGAAGATTTAATTAATCTTTTATTGAGTTTTTCCTGCAATCTATAATTTTCCCGTTCTTCAGAGGTTAAAGAATATAGGAATTGTACACACTTATAATTGTTCCGAACGCTTTCCTCTAGTTCTATAGCCATTATCAAGAATGTTGATTTTGGATGGGGAAATTCTCTGTGTGGCTGCTACATAGGAATTTTACAGTTGGGAGTTCGAGCGGTTCGTGTGCTTCTTAGCGGTCACCTGCTATGCGCGGCCAGTCGATCGGGGAAAAACATCTATTTCTAGAAAACTTTTAACACGCCGACTCCTCCTTTACGGCTATGTGACGTGATAATGGCTAGAGAAGTAGCCGAAAGCGCTCGAAAGAATTTTAAGTATGGATAATTCCTATATTCTTTAAACCCTGAAAAACGGAAAAATGTTAGATTTCTGTAAAAAAAATCAATAAAAGATTAATTAAATCATCTTCCTTGCCGGCCGTTTTCTATGAAAGATGCATGAAAGAAAGGTTGGTGCCCAAATACACATCAATATATATATATATATATATATATATATATATATAACAGACAATAATCCGACATAATTTTATGACTTCAAACATTATTTTGTGTCGATACCTGTATTTGTGTAGAATGCGCCACGTTTTTAAAACACTCTTTCGTCTACCGGCCTGTTCACTTAAATTTAGTAAAGAACTTTACAAGATTTTCTGAAATGCGAAGGATATATAGAATTAATTTAAGTGTAATTAAATTATGCGCTAGTACTCTTATTTTTGGATTATTTCCTCTTTTGTGTCTCTGTGTGTGTGCACGTGTGTGTGCGTTTGTGTGTGTGTGTGTGTGTGCGTGTGTGTTGGTGGATGCATGCGTGTATGTGCATGTTTCAAATGTCGTGGTTATTTCTCCTTTTCATCATTTTCTTCTCTCTTTATATCCTCTCCCTATTCCTTTTTCTTTTTTTTTCGCTTTCGTCTGTGCGCAAATTTCATAACGCACAATAGGTATTTTTGCACCTGAAGATTGCGTGTTTGCATAAAACCCCGAGTCGTGCTATCGACGTGCGATATTATGTATATTCACTAATATATACTTAATAGCTCTGTTATATAACACTGAGCACTGTTTTTTTTAACTCTATATCTATATACGGCAAGTATATATGCGTATACATGATTTTACATATATATATATATATATATATATATATATATATATATATATATATATACATTTTAATGTGTGCTATATTTATGGATTAAAGTGCTCAATATCAGGGACAGAGCCTATGTAAATATAAAAGTGAATATTGAAGTCAACATTCAGAGGCGACAGACTGTTTCATGCAAGAAGCAATCATCATGTTTTTTCTCGACTATTTATATATATGGGTCAGTGATGAATTGTGGGTAGTCCATTCTAACGGTTAATTTGGCGAGAGTGGTTTATTTATTTATTTAATTGGATTAATTTATTTGTTTATTTATTTTTATTGCATATATTTATTTATACTTTTCGGTTTTCAATGTTTTAGTAACGGACTAAAAGATTTTTTTAAGATTAGTTTTGATCTTTTGTGAGTAGTCCACGCTAACGGTTAGTTGGTTTTGGTCTGGGAAGGTAATTAAAGCTATTTTTGTCCGATTTTTGGATTGACCGTTGTCGTCTGTTCTAACTGTTGGTTTGTTATTTTATTTATTTATTTATTTGGAAAGAACCAACACATGTGGCCTGATGATTGCGTCTAGCATGAAACAGTCTGCTGCCTCTGAGTGTTGACCTCAATGATCACTTATATATATATATATATATATATATATATATATATATATATATATATATATAACAATTAGAAATCAGAATGCATAAATTGATCCGAACAAACACCGTTTAGTGTTCAGTTTTTTTTGGGGGGGGGTACCAAAGCACCTTTCGGCCAACACTTTTTCAGGTACCAACGTTGACAAAATTATTATACCAAAATTGGTATGGAGGATCGTGAGTATTAATTTCTTTCAATTTTAAACTCACGTTCGTGTATTTGCAACTTTTGAATTTAGATATATTTAATCGTTAATTTACATGTTTTAGACGTACCTCAAATCTTCCTTCTTATTACTTATCTCTTCATACCAATTTCAATACAATAATTTTGATAATGTTGGTCGAAAGGAAATTATTAAAATATTGATAGATGCTTTGGTCTTTCCTCTTAATAATAAAATAAACATTTTGACGTTGAAACTTTGTTTTCATCAAGTGTAGGGCCTTTTTTTCATCATGGTATGCTCTTTTTTAGAAAGTCTTTGAAAGCACCCAGATAAACTGATACAAAATTGAATTAAAAATTAGTCATTGTTCTTTTTTGGCCCCGTCTCTCTACTTAGACAATAGACGCTCAGTTTTGAAGCGTCAGTTCCTGGTACGGTTGCTGCATCTGAAAGCAGTTACCTGTAGCTGATTATTCATTGTTGCAGCTTTCCTTCTTTTACTTCGGATGCATTCAGGTTCGTTCTCTGCAATTGTCGATGTCAGAGTCAAGATAAAAGACAAGAGTTAGAATTTTGTTTATTTTTTTTTATTTGCTGTTTTTGTTTTAATCATATTTTCCCGGTCAAAATATAAATAATGCTCATTCATTTTCTTTACATTATTTACATTATTCGGACTATTGTCCTCATCTTTGTTGTCGCCATATTTATTACAACGTTTCGGCCGTTGTACGATCCGGCCTTCTTCAGGTGGCTGGAATATCGAACTGAACCCTTTATTTCGCTCACTGGGGTAGACTGTTCTAGTTCCACGTGCCATGTTTAATTGGTGTCAGTTATCAGTTATCTCCGGTTAATTTCCCCCTGAAAGTTCTCCACTGCCTTAACCGGGTATTGAGTTCACACTCTTTGGGTCCTGTCACTGGATCTAACTAACGCCTTTATTCACTGTGCCAGGTGTCCTTGAGGACATTCCAGCCACCTGAAGAAGGCCGGAGTGTACAACGGCCAAAACGTTGTAATAAATATGGCGACAAAGATGAGGACAATAGTCCGAATAATGTAAATAATGTACATAATACCTCATCTCAGAAATATAGACAGATCTTTAATTTAATAATTTAAATGCTTGTTGTTATCACCTTGTCGGTTCTGTTATCAATCTGGGCAACACTAATGAGATGTTGCACCAGATCAAACTGAGCTAATAAATTAACAGTTTATCTCACAGATTCTTGGTATCGACATGTATTCGGTTGCACGCGCGTAAATGCGCTTATTCTAATTTGAATTTTCTTTTCTTTTCTTTTTTTTTGATCTACGTTACTTGTCTTTGGTGTAGCCATATAATATGAAGGAGTTTAACGAGCATACCGGCAGAAAACAGATAATACAACAAAATACAAAAGCAGTTGCAAGTAGATAATCGGATGAGAATAGACAAAACTATTGACTGAAATGCTCGGACATTAATCCGGACTTGAAGAAGTCAAACGGACATCCAAATCAATGCATGTGGTTAGATGCCAGGCCTCGGAGAATTGGACATGAATTCTGCTCGCATCTAAGAGTTGTAAAGCAAAAAATAAGGGGGCGGGGAACAACAATTTGTTCTTCAGTTCCCTCTGCAATTTGATGGAAAGAAAACTATGAGGTTCAAGTGCGTGACAAAAGCAGGTCACGGCATCACATAATAATAGCTCAACTTGTTTCGTTTGCATGCGATCTTGAGGCAAAAATTCAATAAAAATAGATGTAAAAAAACTCATCGAAATCACGTTCAGCAAGATGAATCATGTTATACAAAAAGAAATAGGATCAGATAAGGAAGGAGAAAAGATAATGAAGAGAAAAAAGGGCTTAGTTAAAAAGAGATATAGAAGGAAAACGGGGTGGAAGAATAAGAAGAGGCGGAGGAGATTTTGAGAAGAGAAAGGAGAGGCAAAAGATAAGTAAGAGAGGGAGGAAGGGAAGGAACGTAATGAACCGAGAAGAAAGAAAGAAGACATTAAAGAGAAACTGATCATACGAACGAAGGAAGAGAATAATATTAGTTAAAAACAAAGAAAAACCACCAAGAAAGCCAAAAAAAGAAAAACAAACAATGTATGACGAAGAAGAACGTGTCAGATGAGGGAGGAGAAAAAGAGTAAAAGAAATATTTAACCTCAGAACAAAGAAATAATTGCCAAAATGATGATGATGATGATGATGATGATGATGATGATGATGATGATGATGATGATGATGAAGAAAGAAAGAAAGAAAGAAAGAAAGAAAGAAAGAAAGAAAGAAAGAAAGAAAGAACAAGGAAAAAAAACAATGAAAAACACCCACAGGGGCAGAGAGAGAAAAAGAACGAAACAGTTAATGGTTATCCTTTTGCCAATTTAAATGCCCTCGTAAGATCTTAATCTCCAAACGTCTAAATAGCGCCATTATTAGCCAATCGCTTTTGTCATACAATTTATGAGTTAAAATATTCGTGAAATAAAGGTATCCAATAGAATGTAACCTTCATTCACGCGAAGATAATTTGTGTAAATAACCATATATATATATATATATATATATATATATATATATATATATATATATATATATATATATATATATATATATATATGTATATATATATATATATATATATACGATTGTAATGAGAACGAAAATAATATAAATTGTAACGTTCACAGCATTAATTCAGAAGAGGGCTCAATACTAAGAGTAGAGCAGTAACTATTTATTATAATTTTTATGAACTGGTCTAATTCCAACAATTATTTTAATATATTTTATTGTTATTCGTTATTTATATAGACATAAATATTTAAGTAAATGCTCTGTTTATAATAAACACTATTAACAATACTTACCGGCCTGGATGTCCGAGAAATTTCATAGAAAATATGTTCATTATAAACAGAGCATTTACTTAAATATTTGTGTATAATTAACGTATAAAAATAAAATATATTCAAATAATTGTCGTACTTCGTCCATTTCAGAATATATGACGTCATTTGTTGACGTTAAGAAACGCTTCGAGCAGATATGAACGTTTGAAGGAAATCATGAGAAGTTTTTTGTTTAAATGCAGTAAATCGACCCTGTTAACCAGACGCTTCCTTCGTAGCTAAATTGGTATAACACGTCAGGCTATATATCGGTCCCGTGTAGGATAGTGACTCGATTCCTGTAGGTGAACGCATAATTTCTCGGATATTCAGGCCGGTAAATGTAATTAATACTATTTATAATAAACAAAGCATTTATTTAAACATTTGTGTCTATATAAATAAAGAATAACAACAAAATATATATATATATATATATTAAATTTTCGATTTAGTTTTTTTTATGTAAACGTTAAATTTACCATAGTTATATGAGCTATTAGAGTGACACTGTATATCAAACATTTCCCTCCTACTATCAACCTCACATTATTGAACATTGGAAAGGAACTATTAAATTTTTTTTTTTTAAATAGAAAGATGCTCACTCAAATTCCAGCTGTGAAGTGAAGGCTCGGAATGAACGCTCTTATTCATAACAACACAAAAGTTATTCAGAAGTGGCCGAAAGCGCTTAGGACAATAAAATTTATAGAAAATGTTTGTCCTCTCTTACTCCTACAAATCGGAAAAAGTAAGAATGCGGGAAAAAATTAATTAAATCTTCCTTGTCTGTCACATTTAATGAAAGATATTTCAAAGAAAGTTTGCTGTCCACATATACTTTAATATTCATGCATACATGCATATTCTCAACCGGGTCTCTTTCTATAGCCTTGGATGGCAACTGGTCTAGGAGAAGGACAACTCTGAATTCAAAACCTGCGGAGGGTCGTTTGGGGACCTTGTGTCACGTAGTGCACCAGGTCTCTGTATTCAGCCCTTCAGAAATTGGGGTTGGTTCTGCACAAAACCTTCACCATTATAATCAAATCATATGTGCTGGTGTCTGGCTGTCGGTTCCTAGAAACTGAACTGCTTGACCCTCATACGTTGAATACAACGGGGGAGTCCACCACCTACGTTCCTTTTCTTTATCTTTCTTTACTATTTCTTTTTCTATATCTCTCTTTCCTCAAACTCATTTTCTTTTTCTCTCTTTCCTCATTTTCCTTTTCTTTATTTCTCTTCCAACATTCTCCTTTTCTACATCTCTCTTTCCTCATTGTTAGGTACCTCCACTAGGTCGCGTAAAAAAAGAGCATATCACGATGAAGAAAGGCCCATAACTCAACGAAAACAAAGTTTTGTCTCAATGTTTATGTTGTTATTAAGAGGAAAGACCGAAGTATTTTTAATTATTTTTTAAAATTTTTTACTCCTTTCTAGCACGTTAAAAATTTTGTTTTTTTTACGACAGCGCAGTAATAGAGAAAAAAAGGTTTATTTTATTTTGCGTTTTACCCGAGGAAAACACGTTGATTTGAAAATTCTTGCAAAAATCAAATAATTGTCGGATTTTAATGAAACTTTCAGGAAATATTCAGAAATGAATGCAATCATTTTTTTAGGAAATCTTGTTTAAAAGATATTTTTTAACATGTTTCCACCCGCTTACATATTTTCATGAAATTTCGAGAAATTAAATCTTTAACCATGGGATTTGTTTTATTAGTTAAAAACAGGACTCTTTATAGAAAGTAAATCACCAGTTTTTTTTTAAACATTTAGCGCTTTCATAGAAAATCTGCTCTGAATTATAAAAAAAAATGTAAAAAACTATGACATTAATTAATTAGAAAAGCTTTGACTTGCTTTCGTAAATACGTTATATTAAGGACATTATTTTGTGAAGAAATAAAAAATTTTCGATGAACAATGTATTTTTATAAATTTTTTTCATTTTTAAAAAAAAATGTTATTAATATAATATTAACTTATTAATACTTCAAAAATCGTTTAAAATTCTTTATTGCTTTTATACACGTAATGCAATGATAACGTTAATGGAAAAGTAAATTTACGAATCGAAATTTGAAAAGCTCATAACAGTCGTTTGTACCCGAATATTTTTGGGTCATATTTCATTGAAGTAATTTTTTTATTTAAGTTAGTAAGTTGTTAAATAAGATAAAAATTAAGAACCTGAGAAACGAAATCAAGACTAAAAAAAAATATTAAATAAAAATAAATATTACATAATTGCTGAATAATTGTTAATATTTAAAATATACTAGTTAAAAATAAAAAACGCGTTCGCTTACTTCGTAAAATTGTCAAATTTGATCATCCATAATAGCTGTTATCACCTCTTTAACATCTCAATAACATCGATAACGTGAATAAAGACATGAAAAAATTCAGAGACATCGTTGAGAAATGTTTGGATACAATTTTTTATGCTATAAGTAAGTACTGTTTGTTTAAAATCAGATTAATTTAACTTAAAATTTTCTAGTTTTACTCAAATAACGTGTCAAAAATATATAATTTATTTTAGGAAGAAGTTTAAAATCAATTTTTTTGTTTACAAATTTCTTAAAATGTAAGAAAATAGCCGCTTTTAAGTAAATTTTTAAAAAATCGAGCATATATTTGACATTCCAATCTATATAATTTCTATCCGAAATACACTAGAATATGTTACTTACTATAAATAATAAATTTAGTGCTTTAGCTTTCAATTAATAACAACATTTTGATGACAAAACTTTATTTTCGTTGAGTTATGGGCCTTTCTTTATCGTGCCATGCTGTTTTTTTACGCGACCTAGTGAACGCATTGTGTTTTTCTTTATCTCTCTTTCTTCATTCTCCTTTTCTTTTTCTCTCTTTCCTCATTCTCATTTTCTTCATCTTTCCTTCCTTCCTTTTCATTTTCTTTATATCTCTTTTTCCTCACTCCCTTTTTCTTCATCTCTTTTTCCTCATTCTCCTTTTCTTTATCTATATTCTTTTTCATTTTCTTTATCTTTCTTCTTTCACATTTTCGTTGCTTTTCTTTCCTCTTTATTCCCGCCTCTAACTTTAATTTTCATCTTTATTTCACGTTGTTTCTTCAAGGCTGTATATCCCTTTCATTGATTTTTTCTCTCTCTCTCTCTCTTTCTCTCTCTCTCTCTCTCTCTCTATCTATCTATCTCTTTATCAATCACTCTTTCTCTTTCTATGAGACAGAAGGAGAGAGTGACCTTCATTGGCCACTAAAATTAGTATATGTGAACAAATACTCTCTTATTCAAATTTCTAATCAGTCAACAACCTGGCAATTTAATGCCATACAAGCATCTAAACCTGGCCATGACGACCTTCAGAACATCATTTCATGCATGAATGTTGGGCGGAAATGTAATTTCAATGCAGCATGATCTTTGGGTCCAGAAGTGTAAACCTAAGTATTTCAAAAACCTGCTGATCTACGACGATTTTGATGCAGCACCATCTCTAGGTTTTACGGAGAATTCCAGTGAGCAGCAGTCTTTGCTGAATGAAGAGGTCGGAGGACAATGACCAGTCTGTTTCAAGCTTATAGAAAGGAAACTGTATCGCAAATAAACACTCTTTACAACGCACAGCACGTTGGTTCTTGAGACAGATATACTACAGCATCAGAAGACCACGTCAAGTGCCACGACTCTCTGACAAAAACATGGAACTGTGATTACAATTCGCTAAGAATCACAAAAATTGAACAACAGAAAATTGTAGAGACGCTGCCTGATTTGATGAATCTCGATTTCTGCTGTGACATTTCCGTGTTAAGGCAAGGATTTTCTGTAAACAACATGAAAGAATATATCCCTCTTGCCTTATTACAATGGTTCAGGCACTTGGTAGTGGGGTAATGGCATAGGAAATATTTCTCGAAATACACTGTGTTCCTCTCTATGAAGAAAATATTGTTTTAATGCAGCGGCTACTTACGTATTCTGGTTGATTGCTTCCTTTAGGTTGTGATCTACAGTACAACCATCCACTGATAGTCAGTTCCATCCGGGCAACGCACTGCGTTACAAATCAAAAACAGTGGCAAATTGATTCATGGAACACGGGATTTCTTTTCTTCTTTTTTTTCTTTTTTTTCTTTTTGTTAAAGTGACCACTACAGTTAACGAACTTCAATTTGATGGAGCACATTTGGGACGTGATGCAAAGGAAGATTCGAAACCCAGATGTACAGCCAAACAATCTAGAAGAATTGTGGCATGCTCTGGAAACACTCTTACTAAATTCCGGTCCATACATAAGAGTATGGACCCAAATTTGGAAAAGAGTTTTTCCAGAACATGGTCCTTTCCATGACAAGATGAAGTGGGCGATTATAAAGGCAAAATGTCCATCACAGTACTAGAAGTGAATACCTAAAAACGTTACTCGATAATATATGTAAATGTAACGAACTAGACTGGAATTCGAACTCGGCTCTACGATTTCTCCTTCCGCTGCACTATCCATTACCTCATTCTCTCCCTCCTTCTCTTTATATATATATATATATATATATATATATATATATATATATATCTTATGAACACATCACGAAACATCGGTTCCCGTACGATCACCGAAATTAAGCAACGAGCCTGGTAAGTACCTAGACTCTCAAGTTATGGGTTAATTAGCAAAACTTGTATCACTAAACAATTATTGTCTCACAAAAAACTTCTTATAATCTAAACATATTTTCTGGCTTTAAATAACATGCAAAGCGTTGATAAACCCTGTAAAAGGAATTAAAAACTCTCTCTCTCTCTCACTCTCTCTCTCTCTCTCTATATATATATATATATACACACACACACACACACATATATATATATATACACACACACACACACACATATATATATATATATATATATATATATATATATATATATATATATATATGCAGAAATATAGTCTTAAAGTGTGCTATATTTATGGGGTAAAGTGCTCAATATCAGAGATAGAGCGTGTGAATATAAAAGTGGACATGGAAGTCAGCACTTAGAGGCGACAGTCTGTTTCATGCTAGTGCAATCGTCAGGCGACTAGTGCTGTTATTTTTCTCGGCTATTTATATAAGGGTCAGTGGTGCATTATGGGTAGTCTATTTTGGCGGTTACTTTTACCGGAAGTGGCTTATTTGTTTATTTATTTATGTCAAATTGTTTTGCTTGTTTTTTGTTTGTTTTTTTATTTTTATTTTTTATCTTATATATTTATTTATTTATTCTTTTATTTTGATCGGTGTTTTTGGTTAACGTAGTAAAAATTTGTTTATATAGCTTATTGTTGGTAGTCTATAATGGCCGTCATTACCGGAAATCGCTTGTTCGCTTATTTATTTGGGTCAAATTGTTTTGCTTGTTTTTATTTATTTTCATTTTTATTTTTTATCTTATATATTTGTTTATTTGTCATTGATTAAATCTGTTTGTTGAATTTGTGGTTTTTTCTGACTATTATTTAGGTGGGAACAGTTTTTAATTTATCTATTTAGGTTGGTTATCTTTATTTGTTTTTGTTTTATTTTGTTTTTTAACCGGCTAGTTTATCGTAATCGGTTGTTAGTTTATTTATATATTTGGATGTATTTAGATCGATTTATTATACTTGTTGTTATTTATTTGTTACACTATATCTTTTTGGCTTTCGGTTTTTAAGTAACGTAGTATATTATCTTTTATTAATGTTTTTTTTGTTTGTTTGTTTTTTTTTATTATTATTTTTATTTGTATAACAGTTATAACTTTCGTCCGTTCTTTTGTTTTGATTTTGTTTCGTATATTCTAACAGGTGTGGTTTTATGATTTGTTTGGAGTAATTTATTTTGCTTATTTTATTGTTGTTTGTTTATATATTTATTTATTTTTCTATTTTAAGTTACGTAGTAAAAATTTGTTTTCATGTCTACATTTTGAGATTAGCTCGGATCTTTTATTTAATAATTTATTTTCATCTGGGAAGGTAATGATAGCTATTTTTTCCTCCAAGCAAAGTTTGCAGGTTTTTGATAGGTTGTTGTAGGCTGATGATTTTTTCCTTATTTTCCAAGATATTTTTGGTGTGGTGTGTGTTTTGTTTTTTATTTCCCAGATATACTTAGAAAGCATTGTGCTGTTCGCATATTTACTATTTGTGAAAGACATTTTGTGTACATAATTTCTTTGTTTCCATGGTCCTTCGGTTACTCCTATATATACTTTTTCTTCATTATCTGCTGATTTTGTCGTGGCTTGGTAGATTACGTTGTTTTGTAAACAATTACCGTTTAAGGGACATTCGTTTTTTATTCTGCAGTTGCACGTGGGTTTAATTTGTTCGTGTGGTTTGTTAATAATTTTTCTGTTGTGCTTTTTTATTATTTGTGCCATGTTCTCGGTGCAACTGTAGCTGATTTTTACTGTGTTTTTGTTGAATATTTTGTGTAGGGTGCTTGATTCCGGGAAGTGTTTGTGTAAAAGCTTGAAGAATATTTTTCCTATGTTTGTTTTTACGTTTTTGCTGTACGGTGGGTTGAACCATATGATATTTCTTTTTCTGTTGGTCTTTTTTGTGTTCTGTTGTGAGTATGTGAGTGTTGCTGGGAATCCGCTATCTTTTAGGGCTGTTTCGTAGTCTTTCTTGGCCTTGTTAAATATAGATTCATCGGAAGAATTGTCGGAAAGCCTGCGGTTAATCGATTTAGGTATCTGTTTGATTATAGAAGGCGGGTGGTTGGAGTATATATGTATGTACTGTGGTTTATCATTCGGTTTTCTGTATGGTTTGTGTGTGCCTTTTCTTAGGTTGAAGGTGACATCTAGAAAATCTACTTCGTTTAGGTTAGTTTTTATATCTATCTCGAATCCGTTATTTTTGAAAATTTTAATTATTGCTTTTCTAGTTTTATCAGTCTTTTGTTTGTTGCAGTTTCTTAAGATTATGAGACCGTCATCTCTGTAGAGCCCTGTGTCATTTCTATCTATTATTTTGCTTAGTTCGTGTAGTAAGTAAATGCCTACGATTTCGCATGTCTCTGCACCGTCAAAGCTTCCCATTGTAGTGTCAAATATCCCATCTTTCTTTATCCATGCTTCTTCATGGTGGAATAATAATGATTTACGTGAGTGCTTAATGATGTCGATTTCGTTTGGTTTTATTATTATTTGTTCATGAGCTAAGTTGATGGCCTTATCTAGTGTACGTTCTGTTATGGATGGGTAAAATTCTTTTATGTCTAATTGTAGGAAGTGGCAATTTTGTTTGTTATTTATGTTGTTGAACCAGTCAATGGTTGTTTTTGTGTTTTTCCACTGGTTTACTCCTAACTTCTTCCTAAGTTCAGAATTACTTCCGGTAAAAGTAACCGCCAAAATAGACTACCCATAATGCACCACTGACCCTTATATAAATAGCCGAGAAAAATAACAGCACTAGTCGCCTGACGATTGCACTAGCATGAAACAGACTGTCGCCTCTAAGTGCTGACTTCCATGTCCACTTTTATATATATATATATATATATATATATATATATATATATATATATATACATATATATATATATATATATATACAGGTTGTGAGTGCTATTTGAGTATATTGTTAGTATGTTAACTAAACAGCAATATCTTAGCAAACAATGTATAGATTTAATTCAAATTGACAGAAATATCCTTCATGATACTTCTTTATGCAAATATTCTATGAAACCACCTTTGGCTTCAATGACTGCTTCTATTCGAGCTCAAAACCGCCCACAAGTTTCAATTAAGTGGTCCCTATTCATTTTGGACATCACCTGGACAATGGCGGTCTTCAGTGTAACTATGGTACTATGAGGATGTCAATTAGTCTCACTTTCAACGACGCTCCACACGTAATAGTCCATAGGATTTAAATCTGTCGAGTTAGTGGGGGGCACATATTGAGGGTCATATGATCGTAAAAATTCTCTGATAACCAATCCTCGGTTACAATGGCTTAGTGAGTAGGTGTAGTGTCTTGTTGAAAGACATATGGCCTTACATTGCATACTTTATTTATCCAGGGCTTAACAACCGTTTTCAGAACATTAATGTATCCAGCAGCATTAACCCTACGACCTTGTTGGAAAATGTAAGGTGGTATGACATGACTTTCCCTTCTCACAATTCCTAAAACCATCACAATAGCCGAATATTTGGTGTGCATCAGCCTGGATACTTCAGAAGGAGATGCACATATCCACCTGTCATTCCGTTTGTTTGTTTTCTGATCTTGGTCAAAGTTTTTTCGTCTGAAAAAAGCAAAAGCAGGCCATGTTCGTGGGGATTTTTCACTTTGTTCAGCAACCGTTTTGAACGCATGGGACGGTTTTTCTATGTTTTCTCCAATATGAATTGGCCCTTCCTCATTACATATGACTTATATCAAATGTCCTGATGCCCCACGGTTCTGATAGTCCACTCTAATACCTGGATTTCTTTGGCGATGGACCTCATTGATCTTCCGGGGTTCTCATCGATGATGTTTTGAACAATCCATATAAATTCTGGTGTTCTCACGGTATCAGAGCCGCGGTGTGAACTTTTTTTTTCTTTTTGCTACAGGGGAAACATTGCCATCACATCCCTCTAGCTCCAACCAAACCCTATGAACATATGATCTGACAACATGTAAAACGTTACCTATTTTTAAATCACTATGTTTTGCAGCTAAAGCAGCAATGACTGCATGTCTTTTCATTTCTTGGATTTAATATCATCCTCTGACTGGGTTATCTGAAATAATAAAAAAAATTATAAATGATTTGAGTGTGCAGTGAACTTAAAACAATATGTCCTCAAATAGCACTCGCACCCTATATATATATATATATATATATATATATATATATATATATATATATATATATATATATATATATATATATATTGTATTATTGAGCACTTATTTAGTTATTTTGTGTACACGTATCTGGGTTTTTTCTTTGGGCTTTGGACTTGCATGCTAGACGATTATTTTCGGCTAAAGTACATGTTCTTGTTTTTTTTCTTATACTATTTTTTTCCCTTTGGTATTGGTTTGATTATTTGCAAATCAAGACACCGAAGCTTTATCGAACGAGTATAGTTTCTTATACTTATAAGTTTACTTCTACTACTACTAATATATATATATATATATATATATATATATATATATATATGAAGAAATATACTATTAAGGTGTGGTCTATTTATGGAATAAAGTGCTCAATATCAGAGATAGAGTGTGTGTAAATATAAAAGTGAACATTGAAGTCAACACTTAGAGGCGACAGGCTGTTTCATGCTAGACGCAATCGATGTTGTGATTGTGATTACGATTCCAATTTAGTAAGTTATAACCATGGAATATTAGTGTTTGTGCCTTTTATATTATATTCTTTCTCTGTCCTGGACATACCTGGATTCTATCCACTTAGAATATATATATATATATATATATATATATATATATATATATATATATATATATATATATATTATATTCATACATGTTTCATTAAATAATATAGATAAGTGTTGTCTATATATTTTATGTAAGTTCTTTTCATATCGTCTGATAAGCTTAATAACATTATCATTAAACAATGAAAGAAAATCACAATATTGATACATATTTTTTAATCCAATCTAAGCTTTCGGCTTACATAAGCCATTATCAAAGATGACAATTACACAATATATTAATCAATACACGAACAAGAAATTGATGATACATATATATATATATATATATATATATATATATATATATATATATATATATATATATCATTTTTATTAAAGATGACTGACAAGGTACTGCGATTTTTTTATTCAGATTTTCTTGCATTTGTACAAGTATTTTCTTTTGTGGAAAGAAAGTGTGTAAAATCTGTACAAATGTTCTTTCGGATATATATAGTGATTGGAATCTTTTTATCTATTTTCAAAACATAGTCAGTACGTAGTGTACATGTTCATATTTGATATTATTCCGTGATGGGTTTTTATTTTTTTTATCAATGCTTCCTTTTTTTTGTACCCTTTTTTTACATGTAGACCAGGATATTATAGTCATATTTTCAAAGATAATGTTAGGGACGAAGTTTGGTAGGATATATGGAACATTTGGCCAGTTTTTAAACACTTTATGCCCAGAAAAGAAAATACATATGAGAATGCAAGAAAAACTGAATAATATACTTAATCGCAGTACTTAATCTGTCGTCTTTAATGAAACTTATAAAAAATTTGGATTGCTGTCAAAGTACACAATATATATATATATATATATATATATATATATATATATATATATATATATATATAATGTGTATTTAAACTACAAGAATTCATTCAGATATTCTTTATTGAATTTGACTGACAAGTTTTGTCTATTCAATCGTTCAAATCGGTGTATAAGTTTGGCGTTTTCATATCGAATTGAATAGACACACTTTGTCAGTTAGATTCAACAAAACATATTTTAAAATCTGTACGTGTATCTTTTTGTCTACTTTTCTTTCACTGTTTTTTCATATCTCTCTCTCTCTCTCTCTCTCTCTATCTATCTATCTATCTATCTATCTTTCTATTTCTTTTTCTTCACTTTTATATACATTATATACATTTATCAGAGGCATTATTTGTCTACTTTTCTTTCACTATTTTTCATCTCTCTGTCTCTCTCTCTCTATCTTTCTCTCTCTCTATCTATCTATCTATTTTCTCTCTTTTTCTTCGTTTCTATATACATTATCAGAGGCATTATTTGAATGTACGTAGACATATTCTCTGTCTAGGTGTACTTCGGTTTGTGCACGTAAGAATATTAGTTCTGAATCATGTGCCGGTCGCACACGTGAGTCCTACATTCATCTCCAAGTCTAACGTTTTGTATTTAAGTGTACAGAGATTCGCTAAATATTCAGAAGCGACAAGCCACAAGTACAAAAATGCAAGGCAAACACTGTTACCTTGAATGCCTCTACTTCCCAAACCCGTCGAGTCTTTTCTTTGCAAGTCAGCCTCACAGCCCAGTTTTATAAATATTAAAGCAGTCATAATTACGTTACAAATCTTTGGAAGCGCTCCCGCGTGGTCTGAACTATTTTTGACGACGACTCATTTCTTTAGATAATTATTCTTGTAAACGCCGCCATATTTCTTTCGGTTATACAACAGGGAACCTAACGACCGATATTTCTACTCATTTTTTACGAGTATATCATTCATCTTATTCTGTTGCGTTTTGTAACACACCTAAGGTCGCCCGACATTCTATGACCATTAAATATTCAGAGTTAATCGGAAACAAAAAGCTATTTAAACAAGCCGTTATGCCAATTATACAAGCAGGGTTGTTCTACCTGGAAAATCAGCATCCGATTTTTCACTTTTATCTGGAATACTGTTTATTTTTAACTTCGCTTCGCTGGTTGGTCATCATGTTCAGATCTCGTCCGCCTCAGACAAGTTCCCGAGAATTCTTTATTTCCACTCCACGTCGCCTACCTTCCTGTTGTAGAGTGTAAAACGACATTTACTTTGTGGTTAAAAATGCAACAAGAATAAGATGAAATATAATGAAGTCAAAAATTAATAATTATAATTCTTCATCTAAAAATTCACACAGCGAAAGTTTGCACTCAATTCTTTGCACGTCTTGTGGGTCTTACGTTCACTCCAGATTCCATGTGGGACTCATATACACTATCCATTGCTGGAGATGTTGGAAAAATAATTGGACCAGTTTATAGATCCAGGAAAAGAGTGACTTCTGCCAAGTTTTATTTTTACAATTGTCAGATTAGACTAGAAATGGAGTAATGCTGCCACATCTGACCTGAAGCGACCCGATCCTCTGCCTTGATACGATTCCAAATTATTGACGTGGGAGGAGATATTCTTCAATCTGCAGTCTATTATCTTGAGATACAATGTTGCAAATCTATCGCTCGTCTATCTATCTGTTTCAATAATAAATGTTCAGATGAGTCCCACTCTTTAGATCCACCTGTTTAGACTTTTAGAGTTAGGACACGCTATGCTATTTTCACGAAATCGAATCGCTCCTTATTTTCTCCGTATTTCAAAGTTAAGTTACACTTCCCCACATAACAGCCACTTTGTTGTACAGACTCCCGCGTGGCTACTTCCATGGACACTGTACTCCTAACCTCTTCAAGTTACGGCTCAATAATTGTCTCTCCTCATATCATCACTTCCTATTATATTCTCTTTCATTCACATCGCTCACCTCGTTCTTTTAATAGTCATTCTCTACCTTAAGTGGCTCTTGTGTCTTGTACTGGGTTAATTCTAGTATTCAAAAATTAAAAAAAAACAAATATAACAACCTAGTTGCTTTTTAAGCAGATCAATTCTACTTTTGATGTTTACTAAGGCACCGTGGAGTAATCGATAGTGGGTAGGATTGTGGAATCGGAGGGCCAAGTTCGAATTCAAGTCGAGTTTGTTACATTTAGTTACGTGCAAATACTCTTGGGAAAAGTATGAGTCCATGTCTTCTCCTTCCAGCTATAGGTAAATAGCAGGATAGACTGGGTCTAGCAGATGGACAACTCTACAAATTACATGACAGACTGGGTCTAGCAGAGGGAAAACTTTAAAAATAGCACGACACACTGGGTCTAGCAGATGGACAACTCTAAAAATAACAGGACAGACTGGGACAACCGTAAAAATAGCAGGATACACTGGGTCTACAAGATGGACAAATCTAGATTCAAACTGGTTCGCCTGGTCTGTTGTGTGGGGGTAAGTGGAACCTCCAACGTCACAAAACAAACAAGAGCTGTTGAAGCGCGGATGAACTTCTCGGAGCCAACAGCCATCCACCCCAATAAATAGCCTCACCAACCCGCAACTGGTCAAAACGGGTGAGTACGGCTACATCTATGAAGAGATGGTCAATCAGGAAGTTATTCCTCCCACAGTAGTGACAAGGCCCTGGATTTGGAACTTCGAACGGCCCAAGTCCAAAGAAAGTTAAACAGAGAGTAGATTTTCTCACATCAATATTTTTCAGAACATTCCTTTAAAATCAGGATTTGAATTCGCGACTTTTACTTAGGCTCGAACACTGAGCCACATAAACATCTCAGCTATCATGCAACTCATTGAAAATACCAATCTCTGCTCGTTCTAGTCTAAGCTTATCTTAGTCTAGTACGGGGTTAAAATAGCAGGACTAACAACCAGAATCGAAGGCATAAAACTTGAAAATCATCGCCAAAGCTTTATACTCAACTTTGCATATAGGAAGTAATAAACTATTTCTATTTTTTTCTACACCTTTTCTTACTTTTTTTCAGTTACAACACCTCTATTTTTGACCGACTTATTCTTCGGTCGTCAAATTAAATTGAAATAATTTGAAGTGAGTAAGAAGCTTTAGACAAGACTCCAGCTCTTCCCAAGCCACAAACAGAGCATGAACAATTTGAAATCTAAAACAATGTTTTTTTTGGTTCCATAATCGAAGACAACACAAACGTATCGCTGTAAACGTGCTACAATAAAGATGGTAGTCGCGGTGTATATCATATACTTTAAGAGATTTATTGAATGATTTAGCGGTGCCCATATCTTCTTCAAGAAACATGAGGTGGATAATACTGAGTTACATGCAGGTAAGACTTTTGATACACCCGTAGATCAGATACTGGACGGTCAGGTAGCATACATGTATTCTGAAATCGACACGTTGTAAGGGCGGTGATGACAGATCACACAGCTTCACACAGCACCGATCGAAGCAAATGTGGTTCCAGAAGTATCAAAATTCACCGATGGGAATCGTTTACTTACAACAAGGCTTGGGTTACGCGTGCTTCTAGCCAGACCGGATTTCGTCTCTACCTCACGACCGTACACCTCACCAGAAATTTCACGAGACGGGTCGCCTTAGTGAGGAGATCGAATGGTTTTTTTAGCGACGTGACCCGATTCTACCTTCATGCAAGTAATGATTGTTTGCGTGTAGGGTATAGGATATAGGGATCAACATCTTCTGGATTGCATTGGCAAGCCTAGAACAACAAACAATATATCCTTAGCAACTAGAAGAATACAATAGCGTTTTCTAAATTCTTCTAGTTGCTAAGGGTATTTTGTTTGTTGTTAATAGTTACTTTTTCAATAAATTCATTTCGTTTTTGCCTTGAAATAGTCCACATTAGAGAAACGCGTCGGCTAATAATACAGTTTTCCTATTGTCTTTGACCTTTATATATATATGTGTGTGTGTGTGTGTGTGTGTGTGTGTGTGTGTGTGTGTGTGTGTGTGTGTGTTTTTAAGTGGGGAAAAAGAAAATTCGATAGAAAATCGTAGAGCATTGGAAAGGGACATTTATTTTATTCAGATATGTTTGTATTGACACAAATTCATTCAGTATTTCATATTTTTTGTTCAAGCTTTGTAGGTAATCAAAAAAAAGGCACCAACACCGAAAAAGATAAGGACGAAGAAGAAAAAAGCGGTTTTTATATTAATTTCTATTACCTGCTTATTGAACAACTTTCTTGAAAATCTCGTTACCTTCGATCAGCTGCCGCCATCATCAACATGTGCCTCCAAAGTGACGCCCTTGGGGTTTTCAAAGGAACCGCAAAAATCTTTATGGCTTCGACTGATTTCAAAAGATTCTGTTGCCTTTGATCATTCCCAAATAATAAATTGGAAAAATAGAAATGGCGCGACTTTATAAATCTTAAAGAAATTGTAACGAAAACGAAAGAAAGAATTTAGGGAATGTCATATTTAACCCTTTCCCTTTTACGAACAAGTTTCCGTAAATATTTCAAAGTTAAAAAAAGAGGGGAAAAAATTAAAATATTGAAGAAATGTCGCTGACCTGTGGATTTAAAAGCGTGTAATTCACACTGTCGATTCGGTAGATTATTTAAAAGCAATCATCCTGTAAAATCGTTTAAGTTCAAATGATTCTGTTTCCTCATTTTTCTATTATTTTATGGTTAAAGATTCGATTAAACTTTGGAAGCAGACGTGTAACTTCCACTTCAAAAGAAGATCGTATTTATGCATCGACATTTACAATTCTTTGCTGCTAGGAATTTGAATTTTTAAGTTGAACGCACCATCTACTCTCTTCAATAATAAAATCGATGTTGATGACCTTTCCTCAAAAGGTTAACTCAAAAGGACCAAGATAGCCACGTCTACTGAATTGCAGTATTGCTTATCGCAATGTGCAGGTAATGCAATTGTTATCCACGCGGAAATGGAAACCGGCGTACCAAATTCAAATTCTAATCGATCCTGTTGCGTTCATTTCGTATTATGCTCTTGAAACAGTGGCGAATCCATCTATGAGTTCAATAGCAATGCACACGATGATCTATAGTCTTAGTAGTGCAATAAATATGGAGAATGATGCCGCAGTAGACACTACACGCAATTTACACCAGACATCAAGGGAGCCGAGCACTCCAGAGGGTTTAGCTGATGCACCAATTTAAAAATAGGGTATGATAATTATGATGGTGGGATTAGCAGTTTTATGCCGAAAACATTCGGCATTCATTGACCGAACAGTGTTACTCACTGCTGAAATTTATAAAACTCTTCATCACAGTGTCAAAACACACACACACACACACACGCACACACACGCACGCGCACACATACACTCCATACAAAATGTATGTAGTCACTATAGAGCTTTCTTTATAATAATATAATATATAATATGGAGAACGAATATATATACATAATAGCAAAAACAAACACACGATGGGCCACACGCACACACACACAAACCCTATACATTATACAAAGTGTGTACATATATATATATATATACATATATATATATATATATATATATATATATATATATATATATATATATACCAGTGAACATTGAAGTCAACACTCAGAGGCGACAGGCTGTTTAATATATATATTTTAATTTTTTAATTAAATTAAAAGCACTAATTCTGTTAAAAAATTGAATTTAAGGTTGTTAATTTCTGATTTTTTAAACATTTAATCTTTGTAGCGAAGGAACCATATTTTTAAATCAGTTAATTTATAACAAAAATTGTATATATATATATATATATATATATATATATATATATATATATATATATATATATATATAGAGAGAGAGAGAGAGAGAGAGAGAGAGAGAGAGAGAGATAGATAGATATACTATTTCCTTGTAATATTACAATAAATGTGCAAGGAGAAAGAATATATATATATATATATATATATATATATATATATATATATATATATATATATATATATAGTGACGAGCACATACTCACACAATACACAAGCATAGAGGAAGAAATGAAGGGATACACGGGGACATAAGATAATAACAAAGATCTCTTTTCCTTCCGTTTATCTGACCAAATTTATTTGTTTTATTGCCCCTAAAGCAAAGGAACATATTTCAGCCTGTCCAAGATGGATTTGGATGACTACTAATACATACAAAGACAATGGTTAACAGAGAAAAAAATACTTTTAAATAATATGTGGAAATATCTATTCTTCGCCTGATGAAGGTCACAAGAACCGAAACCTGTGTAGCAAGATATATAGAATAAAGTATATAAAAAGTCCACATTAGAATAAAACGTTTAAGTTTTCTCTCTCTTTAAACTATATATATATGTGTGTGCGTGTGTGTGTGCGTGTGTGTGTGTGAAATCTGTATATATATATATATATATATATATATATATATATATATATATATATATATATATATATATATATATGCAATTTTGATATATACATTATTCATATATTATATGTTGAGGGGTCCTCCCCTTTTTACACAAATAGACTCACCCAGGGTATACATATACTACTGCCAATGAATACCCGGGAAGTCACACACAGAGAGTAGTAATAGAGAACGTAGAGTCGTTCGGGTAGAATAATGTAGCGGCAAGAGTTACAGTAACGAGCCCGTAGACTCAGTAAGAAGTCATATCGCGCTACGTCGATACCAAAGACTATATATATATTTTTCTACTAATTCGCATTCCTGGAACTACTAACCTGTATTACCAGTTTGTATTATTACATTAATACATTTATTTCCTATATTCATTCTTGGCGTTTGTTATTATTTGATACCGGATTTCATCCCGGAATCCACAACAACTTGGTGACGAGTATATCGAACTCACACGGGAAAGAGAAAAAAAAAGAAAATTCTCCCTCGTCGACAACTTGGAGATGAGTATATCGAACTCACACAGAAGAAAATCCACATTATATATACGCGGTACTTATTGGAAACCACTCATTATCAGTGATAGAGCTAACATATTTAGTTGGATTGATGTGAGTTTGTGACTCTGGGTTTCACGCTATTTGCCAGCGTCAGTTTGTCTGACGATCGCAAATAGCGTAAAACCCAGGGTCACAAACTCACATCAATCAAACTATATATATATATATATATATATATTCTCATAGTAAGAGGTACAATGACAACCTCAAGTCAAAGCTGAAGTGAACGAAATCCCATCCCCATGATCTAACAGACTGCTGATGGTTGGCCCATATGGCGCAAAGCAGTGATCAATTTTCAAGCCAACCAATGCATACAACGCCTCAAGGCAAGCCAAGAATGTGACAGGAATGCGTCCAATCCTACTCCCACAGTCAGTGTTTCTTGCACTGCTTGCAACCGTATCTACGCGTTTGACTATAAAAGTCATATACCTATAGACGCTGAATGCGAAACCCATTAGTCTTCCTCAGATTTCGAGAAGACAACCATCGGATGTGATGGATAAATTGTCATCTAAATGACGCAAAAATTAAAATAACACTGTCTCATCATTTTAACAGATGTATTTACCAAAATTACACAAAAATATCTTGAAATACTAAAGAGTAAATTTATTCACTAAAATCGCCATTGGCTTCATCCACGGCCTCCATACGACTTCGGAATCTCCTGCAACTCTTCTGGGTCGTCTCTTGGTTTAAGTTGGTGAATGCTGCCATAATCCTTGCCTTCAATTCATCTTTTGTGTTACAAGGAGTTTTGTTGGTCTCTCGATGAACTTCGCCCCACACATAATAACCAAGGGGATTGCAGTCTGAGGAGTTAGGTGACCAGATATAAGGGTTGATGTGGGTCGCAGAAATAGTTTGACAGCCATAACTGAGTTCTCCTGCTTGTGTGGCATGGTACAGAGTCATGTTGCCAGACATACGATCTCCCAGCAGCCATCCTGTTGACCCAGGACAGCACTATCCCCTCAAGGTAGTTGATGTAGACCTCCGTGTTGATTCTGAGGCCCTGTGGGAACATGAATGGCCGCATAATGGTTCCATCACTAGTGATCACTCCAAACACTTGCGTAAGTCACTATTAGACTCATCCAACTCTTTCCGAATCCTCTCCACAGTCATCAGATTGATACTAAAGCACACTGAAATGTTCGTATTGGAGCTGCCGGCGCGAATGCCAAGCAGTACAGCATGCCGTTTCTAAATTTCTGACGGAGTGAATTCTGTAATGGTGCTCTTTTTCTCACAGATGGTGCCCAAATAACCCTACAGTCGACATGTGCAGTCGACAAAATAAAAACAAACAACTCGCATGCGCGAATTTAAAAATATAAAAAGGCGACAATTTACGCATCGCACCTTGTATATCTGGCAACGTCTGTGCCGGTGTTCGTTAATAGAAACTGTACTTATTACCTGAAAGTTAATTTAACACCTTTATAATCTAAACAAATAAAAGCCAAATTCTGTCTGTCTGTGTGTCTGAAACGCTTCTAACTCGGGCCACACTTGCTCTACATAGCCATGTTGGAATCCGGATGACCCAGGTATTGAAAAGTATGCCCTTCGTCTGTTGTTTGAACATCCAGCATTGAGATTTGTGTCTGGATGAGGAGAGAACAGTTAAGAATTCAAATTTTAAAATTACTGAAAGAAATTAGTGATATTTAAATTTTTAATTTATATTGAGTTTAAATTTACGCAAAAACTTTGTGAATATAAAATCTTTTGTTTTAAATTCAGTTTAAAATATGTCCAAAACTTTGTGAATTGAGGAAATCAATTTTATTCCTTCAAAAATGTGAGAGGTTTCGTGACTGGTGTTTTAAAGATCCGCAGATTTTGTTAATTTGAAGAACTCAATTTTCAGCCGGATGTGGAATTTCGGAGCAAATCAGTCTTTTGGCCGGAATTGGACTTCTAGTCTGAATCAGAGTTAAAGTGAGGTTTTGAAGATCTATTGAGTGAATTGAGAAATTCAAGGTTATTGCTTCAAAATTACGATTGCTGTTTTCTATGCTAAATCAGAGGTCCCTTTAATTTTGGGCCGGAGTACAGCTTTTAAGCTACTAAAGTATAAATGGTATGATAAAAGCAATTTACGTATCGTTTGTGCTCTAATCCTAATTCTAATCGATTAAGAAAACATTTTCAAGTGAGAACTTGAGAGTTCTTGACTTATTTGGGAAATAAATATTGTATTTTGAGTTGTTTTAATCAAGGCTATAAAGCCACTAAGATACAAAGGGTGGGGTGAAAGAGTCCAAAAATATAAAAATATTACTAAGGAGAAAGGCCAGCAAAAAAGAAAAGAATATGAAATAAGGAGATAGATCACTCGTACGATCACTGGAGTTAAGCAATGCCTAGCCTGGTCACTACCTAGATAGGTAACAGCTTGAGAATACCAGGTGATTCGAGCATGGGTGTCTTGTTAGTGTAATGGATAAGAGATCGAAATGGAAAATCGGATAACGATGTTCCGATTCAAGTCGTGTTCATTATATTCACTTACGCGCAAATACCCTTGAAAAAGTTATGAATCCGCCTCTTCTCCCCCAACTATGGGTTAATTAGTATAACTTGTATCAGTAAAAAAAAAACATTATTATCTCCAAAGCCTCTTACATGTATTTTCTGGCTTTAACCAATATAGATAAGCCGTTAAAAACAAATCAATCAATATAGATGAAGATTGACATTGCATTTAATTTTTTGAAGATCTGCTTCCGCAAGCTAGAAACACGAGAAACGAAACTGATAGCATAGAACATAGCTTGCTAAAATCGACGGTTAGAACGAATCTTTGTTATATATTTTTATGGTAATATATCACTATAATTATTCTATTTTATTATACATTATTCTTGTCAAGCTCTCTGTTTCTGCCGAAAAGTATGTAATGTGTTTATAAGTAACGTCGCCATCATTATCGTATATTATTCGCAGTTTCCGACATCTGGTGAGAGTTTTGGGACATATCTCCAGTGTGTAGGGGGATATAAGGGGAGGAATATAGGGAGAGGGATATTGTGAAGGAATGTGGGGGATGTTGTATTAAGGGATGCTGTAAAGTTCTCCATCCGACAAATTCCCAATATTTTACTAAATGTTTACAGAATGTTTTTGTTTTTTGTGGAGGGGTACGTCATTTGGATCGTAACAAAATGTTTCATATATCTGTCTATCTGTCCCTTCGCTTGTAGACATACTTGCCTTTGTGTACGTCTAAACAGCTTGCTATCTAGTTAGATAGATATGAACAGTGTGAGATAGATAGATAGATAGATAGATAGATAGATAGATAGATAGATAGATAGATAGATAGATATGAACATTCTGCGACAGACAGATAGATAGATAGATAGATAGATATGAAGAGTGTGAGATAGATATGAAGAGTGCGAGATAGATAGATAGATAGATAGATAGATATGAACATTCTGCGACAGACAGACAGACAGATAGATAGATAGATAGATAGATAGATAGATAGATAGATAGATAGATAGATAGATAGATAGATATGAAGAGTGTGAGATAGATATGAAGAGTGCGAGATAGATAGATAGATAGATAGATAGATAGATAGATAGATAGATAGATATGAACAGTGTGAGATAGATAGATAGATAGATAGATAGATAGATAGATAGATAGATAGATAGATAGATAGATAGATGTTTTTTATAATTATTTTAAATTCTTTTGTCCATCATTTTTTCACAATTTTTTCTAATTTAAAATCTTAAACGGCGTCATGATAAATAATATTTTTTAATTCATCAAAATTGAAAAAGAAATAATAATAATAATAATAATAATAATAATAATAATAATAATAATAATAATAATAATAATAATAATAATTTTCGCTTACTTGCAAATTGAATTTTTCTCCAGGATTCCAGGGGTTGTTTAATATCAGGAACTTTAATCAAATTTTGTGTTCTCAGATTTAAATAACCAAAGGCAATTTGTTCTTTTTCACATTTTTTTTCTGTTTTATTCTCTTTTTCTTTTCTTTTCTTGTCTTTTCTTTTAGTTATTTTCCTTCTCCTTGGGATGACGACAGTAATTGCCTTGCTGGCAGTAAAGAACCCTGAAAAGGCTGAACATTCTTTCGAGGAATACAGACATCAAAGCTATTACTGCCGCTTCTCTGGCATTTTGTAGAAATAGCCAGCGAAGGAGAAGGAAACAACATCAAAATTGTTTTCTGCTGAAAAGTGAACGCAACAGAAAAATATACGTCACCGTTTGAAAAGCATTTCCTATCATGTTTTTTTTTCTTTGTTGAATGGAGATATCAAAGAAAAATCTATGCATATTTCTACCGTAGAGATATCACCAATCTGTTGCATTGCATTTACTTTATGCTTTACATTGTACTTTGGGAATTAAAAGATATATTTAACGCAATACTACAAACAAATACGCAGAGAGAACAGTTAAGACTTATAAAGCTAGACCAAATAAACATGGTAACATTGTGCTGCACCATTGTTCCACGTAAGAAAGGCCTGCCTATCTGCCTCTTTGTCTTGAAAATCAAAATTCTTACTTTTATTACGATTTGAACTTCACCCACCTGGTACCATTGAGAAATAAATTACTATGTTAGTAAGCCTGAATATGTACCTGTATATCAACTACACCCGGCTTCAAAACCTCTAATCGGGAGGTTTTGAAGAACATGGACCCAACTATTAGTTGCTGCTGTTCCCAGGTCCATCCTGACCCGGGGTGGTAGCACCTGTTTGGGTCCCATCTATGGGTAAATAGTTAAACCCCCCCAAACTGCGGTCAAAACACTATGAAAGTACCAAAATAGATTTTTATAGAAAAAATACAGCAATACTTTTTGAAAAATATTACTAGCAATACCTTTTTGAAAAAAAAAATTAATAGCAATATGTTTTTGAAAAAAAATATTACCAGTAATTTATTTGACACACGACAAAATCCTTTACAAAAAGACGTCAGTGTAACTTGATCTACAAACTGTATTCTTACATATTCTATTTATACAAATCTATTCTAAGTATCTTGTCGGCATTAAATAACTTATTGCGGTTGGCATACCGTAAAACAAAATAAACCCAAACACAGTATAATTTTATTAGAAATGCTCTCAAATATACAGGGAAGGTGGAGCAGTTGAGTAGGAAAGATTAAGTCAACATGCACTGCTTGTGTTTTTTACGCCTTATCAACCTTTTTACAGGTTATTTAAAGCCAGAAAGAATTTTGAGATTTTAAGATGTTTTTGGTGATAAACTGGATTTACACATTCAAGTCGTACTAATTAACTCAAAGCTGGGAGCGAGAAGAGGTGAATTCCTAGCTTTCCCAAGGGTATTTACGCGTAAGAGAATATATAAACGACTGGGATTTGAACTCTGCTCTCCGATTTCGAGCCGTTATCCATTACACCGTCCGAACATACAAGCTTGCAGCGCCTGGTATTCCCAAACAGTTACTGACCAGGATCGACGTTCCTTAACTTGATCGTACGGGAACCGGTGTTTCAACGTGATGTGACCGTAAGCGTTCTTGTGTGTGTGTGTCTGTGTGTGTCTGTGTGTGTCTGTGTCCTCTATATTATGTACTGCGAATGGTAAGCGTTTATATTTCTTTCCCGCTGGTGTCTTTTTGTCCACTATTCGACCATATAATCCACTGATATCGCCATAAGCCTGCTTCAGTTTCAAATTAGCATACAAAATATTCTTTATTTCACTTTGAGCTCCGACCACTAAGACCGCAGATAAATTTGCAACTCTCTCAGCCACCAGCCACTCATAGTCTGTTCATATTTTCTTTTAGGATGTTGCCGTTCGTGGCTCTCCACTACTTCCTATCGTTCGCAGTTTGTCACCTTAACATCCTTCCCAGTACTTCTGCTATCGATTTTTTTAAAAAGTTCGTTAAGGTAAGCTGTTTCCCTCTTAACCCACATTCTGTCCAGTTTGTGTCAAATACCCTAAGTCCTTTTTTGTCATTACATGTCCCAGAAATGTCAGTTCTCTTTCTGATTCTGAGTACCCTTTTGGCTTCCATTTTCTTTCAAATGTCCTTGTTACGCCATCAATGGTATACTTAGGATCCTACCGCAGAACCACATCTCTGTTACCTCAAATCTCGTCTTCATCTGTGAGGAGACTGTTCAGTATTCACTACCATATGTACGAGGATTGATATTACGTAGAAGTTCAGTACTCTCTTCTTAGTCTCTAACGAAATTTGCCTGCCTTTTAATACTTTTCTTAGCTGTTTTTTTTATATCATCCAATCTATTTATCTATCTATGCTTCCGTCTGTCTATCTCTGTGTCAATATCTTCATTTCTCTCAGCCTTCTCATTTACATTCAGTCATAAAATATTTGTAGTGTCATTTCAACTCCTAACAGATGTTTATGCCACTTGATGTAATACAGATTTTACAATTGTTCACTTAAATCAAAGGGAAGATTGTATAGCACGGTTGTTTATTTGAAAAGTCTCTTTGCTCGGAAATTCAAAACTTCAATCTATGGCAGATGACTTTGCTTCACTCCATCAGCCGTAACTGACATAAATAGTTTTTCTCCTCCATTTTACTATATAATATATATATATATATATATATATATATTTAAAGACATTTATATATATTATGTTTAACGTTCTTTTTATAGATACAAGTATTTAAGCAAATGCTCTGTTTTTATAGTAAACAGTATTAAATAACATTTACCGGCCTGAATGTCCGAGAAATTTTCATAGAAAATTTTCGCTCTCCGACTTTTTACTATAAAAACAGAGCATTTGCTTAAATACTTGTATCTATAAAAAGAACGTTAAACATAATATATATAAATGTCTTTAAATAAATTGTCGGACTATGTCCAATTCTAAAATATATACATATATATATATATATATATATACAAGTGAACATTGAAGTCAACACTCAGAGGCGACAGGCTGTTTCATGCTGGACGCAATCGGCGGCCTGACGAGTGCGTCCAGCATGAAACAGCCTGTCGCCTCTGAGTGTTGATCTCAATGTTCACTTTTACATTTATATTTCCATACGCTCTATCTCTGATATTGAGCACTTTATCCTATAAATATAGCACACCTTAAAACTATATTTCTTAATATATATATATATATATATATATATATATGTGTGTGTGTGTGTGTGTGTGTGTGTGTGTGTGTGTGTGTGTGTGTGTGTGTGTGTGTGTGTGTGTGTGTGTGTGTGTGTTTTGCCTTAAGTCTTCAGCTCCTGTACCGTGCAACCAGTTTACTTTATTGAGCACTTTTTTGCTATACTGGCAAGCCTTTCCAGGTGGGTTTTTTTTGTTTTTGTTATTTTTTTCTGTTTTGCCATTTTAGATCTTGGCTGGGTGATTTACCCTCCCCACCCCCGCCAACCGTGCGGGTTTGGTTTGCTTGTCAAGTTGAACTCGCCCGGGTGTATATAGTGTATTCATCTTATTACAAGTTACTGGCTACCTGATGATTGTGTGAAAGCACATGCAACTAATAGTAGTGGCAAGTCACTGCTAACCTGGTTATTTGAATTAATATTCAAAAGCTCTGCCATTTCTTGTAGCATGGAGCAATTTTTTGCCAGAAGGTTTTATGGGGGCTGACTCTATTTAGAGGTGCTCATGTAAACTATATATGTATATGTATGTAAATTATATATATATATATATATATATAGAGAGAGAGAGAGACCGCTAAAATTGTATACATACTTCAGGAAAGGGAAAACTTGTATAGATAATGTAATACTAAATTCATTTAAACATCACGACATTAATACAAGGTATCTTTGGACTCTACAATCACAAGAGATGATCAAAATGGTAATCTTTAGATTCCAGACATTTAGTAGTACGGCGAACTGCTGCTAGGCAACACTGACCAAAGTGTCCAACGGGATTGCTGCAAATTAATTTTCATTTTCTTGTCTAACGGCTGCTAATGCGATACAAAACATCCTTTAGGTTCTCCCATATGTATAAGTCTATAAACTACGGAAGGCAAGTTTTTCCTTTCCTGCAGTGTGGATATATTTGTGGGCGGATTCTGCATGTATATATATATATATATATATATATATATATATATATATATATATATATATATATATATATATATATATATATATATATATACCTACATAGATAGATAGATAGATAGATAGATAGATAGATAGATGTAGATATAGATATAGATATATAGATTCAATAAATCAATAAAATGCTAAGTTGACTTATTGCATTGACCGACTCCAGAGTCTCGCGTCAAAACGCCTATCAGACCCAGATGTCAGATAAATCACTTGAAATTATTATCAAGTCTCATATTTATACTCCTCAGAACAAACGCGAATCATAACTTTCAAATTTCAAATCCTAACAAAAATGTATAGAATCTCCATTTTAAATTGAAATGCAAGTATTAGTAGCAGAAATGACGGTTTGTAATAAATACAATGATAATGAACTACTGTATTTTCTTGGGCATAATACAAGCAAATTTTAGCAAAACTTAAAGACAACCCCTTTTGTGTTAGTGGCTTTGCTAACTTGCTTGGAGTGAAATTACTAAAATAAACATTGGGGTCATATTATACACAAGTACACGTTTTCAGTAATATTTACTCAGTTTAAAAAAACACCAAGATTGAAAAATAGACTCAGTTTTCACAACAGTTAATAAAGTATAAGGACGGCAGGTATTGATAACAATTGCTCAAACAGATATTTGATATGTCGACAATATTTGTTCTTTGAGAATCAGCATGATCGAACATTTTTTGTCTCAAACACAGGAAATTCACCGAAATTGATTAAAAAATTACTCAAGGGAATACGCAAGATCTGTCATGTTTTGTACTTTTATGTTTTTTTGCTTCAAAAATGGGGCGATAATTCTCATGCTGTGAGGGTGTTGTTTCATATTCTTCCGTTTGTTGACACGTGTTTAAAATTAGAACAGTTTTGCTCGCAAGATAAAGTTTGTTTATAATTTGATTTCATTGTTTTTATAAAGTTTTCTCTCTTCATTCTTAATAATTTTTGCTTTCATATTTATTAAGAAATAGAAATATAATAAACTCATATAAAACAGAAAAGTATGACAGATTAATTAACACGTGGAAATGTATTACCGGGTAAGACTAATTATCACCTTTCCCTGAAATTTTGATAATAAGTTTTATAACACACAATGGCTAAACATACGTTTCATTTCTATTTTTTAATATCGTGAAAAATTAAATATTTTAGGGAAATATATGAACGATATTGAGATTTGAATGGACAATATGCTTCAATTCAAAAAAGTTATTAACATAGGGATGACTATAAAACGGGGTTATATTATACTCAATGATGTAAATTATTCCCTGTTTTAGCTTCAGAAAACGGAATCAGTGGAGTAATGGTTCGGATTGAGGAGTCGGAGAACCGATTTCGAATTCCAGTCGAATCCATTACATTCACTTACGTGCTAATACCAAAATGGGAAAGGAATGAATCCTCTTCTTCTCCTCCCCGCTATGGGTAAATAGCAGCACAGACCTGCTTCTCTAGTCTTGGATGGCAATTGATCCACCGCAGAAAGAAATGGCAACCCACTGCGGGGGGAAAAAAACTGTTTCATCAGTCATGTATCGAAAGATGCATGATCGCCTAAGCGTGTATCACGCGTGGCACATGACTGACTGACTGATTATACCAGGGGTGGCCAAACTGCGGTTCTTTGACCTTTAATTTGCAGTTCGTGGAAATATGATGACTGATTTTTATGTTTATTAAATAATATTTCGGAATTTTTTATCGTAATTTTGATGCTAGATCTGTGTGAGTCATTCTTATTTTGTTCTGAGGAAAGGAATGACTGGGAGGCAGAGGGATTAAAGAAATGTTCGGTCAACAAGTGTTACAGACGAATGTCAGAAGACTGAGATCATGGCTAAGGGGATTCAAGATTTGGGTGCGCTGGGGGAGTGAGAGGAGTTAGATGTTTATGTAACGAAAACGTATGCGTATTTTTTTTCATGTCATGCGGATCTTACATTAAGCGTGTTTGGCCACTCCAGTATTATAATCAACTCGTATTATACACAAGAAAACACGATAAAATACAAAAGCCTGCAAAAAGTGCTCAACTGTAAAAACCGCAGGACCTAATACTATTGGGTTGGTGCGTAATTATCAGGCGTTTTTTAATCAATATTCATTATAAAAAAAGAAACATAACTATTCAACAATAACATTTTTAAGTAATTATTCCGGAGCGTATGATTATCGAAACGCATTTTTATAACCTGAAAAAAAAAATATTTTTTATTAAAAAAAGATGTAAACAAAACAGCAATTTTTATTAACAAAAAACTCGCCTACAAAAACGCCTGATAATTATGCACCAACGTAATAATAATACATAAATCTACCTATTAAAGATACATAAAAATTACCAGTATTTTTAGGCCATCAGAATTTATGCCAAAAAACGCTCAATAGATAACTAGAGCTATAATATTCCATCAATTAATAAATGTTCATTTGAAGAAGTTGTATTTAATTCAAAATGGACAATGTATTTTAATGTATTTTCCGAATTGTTTCACCCCTGGATCAAAATTTTGAATAAACGAAAGACACAAGCTGTTGATATACAAAATAAACAATTCGTATTAAATAAAACATCGTTCGTCTCGGGAGACGGTATCTTCAAATATAATACGTTTAAAATACCTAAGTATTATAAACTATATCCGGCAACAAGACTTCTGACTGGGATATTGGAGGTTTTGAGGAGCATGGAACCACCTCTTAATTGATTTTGTTCCAATGTCCAACCCGAGGTGGCAGCACCTGTTAGGGTCCTAGCTATGGGTAAATAGTGAACCCTCAAACAAAGACAAAACACTATGGAAATACAAAAAAGATATCTTTTTATAGTAAAAATACCAGCAATACACTCTTACATAAAAAAATGACCAACAATCTATATTTATAGTAAAATTACCAACAGTACATTTTTAAAGCAAACTACCAACAATACATTTTATAGCAAAATGACCAACAATATATTTCTCCTGCATTTCAAGGCATATAATTGTGTTTAAAATATATTTAGTTTAAGTCATAAAATTTTGTTCAAAAAAATTTAAATTTCGACATTAAATAAACCATAGAGGTTGATATGCCACTAAACTAACCAACCAACCTATGTAAATCTTTTTTGATGTTGTCAATCCCTATAAAACCGTTCTGTACAGAACTTTACTTATTCAATAGGGTATATTTGAAATTGAAATGTAACATCCAAAAAAATAACAATAAGCAAAAATAAATAAATAAATAAACAAAACCAGACTAAAGTTAAAATAATCTTGATAGCATTAGGATCTTGATAATGACTGAGATAATTAAAAATGCACAAGCATAAACAGCCCCAAAAACATGGTCTTTGTCCAGTCAATTCACTATTTTGATCCAGATGCGTAACAACTTGTTCGAAAATTAGAAAAATATAATAAAAAGATGAAAGAGACAGACTTTGTCGGCTAAAGACGCTGGAAAAATGAAATGGAAAGTAACTGAATCCACCTACCGTGCTTTATCTTTATAATTGTTAGATGAGATCAAAAACGGGGCATTGCTGCCATAGGTGGGATTGAGCTTCCTAATCCTCACTTACCAGCATCGACAGGGTTCAAAAGCGTTCACGTGACTTTATAGGCGAGGATTTATTTCCCACGGACGCAACGCCACAAGACTCCCGCTACTGTATCGCTAGTTCTATGGAAAATTTCCCAACAAGCTACATTCCCTCCTTCCACCAGTTCAGTTCTTTACAAGTAAGACCCACAATTTACACAATGGCCAACCGTCCTCATTTCACTCGTATTCCATTGGTAAGAAAGAAGTTCCATTCGTTTAATTTCTTTCCGAGAGCCTCTGCTTTGTGGCACAGACTCTCGAGAAGATGATTCCCCGATTACTACTACTATCCTAACCACTTATTATTATACCCGTTATCTAGCCTACATATCCCCATGATTTACAATTATTACGTCCTATTCTATTAACCCATTCTACCTTGAGTGGATCTTGGGCCTTGTAATTGGTAGACCAAATTCCATGATAATTTCAGACAATTCAAAATCGACCGAAATCTCAGGTAATTTCCTTTGGAGAGAAAGAGCATAATTTTGAAAAAACATCTAATCTGTCTGGTAGTTAAACGAATAGCACAGTTTACACCGGTATTCGAAGTTCGGATGAACATAAAAACCAGGACGTTGATTTTCAAGTCAAGCACTTCCTACTCAAAGAACTTCTACCATTTTGGAGAGGGCATGCTTTAATGGTAACGGTAATCGCAAAATTAACCCTATTCATACAGGAATTCATTGACCGAACAGTTAATATTAATTGAAATTTATAAAAACTTTCTCTTAAAACAATTTTTCAGGAAAATAACCTTTTCAATTTCACCTGCTGCTATAAATCTTTCCAGTACTGACGAGGGTTTTCTTTCTTAACCTTTTATTTGAAGTAGTGTGGAACATCAACATCTTGATTATGTCATTATTTTCTCTTCAAGTTTATGTGCTATCCATTTTAATTGTTGCTATTGTTGAAAGCCCTCAAGTGACGTGGTTTCTGTTATTTCGTACAGTCCTTTATGATCCTGTAGCGCCAGGTTTACAAGGTTCGAAAAAGGATGGTCCTCGCAAGACATACAGGATTCGTTTGCTCGAAGCCATTTTTAATCATTGATCTGATAAAACCGTTCTATATAGATTAGGAGGCACGGTGGAGTAATGGATAACGGCTTGGATTGAGGAATCGGAGATTACGTGCTAATACCCTTGGGAAAGGTGTGAATCCTCTTCTTCTCCCTCCAACTATGGGTAAATAGCAGGACAGACTTGGATGGCAACTGGTCTAGGAGAAGGACAACTCTGAATTCAACATCTGCGGAGGGTCGTTTGGGGACCTTGTGGCATCCGTTGCACCAGGTCCCTGTATTCGTCCCTCCAAAAAGTGTGGATGGCCCTGCACAAAGCCTTCACCACTATAATCAAATCCTGTGTGACTGTCGGGCTTTCAGTTTCTGGGAACTGATCTGTCTGACCCTCATACGTCGAGTTCGACGGGAGAGCGATAATATAGATTAGATATTTCTATTTACAGTCTAGATATTTCTGAACATGTTTGTCGCTATGTATGACATCCATATGGAAGTTTCGATCCGACGAATCTATTTAAGAACATGAGTCGAGTTCTTAGGCTAATGTTTTAGTTTTGTAGCAAGTCGGGGAGTTCGGGGAAACTAAACCTAGCTCAACTTTTCCTAAGTTCAATTTTCTTATCTCCTATACTAAACTTGTTATTACTTATTGTTGTGAGACCGATACTTTCCTACATCATAGACTCTCCCAGTACTATATTATTATGTGAATGGTAGTATCATGGCAGTAGCACCAGTAATGCGCAGCCGCGTACGATACCAATATCGGACACCATTGGATAGTAAGCTCTGCTTACTCTTACACTATTCTTTGTAACTTTTCTGTTTAATATATCTTTCTTACCTCTAACCCGTGTTCCGTGTTTTCCTTCCGTGGCCCCTACTTCGGGTCCGCATCACTTATCCATACCCCCAAGGTATCTGAAACGCTTAGTATTCTTTCGTTCCACATTTTGAATGTTTGTGATGGATTCAGGGTAGGTGACATGGCTCCTTTCATTCGGTTTCCATATCATATTTTCCGTTTTGGAAAGTATATCTTCAGTCCTACTACTTGGAACACGTGGTAGAAAATGTTGACTTTTTTTTAATTAATAGAAAATTAGATACAGTCTTGTTTTGTACACGAATCAAAATGGTAAACACAGATCTGGTTTACACGAGAGTCAGAAAGATAGACATAGGTCCGGTTTATATCTGTATCTGCAAATATCCACCCGAAAAATTGGAGTTCTAACCCTTCTGAAGGGATGAAGTCGGCAGATACGTGACACACCGCCGACAAGGCAATGTATTTTTATATACTGCAAACTGTGTAATACTACGGTAGTAGAAAGATGGCATAAAAAGTGACTCGAAACCCAGTTATCCAAAAAGGAAGCTTAATTTGGGAGTAACTGCAGAAACATTAACTAAACTGAAATAATATTCGCTATTTTATTTCTTTGTTCTCTTTTTCATTCTGCATATGTACATAATCTTTGATGTGTTAAATGTGGATGTGGCAGCGTAAATTTAGACAATAAATTACTGTTATTTGGTGAAGGTGGACAATCAAAATCAAATTGCAACATGCATAAATCGTTAAGAGCGATAATCGTCTAAGTTGTTTCCATTCTCCGCTTGGCGCCTTTATTTCTCCGCTTTCTCTTTTTCATACACAAAGCAGCGTTTCTGCTCGGCTAATTCATCCCTGATCAATATGGTGTCGTTGTAACCCGAGATTTATATCGCCGGACAAATAACAGACGAAGTAGAACAGAATTGAGACAATAACGATTAGTTTGTCTACGTAATATAAATAGCTGCAATGAAAATATCAATTATTTCTCAATAAATAAATACCTACACTCGAATAGAAGTTTATATATATATATATATATATATATATATATATATATATATATATATATATATATATATATATATATATATATGCGAATGAGTGAGAATATTTTATTCGCCAGTTACGCTTATTGCAACAACAGCCGAGACTGGGATAAAAAGACCGGTGGGGTGGCGGAAAGCATGAAACTGATAGTCATAGTGTCAGTCAGACTTAAACCTGAAGATTATGATTAATATATAATATACTCTGGCATTGAGCTCTCTTTTTCCACGGGGTGTCATTTTTAGCGCGCTCATTCGGCAGTCGCTAGCTTTTGTGTTAATATATATATATATATATATATATATATATATATATATATATATATATATATATATATATATATAAACTTGTGGTTTCTACTTCTACTAGGCTGAGCAGACATTAGTTTCTGGGAGATAATGCACAATCTGACTTAAGTAGAAGTCGAACAAGACCACTATGCCCGAAACATTTGTCAAGACAACTTGCGATTCATGCTGGCACTACATTCGACGTTTAGATAATTTCACTCACAGATCTTAGATCAAGCCGTGTCTTCGTTACCAGATACCCCACAACAGTGTGGTTTTCTGGGATCGTCTCCTCGGACTGATATTATAAATAAGTCACCTTTTTCATAAATTAATCAAGTTGAGCTTTAAACCAGGAATGCTAACGTTCTAACCATACGGCTATTTGAGTGTATAAACCCCTCTTTGGAGGGGTATACACATTCGGATACTTGCCGGTCACAGGAATCCATCCCTGCGCTGTGATACACAGCTATGACTAGCTTGGAACGGCTCTGACCAGCTTGGTCCAGATAAGACCAGCTATGACCAGCTTGGACAGGATGTGACCAGCTAAGACCAGCGGCCCGAGTGAAAACACTCGGGTCCTCACGTTAAAAACTGAGTCAAGTAAATACAAATTACATGGCTATTCCTGTGACTCGTCATATGTTTTTTTTGTTTTGTTGTTTTTTGCTTGGGGCTGAAAGGCTGCATAACCCGCAATTTTTTAAGGTGCAGTGTTGGTGGCGTACACTTGATTGTAAGTATTGTGAAATATGGCTAGGTGCCATAAAATGTAATGGTTATTAAAATATTTGTTGGAGAACCCAGAAAGATTTATAGACGAGCCAGATATAAATTATCGATTGCTTCAAGCAAAAATTAAGAGTCAATCCATACGAAGGATTGTAAATATACGAATATATATATATAATGGAAGTAAGAAAAACACTTTTACTAAAGCAATTGTAATTGATTTCACGTTACATATATATAACATGCCACCAGCATGTCGATCTTTGAATATATGTATATAAAATATAACAGATTGTATGATGCAAGTCAATATTTTCACAGTAGAAATTGGTACAGGTTGAGTATCCTTTATCCGAAATTCCAAAATCTGAAAACCCCTCAAATCCGAATTTTTTTCAGCTGCTGACATGACTTATCACAAATGGAAAATTTCAGAAAGCCTAACTACGTAGCCTACATTGGCGGCAGAATTTTTGTTAGCGATCGTCACACCAACATCTACGTTCGCGGATTACTTATCAAGTCTTTCATGCTCAGTGAAGAAATTAGTTAAAATGTAAAAAAAATCCTGCATTTATATATTTTTTAAGTATGTTTCATGTTTTTGTACACATAAAGAAAGTACAAAACATTATTTTTACGTGAAATCTTAATTTCATCACATAAAAATTGGTTTGAGCATTACATGGCTAGCGTCATTACCTGTATCTGTATGTACAGAAATTTTATTAAATTTTATATAAAACTACCTTCAGGGTATATGTATAAGCTTGTTATGAAATCTAAAGAGATATCATATTCATACTTGGGGTCCGTTCCCAAGTTGCCCCATTTTATAGATGCTATATACAAATTAAATAGTCTGTTTTCCAAAATCTAAAAACCGAAGAACTCTCTGTCAAGAATATCGGATAAAGGATTTTCAACCTGTATCAAACGATCAATTTTAGGATAAACAGAGCATGAATTTCATCTTATAATACCTACTTTTATTAGTAATATTTACAATAATTTATTTAATGATATGAGATTTTATTGTGCAACTTAAGGGTTGTTCATCATACTGTAAATAAATAACCTCGAACCCGTTGATGAATCTTATGATCTCTGTTTATAACTTCCAGTTGTATAAGCTTTCGATTGTTCATAAAATCATCGTCAGGTATAGAAATAGATATGTCTTTTTTACATCCAGGTAATAACAGGACAACGAAAGTTAAGATGTACTCCGAAATAGGTGTTTTTGGAAATGTGTTATTGAAAAATACAACTGGAATTTATAAACAGGGATCATAACATTCATCAACGGGTACGAGGTTAATGTATTTTATTAAAGATTGTTTGCGAGAATGATTCTTGCCATTTATATCATTAACTTCACTATCTGCTTTTTGAATGAATGATTCATGTAATGTAAATTGAACAGCACCACATACTTGATATATATATATATATATATATATATATATATATATATATGTTTCATTAAATATAGACAAGTTCTGCCGATTTATCAATATGGTGATTTTCTTTCGTCTTTTAATGATAATGTCATTAAGCTTATCAGGCAATATGAAAGGAACTTAAAATAAATAGACAAAACTTGTCTCTATTATTTAATGAAACATGCATCAATGAAAACTTGCTGCCTAAATACAAACAATATATATATATATATATATATATATATATATATATATATATATATATATATATAACCTACTATGAACCTCACCTTATTTGACAATGGGAATGGAGTGTTAAAAAAATTTTTATTGATCGAAAGACGCTCACTCGAATTCCAAACACGCTCAAAATATGAAGGCTCGTATTAGTATTCAAAAAGAAACAAAAATTAAAATATATCTTAAACTATCAAATCTTGAAGAGAAATTATTATCGCCTAAACAAATCCACTTGAAAATGGCTAAAGAGTGGCCGAAAGCGCTTGGAAATGGACAATAAGGAAAAATTGTATACTCCCTTACGCCCACCAAACGGAAAATTCTAAGAACGCTGGAAAAACTAAATAAAAAAATAATTAAATTTTCCTTGTCTGTCATATTTAACGAAAAATGTTTAAAGGAAAGGCTGATCCCGAATATAAAGTACATACTTCCTTGGATCTAAAATCAATCATATTTATTTGAATAATCGGATGGCAAAAATCACGAGGTTCAATTCTGTAAATATATTTCAGCTCATCCGTTTAGACCGACATGCACGTAGAATATCTTTTATGGTAATATTAATCGCTTCCTTATTTTCCTCACTCACCAAACAGTCAGTGCAACCGTTGGTTGAAATTTATAAAACATTTCTATTAAAATAATTTCTCCGGGAAATAGGTTTATCAAGTCTACTAACTGTGATTATGGGGACTTCCTTCCTAACTTTTTGTTTGAAGTATAGTGGAATAATAATGTCATTATTTTCTCTTCGAGTTACACATGCTATCCCTTTTAGTTACTGGTGTTGTTGGAAGTCCTCAAGTGATGTGGTTTGTTATTTAGTAAACAAAAAAGATTATCCTATTTTATAACTACAGGGTACATTGGCTAGAAACCATTTTTGATCTGATAATGCCGTTGTATACAGTTGACAGTTTAGACATTTTCTGGACGGACTGAGCGGCGTTCCTGAATGTCTCGACGGACGAGGTTATTTATGAACATGACTGGAGTTCTTCCGATCAAATCCTGGTCGAATTAAAAGAAATTCAAGCTACGGAAATTTCATCTGTGAAATAAACTGTATAGAAACATAAACAAGTTGTAAATGTAAATGAAACTCTTTGATCAAATGTTGGTCGGATTAAACGAAGATCGGACTGCAAGTCGTGCCGTTTAAACAAATGACTGAAGTAAACAACAGGTAATTTAATATTATTCATTTTCAGCATCTTATTTTCCCGTCTTTCAATTAATTTCATTTGCGTCTTTTCTTGTTTATTTTGTGTAATAAATTCTTCTCCCCGTCTAAACGTAATTTTTCTTTCCGAAAAATTTCAACCGAAGGGCTTCGTATTCTACACAACTTCTTCTTCGAGATAAACAACAGATTGCAAATTTTCAAAGTTTAAAAAAAAACAAACTTCACTGCTTGTCGAATTATAACTGATCATTGGCACAGTGTCACACAATTAAAAAGAAATCTAGGTGTAGGTGTTAAGTTAGAACTTAAATGGAGTACTAAATCTTATTTCGCTCTGTACTGTTCTAAGCTACACTGAGTAAGTAATTTTGATTCTTAGAAAGGTCGTTTAATAAAGTGAAATGCTTAATAAGTTCCTTGAGGGTTGCTGGTGTTTTGAGTTCTATTTTCATTCATTTCCGACCACTTTGCGCCTATAAACCTGTGAAAATATAATTTACCAAGAATTTAGTATGTTACATGGATAACTCTACAGTGAATAATATTTTCGAGCAAGGATTATAAACGTCGTTCAAATAAAAGACTCATTGTTTGAATAAAAGACGTTTCTCTTCTTGCTTTTAGTTGCCAAGCGTGCAAGATGATTTTTGTTTAGTTGAGAAGGATAGGAGCTCGTAATGAGGAATCGGCAGAGCCGAGTTCGAATTCCAGTCGAATCCATTACATTCACTTACGTGCTAATACCCTTGGGAAAGGTAGGAATCTTCTTCTTCTCTCCCCATCTATGGATAAATAGAAGGACGGACCGGGCTCTATAGCTTTGGATGGCAACTCGTCTACGGCAGAAAGAAATGGTAACCTACAGCGGGAAAAAAATCTGCCTCGTCAGTCATGTAAGCCTAAGCGTGTATCATGCATGGCATATAACAAATAACTGGAGTCCATTGTTAATATCGGGTTTTAAGGGATATTTAAAATTCAGTTCTTTTATTCGTTATGTGTTTGTATCTCTCACTCTTCGCTAAATACATACAGTGTTAGCTTCTCAATTGGCTAACACACTGATTCTCTGAATTCTTGGAGAATTTTCCAGAAATTTGCTAGAAATTATACTAAAAGTGTTTCAGAAAAGAATCACGAATCGGTAGACATTTTTATTCTTCCTCCCTCTTTTTCGTTTCTTTCCTCGTTTTGTCGTTCATTTATTTACTACATTTCAGTTGATTTAACGTAACACCCATTGCTGTACGAAAATTATCGGATATCAGGTAAGCATTTCATCCAAGAAAGGCGGGAATGCCACTAGCATGCAAGGGGTTACAGAGAGTGAAAGTAAGAGAAAAGAAGGGTGTTTGAGGAAAGGATAAAGAGAATGGCGGGGATCAAGATCAAGGCCTCAGAAGATTTCGATTGACATTACATTTGAATATTTGAAGATTATAGCTATCAGGGAAGCAAGTAAGAAGAAAGGAGTTCCACTGTCGGAAATTGCGAAAGAAGAATCTGTTGGAGTAGAAGGGGCGGTTACATTCAACTGTTTCGACATTTAAAGGGTGGGACTGAGATGCAAACCTAGTAGCACGCTTAAATTCATGCAGTTGGGGCACGAGTGAAAATAGCTCGTCAAAGCAGTTGCCATGAAAATATTTGTAGAAAAGACAAAGAGAAGTCACATTATGTCTGGGAAAAAGTGACTGGAGTCGAGATGCCAGATCAGGGCCTATCACATTGCATATCCGTCTTTGGATTTTGTCGAGAACCTCGGAATTAGAACCAGACCATAACAGTATTCAATGCAAGGACGAATGGAAGATTTGTAGATTTGAAGGATGGTCTCAGACGAGAAAACCTTCTGGCGCGACACAGAAAACCAACTTTCCTTGCAATAAATAAAGTTATTGATTCAATGTAGTTGTTCCACTTAAGGTCAATGGAAAACGTGAGACCAAGAAGGCGGACAGAGACGTTCTCGTGAAGCTGAGCATTAGCCATGCTGATAGGAAGCAGGGGGGGGAGTTCTCTATGGTGGGTAAATGAGAGGCTTTCTGCGGTAAACATGGGTGTTCTTTCATCGAATATAATTTGATATTACTGTATGTGAGCAAATTTCTTCATTTTTTTTCTTTGATTTTTTCTTCGTTTTCTTTCTTTTTCGACTCGTTTCTTTTTTTTCTTTTTTTTTCTGTTTAATTTATTCCACTTGTTCTTTTGTTTTCTTCTTCTCTTTTACGTTTTTCGTTTTCCAATTCTTTTTCATTTTTTTCTCTTTAACTTACTCTTTCTTTCCGTTCTTCTTCTTCTTCATTTCCTTCTTATTCTACATTTTATTCTCCTTATTCTACACATTTTTGCTTCATGTTCTTCATCGCCGTCCCTCCTTTTCTCTTTATTTCATTTATTCTTCCAAACATTCCTCTTTATCTTCATATTCGCTTTTTCTCTTCATTCATTTTCCTTCTTGCTTTTTTTCTTTATGTCTTCCGCATTTTCCTCCTCAGTTTTCTTTATCCTTTTCTTTTTTCTCTTTGTCTTCTTCCCGTTGATATTTCATCTTTTCGATATGCCTTCTCACTTTCTTTTCATTTCATCATTTTAAACCACCTTTTTTTTTCAATTCTTCTTCTTCATTTCCTTCAAATCGTTTTTCTTCATTTTATTTTTCCACACCTTTATTATCTGCTCTCTTTCACCTTCTCCAGTAAACCCTGCCCACAAAACTTAAGCGTGGAAATATATTAGCAATTAATCTTTGCAGTCGTTTATAACTTGAATATTTTTTTTTCTGTCTCAAGTCAGTTGTCAAGTGGCTTGAAAAAGCACATAGCAATTTAGAACCAAATATGTTTCTGGCTATTGTGTATTTAACGTTAGGGAAATCAAATTGTAGAATTCTTCATGGCCAGAAGCTAGTCACGATGCGATGGCGTTTGTGTCGGATATTTTTTATATGTGTGCGCATGTGTATAATGAAATAAATATTTATACATATGCACCTGTGTCAACTACAATTATGTAAAAAAATTAAAACGCAGGCGCGCGCGCGCACACACACACACACACACATATATATATATATATATATATATATATATATATATATATATATAAGAGTGAACATTGAAGTCAGCACTGAGAGGCGACAGACTTTTTCATGCTAGAGGCAGTTGTCATACCTGATGATTGCGTCTAGCATGAAACAGTCTGTCGCCTCTGAATGTTGACTTCAATGTTCACTTTTATATTTACATACGCTCTATCTCTCATATTGAGCACTATATCCCACAAATATAGCACACCTTAAAAATATATTTCATCATATATATATATATATATAGAGAGAGAGAGAGAGAGAGAGAGAGAGAGAGAGACAATATTAGTGGTGAACATACACACATACATATGCAATTATATATACACATACATATATGTATAAAAATAATTCCAAGAGGATATGATCCAGGTAGAACTCGATGTCCAAGACAGAGTAAGGATATAATAAAAAGACTTAAACACTAATATTCCATGGTCAATCGTAAGAACGATCCAATTCATCAGACCTACAGATTCAAAAAGAAAACGGAACAACCACTCCGGGAAAAATTGGTGAGAGTATGTGTGAGAGTGTGGGGGGACCTGTGATCTATATAGAGGGGTAACAGAAGAGAGAGACAGGGAGGTCCGAGAGGGCATTAAAATCTAACAGGGGGAAGATTTAAAGATTTTCAGTGAGAAAAGGGTGCGTATTTTCAAACGTCCGAAGATATACCGGAAGAGTGTACATTTCTTGGCGATACACACACCCCATAGGCGATAAAATCTTATACTCCCGCCCAGACCCCTACAACGCATACGTACACACACAATACAATACACACACATCTATATCTATATCTATATCTATATATATATATATATATATATATATATATATATACATCTACATCTGCACGCCTAGGACAGCCGATTTCAAAACCAATGTTAAATTCGCTATAATGAGATAAAGGAAAAGTTTAGATAAGATAACATTAGAAAGATTTTAGGATTCCTTGAAGTTAAGTGGAGACGGCGCTCGAAAACATATTGTCTAGCCGGGCCAAGTCATAAACCAACAATTTCTGCCCCCATAAATTTATCGGACTGGCTAAATGATTCTCGGGCGGCCTGTTTTCATCCCGCCCCCATCCCAAATAACAACCCAAACGAAACCGTTTGACCAACAAAAGAAATTTTGGAGAAATCCCGCTGACAAGATAAAAGACAGATGAAAAACTACAGACAAAATTCCATTTTCACTCTTCGGACTTCCGGTTGATTATACATACCTGCGTACATCTACACCCATATACAGCTATATGTCTATATATATATCTAAATATGCACACACACACATTACCACATCTGCATATATATCTCTACCTACGTATCCATACGTCCATACATGTAGGTGTACACACACACACACACATATTTATATACTTACCCACATACACATATATATATACATATATTTATGCGTATACTTATATATACACACGTCTACACACACACGCATACACCCACATGAACGCACATATCCATTTCTATATTTAAACCAAATCAAAGGACAATTAAAAAATGTATAATATTCTAAAACCGCTGGGTGAGTAGCGTGTATCTATCTCTAATGTTAGAATGTATACCTAGGTGTCTAACTATTATAATGCTATCTGATTTTGCAAATCAGTTATTAGGGGAAATGTTTATCTACCTAACGACTCACACATGTATCACCACGTGAATAAAGAAAAACCAAAATTACAAAAATTAGAAATACATGGCGCATTGCATAAACATACACAATGATACATATAAGTAATGGTCATTACATGAATGAAGCCTAAAAAAGAAGAAAAAAATTTGGAATACATGGAGCCTCACATAACCATACACAATAATACATACAAGTAATATTCAATACACAGAAAGTCATGCCCGATGTTACTGGGCTAAGGTGGAAGTGTCACGCCCGACAACGTGTTACAAAACGGTGTTCATGTTTTGAACCGTTTTATGTGTCTACATTTGGAGAGGATCTCACTCCGAAGGTTTAACAGTTCATCCTGATTTTCATCTCTGATAATAAAGATCTTTTCGGCGATGCACAGATTACACCTATCACGGAAGTTATTAGGTGTGCCAGCTCTTGACAAGTATCTCCATTCGAAAAGTGGGGTTAGACCCCTATCCACCAGATCCCAGTAGTGTTTGGATAGGGACGTTTGGTTTCTGAGGTATCTGTGTCTGAAGGAGTGCCTATGGCTGTATAGACGTTGCTTCCAATCACCAGCGGATATACCTATGTATCTTTTCTTCTCGTTTCTGTTTTCTTCGGGGAAGATAGTTGCCTCGTACACTACGTTTTTATACATGCACTTACCCCCGATAGGGCAAAGATCTTTATTCCTACAACTGCAGGTGGGGTCACTCGTTTGAGTTACGCTATTGTGGTAGTTTTTAAGTATTCTACAATTATGGGAAGATATAATTTTCTCTATATTATTCACGCACGAGTAACTAATTTTCAGTGTTTTCCTATTAAAAGTTTTATGTAATGGATGTTTACTATGAAAGTGTTTATCTACTAATCTAAGGAAGACACTACCTATATCAATTTTAGAGAGCTTGCAATATGGTGGGTTAAACCATATTACTTTCCTCTTTCTGTATTTAGTTCTATTCTTAATATTTTGATTTGTTAGTTCTCTGTTAAATTTTTATTCTTGTCTAAAACCACTATTCCTGAGGGCCTGGTTGTATGTAAATTTATTCTCTTCAAAAATTCTATGGTTAGAAGATAGCTTGTTTATTCTAGTATTCACGGTTTTGGGGATGTGGTCTATCACAGATTTAGGGTGGTTAGAGTGAATGTTGATATATAGGGGTGTCTGATCCAGCTTATGGAAAGGTCTAAATGTATCATTTGATAGGTTAAGAGTAATGTCCAAAAAGTTAACAATTTTAAGGTTGGAAGATATTTCAATCTTAAGGCCTAGGTATTTGAAGGCTCTGACGACCTTCTTATGTAAGCTGTAAGTTAAGGGGCCATTACTACTAGGGACGAAGATCAGACCGTCATCTCTATAAAGCCCGACTTGGTTGAGGTTAACTATTCTACTTAGGGTATCTAGGATATATATGCCCACTACATCTGCAATTTGGGCGGAATCGAAAGCTCCCATAGGTACATCGAAACTTTCATTATACTTCTTCACCCAATTAGCGTCATTGTATATATATATATATATGAGTTGTCAGGGTGAATTTAAGGCCTAATAGTCTCTCAAAGCACGGGAGTTGGGGCATCCATTCATCGTGACTAGTGGTAATTCGAGGTCCTATCGATAATGATGGAATGTAACTAGTTTGGTTTTTCAGGCATTTTATGTAGCCAGCCAGTTATTCCGCGACTGAGATGTTACATCTAGATAGGATGAGAAATCAGCTACCAATCTTTGGTAGTCACAAGTTTTCGACGTATACTTATATATCGTCGTCTCATCGGCATAGATATTCACAAATGATCCGAGTATATACTTAGGAAAATTATTTTTATAAAGTAAAAATAGGGTTGGTCCTAGAAGTGATCCGGGTGGGTGTGGCGCCCGCGTTGAGTCCTGGAAGAGTGGCCATTAAGAAGTACCTTCAGGGACCTATCTGTTAGGAAGGACTGAGAAGCTTCTTCCAGTATTTCCATAGCTAGAAAGCTTGAACAGCAAACTTTTCTGCCATACCTTGTCAAAGACCTTCAAAATATCTAATGCTATGGTCCTTCGTGTGTATTTGTTGCCTCACTGAATCTGTGAGTAATAGTAGTTCGGACATTAGCAGTGGATTGGGTCCATCGAAACCCGCACTGCTAGCCACTCTTATTTAGGTGCTAAACCACCTTCTTATTGATTATAGTCTCAAAAAGCTAGCTAATGAAACTACGTAGGCTTATGGATCTATACTGAAAGGGTAATGAGCGATCGCCTGCGTTCTTGAAAACCGAGCATAAGTTTGACACTTTCCACATGATTTCTCATACAAGCAGCGGTTAAATAACTTCGCTATGATCAGGAATATTTCTGGGTTGATATTCTTAAGGACAACAACTGGAATTTTGACTGGGCCAGTGACTTTCTTTGTGTCAAGTCTTTTGATAATTCTTGAGACCTCTCCGGCTATAATGAAAATATTACTGAGATTGTGCTCAGTGAGACGTGGGAAGTTGGGAAGAGGATGAACTTTGTCATCTAACGTTGAATGGGAGGCAAAGATCGAACCGAAGAGCTTCGCCTAATCTGTCTAGGAAGATATGATCTCGGGGCCATTTATTTATCTGTCTCTATTCATAATTTGGTTGGAGATTTTCCAGAATTATTGTGATTCAATTGAACTTTTAAAACCTTGACCTGAACTGTTTGTGCATAGACAATTTGCGTTTTCGCGAACTTTCTTGCAACGATTGTGAATGGTTCTGAATGCAGTGTTATGGGTCCTTACCTATAACTACAGAATGAACTCTTCCTAACACTATGTATACTACGCCTCTCAAGAGAGAGAGACGAATCCACTCGAGCCGATAGTATTTCACTCCAACCCAGACTGACAGTCATACTAACACCTTCCACATCTTGTATTATTATTCCGTGTAATATATCTTCGTTATTTCTACTCTTGTGTTCGTGTTGTTCTTCCTTGGTCCTAACCTGGACCATAATATGCAGTAAGATTAAAACTACACCAGTCCCTGCGATAGATATTGAAGTAGTTGTTACGTTGTGCTAGGGCCGCAGCGTACTTAGGGGTAAACCAGGGCTGGCTGGTTGTTTTTTTGTTTGTTTTTTTTTTTTTTAATTTGGTGTAGGGTATAAATTCTTCATTACAGAAAGGATCCATTCCGGGACGAGGGCAACAGTTTTGGAGTCAGCATGCCTGAAGAAGATTGAGAGAGGAGCTTCTGTCATACAAAATCTAAAGCTGCCCCAATCTACATTTATGTAGCGAAAAATCGTTCTTTGGAACGGCAAATCTGGGGACGCTATTAGTTTGGCATCAATTTGAATACTGATTATGGAATGGTCCGATGTACCCAGGGGGAGCAAAATTTTGCTAAGCATTTTTCAGAGTAGTTTGTGCGGAAAATGTTCGCCTGATTCCCGTCGGTGAGTTCTTCGATGATACGGACTAGTTCATAGGCGATGGATTGGTCTCTGCAATATCTGACTTTATCGGTTTTGTTCGAGTGGAGTAACCACTCTTTGTGGCGGATATTGAAGTCACCGCTGATATGAGGAAAATTCAGTAAGGACATCATCAATCCTCTCGGATATTCGATCGTAACTTAGTGACCCATCGTCCTGAGGACTATAGAGAGTGAAAGCGAATGTGGTACTCTGGTTAAGTGCAACGCAGAGGTTCATATATTGGTCCTCGAATTTTGTGTCCCTGCCACATGCAAACCCATCTTCAATGAAGACACCGACCGTAGTGATTTAGGTAGTCGTGTTTGGCTATTAGGGGTGAGTAGTCCGGAATTGCGAGCTCCTACAGTGGGATTGAGGCACTGATACCTTTTCAGAAAAAAATTTAGTCGACACATTTTGTCCTATGATGGACTTTATCAAGGCAATTATTTTGCTACACATATTCATAAACAAAAGTAAAAGCGTTGTTAGTTTTTCAGAATTTAAGAAACGGCCATGTTGCTAAATGAAATCTTTATAATTGCCTTCATAGACTTCATTAAAGGATGAAACGCGTCGGCTAAGATACGTTTTCTTTTTGTATTTATTCATATTGGGCTTTTACAGACATATTTTTAGTTATATATGAAATTTTACACACACACACACACACACACACACACACACACACACACACACACACACACATATATATATATATATATATATATATATATATATATATATATATACAGGGTGTCTATGAAGTTCGTGTGCACTTAAAAAATTTATAACTTTATTTGTATTTGCGATAGAAATTATCTGTAAAAAATGTTATAAAGTTTAATCTACCTAGTTTTAAGTATAGCTAAAATAACTAATGTGATTTCAGGAATTACTGTAAATCTGTTGTCAAATTTTTTCCGTGAACTGCAAAATCGTGTTACCCTTTGTATTGCTAATGATGGAGGACATGTGGAAACTTAAATAACATTTCAATAAAACCTTAAAAAATATAGATTTACTTCTTTCTAATCCTTTTTACAAGTTATTTCTATCACAAATACAAATAAAGTTATAATTTTTTTAAAGTGCACATGAACTTTATGGACACCCTGTATATATATATATATATATATATATATATATATATATATATATATATATATATATATATATATAGTGCGAGAGTTAATTGAGGATAAATTATGAAAAATCAGTATCATCTTAGAAAATCACAAAAGGGTTGTCCAATAAAAACATTCTACAATGTTAGATCGAGAGAGAAATTATGCCCCCATCAGTTGGTTCTCACTTATGTCGGTCTTCAACTAATCTCGACCTTTGTCCAGACGTGTTAATCCAGGAGGTTCATATCAGATTTTCTACCTATAAGCGTCAGGGCGTTGGTGATCATGGCTCTTCCCAACTTCCATGCCTTTAATTACTTTTTGCCATTTGGCTATCATTAAATGTTGCGGGTGATATTCTCGGGATGCCACGACATAGTCAATCGAGAGCTTGATCTGGCGACATTGATCCTGATCTCCTGTAGAACGTCGCGTAGTTTGTCATGGTCGCCGTTGCATACGACCGCCAGCACTATCAATGACGATGTGAATTTGGTATGTTTGAAGCAGAAGCTACTTATCTTTTATCTTGTCAGTCTGTCCATACCCCCCCCACCATAAATAAAACTGATATCACCAAATAGCTGTTGTTGTTGGTAGTCAGTACTCACGTTACATCTGAAGGAGAAATGGGATTGTCGAAATTTGCCGCTTAGAATTATTTTATTTCGTCTAACGTTCATGGCTCGCTAAGACTTGTTCTCAAATATCTGTCACACCATGAGTATAAAGGAAAGTACGCGGTGACGTAATGGTTGCCTGCAAGACAAATAGAATTGTGGAACCGATTTCGAATTGCAGTTGAGCCAGTCATGTTCACTCCACACTTCGGAAAAGACGTGGATGTTTCCCTCCCGGCATTCCACCCCATACGATAGATTTCTTAGCAAGAATATTCTGTCACGGATTACGTAATTGCTTTTTAGAAAGCAGAATATGTGAGTGATCCCATAGCCAAACCGTTCTCCAAATTCCACCTTCCTGTCAAGGATTGTAACAACAAAAACTTTTACCCCTCTTTTCAACCTTGACAGGAGGACATTAAAGAAGTTATAATTCGCTAAGACAGAGCAGATAAAGAGAAAATTGGAGAGAAAAAAAAAAAACGAGGAAGAAAATAGAAAGAGAAGAAAAAGTAACAGAAAGAAAATCCTGACGTGCAACCTGATCCTATGTGGGAGGATTGTCTGGAAACATACGTAATCTACATTGTTCAGGACTTCAAAAGTCTCGTTTCGAGATTAGCTTTTCGATATCTGCCAAGGGAATAAGAAACAGTTAAACGGACGATGCAAGGTTCTTGATATTGGCATGATTGGAAAACTTGTCATTTTGTCTGCTCGTATTTAGTGGTAATATCTTGAGGCTGAAAGCATTATAGACTGTAATGTCGATTCAGCCAGATATTCCGAACAGAATCTCTAACCGTAAAACATATCAACTGGTATACTTTCACTGAGTGAAGAAATCTTAACAATGTTCCGCTACTTTGTTCCACTAATGCAAAATATCAATATGAATCTTTAATTCACTTAAACTGACACACATCACCAAGAGAATCAGGTTGCCGAATATGAACTTGTCAATATATTGTTATATAGAAATAAAGTGTCGCTGCCGATACTTGAGTTTGAACATAGATCATCAGTAAGCAGGCGATCCTAGTATTGAATAAAGTAAACCACTTGATCATAGATGAAACGTATATATGGGAGGTAGCGTGTCTCTAACTGATCGCTAGTTCCACTCTATTACTATACGGATCACTATTCTCTAATCATTTGTGGAATCTTCCACGTTTGCCAGTCACCCCTGCGCGAGCAAATGTACTCTCCCCTGTTATGATTATCGTGACAATCAAACATACATACGAAGAAATCGTTTGACAAGCATTCATTGGCTAATCTACCCTAAACTACCTCGCTGATTGGTCAGTTCCGACCAATCAGATTGCCTGCACGCGACAAATCTGTTTTCTCGCTAACTAAGGTTCAGCCGGTCACGTGTTACAGCATCTAATATAAACAAGACACGAGTGATTCTTTCTCTCTTCGTCACTCTCGCGTCTCATCTCTTGCGGCCAAAATGTAACATTCAAGGACTCCCGTCAGACGTTAAAGAACTTTACAACATTCACGCAAGTACAACTCTTAACTTTCTGAACATCTTACCAAACTTGTCCAATTCCTAACATTCAACACGAACTCAATCTTCTAAACTACAGTTTAATAATTAATTCAACCCCTTATGAGCTCCGCTACAAATAATTCCAAATCTAAGAGACATAACTCTATCAACCCTTCAACTTATATGCATGTACATAAATAATTGTAATAAATTCAATTATGTTTTGAATCATTATTTTTGTCTTGTATTAATTGTTGTCGATGGAAGATTATTAAACAAAAAGATTGAAGCCTTCTGACCAATCAAACCTTCTGATACATTTCCAACACTTCCACATCCCCAACACACTAAACTATTTCTCTATTCGGATCACTATACGGATTACTATTCGTGCGAGTATTATCGAGCAAGTACTATTAGTGCGAGTGTTATTCGAATGCGTCTGGCACCAGTATTGTTCAACGGCATACTATAGTTGTATCTGCGATTACAAAGTCTCTACTACAACTAGCATTACGAACGTGACAACGAGTATTCGTTGAAATCACAAAAGTGGCAACGAATGTTCATTGACATCACCAAACATATTTAGAAAAAATAAATTTTAAACAATTAAAATATTGTTTCTAAGTCTCGAGAGCTTTTTTACCGCGCTTAAGCCTTTGTCCGCATCCTATAGTTTGAGTTGAAGCTATTCTTTACTTTTTTCACCAGTGGCCACTAAATTGCCCTCGATTTACAGGGAGAGATCAAACCATAGAAGAACAAGGCTCTTCGTCGATCATCTTAAATATGACACTGGTGTCAGAAAGGAATAATTGAGTAGGCAGAAATAGTTGGATAGAAGATTTCAGAAATGTCAGTTTCAAGACTATCAGATATATAGATAGATAAGTCTGGCAAATTGGTAAAAGCGTGAGAAACCATTAGTCCTCAGTTATCTCCAATTTCGTAAGGTTGCTTAATCGCTGCCTGAAAGAGGAATGTTTCCCAAGTTGGTGGAATTTATGAGGTCTTTCCTGTTTCCAGCAATGCTAGAGAGGATTCATCTCCGTCGCAATATTATCATGCTAGCCTCAGTTTAATTAGAAAATTTGCTTCTTTATGAACAAGGAAATAGTTGATCCCCTCAGTAGAAACGAACTGCAGATATTTTAACTGTCCTTACTCACAGAATCATGTCGGGTGTTTGATTTTGTTTAACGCCATATCAACCTGTATGGCTTATGTAATGCCGAAATCTAGATATTTTGTTCGCAATTTTATTTTTATTTATGCAGACAATAGCGGTTTAGTGATACTCATCTTACTAATGAACCCATATATGGGGGAGTCTATGTTGATTCCTACCTTTCACAAGAATATTTGCGTGTAAGTGAATATAACGCACCCACCTTGAATAGGAACTCGGCCCTCCGATTAACAATTCAGAACCGTTATCCATTATACCACCCGAAAATCCAAGCTTACAGAACGTGGTATTCACAAGCGGTCACCCATCTAGGTACTGACCAGGTCCAACGTTGCTTAACTTCGGTGATCATTCGTTAAAATTTATTTTTTGAATGTGATGTGGCCGTCCGCTCCAGAAAATACATGATTTTTCCTGATATGTTTTATTTTAGCACGTGTTAAATTAGACTAAACATGGAATATGGCCGCTATATTTGGAAAGCAGCTATCCAGTCTTCAATTGTAAGCCTTGGGTGAGTTCAAAATTGTTTATGTAGTCTTGTATGACTTATTTTTCAGTCTTTTTTGTTTCTTTCCCACAGACGCAACGTCACAAGCCTATCGCTATTCTATGGCTATTTCCATGGAAAATGTCCAGATAACCCCCTCACTTTAGTTCCATCAGTTCAGAGTATTTAGAGCTGGGGCTCACCATGCAAAGTTCAAGAAGTTGAATCACTCATTTCCCCCGTATTACAACTGTAAGGGAAAAATTCTACCCAAACAGCCTTTTTTTGTTCTCAAGAACTGTTGCTTTGTCTAATAGACTGCTGCATGGCCAAGTGTCAATTGTTATCTACCCTAAAGTTAACGAGATTAAGCTGACATCCATGAAAGACAGACTCCCGAGATACGTGAAGAGAGTTCAAGTCTTGTCAAAAGCAACTTCATTGTTTCCGATTAACGAATATGGCAGCTAAAAGGGTTACTAAATATTTGAAAAATTCTGTTGTTTGTCTTAATTCTGAAAGACCTCAAAATAAAATCTGGCAGCGTCGGTGTAGAAATCAAATCACTTACTTGCTGTTCAATTTTTTAAAATATTAAAATGACTCGGAGAACATTTACTTTCAGATTCTGCGTCTTCAAATCGAGAATTATAAGCACTTTGTTTATTAACGATTTGCCCAGGAGCATTCTCAGGTTAATAGTAAACATCTATGCGGATGATACCAGTTTTATGGAAGCACCTCGTAAGACAAATCACCTTGGTAAACATCTGAGGTGCCTCACTTAGAGTAAAGATAATAAAGTAGTCTCGCAGACTAATGCCAGCGTAGTAAGTTCGATCCCCACTGTGCAGTTTACTCTTGCGCCTCTCTATCCAATTAAACATAGTTTAGTGAATATCAGGACCATCGACTTTGCATTTTGCTCGTTTGGCAGACAATTGTTAGTATGAGTTCAATTTTCAATGGCTACCCGAATATGGTAGATATATGCTAGATTACATTTAGATTGGTAAAATTTTAGGTGCAAATAAAGCAAGCTAGTCTCGTAGACCGTTACCGTGATAACTTGCAAAATCTGCCTGACTGATGGTAATGGTAATAGTAGCTGTTTCCTTATAAGGAGGCATTCAGCATTCATTGACTGGACAGGCAATACTACCTTCGGTTAAATTTTATAAAATCTTTCTATTGAAACATTTTTTCAAGAACGTAGATTTCTCAAGTCAACTAAATGTTATAGTGAGCATCACTGATATTTATCCCGAAACATTAGTTCCTTTAAAGTTTCCGTTTAGCAATATTCAGAAAGGTTTTTAATTGTTAAATTATCTTAAATAAATTATACTCGATAAATGCTGTTACTTGAACATGCGGCGATAGCATAGAGGTTATCAGCGCTGAAAGTGGAACTGAAGATCCGAGTTCAAATTCCCACCAATTCTTTATTCTTTATGTCACACAAATTAATCAAGGAACGGTATCGATCCATTTCTTCTCACCAACGGTAAATTAGCAGCTAGATTGGGCTCTCTTGCCTTTGGAGACAGCCAGTCTGGGAGGAAGGCAACTCTGTATCAAATCCGTGGACAAGACAACGGGAAACTACGCCACTATCTTTCGCACAAAATCATGGCAATTCCCGTTAACAAAAAAAAAAAAAAAAACGGAATCTAAGGAAAGCCATGATGGCCTATGTTCTGAAGTAAACATGACATTAAATGCATAAATAAAGAAAATATGGCCCAGCACGTTCACCCTGACACATTTTATTAGCTTGATAAATGGCAATAATAGATACAATGTTTTTGCAAATTCCCATCGTGTCAACACACACACAAGCGCTGGTGTATATATATATATATATTTTTTGTCATCCACAGACAGACTGTTTCACAGCTCATCAATGTGGCTAGACGTCCGGTTGCCTCTAGCTAGGATCGAAACCCGACTAAATTGGCGTCAGTCGGAACTTCTACCACTAATCTAAAATTCACCTTCATCCCTCACGGATATATATATATTGGTTGGTTTCTATTTTTTAGCAGAACTAACGGAATACACTTTTCTCTGAATTTATATTTAATTAAAAAGCGATAGAATCTATTTTGGCATATACATTTTATACACACACACACACACATATATATATATATATATATATATATATATATATATATATATATATATATATATATATATATATATATATATATATATATATATCATATAGACAAAACCATTTTACTCACTACAAAGATGCAACTTGGTAGATTTTGAAGGTACTCCCGTTTGTCTGGGATGGGAATATTCTTCAGCGAAATACCGAAATCGATTTTGTCCATGTTTTTAGTTTGAATCGTTAGCAACAGTGCTCAACAGTAATAGGAGCGATATATATATATATATAAGGAGAGAGAGATTGACCAGCTATCGACTGAACTCAGCATCTGAAGCATATATATATATGTGTATATATATATATATATATATATATATATATATATATATATATATATATATATATATATATATATATATATATATATATATATATGAGATAGATAGAAAGATATATAGAGAGAGAAATAGAGAGAGATGAGCCAGCTATCGATTGAACCCAGCATCTGAAGCCGGTATCAACTTTGATGTAATTCAGACTCAATGAACCGGGTTTGATTTTAGTTTCAACTTCATTTGCTGCTTTGAATGAACGCCTCGCATTCTTTTTATAAATATGTAATTAACTTTGTTTCCCATTGCAAATACCCGAAAAGAAGAGAGCAAACATTCTATTTCGCCAATGTAGTAACCAATAGATATATTTCTTTTGAAGTCTCTTCATTAACGAATTCATTGTTATCTGGTTTTGTTGTTATGACATTAGCTCCATGTTAATTTCAACGCCGGAAAAGAAGCGGTGCACGGTTTAAGTTTTTTTTTATTCATTTGATAAAGAAAAATAAATAGAAAAAATAAAAACCATGGACTCCAGTATTTTTAAAGCGTGTATTTCTCCACTTACAACCTAATGTTAAACGAGACAATGATATTCCCAAAACTTCGTCAATCACCCAATTGTCTACCATACTGTTGTTCTTTGGGCAACTCCATCAAAATGTTCCTTCACGATGGCTCAATGCCTTCCAACGGAATTGAGATTTATGGCTAACGACAAAATCTATATGTTTTTTTTTCGTACTATTTTTCAGAAAAAAAGCAATTTTTCCCAGTGTGCAGACTCGAACGCTATACACGCCATGTTTCACTCACAATGGGTCAGCCATGAATTATTCATGTTTCAGTACCGCTGTCGTATAGTACACAATACGCGTCAAAAATATCAGGGAAATCCGAGAAGACTACAAACATCATTGTCAATAACGTTAGCTTCTATCAAGATTTTTACGAACGAACTTTTTGGAAGTAAACAAATAACTGTAAAAAAAAATAAATTATCGGCATAGTCTGGATTTTATTTAAAATAACAATAAAAATGATTTTGAAATTATTTAACACTATCTGATTACCCTCCCAAAATTACGGAATTACCTGCCCAAAATTACGGAATTACTCGTCAAAAATACGGGATTATTTACGCATGGATCAACACTTCTGTCATAGATCAGTGTAGTATCTATGTGCTCTAACCCAGTTACACGTTCTAGCATCCGTACATATTTTATTTATGTTACGTTAGTATTAACCCATGATGAATTATTTATTGTTGAATATAGTTTTGAATAGATAGATAGATAGAAAGATAGATACATATTCAGTTTTCACTTGAGTCAAAATGCAAACATAGGTTCGGTTAACACTTGTGTCAAAGAGTAAACATAGGTTCGGTTTACACTTGAATCAAGGCGTAAACATAGGTTTTAATTACTCTTGTGTCAAAGTGCAGATATAGTTTCGGTTTGCACTTGAGTCAAAAAAAAAGAAAAAAAAAACAGATTTACACTTCAGTCAAAAATTGGTCAAGCTTTACCAAATTCTATTGGAAAATATATTTAAGTACAAAATCATGCGATATAAGATTATTCTTTAAAACCTTTTGTAAAAAATGATTAAACATTAACGGGGTCTTGTGTTTGATTTAAATTATATGCACACCAATGCTGAGAAAAATCGTAAGTATTTCATATTATTATTGTAGCAGATAATAGCTGTTTATACATAAAACGCATATTAAATACTTTCAGTAATATCCCTATTTTGAACGCACCGAATTTTTAATGGTACAAGAAACATGTGCAACTAATCTATTTACATATTTTGATGTTCGCACGTTTTGCAGAAAAATATTCGATATTTCAGCAAACATTGCTCATGTTCAAGTACCTACCAAGAGTTGTAATGCTATTAATGCAGGTATGAAAAAATTACTTGAAAATCTTTAATGTCTGTCGTTTAGAACAAGCGGAAAATGTCTTGTGTTGGTTCCTCGCTAGAATCTCCACAAAACGCTATTTTTAGTTACCAGTTTTCGTACTGCTTTCGTCAAAGAAGGAGAAAAGGAACAAACAATTCTAAAATGTCAAAATCCTTCTGTGATATCCCATCTTGCAATTTGACTAGACTAAAAGCTAACACGACCACGTGGTATAGATAATGCTACATAAAAAATATAGAAAAGAAATGAAAACAAAAACCAAAAAAAGAACTTAATTTGCCAGACATTACGACTACCATAACAAAACTCTCATTGATAAAGAACAAGACACCAATTAGCAACACAGCAATAAGACACAGTCCTTGAGATAAACAGATTTTTCTACGGAGAAATTCGTATGAAAGTGTTTGGAGAATGAACTTGCTGAAAGTAGTAATAAAAAAGTGACAAAGATTAAGAAAGTCTCCAAAACAAATTACTGAGTGTTTGCAATATGGCGTTACGTCATAAAATGTACACCGGCACCCTTTAATTGACTAATATAAAATACGTGACTGTGTGCCAAGAAGATGTAATAATTGTGATGAGTGTTGAAATGACAGGAATTAATTTAAATGGCGAGCAATTTGCTGTCATTAAGACCCTTCTCAGTAGTTATATAACTAACATACGGGCTTAAAAATGTTCACCGGAATTCCTTATATAAAGGAACACAAATTTCAGTTTTGTCAAATAAAAATATAGAAAGAGATTTCCCACGCGTTGCCACACAATGTGCGTGTTGTGAGACCGATACTTTCCTACATCATGGACTCTCCCAGTACTATATTATTATGTGAATGGTAGTATCATGGCAGTAGCACCAGTAATGGTGCTCTGCAGTCGAACTCTCTGTTTGGCAGAGAGGAACTCGGACAAGGCTTTGCCGCAGGGCAAAGTTTCGTCCGGGGAGGTAGACAGTCCCTAAACTCGTGTATACGGGTTGTAAATGGGCATATTTTTGGCCGAGTCTACGGGCTCGGTAAACCCACGTTAAACCGGCCTTGTGCCACATTCGACCCGTGTGGGGGGGTTGTTAAATATCGTAGCACCAGTAATGCGTAGCCGCGTAGGATACCAATATTGGACACCACGGGATAGTAAGCTCTGCTTACTCTTACACTATTCTTTGTAACTTTCTGTTTAATATATCTTTCTTACCTCTAACCCGTGTTCAGTGTTTTCCTTCCGTGGCCCCTACTTCGGGTCCACATCAGTGCGCACAGATAGACACAATTAGATTAGGAAAAAAAAGCGATTTTTAAGTTTCTCCAAAAATAGTATCCCGATAAAACACCATCCATTATTTTTATATGCATTCTACAGGAGGATATTACACGTGTCATTTCTTCTTATGGTGATACACCAATGTAATCATACAATTTGACTACAATTGCAATTAGTGTCTCTCGCTTCCTGTTAGCAGTAGAAAAGCTGTTTGGTCGTCAGTTGTTTTTCCAAGAACTGATACTTTGTGCAGAAGACTTCCACCTGAATGTATCCTTAAAAACTACAACCATAACCTTTTTAATTCAAGGTTCAAATCGTAACCTATCCTTCTTATTCTTATAAACTTCCCTTTCTACCAACTCCTCGTTCATTCATGACACACACTTTATTCATTATAACAATTTGAACAGTAACTCACTACATTGAACGGTTATCGGGACTTATATTAGGTGAACTTTAGGATATAAAAGTAGTTGTGGGCCTTTAATGTATTCAGACGTAGAACGGAGAAAGAAGAGAAGTCGAACAAAAGACAGGATTTACTCATTTCAAATCCTATAACTATATCCTAGCACAAGAAAAGGCTATGTAGAAAAAAGGGATCATGCTGTTGACACAAGCATTAATCACTTGATCATAATAACTCATCTAAAAGCTCAAACAAAAATACAATTGGATTTCTGTCTTCTTTGGTTTGATCATTAAATTAAATTATTAAATTTATATAAATGATTTGTATTAATTTGTATCATCTTGAACTAAAATGAATAATTTGAATTAATTTGTATGATCTTGAACGAAAATGAATTAAATTATATACCTTATCTTATTTCATACCCATGCAACTGCGGAAACAACAGCTGCGTTGCTATCAAAACATTCATTAGATTACTCCGAGGTCAAGCATGATTTCACGGCCGATGTCTCATTACCACTAACCGAGGACAACCTCGCTAGTACATTGAGATAACTACCAGACATTGTTTTCCTCCACAGTGTGCATATGGGGGATGAAATTCGAACATGTCTTTTATTTTTAATTAGATAGAGTAAGATGGAGAAGCTAGTTCTGTAACAAGTGGTCGTCGTACAATTAGCAGATACACGACGCTTGGCAAAATAACCTCACTGACATTGATACGATGCATAACACAACACACACATACATACCGTATTTTGTGCTAGATAAGACGTACCTGCATTTGGGACGCAACCAGTGGAGTGCCCTAAAAAATAAGTACTAGTGCAAGCAAATGATGTTAAACGAAAATGAATAATTTGCATTAATTTTTAGGATCTTAAAGGAAAATGAATAATTTGTACTAATTTTTAGGATCTTAAAGGAAAATGAATATTTAGTACTAAATTTTAGGATCTTAAACGAAAATGAATAATTTGTACTAATTTTTAGGATCTTTAACGAAAATGAAAAATTTGTACTAATTTTTAGGATCCTTAACGAAAATGAAAAATTTGTACTAATTTTTAGAATCTTAAACGAAAATTAATAATTTATCCTAATTTTTAGGATCTTAAACGAAATTTAATAATTTGTACTAATTTTCAGGATCTTAAACGAAAATGAATAATTTGTCCTATTTTTAAGATCTTAAACAAAAATGAATAATTTGTCCTAATTTTTAGGATCTTAAACGAAAATGAATAATTTTTACTAATTTTTAGGATCTTAAAAGAAAATGAATAATTTCTATTAATTTTTTGATCATTTGACACCAAGGAAGTTAATAGGACAGGACTGATAACATTACAAACATTTCTTTCGATTTTGTCGAGAATCTTGAAATATATAATCGGTGCACCAGACTAAATATGGTGTCAATATTCAATGCACGGACGAATCGTAGATTTATAAATATTCAAGATGGACTCTGACAAGAAAAACTGCCTGGCACGAGACAATGAGCCAAACTTCTTAGCAGCAAACCTAGCAAATGATTCAGTGTAATTACTCGACTTCATAATGAAGGGAGAACGTTGGAGTAAGAAGGCGCAATGAGGTGCTCTCCAGGTGGTTAGCATCAGCCATGCTGATGGAGGAGAAAATGGGTTCTCTATGATGATTAAAGGAAAGCAAGTTCGTTTTGGAGTTGTTCAAATTTACAAATCATTTCTTGATCCAGTTAACAATATGAATAACACAAAATATCCTAACTTGATATTTTACATAGTTCAATTTAATTCCTCTTTTACCGAATCAATCAATTCCCCTCTCCTTTAATTTACTCCATATTTCATCTGGAAATGTGGTGCCATTTTATTCGGGAAAAAAGTGTTGAAATTTGAATTTTATTTATCAGAGGTAGTGGTTTTCAAAGGCGAATGTTTGCCTTCCGTGGTTCAAGTCTATTCAAATAGGTATACATGAGTCTTCATACCGTGCTGTTTCATACAACTGACATAAATAATAAACTTTAAAAGTTTTTTTTTCATTTGTACGGGTATAATTTTGCTAAAGAAAGCAATGTGTACTCTGATTCTTAGGAATACACGCCACTGGAGACAACGTAAAGTTAGCATTAAATATGTTAGAAAATAAGACTGGAAGGTGCCGAGAAGGGTCCTTGCATTAAAAACATCAAAAGGCATATCAACCAAGTATTAGTTATTAAATTTAGGACCATTTATAATTACTTCATTTGTATAAATTACTTGTTTAATAAAATAAACGGTTTCTGTGAGCGTCTATTCAATTCTGCCATGTCTGTAAATATGTATATTTTTATATATATATATATATATATTACCTGTAATATATATATATATATATATATATTACAGGTAATATATATATATATGTATATATATATATATATTACAGGCAATATATATATATATATATATATATATATCTATATATATATATATATATATATATATATATATATACATATTACAGGTAATATATATATATATATTACAGGTAATACATATATATATATAAATATATATATATTACCTGTAATATATATATATTACCTGTAATATATATATATATATATATATATATATATATATATAGATAGATAGATAGATAGATAGATAGATAGATAGATAGATAGATAGATAGATAGATATTACAGGTAATATATATATATATATATATATATTACAGGTAATATATATATATATATATATATATATATATATATATATATATTACCTGTAATATATATATATATATATATATATATATATATTACCTGTAATATATATATATATATCTATCTATCTATCTATCTATCTATCTATCTATCTATATATATATATATATATATATATATATATATATATATATATATTAAAGGTAATAAATACGTTGGTATATAATCCAAGTAGATCCTAATAATATAACATATTAAAACTGATCCACAAAAAGAGGACAATGTATTTATTATAACAAAGCTCATAAATTACATATACATATTTCTACATATGTTTTTTAAAATTTTTCTTAAATTAACCCTAAAGACGATTTATTGTTAATTTTATTTTTCTATTTGTAAGCATATTTTGGCAATTTTGAGTAGTAATTTTTTTTTTTTTGTTATATAATTAATAATTTCCTTTTAAACCTTCTTTTTTTTTTATCTTTCTTTGAATTTCACTTCATTTTTCTTATAGCCCCGAATTAGGGTGTTAGGGTTGCGATCTGAATTTGTGTAACATCTTTCCATTTGAGCCAGACAACATCCGCCCTACCCTTACCACCACTCGACATTTTTGTGTTGTCTGTTTGATTAGCTCTGTATCAATTTTTCAACTGATGTCTCTTTGTTAAATAATTAATTTTCAATTTCTAGTTCCGACTGGATACAGTTGAATAAAGTTGACGTTAGTTGAAATAGTCTATACTCACGAGATCATTCATATATATATATACACTTTATTCTAGGATATTACATCGAAAACATTCGTTCTCATCTTATTTGTATATATATATATATATATATATATATATATATATATATATATATATATATATATATATATAGCTAGATAGATAGATAGATAGATAGATAGATAGATAGATAGATAGAGGGAGAGGAGAGACAGAGACAATTCAAGACTGACCCAAGCCTAACTTAACCTTCTCTGTGTAAGACGCACAGTTTTTGAGGGTCAAATTTTTTAAACATGGGTAGCATATATACCGAAACACAAAAAATACAGAAAGTAATAAAGAAAGGCAAAGAAAGGCAAAGAAACCGAGGCTATTTGTCTAACCGAGGAAAACAATAATATAAAAGGCCTTAGTTTCAAGCAAGAATATTATGATTTAGCATTAACCGCTTGCTCATTCCATCAATGGCATGACCTTACAAAATGGATGTCCATTTTGGCCATCTTGTGACTATCTTGTTGAAAGTTTTAATCGAATGACACGAGTAATTTTATAAGATCTAAAAACGATGACACTGCGGCTAAACTGGAAAAAAAACTGTAGAAAATTTCTCAACTTGTTATTTGACATCAGCATGAAAATCATTGTCAAGCCGTTTCAATCAGTTGAATTTTTTCAATCTGTTTCAGTCAGTTATGTGCCATACGTGATACACGCTTAGGTGATCATGTATTTTTCGATACATGACTGACGAGGCAGATTTTTCCCGAAATAAGTTGCCATTTCTTTCTGCGGTAGACCAGTTGCCATCCAAGGCTATAGAACTCGGTTTGTCCTGCTACTTACCCATAGCTTGTGGGGTAGAAGATGACGATTAACATCTTTCTTAAGCGTGTTGGCACGTAAGTGAATGTAATGGATTCGACTGGAATTTGAACTCGGCTTTCTGATTCCTCAATCTCAGCTTCATTATTCCACCGTGCTTCCAATCTGTTTGAATCAGTCAAAAATAAGACTGCTTCTTCATTTGGTACAATGGGTTATGTCTCCACTAGTTCTCCTAAAAACAATATATATGAATTCTTGATCGAATGTCTGGATCGAGGTTCTCCAGCTATTTTCTTTCGGAAATCCCTGTCTAAAAATCAAAATGGCGCTGTGCCGTGCACCCGTGGTAAACATTCTTTTTCTTCCCGCCTTTCATTGTAAAATAGACTGCTGCTGCTTATAAGTAGTCCTGTCTATACTAACTATTCATATCTGCTGAATAAAGCCTAAATAAGGTTTGTCTGATGTGTGTCTTTTCATTACACACAATACAACTGATATTTTACTTGTACAAAATTATAAGTAAATACCTACAGAATCTCGGAAAGGTCATGAAATGGTTGCGATTTGAAATAAAATAAAAGCCTTTTTAGATTTGCCGGCAATAGAATATCATACCAAATGCTGGAAAGTAGAACTTACAAATTAATTTCCCTCTTTTGTCTCGCGTTGACCTGAATATTAAAGATCTACCATGAGTCCCAACTTCTAAGCCAATTAACAAGAACTTTCTTTTACGTATAAAAGTACTGAAGAAAACGAAAGCTAAAAATGAGAAGTGTAAAAAATTAAGATATATATGAATGTCGCCGTCATAAATTTTGTATCACTGGGAAGGGACGTAAAGTTCATTAAGGTAATATCACAATAAGGGTATAATGCAAACATTAATAGAATAGATCCGTTTAATAGATCTAAATTATAAAAGAAGAGATAATTGTCTGCGTGTGATTTTGCATGGGCCTATATATAATGTATATGCGTATGTATCGTGTGTGTGTGTGTGTGTGTGTGTGTGTGTGTGTGTGTGTGTGTGTGTGTGTGTGTGTGAGACTTACGTGTGCGTACGAAATTTAATGTACACGCAAGCATACACGCACGTGTAATTTGACTGGGTTTGAAATAAAACACTGGAATAATATATTCATTTCTCAATCATTCTGGACAACCGCTATTCTGAGCAGACGAATCATGAATTTGGAGGCTGGAATTTATAAACCCTAAAATCAGTAAATTATAAGATTTTATTATATTTTTCGGAAATTATTCGGTAATGAATAGAATTATTTTAAAAGATTGTTTTTTTTTATTTTGTAGTCATATTTTTCGTGCTGTCATTGAATTAAATTATACATGCGTACACGGACATAGACACAAAATTTGGATCAATTGAAACTGAAAATCTCTGTCGCGAGGGCTAATTTCGCTTTCTGCTTGGAAACAATCCCTGCGTAACAGAAAAAGAGTTTTAGCTGAAATGGCCGAAACTTTGAAGGTCACCTTTGTATGACACCTCCCGTGTTTAAAGTGAATATGTTTTCTAATAAATATTGCAATTTAAATGGACAGACAATTTAGACTTGAAAATTAATAATCTTGCTGACGGCTACCTAACTAGTCTACTCAAAAATGTTTAAATTTAAAAGGGGGAAAAGTTTAAAAACAAAAAAAAAGATTCGTTTTTGTTACATTATCGATTCTGTCAACACGTTGATTAACAATTTCTTTTTAGATTTCTGTACAGAAATCATGCGACAAAGCAGAAGTCATTTATTTTTTTAATTTTTCATTCAAGTCTTTGTTCAACAGACAGAAACAAGAACGCAGACAATAAAAATGGATAAGGTGTGTTTCTTTCTTGAGACAAAAGCTTAAAAGTTAATAGGTAGTAATAGTCGTTGCTATTGTATTTGGTGTCTTCGCTCGTATTTTGATGTATACTGCGTCGTTGAATAGACATAAAAGAAAATTAAAATGGAAGCAATGTTGATAACCAATTCTTCAATTCTTATAATAAAGATATATTTAAGAACAACATCATCAGTAGCAATAATGAGGCATTTTATGATAAAAATGTAAATGATGATCTATCTATTGTTAATAATAACAATGATAATGCTGTCATTCTCGTATACAGAGCCGATCATGCATCTTTGACAATTGTTAATTTTTAATTCCAAACCATAGATGCCAACATGAACGTAGATAAGACAATGTCTACTGGAGATAAGGACAAAAGCTAGCGTAAGAAGTTTAAAACATTATGAGGTATGTGAATGTCGCCTTCAGAATTTTAGAATCACTAGAAACTGACAAAGTTCATTAAGGGAATATTATAATCTTCATCTTATTTTATGTGCCTTGTCCCTTCAGGGCGTACGCTGTTATGACTCTCCACATCTTCCCCTCCCTTGTAGCTCTTAATAACTTTTATCTTTGTGTTATTTCCCTTGAACCCTGTTCCGCCATCCGCTTGCTCACGCCCATCAAGTATATTACACGTTGCTTTCTGTTTTTCCTCTTTCCCTGTATCTGTCCTGTGAGTAACAGATTTCCCAACCCCTCCGTACTCATTACACGCCCTATAAATTTCAACTGCCTCTTCCTGATGTTAAGTATAAGATTTCTCTTTGTTTCTATTCTTTCCAAAACTTTGTGGTTGCTCACATGTTCGGCCAATGGTATCCTTAGCATCTTTCTGTAGAAGCACATTTCTGCTGCTTCAAGTTTATTTTTCATCTTTGAAGAAATTGTCCACCATTTGCTGCCATACAACAGGATAGATATCTCGTAACAGTTCAGTACTCTTTTCCTTACTTCTAACGAAATTTTTCTCTCTCTTAATACACTGCTTAGCTTTTGGAATGCATCTTTGGCCATCCCAATACGTTTTCGGATCTCAGGGCCACATTTTCTGTCCTCTTTTAAAACACTTCCCAGATATTTAAATTTCTGTACCTGCTTGATTTTATTATCCCTGACCAGAAATTTGCATTTTGGGCTCACCCTTTTGCTGATAACTATGCATTCTGTTTTCTTGTATTTTATGCTTAGTCCTTTCTTCTCGCTTTCCATCGCTACCTTCTGTAGGAGGTTTTGCAGCTTCCTTTTAGTGTCTGCTATCAGCACTGTGTGATCTAAATATCTAATATTGTTACGATTGTTGCCGCCAATAATGAATCCTGGTAAGTCTGCTAATTCTCTCAGAATTGCTTCGCTGTATAAGTTGAATAAATCCTGTGAGAAGACACATCCTTGTCTTACACTCCTTTCTATTTTTTATATCTGCTGGGATCCTTTTTTGTCTGCATGACGGCGGCTTGCTGCCAGTATAGATTCTTGATTGTTCTAACGTCTTTCCCGAATATGTAAGGGTTGCTGAGCATCTCCAACAGATCTTTGTGGCGTACTTTGTCGAACGTCTTTGCGTCGTCTATAAAAAACAGTTACACTTTCTTTGCCGAACCCATACCCTTCTTCTCCTATCTCTGGACTGATTTTGCTGCTCACTCAGAATCCGGATGATGAGTTTTGTTATGTGGCTCATTAGTCTGATTGTCCGTTGGAGTTCACATTCGTTTCCGCCTGGTTTCTTAGACAGTGCTATGAAAATAGATCTGATTAGGTCTTCCGGCATATCCTCGCTGTTGTAGATTTCATTTATTATTTCTATGACCTTGTCTGTGCTTGCCTAAGGCTACCAGCATCTCTATTACAATTCTGTCTGGCCCTGCCGCTTTGTTTCTATTCAATTTTCAGCTTTCACTTTGGTTTTTAATATTTTCAGTCTGTTGGTATTTCTGTGTATTGCCGGTTGTTCTCTTTTGTTGTGGAAGAGTTCTACTATATATTCGTTACACCTCTGAAGTATTTTCTCTTTCTCTAATATCAGCGTTCCGTCCTTGAATTTTATGCAGTCTGTTGATGAGCATATCTTTTGTCCTGTTAGTTCTCATATTTTTATGCATATCTCCATTATCTGTGATACACATTCTTTCTATTTCTGCACATTATTTGTTGAGCCATTCTTGTTTATCCTGTCTATATTTGTTCTTTATTTCTTTGTGTAGTTTCTTTTTTGTATTCCATTCCGTGTCTTGGCATTGTTTACTGACTGCTTTGCATCATGTCGAGAATCTCGTTTGTCATCCATCCATTCGTTTTTTTTTCTTTTTCGTTCATTTTCCTTTGGAATGATTTCGTTTTCTGATGCCACTAAAGCTTCACGTAGTGTGTCCCACTTCGAGTTTCCATTTCTGTTTTGTCCCTCGTATCTTCTTTTCACACTGTCCATATATTTTCCTTCAGGTCCGGATCGTTCAGGAGTCTGTTGTATTGCAATTTGCGCGCTGCGTTAGACTTCTCCAGTTTCTGTAGTTTCATTCTTAGTTTACATATAACAAGGAGGTGATCGCTTCTGTAGTTGGCACTCGGATAGGTTTTGCATGGCAGAATCTCTTGTTGATAGCTATGTAGTCGATATGGTTTTTACATTCTCCCCCTGGGCTTCACCATGTTCATAATTGTCTTGGGTGTTCTTGGAACCAGGTGTCGGCTATTACCTGGTCATTTGCCGTACACAATTGAACGCATTTTTTAACTAGTTCGTTGCTCGTTCCTAGCCCGAATTTGCCAGTTATTTCACCATCCCTCTTCTTGCCTACTTTGGCATTCAAGTCTCCCATGATAATTATAATTTCTTGTGGTTTACACTGAGCCTTGACGTTGTCTGGCATGGAATAGAAAGATTCGATTTCTTCTTCCGTACTTTGTGCTGCCGGTGCATACACAATAATAATAGATATGTTTAACGGCTCTCTGTTAGTTTAACTACACGAATTCTTTCAGATAACTGACAGTAACCCATAACGCATTTATATATGCCTAGATCTAGTATTCATCCAACTCCTTTTTCATTTTTCTCCTCGCCTGCATATATAATCCTGTGGTTGCCACTGACAAAATATTCGTTGTTTGGCCACCTAGTTTCACATACTCCGAAAATGTTGACATTTAACCTCTTCATCTCCTGTTTTACATTTTCCAAATGGCCACAGTTATTTAACTTTCATAACGTTCCAAATGCCGAGTTATTTTTTGTTTGATATGAAGAGCCACTGGATGACGGTTAGGTGACACCTGTCGCCGCTCCTTTCCGAGCGAGGGATAAGTTCCAAGGAATTTTATCCCCTTTACGTCAAATTTGGTATTTTTTTTATTCCTTCCAGTCTGTTTTCACATATATATATAAAGTTGTAGCCTCTGTCTGTCTGTTTGTTCTCGAACTCCTGCAAGGATTTGGAGATAGAACACATAGCAATATATATTCTGAAACTACATTACCCAGGGTACTTGGATAAGTATATTTCATTTTGATCAATTTTGATTTATATATGCCCGGTACTTATTGGAAAACGCTCAATATCAGCGATAGAGAAAACATATTTAGTTGCGTTGATGTGAGTTTATGACTCTGGGTCACAAACTCACATCAACGCAACTATATATATATATATATATATGTGTGTGTGTGTGTGTGTGTGTGTGTGTGTCAGTACTGATAATGCGCTTATTATTGAAATGTAAATTTTGTGAGTCGCAGCATTTTATGACGTTTTTTGAAGGAGAATGTGTAGGAATATTAGAACGCATTTACAAAGAAAATATTACAAGGGTTTTAAAAATTATGATATAATGAGTTTGTCTAAGACTTATAAAAGAATTATAGGGTAAAAGAAAGAAAGAAAGAAAGAAAGAAAAAAGAAAGAATGAAAAAAGAAAGGGAAAAGAATGTAAAACAAAGAAAGAGTGTAAAACAAAGAAACAAAGAAACAAAGAAAAATAAGTAGAAGTGAAGAAATAGAAGAAAATGTGACAAATAAAATGTGGAGTAGAAAAAAGATGAAGAAGAAAAGAAAGACAATTAAATGGAACAAAATGGAAAAAGTTCAAGAAATGAAGAAGGAACGACGAGGATGCGAAGAAGTAAAAAAAAGTCAACTGAAAACGAAATGTATAAACAATTTCTTGGGTGTTGAAGTTGAAACTCACAATTATTCATGATTATTATACAATGAACATCAAAATTCAGGTCAGATTTTAAAAAGTGCCAGACTACGAATACACGCGCATCTGTGTTATTTGCCATAAAATGAACATTAAACATTTGGCCTTAAGTTTTCAGTATTTTGTATGTTCATCTCAGTGTTCTCTGTGAGGTTTAACTTGAGATCAAATGACAACACGTATTCTGAAATTTCCAGCATTATTCTCTTTATTCTTGATGAAGTCAGTAATGCTAAAGTCTGAATTGATTTTCTGATTTCCAGTTTTCCCAGTTACTTTGGAAGGCTCTTCAAGAATCGTTCTATGCGCTCCAAGTATTAAGGAAACCGACGGCACTAATCTTTATACTTCTCTCGCATGCACTACCTACTTATTACCATCATCTTTGTTGTTTTTGTTGCTGTTAGCACCACCGCGACTATCGTGGAAGGCACAGAACATTAACAAAGTAACAGAAAATATACCGTTTTGTTTGTGAAACATACAGAGAAATCGTTTACCGAGCCTCAAGTTAAACATTTCCAAGACTTCTCATTTTGACGTCATTCTTATGGATCTGGCAGATCTATTGCTTCTTCGTCTGAGATTCTGTGACTTTGATTTTGTTCTTTTTATTGAACTCTTTGCATCGTACTGTTTCAAAAATCGCTAATCGTTTTTGCTACTTTGCAGGAATAATTTATATAAATACAATGCGAACAGAAATAAGAACGAAGATAATAAAAGAAGAGAAAAAGAGAAGAACTGCAGAAAGAAAACTGGAAAGTAAAAAGGAAAAGAGAAATGTGTTTAAAACAAGAAAAAACGGAATAAGCGAATGTAGAAAGAAAGAAAGAAAATGTAGATAGCAGCAAAATCACAAAAAATGAAAAGAATAAAGAAAAGAAACTGGTTAAAAATAAACAGAAAAACTGGATGCAGAAAGAAAGAAAGAAAGAAAGAAAGAAAGAAAGAAAGAAAGAAAGAGGAAGAAGGAATATGAAGGTCTTGACAAAGAAAGAAAGAAGGAAAGAAAGAACGTAAATAAAATGTAGATAGCAGCAACGAGAAAACTAAAGGGAATTATCGCAATATAAATAGAAAAGAGAAATGAAGAGAAAGAAATAGATAAGAAGAACAAAGGGAAAGGGAAGTAAAAAGAAAGAAAGAAAGAAAGAAAGAAAGAAAGAAAGAACGAACGTAAATAAAATGTAGATAGCAGCAACGAGAAAACTAAAGAGAATTATTGCAATATAAATAGAAAAGAGAAATGAAAAGAGAAAGAAATAGATAAGAAGAACAAAGGGAAAGGGAAGTAAAAAGAAAGAAAGAAAGAAAGAAAGGACAAATCAAAAAGAGAAAACAAGATTGGTATAAAAAAAGAAAAATAGATGAATAGAGGAATAAAACAGTCATAAGACGAAAAATAGAAAAAATCCTATGAAGGAAAATGAAGAAAGAGAAAAAGAAAAACAAAGGTTAAAAAGAAGGGAAAAAAATTGAACCTGATCTTATTATGTGTCTGATACATTTATCGGTAAAACCTCCGCTCATTGTCAAAAAATGTTTTCTCTTAAATAATGAAAACAACATGAAAAACATGTAATTAATCAATTTTTGAATAAAAAACGCACATTGTATGTGATTTCGTTAATACGACAATGCATAGTACTTACAACCTCAGAAACTATCAATTTGCCAAACAGCTCGAGAGATTTTCGAAGTTCTCGCTTTCATCAGCTTTAGTAAAAGATAATTTTTGAGCAGACGGAGCTTATAAGAGTTTACAACAAAATTAAATCTACAATCATAATTTACTGCTGAATAATATTCAAAAGTTTATACCTACAGTATTAACGAGCGAAATAAACCTAGCGGCTGGAAGAATGAATGGGAAATATTTTCTATTGTACGACTTTAAACTCGCAACGAAAGCTGCAGTTTTATCTTGTAGAATAGGTACAATGCTTATGGAAAGTGACGTAAGGGAAGGTAGCGCTTTAACAATGAGAGATTTCAATAGGAAATTTATCAGTCGACGATATACCCAGTGAAAGACAATTGCTTACATACATAGGTAGAAAAGACTGAGATATGAAAGACTGTTAGCTAGCTCAATAGGTGATAGATAGATAGATAGATAGATAGATAGATAGATAGATAGATAGATAGATAGATAGAAACATGTGAAAAAGATGTGAACTGAATGAGATAGATAGGTAGAGAGATAGATGGATAGATAGAAATGAACAGACATAGATAGATAGATTTATAGATAGATAGATAGATAGATAGATAGATAGATAGATAGATAGATAGGAACATGTGAAAAAAGAAGATAGATGTGAACTGAATGAGAGAGATAGGTAGAGAGCTAGATAGATATATAGATCTGAACAGAGATAGATAGACAGATAGGTAGATAGATAGAAAGAAAGAAAGAAAGAAAGAAAGAAAGAAAGAAAGAAAGAATAGGTAGTGATAGACATGATTTTTTTAAAATTTCTAATTCGTTACATTCACGGTTTTAACTTATTTCTATTTTTAATTATATTTTCTTTTTATTCTAAGTCTTTTCTCATTTTTCAAAATTTTCCCCTGCGAAACAAATTTCGCATTCTTTTTTTTTCTTTTTTTAAATTCTTATCAACTTTTCTAATCATCATCTTTTCTTCCATAATTTTGGTTTCTTATCATTCCTTCACCTGACATCACAATTCAAACAGATTGATTATGTTCCGTGTCGACGATCAAAATAATCGACTTCATCTTCTTCGCAAACTCCTCAGAATTTTTTATGATAATCTTCGCAAATTCTCCATATGAAAAAGAATAGTTGGGAGAGACAAGATGGAAGAAAAGATGAGAAAAGACAAAAGAAAGAGGGGCAATAATGGTAACAAGCATGAAAGGAATGAGTAGAAAGGTAATAAGGCGCACCTTTGAGTGTTGGCGCAATATATTCTTCTTACACTTGTTTCTCTCATTCGATCCTCTACATTACTAAGCTAAGGTTAGTTTTAAGGAATAAAGACTCCAAAGAAAAAAAAACTCCAAAAAGAGAAAAAAAAGGCTCCAAAGAAAGAAAGAAAGAAAGAAAGAAAGAAAGAAAGAAAGAAGAAACTAAAATCTGACAATGCAGATGTATTTGACAAAGTTTTATGACATCGTATAGAGATTATTTTTCAAATTGTGCAATGCGCGTAACGTAGCGGCTATCAAAAGTTACGCGCAATTTCGCAGATATGCCCTATTCTCCCCAAACTATGGGTTAAATAGCAGTGTAGACTAGCTCTCTAGCTTTTGGTGGCGACCATTCTAGAAGATGGAAAACTTTACCTTATCAAACCTACTTACGACAGAAATCACAACAACGCCGTCTAGCGTGATTTTTCTGTGAGCCGGTACTCTACGGGGCGTCTACAGGTTCAGAAAGGAATGAATATAGATATTTATTTGGCCGAAAATAATAGATAACTCCATGATGTCAGATGTTGACAAGAGGTTAGAGATGAAACGGGGGATTACAACATAACAGATAAGTACGTAAAAAAAGCACCAAAGATTATGATGAAGTCAAATTTCAACACAAACCAGAAACCACGTGACCTTACGAAAAGAATTAAAGTCAAGAGGGACGCTAACGGATATAATTTTTACGCAAAGTGCCAGTCATATTTGGAAGAATTGAAAAGAAAAATTTCTCCGTTAGTTTTTTTTTTTTTTTTTCAGAAATGAATCACACAAGTCAAAAACGGGACGAAGATATACGATTTTTGATTCGAAGCTAAAGAATTAATTTTTGAACAGTGAAAGTGAAGTAATGAAGAAAAATATACACTGATAACGATATATTATCCATTTTTTCATCTTTCAGACACTAACACTGAAGACTGATTTCGCTTTGAAAGCGAGAAGAAAAAATGAGAGAAAAACCAAGGAGCTAGAAACTATTTTCCCTGCGTTAAAAAAATTATTATTACACGGGAAAGCTTTCTGTTTAACTGAAGATTTATGGACCAAACAATTATATATACGAATACACATGCATGGCGATTTAATTTTTATTAGTTCATTATGTTTTCCAATTTGCCTTTGAGAGAAAAAAAGAAACAGAACTAACTAAAAATTTCTGGCGCCTGTAATCTCTAAGTCAAACCGAAAGAATTCTCGACACCATTTTTTTACAATATTAAAGAAATGTAGCAAAATGGTTGTTAGGAACATGAACATACTGAGCAATGTCAAGATAGATAGATAGATAGATAGATAGATAGATAGATAGATAGATAGATAGATAGATAGATAGATAGATAGATAGATAGATTATACAACGGCCCCTTTGTCAGTAATGCGTGAGGTTTTATTACGTTAGCCCACGGCGTCAGAGGCTTATGTTGGTAGTATGGCTGTAGAATTTGGCTGATTCTGTGGATATTGAAGAAATACAAATATACCTGAGTAGGTGTCTACAAAGGGGATTCGATAGCCATCCAGACAGACGGACATAGTCGCAATGGACCAACCATCCATTATTTCAAGCTCGTGGACATTTTCTCTCAAGTAACGCCTTTTCATCTCCCCTTTGTCTTCTCTTTTTTTCCAATTACTCCACTTACATTGCATGCTGCTCCTCTCGCTTGGCCTTTCGACCTTACCACAGAAAATAAACGTCGTGTATATTTCCATTGTCGACGCAAAAGCCAACACCTTGAAGTAGACATCAGAGGCATAGTAAATGTGACCCTTCTGACCCATCTAACTACCGTCCTATCAGACTCCTACCACTCTTCGATAAGGTATTCGAGGCTCTAATCAGCACCGAAGTAGTTAAGCACCTTACTTCACATAATCTGCTCACAAGAAATATGGTTTCCGCTTTGCCCGATCTACCGCTGACGTACTCACGACCATAACTATATTTGTATACCAAGCGCTCAACAATAATGGAGAAGCTCGAACCGTGACTCTAGACATCTCTAAAGCTTATGATAGGGTTTTGGCATGTTGGCCTTTTTCGTAAGCTTCGGGGATATGGTATTACAGGACGATTATTTAACCATTCCTGTCAAACCGGGAAATGAAGGTCGTCATAAACGAGTTCTCCTCAGGCTCCTTTATCACGAACGCTGGTGTTCCCCAAGGCTCTGTCTTGGGCCCTACACTGTTCCTGATCTTCATCAGTTCCCAAGTAGGCTTCTACGCGGACGATACTACTATTTCCTCCTGCCTCAATAGTAAATCTGAAATCGTTGACAAAAGTAACCTGGCTGATAATCTCAAAAAGAACCTCCAATCTATGGTTGACTGGGCCAGAAAATAGCTTGTAAATACCTCCAAAAAGGAAGCTGCTCTCATTTGCCCACCACAGAAAGCTCTTCCTGCCTCCCATCAGAATGGCTGATTCCCAACTCCTCGAGGGCGCGTCGTTACGCCTGCTTGATCTCACTGACACGAGGTGAAATAAATACATTGAATCAATAGGTTCATCTACCGTAAGGAAAGTTGGTTCTCTATGTCGTGGCAGAAAGTTTTTCTCGTCTGAGTCCATCATTCCAATCTATAAATCAACCATCCGTCCTTGCATAGAATATTGATGTCATATATGGTCTGGTGCCCGCGCTGTACGTCTCGAGGTCCTCGATAAAATCCAAAGACGAATATATAAGATAATAGATCCTGATCTGGCATCTAGTCTACAATCGCTATCACACAGACGTGCCATGGCCTCCCTCTGTGTCTTCTACGAGTATTTTCACGGCAACTGTTCCGACAAGCTACTTTCGCTGGTTCCAGGACTGCATGAATTTAAGCGAGCTACCAGGCTGGCATCTCGGTCCCACCCTTTCACTGTCAAAATGGTTAAATGTAACCGTCTCTTCTATTCAAACAGCTTCTTCTCCCGCACTTCCCATCTGTGGAACTCCCTTCCGCTTATTTGCTTCCCCGATGCCTATAATCTTCAAATATTCAAGTGTAATTTCAATCGACATTTGACACCTTGAGCTTGTCCCCCGTCCTTCTCTCTGCCCTTTCCTCAAACATGCCTCTTTACTTTTGTTCTCAATCTTCTGTAACTCCTTGTGTGCTAGTGGCACTCCTGCTTTGCTTGAGGTGAATTGCTTTAAAAGATTTTTTTAAAAAACGTACTTTCTCCTGATTTTTTTCTATTTGGATGTTGTAGTTTGTTTTTCTGGAAAAAAGATGGCGGATGCTATTTCACAGTCAATCCATTCGATACCATGAACTGTGTAATCACAAGTATAAATTAAAGTGTAGAAATGGCGGAATAATCTGATCCTTTCGACGGTAAACTATATATCTGTCTACATTTCTGAGATGAGGTATTGTAACTATTTACACCGTTCGGACTGTTGTACTCATCTTTATTGCCATATTCACGACGTTTCGGCCGTTGTACGCTCCAACCTTCATCAGGTGATATACGCTGGAAATTCGAACAGTACCCTTTATTTAGTCCACGGTGTTAAATTGTCTAATTCCACCTGTCATGCCCTTTTTTATCTCACTATTAGTTAATTCCCTTTAGTAATTCTACTCTCCAAGTTTTTGTCTCCTCTGCTGTGGCGGTCTGTTTCTCCTTTATATTTCTGGCCAGAGCTACACGCGATGGCGTGCATACAGTCCTTGATCATAAGACTGCAGGAGTGCCGTAAGGTTGTGACACGAGGGGAATCAGGCAACACTAAACATATCTGGAAGGAAAAGGGAGATCTCAAATTTATAGTAAGATATAAAAGATTGCATGGCATGTGAAATTGGAACAATCTACCCCCGTGGTGAACTGAATAAGCGGTTCGGTTCGAAATTCCAACGTATGTCACCTGAAGAAGGTCGGTGCATACAATTGCCGGAACGTCATGAATATGTCAATAAAGATGAGGACAACAGCCGAACGAGTTAAATGGTGTAATACCTCATCTCACAAATATAGATAGATCCTGAAGAAGGCCGGAGCGTACAACGACTGAAACGTCGTGAATATAACAATAAAGATGAGGAAAACAGTCATAACAATGTAAATAGTGTAAATGGTATCTCTTGAGATCATTGACAAAATTCAAAGTAGGGTCTGTAATGTAATCGATCTTAACCTGGCATTTCGACTTCAGTCACTTTCTCACCGACGTGTTGTGGCTTTCCGCTGTCATTTCTACAAATATTTTCATGGAAGTTATCCTAATGAGCCCTCTTTATTGCTACCTCGACAACATGAATTTAACTGCGCTGCTATTTGAAATGGTTTTACTGTTGAACTAGTTAGGTTCAACCGTATGTTCTATTCTAATATTTTCTTCTTTTTTTGCGCTTCCCGCCTGTGGAACTCCCTTCCGATTTCTTGCTTCCCTACTAATTGCAACCTTAAAAACATTAAATGCAACATCAATCACCATCTTCTGTCTTCCCGAAACCTGTTATTTTATTGTCCTTTCTCCTCCATAAAGTCTTCCCATTCTCTTTTCATTCCTAGTAAACCCCTGCGTCCTAGTGACGTCATCAAACTTGCCTGCGGTGAAATGATTAAACACACACACACACACACAAATATTACCCAGCGTGAAACTGAGAGATGCTCTAGTATTATTATTGTATCTCTTTAATTCGTTTCTACATATATACTTTAAATAACATGCCTTTTCAGGACCTAGATGACCATGGACGTCTGCAAGATTCTTTTCTTTACTGTCCGTGAATTTAGATTTTAGAACTCATATGAATATTTCTCTTCGATTAGCTATCATCCAAGGCTAGCCTGCCATTTAAGCTACAGTTGGAGAACAAAAGCAATGTATTCATGATCCTCCGACCTGCCCGATGAAGTATGGTTTTCCAATAACCGGTAACTCCCCCCCCCCGGCCTTGAAGTATTAGCAGGGGGACAATCATGTCGGTAAAAGGAAAAGTTCCCAGTAGCTTCTTATTCCGAAATATCTGTGAAAACTTAGAATTTCGTATGACGTTTACTCAGCATTTTTATTATTTGTTCAATCAATCATTCGTAATAAGTCCTTTGCAAGAAGTCTTAGAAAAAAAATTCAAAATCAAGGAAAATGAGTTCCATTGAAATTATAGACACGAATATTGATCGGTGTTTAAAGCCCCGGCACCCAAAAGTAATTATGGAGAGGTTAGTCACAAGAAACGAAAAGTACATTTCTTAAGAGGACCCCAAACAAAGAAGATTGTACTTTTATCCATGGCAAGCGTTAATATCTCAACCTAAACAGAACTTATTGAAGAAAATATTTTTCGTTTTGTGGACTTACTTCAAATTGTTAATAACACGGACAAACTGCTACTGCGAAACTTTTTCAGTGAGAAACTGGCTCGTTTGAATTGCGCATTGAAATAAAACAAATAACGTTTTTGTCGGCAAAGAATTCTTGCGGTGATTTTGGTGTATGAAAAATCTGCACTTATCTTGAATTAAACGGTCATAGAATTGGTATTTAGTGTTCTTCAACTTACAGACTGTTCTGCAGTTATAACAACTGTTTTGCTTTGCGCAATACAATTCCAATAATTCTATGTTATCAAGGATTTCTTTAAGATTTAATCGGATTCAAGTAATGCCTATTAATCATATATATATATAGAGAGAGAGAATATATATATAGAGAGAGAGAGAGAGATTGGGAGAGAGAGATGCATGTGTGTGTGTGTGGTTAGGTCAGTGAGTGCTAGTAGGCTATTTGGATATCAGTGACAAAAACGGTTCCTTGCTGGGATTTTTTGGTACTGGTAGTGATTTTACCCACAGCAGCATTAAAAACAAGAACTGCAAAGCCCAAATAAACCCAATTGTGAAATTAATGATCATCTCGCAAATCCTCGGAGATATAGAAATTCATGGATTGGTTTCCAGTTGCACAGTAAGCCCACTGGGAGAGTTGGAACCGTTAACCTTCATAAGGTATCCAACTAGAAGAAGGAAAACTCATATAAGACCTGCGGCTTGCCAGTTTCCAATTATGTCGTCTGCTTCTTCTTTTGGTGTAAATATTGTTCTTGTTCCAAAACTGGGTTTGACACAATGCAACGTCTTTATCTACTTTAAAGATTTTATGAAAGGCAATCGTTTGATATCCTAAATTACAATTGAGTTTTGCAATGATATCTGTTATGGTCATACTCGACAAGAGGTGAAAAATACTATATATTTGTATATGTTATGTATGTACGCATTATATTTGTATGTATTATGCATGAACTTATGTGTACATTTTATATACGTAAGTATTATGTATATATGTATATATGTATATACTGACGCCTTTGAGATTGGCAAGATTGATAACACCGAGATAAAATAGGCCGCTTGCTACATGGAGAACGAAACTCCTTACCATGAAGTGGTACTAAAGAGCCTACGGAATGAGGCCGAGTATACCTATCAAAGGCCGTTTTGATTAATCACACACGCCTCCAAAACGGCAACACAATGCACCACAATGATATTCAGCTGATTTCACTTGCAGTCTATGCAAGAAATATGTACAGGACAATAAATAGACTTAACCAGGTATTACAAATCACAGAATCATTATACCAATTCAGCAAGGGATAGGCTTGCTTACGAATAACGTGCCTGAAAGAGTAGGTCACTTGCTGGACCAAGGAACCGCCAGTGACGTCATCAGTGCCAAGGGGTTGAACAAAACGGTCATAGATGCAGTCAATATCGAACACAAGTTGGCTTTCAAACATATATAGCACTTATATTTACATATATATGGTTGAAAGTCAACTTGTGTTCGAGTATGACTGCATCTATGACCGTTTTGTTCAATCCCATGCCATTGATGACGTCACTGGCGATTCCTTGGTCCAGCAAGTGACCTACTCTTTCAGGCACGTTATTCGTAAGCAGGCTTATCCCTTGCTGAATTGGTATAATGATTCTGTGATTTGTAATACCTGGTTAAGTCCATACATTATCCTGTATATTTTATATATATATATATATATATATATATATATATATATATATATATATGTGTGTGTGTGTGTGTGTGTGTGTGTGTGTGTGTGTGTGTGCAGGTATGCAGAAAAATAGAAAAGAACACGTGAGGTAAATAATCCGTAGTTCTTTAGTATTTTTGTTTTTATTTTTAAAAAGACAGTGCTCCATACAGAAGTAGAGCTTATATTATAATTTTATTTTTAAATATGATTCCTTCGCTACATAAGAGTTCTCATGTTTCAAAAGCGAGAGCCGAGACCTTCAATATAATTATTGAAATTTAGTTGAATTTGAACTAAATTTAAATAATTATATTGAGTGTCTCGGCTCTCGCTTTTGAAACATGCGAACTCTTATGTAGCGAAGGAATCAAATTTTTAAAAAAATATTATAATATATATATATATATATATATATATATATATATATATATATATATATATATATCCGTGACCGTTGGCGTCACATAGCAATTTTCTATGTCAAAATAACAAATTATCATCATCTTTGACGGTAGATGTTTTTGCTCTATGTCTGTATAACCACACCGAGGATGGCTCATGTGAGCCGAAAGCCTAGGACCAACTTAATGAAAAATATCCAAATGTTGAACAAGTTTTGTTTTTATTTTCACCAGAAATGAAAGCAAGCATTCGAACATTAGAACGGCTCATGATCAGACATAATAGACATTCATTGTCTATTATATTTAATAATATACAGTATTTACATTAGTCGGACTATTGTCCTCATCTTTGTCGCCATATTTGTCACAACGTTTAGTCCGACTAATGTAAATACTGTACATAATACCTCATCTCAGAAATATAGACAGACTCTTAATAATATATGTTTACATAATAATCTGCTGCCCCAATGCACTAAATATGTATGTATGTATGTATGTATGATTATCAAATATTTTGTTAAATTCTGCTTTCTTAAGCATCCGTTTAAAGTCGCAAATCGATAAGAAATCAGAATGTAACAAAATATTTTACAATTCTATCGTCCAGTTCATACTCCTCCCCGGTCTTTTGAACAGGGGTAGAGGTTTATCTCTTGTTTCCTGTTTAGGATTGGTTTCTGATTCCTTCTAAATTCTATTTCAACTCTGCTTCTAACGTCTTCGCCTAAACTCTGAAATTTATACTATTATTAGATTATCGTATCCTTCGATAGTCTTTTCCTTCTCTATCACTTTCAGCAGCTGCCTTGTGTCTTAGTAGCGTTATTGCCTTGGTTGAAGCGAATTTATTAAAAAGCTGTGTTATGCATCGAACACATTGCTTAATATTAATATATTTGCACATCTTACATTTAAAAATAGATAAATAGATGTGCAATAGATATATATATATATATAATTTAAATATATATATATATATATATATATATATATAATTTAAAATACATTCATATATATATATGTATGTCTGTGTGTGTTTGTGTGTGCGTCAGCATAAATATTTTTGTTTTTTATCAACACATCAATTTTAACAAAAGCTAGCAGATTTATATTTACATACCTTAATAAATATATATAGTGGTATGCTAACTTTTGTCTCATATATATATATATATATATATATATATATATATATATATATATATATGTGTGTGTGTGTGTGTGTGTGTGTGTGTGTGTGTGTGTGTGTGAAAAACAAATTTTGTTGCCTCACAAAAGAGATTTGAAAACCAATTACCCGGATGTCGAGAAAACGTCCAAGAAGCCATCTTTAAAGATTCTTTACACAAAGCTCTTCCATTATCGGATTTATGAGAAACCCGATAGCGAAGTGGATTCCTGTCTCTCATACTGAAAAAGTTATTTTTCTCGCTACGTGTTGTTTGAAAAGCACCTGCTGCTAAGCCCATAGCTGCTTGTCGCTATGTTGATGTCACGTCGGCAGTCGCTGAAGAGGCGTGGAAGATTTTGCCGGGTACACAGTCACAAAATATTTATTAATTCCTCCAAGTTGTGTTTTCAGCTTCCGGGATTAAGTATTGTTTTCATTACCGTAAAGACTGGCGTACAAGACGACTTGGCCGTATAAGACGACCTTCAGATTTTCAAGTTAAAATGTAGGTTTCGGGCTATATTCGTCGTACAAGACGACCCCCTCCCAAAATCGTATTTTAAAATGTATTTTAATTATTAAATAAATTCAGAAAGCATATACTTTCTCTTTACTGAGATTCTAATATGAAAAAGCGGCGGGGTGATATTGTTAATTAACTACCATTTATAGAATAAATATAAATGTAATTTATATATATATATATATATATATATATATATATATATAAAATGGTGAACATAGAAGTCAACACTTAGAGGCGACAGTCTGTTTCATGCTAGATGCAATCGTCAGGCAACTAGTGTTGACTTCTATGTTCACTTTTATATTTACACACGCTCTATCTCTGATATTGAGCACTTTATCCCATAAATATAGCACACTTTAAGACTATATTTCTTCATATATATATATATATATATATATATATATATATATATATATATTTATATAAAGAAGGAGAGAGAGAGAATGAGAGAATGGGAGGGAGAGATCTACCTTGCTTAGAATAGCTTCATAGTCAAAAATGGTTATAGAGACGTTCATTTAAGATGAAGTTCAGAAATTCTTTATTCTGATTCAGTTTAACAACACAAGACGGGATTGGCTGAATATATTCTGATGAAAAGCTAAAATGAAAAGATGGGAAAGAAAAGTGTCAAAGATAACTATAAAAAAAGTCGAATAATGAAGCATTTATGAACTTTGATAAAGTTTCGACCTTTCGGGTTTTTCCTCTCATCTGTTTACGACATGTCAACCTCTGTTGGGTTATTTAATATCAAATTATTTTAAGGCGTTCCGAGTTAGGATCGAGCTCGCTACTCATGGTCAATGACACTAGTCGCGTTAACCATTATTTCACGCCCCAGTTATCGTAAATCTTTTCAGAGAATATCTGTTCTGCTTTGTACATCTTCGAGTTTTTCTAAAAATTTAATCCGCAAATTCTTTTTCAGGGTTTTTTTCAGTGTAGGGTTCTTGTTGGTTTTTATTGTTTTTGCTTTGTTTTGTTTTTGTTTTAACACAAAATGTTCGCTGCAAAATCCCCATTGTTCTTCAAGCCGAAGCTATCGAATCTTAAGAGAAATTATATCAGAAACAAAAACGGGAATGCCACAAGCAGATAGATAGATAGATAGATAGATAGATAGATAGATAGATAGATAGATAGATAGATAGATATGAACAGAATGAGATAGATAGATAGATAGATAGATAGATAGATAGATAGATAGATATATAGATAGATAGATAGATAGATAGATAGATAGATAGATATGAATAGAATGAGATAGATATGAACAGAATGAGATAGATAGATAGATAGATAGATAGATAGATATGAATAGAATGAGATAGATAGATATGAACAGAATGAGATAGATAGATAGATAGATAGATAGATAGATAATGAATAAAATGAGATAGATAGATAGATAGATAGATAGATAGATAGATATGAATAAAATGAGATAGATAGATAGATAGATAGATAGATAGATAGATAGATAGATAGATAGATGAATATAATGAGATAGATAGACAGATGGAAAGAATGAGATAGATAGATAGATAGAAAGATACATAGATAGATAGATAGATAGATAGATAGATATGAATAAAATGAGATAGATAGATAGATAGATAGATAGATAGATAGATAGATAGATAGATAGATAGATATGAATAAAATGAGATAGATAGATAGAAAGATAGATAGATAGATAGATAGATAGATAGATAGATAGATAGATGAATATAATGAGATAGATAGACAGATGGAAAGAATGAGATAGATAGATACATAGATAGATAGATAGATAGATAGATAGATAGATAGATAGATAGATAGATAGATAGATAGATAGATAGATAGATAGATAGATATCGCTTTGTTGTGGGGCAATAGTTATCAAGTTGACTTGATTATTACAACTACTGATCTCATCCTCATGTCTTTGTACCGAAACGAAACAAAGTTTTATAAACAACGCTAGCGAGTTAATGCTCTATAAATCGAATGAAGTAAATAGAAGAATTCGTGTGTCGACGCTAATTAAATTCTCGTATAGAAATCTCTTGTGTCCCATCTCTCTCGTCCTTGTCTCTGTTTGGTTTTATATACTTATGGTAAAGAGCCCATCCACGATCGTGCTAATTGGATATGAATTCTTACATATATTAAAACGTAAATGTCTAGCATTACTTCTATATCACCTGACAGTTGATCAATGGAATAAGTGGCATTCGCTTTAACAAGATACTCAACATGAATATTAAAATCCTGGAATAATTAACTTTTCTCATTGATGAGGAATGGTTCTACACTATTATTCTGGGAACAGTCTTCGTTTTTTGTTTTTAGTTTTTCCGTATTTTTTTTAATCTCGTCGTTATCGTCATCTTATGTTTTACAATCAATTCTGGACACAAGGATATCATAGGGACAAAAATATTGCCTGTTCCCAAAATTTGTCTCACAAGGTATTCCCAGGGTCCTAACCATACAGTAGATCAGGACAAGGTTACAAACCAGTGACATATGTCCGAGATAGTTTGGGTAATAAGAAGTAAAAATAACTATAAATATGATTATTTAATTTCAATTATTATTTGGTTATTTTTTTATCACATTTGACATTGTTATGAGATCAAAATCAAATAAACAGTTTCCCACTACAAACTGATAACATAAACATTTTAAAATTAAAATTCGTAGGTGAAAACGGCCATTAACTAAAGGTATCTTAATTCCAATTTTAAAGAAAGTATATATATATATATATATATATATATATATATATATATATATATATGTGTGTGTGTGTGTGTGTGTGTGTGTGTGTGTGTGTGTGTGTGTGTGTGTGTGTGTGTGTGCAAATATGTAGAAAAATAGGAAAGAACACGTTAGGTAAATAATCCAGAGTTCTTTAGTATTTTTGTTTTTATTTTTTTTAAAAGACAGTGCTCCATACAGAAGTAGAGCTTAAATTATAATTATTTTTTAAAAAATCTGATTTCTTCGCTACATAAGAGTTCTCATGTTTCAAAAACGAGAGCCGAAAACCTCAATATAATTATTAAAATTAAATTGAATTAAAGTATCAAACCCTGTTTCATTCTCAAGCGAAAATTTAGGAATAACCTATTTTACCTATTATTCCTAAATTTTCGCTTGAGGATGAAACAGGACTTGAAACCTTAATTCAATTTAATTTTAATAATTATTTTGAGGGTTTCGACTCTCGTTTTTGAAACACGAGAACTATATATATATATATATATATATATATATATATATATACTACTGGTCTCTCTCTTAGTTTTCGATGTATAAGGGTACAGCAACTCCGTTCTTAGAACCGAAAAGCCAGTCTATTCGCACATATCATTTCATTGCAGTGGTGAAGACTTGTGCGGAACCAGCCACACTTTTTGGAATAGCCGAATACATAGAACTGGTGCATATAGTATGCGACAAGGTCCCCAAATGACCCCCCCTCCGGTTCTGTAGTTTTTGAGGTGTCCTTCTCATAGACTTGTTGTCACCCAAGTTTATAGGGACCAGATGGATTCATAATTTTTTTCCAAGGGCATATGAACGTAAGTGAATGTAACGAACTTGACTGGAACTCTGCTCTCCGATTTCTCAAGCCGGACCACTTTCCATTACACCACTGCGCATCCGCACACACTCACGCACGCGCAAAACACACGCACACACACATATATTATTTCAAACGGTATTATTAGTGGATACACGTATTTGAAAGAGACGCCAGATTTTTATTTTTTTACTTTAAAATATCTATATATTCGGTTGTAATAAAAGTTCGTAGTGTCCAGATCATAAATTTCCATTTCTAAACTTAGAAAACTACTAACAAACAGTACGCTCAGCTATGGCACCATCTCCATAAACGACGCACAACTTTTTTTGCTATTTGATAGACTGAAGATGGCGTTCAAGCATGAAACAGACTGTCGCCACTCAGTTTTGAGTTGACCAGTGTTTACTGTTATATAAACCCGGATACAGAGAACTGGTTCACATAGTGTGCCACAAGGTAGCCAAACTTTGATATTGAGCACTTATTCCCATAGATATAGCATACCTAATATATATATATATACATATATATATATGTGTGTGTGCGTGTGTGTGTGTGTGTGTGTGTGTGTGTGTGTGTGTGTGTGTGTGTGTGTGTGTGTGTGTGTGTGTGTGTGTGTGTGTGTGTGTGTGTGTGTGTGTGTGTAAATGAAAGAGTGCTAAAGAGTTATTATACGATCAGCTTACAAAAATCTCATCATCAAATGAAACAGAACTAGAAATTTTTCTTGGTCGGGCTGGGAACTTTTCAAAAAGATTTTCGATAAGGTTTATTTGTTTGATTTTTTATTATATTTTTGTAATATTCGAATAAGTTGTTTGAACTCCAAATGAAAATTGTGAATAAAATATTTAAATTTCATGTTCTTTTTGTTCTGATTTTGTAGGGAAGACACGATGGAATAATGGATTGCATCTTGAATTAAGGAATCAGGGAACCGAGTTCGAATTACAGTCGAGTTCACTACGTTTACTTACATTCTCATACACTTGGGAAAGGTATGAATCCATCTTTTCTCACCCCCAACAATGAGTAAATAGCCGGACAGGATGGGTTCTATAGCTATGGGTGACGGAAAAGAGAAGTAAATCTCTGAATTCAAAACTATGTAGCCCTGGCGAAGCACTTACCATGCAGCTAAGGAAAGGATCGTTAACATTGACTCGATGATCTCAACTCCGATCGACTTACGATAGCTTCAGCCATTATCAAGAACTCAAATTTATCAAAATTCTTTTGGCTCCATCACGCTATTTTTGGAAACGTACATTTCAATTGCAAATGAAAAGAAAGAACTTCAGAATCAAATGAAACTGATTTGATTCAATACATGAAAGACAAATGCCGTCAATGACTCTGTGATCCTCATAGAGTCATTGAAAACTTCATTATCCTTTCATTAATTGCATAGTATGTGCTACATACGGTTTTAATTCAGAGTTTTTTTTCCTCCTAGGCCGGTTGTTAGCCAAGGCTGCAGTCTGTCCTACCTACATTTGAGTTTATTCATGGATCCATATGGTTAATTCTAAACGTAGCTTAGATGTGACTCCAGTTCGAAATTATAGGACACCCAGTGAGGATCGAACTCATTATTCAGCCTTAATTCATCTAGCGAGACATACTTGCTAACCATTACACAACGTCGAAGTGACCATTCATGGATTCATATGAATGTAACAAAACGCGACTGGAGTTTATTTTCCTTAAGAATAATTATAAATTGTTTCCCTTCTCTAGGCACGGTGGATAGCGGTTCGGATAGAGGAGTCAGAGAGCCGAGTTCGAATTCCAGTCGAATCCATTAAAATCACGTACGTGCTAATACTCTTCGGAAAGGTATGAATCCTCTTCTTCCCCTGCCAGCTATGGATAAATAGAAGGACAGACCGGGTTCTATAGCCTTGGATGGCAAGTAGTCTACCGCAGTAAGAAATGGCAACCTACTACGGGAAAAAATCTTCCTCGTCAGTCATGTATCGAAAGATACATGATCGCCTAATCGTGTATCACGCATGGCACATAGCTGGTATTATGCATAATCTACTCTTTCAGAGAAATGTTTCTCTGCATTATTATTTTGCAATCTTTTTTGTCTCATTGATTTATATATTAATGTCTAATTTGTTTTTGTTTATCATCATTTCAAGTTTAAAATATATTTTTCATTTTTCTTCAGGGAATTTTTGACTCCATTCTATACCGTTGTTTTTTTCCTCAACTTACCATTCTCATTTCGTTATTGCTTCATTCTTTCCCCCTTTTTTTCTTTCTCTTTCATCATTTGTAGACTTCACTCTTTCCTTCTCTCCTTATATTTCACTTCTCTTTCGTGCTTCCCACATCCTACCTACTCCCGTTCGTCTCACACGCCTTCCCTCTACAATTCTATTACCAGGCACAATTCTCTTCAATGCAGCCGACGCCTTTCAACCTTCTGTTGACAAGGCATCATTTCATATTCAAACCAGTGTCCACCTTTGGAACGGCTGATGGAATAATGAAGATCACTTAGATTTGAAAGGCATATTGATTCAAAAGGTTCACAAGCCAGCAAGAGGTTTCAATGATAGAATTATTAATTAACTTGAAGTTAGAATATCGTTTAAAAGTGGCAAAGGTAGGAGGTAGGAGAATACAAGAGTTACCTGCCCCTGTGACCGCAGCAGCCGAGAAGAAATATGGATGTTTATTGGAAGGTGTTTTCTCTCAATTTCACAGGTTGCTAAGAGCTATTATTTATGAATTCGTCTCAACACAAACACTTCGCATGCACGCACACCTATATTCTTACATATATCCAAAAATATATATTCACATATAAACATATAAACATATATATATATATATATATATATATATATATGAATATATATTTATTTATAAATACGTTTGCACACCTTTATATATACATAGCGCGATACATAAATTGTCGTCTACATTAAGTATCTACAAATACTAAAGAGTAAATTTATTCAGTAAAATTGCCATTGGCTTCAACTACAGACTCCAGACGACTTCGGAATCTCTTCTGGATTATCTCCTTGTTTAAGTTGGTGAATGCTGCCATAATCCTTGCCTTCAGTTCATCTTTGGTGTTAAAAGAGTTTTGTTGGTCTCTTGCTCAACTGCGCTCCGCACATAATAATCAATAGGGTTGCAGTCTGCGGAGTTAGGTGACGAGATGTAAGGGTTGATGTGGTCGCAGAAATTGTCTGACAGCTATGACTGGGTTCTCCTGCTTGTGTGGCATGGTATAGAGTCCTGTTGCCAGACATAGAATCTCCCAGCAGCCATCTTCACCCAGGGTAGCACTACCTCCTCAAGATAACTTATGTAGGTCTCCGTGTTGTTTCTGAGGCCCTGTAGGAAGATGAATGGGGGCATAACGACACCATCACTAGTGATCATTCCCAACTCCTTCGTAATCAGCATTAGACTCATCCAACTCTTTCCAAATCCTCTGCACTATCCTCAGATTGACACTTAAACACTCTGAAATGTACGTATTAGAGCTTCCGGTACGAATGCCAAGCAGTATAGCATGCCGTTTCCAAATTTATGACGGATTGAATTGCGTCATGGTGCTCTTTTTCTCACAGACGATACCCAACTGACTCCACTATAATGTGCAGCCGACAACATCAAAAAGAAACAACTTATAATTTATATAATTCAGTTAAAAGTAAAAATAAAATTCATCTTGATAACGGCTAAAAGTATAGCTGAAAACGCTCGGATATACAAAACTTAATGAAACTTGTATAAATGTGGGATTGCTGCCCAAAATACATATATATATATATATATATATATATATATATATATATATATATACAGTTTGGCTTTTCGATTCTCAGAACTGAGCTGCTGCACTCTCATACGTCGAAAACAAGAGAAGAGTCCCGTATATACATATATATATATATAGAGAGAGAGAGAGACAGAGAGAGAGACAGAGAGACAGAGAGAGAGAGAGAGAGACACAGAGAGAGACAGAGAGAGACAGAGAGAAGGAATGTAACTGCAAAATTGTCCAAATCGTGTAAATGCAAAATTGTCCAATTGTTAGATTAAGCTTTGAACTGTAGTATCTTAGAAATGATTAAAGAGATCTTACTGGAATTCTCCGAGATTTTTATAACGCTATTGGACTCTACTTTCAGCAATAAGAATGTATAATTATTTTCCAAGCTTAACAGAAGAATCCTGATGAAATTGATCCTAAACGAAAATGACATGTTCATCATTAATTAATCATAGCTAAGGATCGGAAGCTCTTGAAGCATTGAAATAAATTTCATATATATATATATATATATATATATATATATTATTCCAGTATTATTTTCCAACTTATTGAAGATGATCTTCACCCTCTCTAACCGTCTAACTGTCTGTTATGGGCTAACAATGTTCCTCACAGTTTTCACGTACGATTTCATTTTCAGGTTTTTTTCATTGCTCTTTGGATTGTCATAGCTGAAACTCATTTCTCATGTGCCAAAAGTCTTATAGATTGATTTGGATCTTTTCTAATTGATCTCTTTAGCTCTAAATTGAAATGATGATCCCTCTTCCTGTTGTAACCTCCTGATCCAGTTTTCCTCAATACTGTTCCCTCTTTTTTAAACTTATTCACCGTTCTCTTAATGGTTCGTGGATGGATTTTGAATATGGAAGCCAGAGTACAAATGTTGGTACCATTACTGTAGGCCTGAATGATCGTATTCCTATCACCATTTCTCATCTGAGAAGATAGTGGGGGTGGCACAAAATAATTTTAATTTGTTCTCTTTCTAGCTGAATATCTCAAAGGGTTTCAGTAATTCTTACAACAAATGGTATCAAGGTGGCTCAACGTCTTATCTGAAAACCTGGAAAAAAAGAAACTCAATTAGTGTTTTTTTAGATATTATACATTTTGTGGAATGGACAATTATGCTGTTACATGATATGGACATTTTTTTGTTACACACGATATATATATATATATATATATATATATATATATATATATATATATATATATATATTTTGAACGATAAAAATTATTAGAAAAATCAATTAAAATCTTCAGACATACTGGGTTGTAGATTAATATTCTTATGCTTTTATTATTATTATTTCATTTATATTCCTCGACTAGTTTCGACCAACATGACCATCATCGGGAGAGAAAACATGTATCTGCTTGCTATAGCAGTAAACTACAGAAATATATATATATATATATATATATATATATATATATATATATATATATATATATATATATATATATGATTAGTGTATTGTTTGTCTTAAAGTGATATTTTAATAAACATATTTTCCCGATTTGTGAGTATACACACATGATGTAAGATTACTCTTTTAGAATACTATTAAAAACGTGACAGGCATATGCATTAGTAAAAGTGTCACGTTAAAATCAATCACGCTATATAATCTGTCTATGCTTTGACAGAACCAATCGGCAGACGCTAAAGAATATATTTCTGGCGAACTGTTCTTTGAAAGCACTTATGTTTGAGTTTACCGTGAAACATTTAGTAATACTTATCAGGTTTTTAAGAACGTAATCTTAAAAGATACGGGTCTTTATCCTCAGGTTACTGAGCACTGTATACAAAAAATAACGATAAAGATTGCATTTCACATAAGTACTTAATTATTTAATTTTTGGTTCATATATATATATTTTTGTCATCCACAGACAGACTGTTTCGCAGCTCATCAGTGTGGCTAAACGTCCGGTTGCTTGTAGCTAGGATCGAAACCCGACTGAATTAGCGTCAGTCGGAACTTCTATCACTAAGCCGTCAGCTCACGGCTGGGATGAAGGTGAATTTTAGCGTGTTTATTTTTAGATTTAGATAAACACACAGTGACTGACAGTGACTCAATTCTGCCGAAGACTCGTGCAATATTAGCTTAAATAGTCACTGTTTACAAACTCACACCTCAAACCAAAGAGCTCAACCGAAATTAATTTTTTCAGGTGCCAACATATATATATATATATATATATATATATATATATATATATATATATATATATATATATATATAATTTATGTTACAGCTAACTGTCAATAGCGGATTGTTAAACTTTTATTGTAGTCTCCCAACTTTCGAAGCAGTTGGTTTAACTCAAAATCTAAACTGTGGTTAAAGTGCCCAACGCTCTTTTTATCCTTTTGTAAACGAAGGAAACATATAAAAGAAGTCACTTTATACAAAAGAAAGAAAGAAAGAAAGAAAGAAAGAAAGAAAGAAAGAAAGAAAGAAAAAGAGACAGGCAGGCAACAAGATAGAAACAAACTAACAAAGAGTGTAAAAGAAAGAAAAAAATCCATGTAAAAGATTGTAAAAAAGAGACAGGCAGGTAAAAAGAAAGAAAGAAAATATGTTTAATGCGGACAAACAGATAGATAGATAGATAAATAGATAGATAGATAGATAGATAGATAGATAGATAGATAGATATGGGTAGACTTAGATAGATAGATAGATAGATAGATAGATAGATAGATAGATAGATAGATAGATATGGGTAGACTTAGATAGATAGATAGATAGATAGATAGATAGATAGATAGATAGATAGATAGATAGATAGATAGATAGATAGATAGATATCCAAATGAAATGAGAACGAATCGAATATAAAGTCCAACGTTCGTAACATTAACTTAAAAGAGGGCTCAATACAAAAGTAGAGCTGTATGAGATGAGATGTGTTGGTACACATGATTGCATTTATGTAGCGTTTATTCTCATGTTGTAATATCCTAAAAGATAGATAGATAGATAGATAGATAGATAGATAGATAGATAGATAGATAGATAGACGGGAGTCTTGAAACATTCTCAAGAACAGATTCCTCCAAAGGTATAACCAAGAATTTCGTGCAAGAAGAGATTCCTGAGGCTTTTAACCCAATACAGCGACTGAGCACTACCGAATAGAAATGTGTATGAAGAGAAATTCCAGCAAGTTCGAGAGATGTTAATGACGAACCGGCGATCTATCATCGATGAGGTAGCATACTCTCTGCAGATTTGGATCACTGCTCTTTATTCCTCTATGGTACGCACTGCGACCGGAGTGGCCATGTTTACACTGTAACAGCAGCAAGAAAACTGGTGCGATCAAGCTCATACTTCGATTACGAGACCACAATAGTACTAACTATAGACACACATGGCTAGAAAGAAGTGTAACAAAATTAAAGATATTCTATGACGAAGGTGCGGATATTTTTTACACGCGCGTGCGCACACACACACACACACACATATAACACATTTCAAAGAAAACATATTTCGATACGCATTTAATTTTTTGTCTCGGATGCTACCTGAATTTTAATTTCCATGTCTGAAGATGACTGAATGTACAGCTGAAAGTACTTGCATATTAAAGAAAAACCTTATACTGCTTATAATTTTTGAAAACAAAGATCATAACATTCATCGAGTGATTTGTAGGTCAATGCACCTTTAAAATTTTGTTTGCGAAGGGATTTAGCCATCATTAACTTTACTAATCTACTTTTTGTATGAATGATTTATTGCAATATAAATTGAACTACACCACATATTTGATATATATATATATATATATATATATATATATATATATATATATATATATATATATATATATATATAATTAAAAAAAAGGAAGAAAAACTATTCTTAGTCGACGTATTTCGTCCTCTGAGAGAATTTATCAAAGTAAAGGTAGGATTTATTTTATTGTACGGGTTTGTCGGGGTTAGCTCCGCCTTAATTCCCTAATTGTCACTAGGGGGTCATTCTCCCTATACTATAAATACTGGGCGACTTCTTGCCTCGCTCTCGTTCCTTCAGGTCTCGTGCCGCATCCCACCTCGCGTGGAAGTGAGGTATATCCTCTTTTTCATTTCTTCATTTCAGCGAACACAGCTCCAATGTGAGCTCTCACAAAAGACAGCGTTTCCCACTTCTGGGAAGACGCTATGAACATTACATACATACACAACTATTATTGTCTATGTGCTTTGTTATTTGTTGTTAATACATATATTTGTTTATATATATATATCGGTTTTGTTTGTCTTCTTTACATCTTCAGTTGGACTTAACTTGAGTCCGGCATTGTCCTTGTAGTTGGACCTTTTAATATTCTACCAGGCGTTACACACGTGTTTCCAATTTAGAAACGAGCAAACCCACACGGTCCTCTACAGGATTATATATATGAGCAAGGATGTCATTGGGTTATCAAGGCTATTAAAATTGAAGAAATTCATGAATACTCATCAGGTGGTTGAAAAGTCAGTCAAATCATAGGGAGGACACAAAGTGCCATAATTCAAAGACGCTTACTTTTGCCTTACCATACTTTGAATTATACACATTTGTGTCCTCCATATGTTTCAACTGGCCTTTCAACCACCGATGGAATATTTATGAATATGGTTCTACAGAAGGATCCTAAGAATATCATCAATGGAGCATGTGGGTAGCAAGATTTTTTAAAATGAAAAAAAGACACTTGTACTTAGAATTAGAGACAGTGCAAAAATTCTGAAACACGTAATGAGGAAAAAAGGCTTGGAAAATTCGACATCCACAGTACATACCGAAGGCAAGAGAACCAGAAGGAAAGAGCAAGTAACCTACTTAACAAGCTTGTATAAATGGGTAGAATAACAGGGTCTGAAAGGAAAAGTAAAGAGATAAACATTAATTAGAGCGAAGAAGGTGTTGTATTCGAATCCTCGTCGCAAACTGTTGGAGCTCGCGTTCTCAACATAACAGAGAGAAATAAATAAGAAGACAAACTCATAGATAAATAATGAAATAGAAGATTTACTACACGAATGTACACTTAGCAATGGACCTAATGCTAACTCGGTATTCAGCCAAGCTCCATACAGAGCGGGATGTGGCACAAGGCCGGTTTAACGTGGGTTTTTCCGAGCTCGTAGGCCCGTACAAAATTTCCCCGTAGACCTCATAATAACGAGTTCGGGTTTGTCTACCTCCCCAGACAAGACTCTGCCCTTTGGCATAGCCTCGCATGGGTTCCTCTCTGTCCAATGGCAGAGTATTCGACAAGCACTAAAAGCTTAGCGCGCGGCTAAGACCTAATGGTAGCTCTCCTCAACTCTGCTTAATTACGCTTATTTACATAAACGGTCGATTCCATTCATTTATATTCTATATAACAGAAGGATAGGAAGTTGTGGAGAGCTATGATATCCCGCGTTCTGAAGTGACGCCGCATTTGAGAGCCGAAGTTATACCCAGTTTAAATAAATAGAAATATACAAAAATATGGCACTGTCGACGAAATTAGAATTCGCCGACTGCATTCACTGTAGAAGAGTAAGATCCCACAAAGCCACCACCTGTCAATGATTATATACTCACCGATAAGCGACTAATATTTGGCTCGAACCAATTGAAGACTGTTTGGCCTGTGTATAAAAATAAAAGATATTTACTTTGGATACAACAACAAGAGTTGATATGTAAAATCAACAACTACAACCCAACCGATGAAAAATAATTACACTTATTCCCTATGTATAACACACCTTCATCCATAATATGCAGGCCTAAAATTGTGCTGAAAGTGTGGAGAAATGCGTTTCCTACTCTTATTTTTAAAAATGGTTTTAAACATAGAATAATATTATTCTAATTTAGTTTTATGATAATTCTTATTTTATTTTACGGCAATTTTTTAACGATGTTTTTGTAGCTGTGCATAATATGCACCCCTGATTTTACTTAATTATTTTTAGAAAAAAATGCGTATTATACATGGGCAATTACGGTACGTATCCTACCACCTTATTTCTACCATCATCATTTATTAATTCATCCTGCTTTCGATTTCATTCTATTCTAAGCTAACCATTCTCTGTTTTTTTTTCTTCTTCATTTCGTTCACATTCCTCCTTTAACCATATTTCTCTTCGCTCTTCACTTTTCTCGACTGTTTCGTATACATAAACGCAATCTACACCCAATTGATTTCCGAAATGTCCTGGAAATGTCAACTCTTTTCAGCTTCTGCTCTCGTGTCAGAATTCTTGCGACCCTTCTTACAGACAGCTTGCTCATCCCAATGATCTCAGTTTTAAAAAAAAAGTATGGACCGAACCGGAATTAATGCCTATGAACTTAGCTATCTACTGGACAGTAAGACGTCTATCATCTAAAACCATACCGTGGATGGCATCAACTGATTCATCAGTAGTAGAGGCTTTGGAACGACCTGGCCGAGGGTCATCTTCTGTGCTGTCCCTGCCTCGCATGAATTCCGCATCCCACTTCTTCACAGTTGCATAGAAAGGAGAGTCCTCAGCATGTGTCCGTAGAATGTCTTTGGGTATCATACTTTTCTTTTGCAGATACTTTATGACTGCTCAGGCCTTTGTTTTGTCCATTTTTAAACTTGTCACACACCTCTCACTTTTGTATGGGCCTCACCTGCACAGAAATTAAGACAGAAATCTGAATTAGTTTTTCTAGCTTTATAAGAAGTCGTAGTGTGTTGACACAACAATAATATTCAACTATGGCTCTTTTTCTGGATGAGGTTTAGAACTTTTTGAACGACCCTCATATATTTACGAGCTAAAGACCTCAATTTCTTATTTTGTCTGGCCCCCACTAGAAATTTGCGAAACGGAGACCTCTTTACAATTGTTATTTGTACACTTACTGATGGACTATCAGCGACGAAAATTCTTCTGCGCGTGAGGGTTCGTTCCTTGATTTATATGTTTACCCAAAACAAAGCCCGAGCGTTACTCAAGGTAGATGGTTTCTGAGTGAGGTGTTTGATATAAACGTAAGACGAGGAAACAGAAAGTGAAGATTACGAGGATATGAACGATGGATAATGATTGTCCCTAGACTTGAAGAGGTTAAGATTGTGATGTTAGGGGAAGCGCCCACACAGGAGTCTCTTATACAAAGTAGCGGTTCTTGGGAAGACTCAGGGTGGAACGCCCTTGTTACTAAAGAAACACGTAAGGAATGATAGTCGTACAAATCTGTAGCCGTACCAAGGTGGGTCTTGGCTGCAAATATCTGAGCTGTTGGCACGAAAGAATGAAACATTTGCCATGGAAATTACGATATAAAAAGCGATAGACCTGCACTTTTTGTTTCTTTTTTTGTTTTGTTTTTTGTTTTGTTTTTATTTGTTTGTTTTTTTTTGTTTGTTTTTTTTTTGTTTTTTTGTTTTTTTTTTAGGCAAAAGGTCATCTATCGCAATATAATGCTTCATCTCCCGCTTTTTACGTTCGGCCATCCGTAGCCTTTAAAATTTTCCGACAAAATTTCCTCAGAGACCAATTGTTGTTAACGCGATACTTACATTCAATAACAAATTTATCAAAACTTCATGTTAATGACAATTGCATAAATATTGGAGCTGATTTTCTTTAGTGATCGTTTACCTAAAACTAATGCGGTCACGCGTCTATAAGTTATTATTATTTCATACGTAAATTATTTGTAACCTCCTCCCCGTAGAAATTAATATAGGCAGGACAAGAACAAAACGATATGAGTTTAATTAACATTATTTGCATTACTCAAATTCAGACTAATGCCCTCATCTTTATTTTGATTATTGCAACATTTCAGCCTTTTTCAGCCCTTTTCAGCCTTCCGGGTATCTGTCGATCCGGGTAACCAAATTCATGAACCATCCCTTTAATCCTAACTGTGAGTTCAATTCCTGGCCCGAATAGTACAGATTCAGTTGGAACAAAGCTAACAATAACTGTGAGCACTGTTAAGAAAAGAACAAGGGGACATAACTCTGAATATGGATAATAGACCAAGAAAAATTGTTTACGACAGATTAAATAAACGGTTCAGTTCGAAACTCACTGAAGGTTACGCGGGTCGACAGATACCTGAAGAAGGACGGAAGGCAAAATGGTCGAAACGTTGTGATACTAACAAAAAATGAGCACATTAGTAAAGTGTAAATGGATGTCAGAACGGGGGTCTATGAGGGATAATAAGGAACCACAAATTCTTAGAGCTAAAATGGATAGAAGCTGTGGCGAGCCACGATTGTATTCATCCTGATAAAACAAAGAAAATTAAAGAAGGAAACTGAAAGCTGATCTTTATCAGCCCAGATCAGCTCCGGAAAAGACTTTTGATGAACTGTTTGTTGATCGGTAATATTTCTATATTTTGATTGGTTCAGATTTATTTAACTTCTGATTGGTTAGAAAAGAACTGATTGGCATAATTCAGTTACTTGTAAACTGTGATCTTGATTTTGTACGGGATTTATCATCAAACTTAAAATTAGCCAGTGGTGTTCGTTACATTCCTAGTGTATGATGAAATATATGGAAAAGATAAAACAAAATCCGAATATGCAAGTTTACTGTTTTAATGTTGTTTTACTGACGACGTCAGACGATTTCGTCTAGTGGACCATCTTCAGGACATGGTTATTAGAAACATACTTAAGATTAGACGATATTTAAGTCAACATGAAAAGACGATAGACACAAGACTATGTTTCTGATTAGTCTTGTGTCTATCGTCATTTTATGTTGACTTAAATATCGTCTAATCCTAAGTATGTTTCTAATAACCATGTCCTGAAGATGTTCTATTAGACCGAAACTTTCTGACGTCGACAGTAAAACAACATTAAAACAGTAAACTTGCATATTCGGATTTTGTTTTGTCTTTTCCATATTTTTCATCATACCGTCGGATCTACATCCACATATTTGCTTACATTCCTAGTGTATATTGAACTCGATTCTCACTAGGTGCCCCATATTTCTTGTCTTTCTAGACGTTGTCTTTTTAGTTTTACGACATGCCATTGCTGCGTTACTGTTGAGAATATTTCTATTTTTGAGTTGTACGGGCATTCAAATGTTCTGACTGCTACAAGGGGTGCTGAAAAGTACTTGGTTTTTGATAAAGTAAGCAAAAAAGTCTAAACAGAGGATCAAAAACTAATTTGTTTTGACATTTAGTCATATTTTGCGAAGTTAGTTGGAAACCAAGATTTTCCGTACACCTTATATGTTGGGTTGCATGTTTGGTGGAATTGCTAATGGAAAAAGCTATGATCTTAATATATACTTTCAACCGTTTCCTT